>CM033319.1:84734491-85969491 GCA_019359835.1 Pharus latifolius | reverse complement strand
TTGATATGACAAAAATTCTTTCATCATTATATGTTTTTGTAATCTAGCACAATTGCTATCATCAATTATTGTCATATCACTCCATTTTTTTCACGCAAATTTTGCATGTTTCTTTTGTTATTGATCTTAAGTTATTTGCTATAGACCTAAATAAGTACAAGTTTATTTCAACTTAATAGAATATAGCAAATTAATCTACATGACATAGCAATAAATTGTTCACCGCAGATAACATCGTTCAATGGTTAATTTAGCAAATATGTATAGAGTTCAATGTAGTAAGTACAAAGTTATCAACAGTGATCATTATAGCAAATGATGATTGTTAATGTAGCAACAATGAGGACATTCATCAAAGTAATTAGTTGTACAACTAAACTGAGACTTACATGTGTGTAGCTTTTCTGTTGAAGCAAATTAGTTGTACAGGGAGTAGTAAATCCATCTTGAATCATCTCGATTGTTCCTGCAGATTCATCAAAATATTGACTGTGGTTTGGAGAAGATGCAGCAACAGTGCCCTCATTGATAGTTGTACTCATGTTAGAATGACAATTGCGATCCAATTGATGGAGATCATTGGTTAAAATTATGTCGGAGACAGAGAGGATGAAGAAAAAAACTGCTTCCAGCCAAAAAAGAAAGACATGGTTTGTTATTCCATTTGGTTGCTTTTTTGAAGGAGCAACGAAGAAGGAAGGCAGTTACCGTGATTGGTAGTTGGCCGTCAAACGTGAGAGAGGGGATGCCGTCTACTAACGTTAGAGGTGGTGGGGTGTGATGGGTTGCATCCAACGGCTGGAAAGATAGGTATATAGATAGTACATTATATATATATATATATATATATATATCATCAAAAAGATTGGAAATTTCAATACAATTGAATCTTCAAAAAAGTTGAACTCAAACTATTTGGCTCTTCCGGATTGATATATTTTGATCTATAACTCTAGTTGATGATTCATTTGAACCTGTAGATTTATGAGGTCAAAATGATCAATCGAATTTACATATCACAAGATATCATAATTCAAAAACTTAATACAATTGCACACAACTGAATTGCATGGAACACATGAATAGAGAAAAGCACTCGTTATCTGCTACTGGATCAAACAACATGTATAGAAGAACGGATTCAAACAACACATACAGAACTCCTAAAAGAATACTATTTGTTCTTGTTACTTACCAATGGATTTGAACAAATGGAAAACACTCCTAAAAGAAAACTATTTGCCATCTATTACATATCTATTCTCTATATAGGGCAAGGAGTTCCAACTATTTGTTACATCCAATTCTATGATCTATATACAGAACTAATCAACTGACATTAAATGTGAAGATTTTCTGAGCTCAACATGGTGAATCGTCAAACTTCGGCCCCTTCGACACGGGAACCACACAAAAAGGAGGTATCGTCATAATTTCACCAAACCCAACACATACATGATACATTTTATGTTTTAGTTTGAGATTTTAGCATATTCAGGTTAGATGCAGCATTCATTGGCTCCTTTGGTACGACCATATAAGTACAACTTATACAACTAAACAAGCAGAACTTACACAACTATACATCATTGTCCTGTTTCCATACTTCACCTATAGATTTTAAGACATCACAAGCAATATTTAACATCGAAATATGAGTAGACTGCCCATTTTTCCTCAACCCTTCTCTTATGCGCATCCAGGATCCCCTTCCACACCTCATCCACAGCCTTCTTGTTTAGTTCCAGAGGCATCACGATACTCCCCTGGTGCTGCAGGCTCAAGCTGGACTCACACCGGCTCGTGACAGCACCATCAGGGTCTGCACCATTCGGAAACACGCTCTTAAGCACCTCATCCTTGTCTTGAGGAGCTCTCAACCTTTGCAGTGCCAAAATCACAAAATCACACAAATGTCACCTCCAGAAGTTGCCAAACCCCAGTCTGCAAATCCACAAAACCACAACACAGGAGGAATAATTATAATAGCATGCACCAGTGAACTTTCTATAATAAAAACTACTTATACCAGAAGAAGTAATGTAAGGAAATCTCTAATTAGTCGTTAGTACCACCTCTGCTCTATTCAGTTCAGTATCAAAGCCCTTCTACATGCCTTTTTAATAGTCAATCACATACATCCTAAAATAAAAACAAAATATCAAGACATGATAGTAGTGTACTGGTTCAGTCACTGATTGGGTCAGAAACTAAATAGTTGGTAGTACACCCGGGTAGATGTAGCAATAGTGCACGTGTACCACATGTTCAGTCGCTAGCTCCAATCAACGATTGAACGTCAATTTTGCAAAATTTTTTAGTAGATCATTTATGAAATTAATTTTTTTAATAGATTATTAAAAAAAATCAAAAATTCATGATGGAAACCTATTTAGTTTACCATTGTGATTGAGTAAAAGTATTAAAAGTGTTATTCCTTTTGGGTTCCTAGTTTCTTTCACAGGTTTTGTGAATCAATGTTGCTCGGTATTTTTTTTAAAGAAAATTATAAATATGCTACTACAAAGCCCCAAATAATAAATATGTCATTGTAAAACTTTAAACTATAAAAATACCACTACAAAACAACTATTTTTATATTTGTGACACTCTATTAAATAATACAAACAAAATACAAATATTAACCTTTTAAAAATTTCACTCCAAAATTTAAAATAAAACACCCACTCTTTTAAAAAAAAGTCACTTCAAAACTTAAGACAAAATAAATCTTTATTGCATTGTCAAACTCACGTCTTGTATCAGAGAAATGAGGTATGGAGAGTGAGAGCAACAGGTACTAGTGGGTGGAGTGGGGACGTGGGGGGCACAATTGATGACATGATTGGGCAGGCAAGTGTTGCGGCACAGGTTGTTTAAGAAAATGTGGCAGATAAGGTCACACGGCCTGTGTAGAGGAAAAGAGAAGCAAGACCGGCTAGAATCGACATGGAGTGGCAGTACAAGCGCATGAGAGGGTATTGGAGGATTTGGGAAGGAGATTTGGAAGTGTTAAAAATAAGCTATGCATAACTTCTTTCAAGAAGGTTCTAGAAGAAATACAACATTATTAAGACAAGATATTTTACAAGAATGTTCTAAAACTTTATAAAGTTAGACATCTTGCAAAATCTAAAAATAAATTAATATTATACATGATAAGAACTCTCTAGAAAATTAGAGAGAAATATAATTTTACAAGAGAGTCTAAAAAGTTTCTAGATTTGTCTAGGATATTTACTAGATTTGTGTGGTTAGGATCTTACCACATAGCAAAGATCTAATGGTCATTTAAGTCTATAAATAGAATTATCATGTCTCATTTAGGTAAGGCCATAGCACTTCTCTATCTAGAGCTATGTAATGTTGAGTTGTTTATAGATATGTTGGTTTTCTTGTGGGTTGTTGAAGTATTTGTAAGTCGCCAACTGTTTTAAGAAAACTCTTTTAAGAAAAATGATGATTGAAATAAATTAACTTAATCTTCCCCTTAAATTATTTTAATTAATATTTGATCCAATTTAACTAAGATTAAAGCTAAAATAGAATAGGGATTTGATTTTAATTTGTATATTAATAGATTGTTCCAATGATAATTATAATTTATTTTGACCTAATAAGAATACAAAGGAACAATCCCAATTTATAGTAATTTAAAGTTAAATTTCAAGATTTCAACTCAGCTTGTTTTTCCTAAACCTAAAGTAATATTATAAACAACTAAGTCAATAAAAATTAACTAAGTGATTCTGCCAAATTAAACTAACTGCTAAATTTTCAAACGTATTTCCAAAATAGAGTAGTTTATTGTGGAACTAAATAATTAAAATATTTGAATTAATTTAAAAACATATTTTCTAAATATTTTGTTAACCAACTCGTTCTTGATATACTTCAGCCAATTGATAAGGTGAATCTACATAGAATTTTAAAATCTTAAAATATTATTTCAACTCACATCACAACCATTGGAAAAATAAATCAAACAAAATGCATGTGCTCTAATATCAAGCTTGATCAATTCACCACCTTACCTTCTGCTGGCCAACCCAGTGCGGCTAGCATATAGGCCCTTTTGCTTTTGGGTGCATAGGGTAGTTTTTGATATTGGAGCACATAGTGCTTCGGGTTTTCTACTATAATATTTAAGAATTTACATCAAAATAAAAACTACTAATATAAAAAGGAGAGGGAATTAAATACTACACCCACCTCCTCTTTACTTTCCGGCCAGAAACCTCCCATCACCATAAATGAGTGTCACGTCAATCTATAATAATAAAAACAATTAATTATTAACACAACTGAAAAGGAGATTCATAATGACTGATGATTGGATTGAATTGACAAAAAAAAGTTCAAGGAAATGTTATGGATGCTTTTGTGGGCCAAACTTATAGCCACGAAGGATCTAAGGTTACTAGCAAGGAAGTTTTCGGACACATTGTCAAAGTATTTCTTATTCGTTGCGGTAAAAGATTTTCTCCGGCCGTCTTCATAATGTCAAAGTTCTCTTCTTTCAAGTCACCCTATATAATTGATAAGTTGGATAAAAATATTATGTGTAATAAGCAAGAATAGCATTCAGTAAATAGATTACTATGCCTTGTACTTAACATACACCTGGACATATATGTCAAAAACTCTACTTCCTATGCTTTGCCAGGTCTGTGTCTTGGTAGCCAAAGTCTGCAAACTGAAGCACAATAGTGTAGTTTCCATTTTCAAAACCAATACTGTAGTATCACAAGTTTATACTACTGAAATGAAGACAGTTTTTTTTCCTAATGAAAAGAAACTTGTGGTATGAATGCCAAGCATAGTAGTTGTTTAGTGAAGAGTTTTCCCTGTGCGGCTGACTTCCTAAAAAGCTATTGTTCTCAAGAAATCTGATTCAATTACATTCCAATATGAGAAATATACAAATATCAACCTAAAGTTAGACACAAAAAAAGTCTTTGGTAAACTTTAGAATGAATTCCTCACAAGAAGCCAAGAGTGCTCATATTCAGAAGGGATTCAGGAACTTGGCCATCGATATTGTTAAAACTCAAATCCCTGTATCAATAAGATGATAAACTTAATCAAACAAATGTTTCATATTAAACTGACCCAAAGAATCACAAGTAGAAATAGAAGTTGATACAAAATAAAATACTGAAAGTAAGGTTAGTTAAAATGGTGAGGTTAGAGAAATCTTCTGTTTCAAGATTATCAAATAAATTGAAGTTGTTCAGTATTTTGTAAGAAATAAAATTTAAGGATCTTATTAATTTGTCAAGAACACAGGATATAGCAAAACTATTAGCTCAGAGTAGAAGACACGTCATCATACAGGACATTCAAATATGTCAGGTTAGCCAGAAAGATTAAACACCCAAACTCCAATTCAAGACTTTCTTGGAGCTCAAGAGAAACTGAGCTAGTTTCTATACAAATTATGGAGCTAATTTTTTTTGTGGCTTTTTGGGCTCCAAATATAAAAATGGCATATTTTCCAGTGATATCACAACAAACTTGGTTTGCGATTATTAGTAGAAATCAATACCATATTTTATTATATGATGAGGCTAAGGTGCTCATAAGTCTTAAATACAAAAAAAATTTCTAAGAAAATATGACAACATAAATTTATAAAATGTGAAAACCCACTAGGTCGTACTCAGATAGAACCATACCATATCACCTTCTTCAAATTGCGCATCGATTCGGTGCCGATCATGTCGCACCTTGTACTTGAGTTGAGTTTTCAGCAAGTTCTGTTCAACCTCACGATGGAGTCGTTGAATACCTTTCAGGAATTTTTGTGCTCGATCCTGATCAGATGCTTCCTTGCTGTTCTATGCTGAGGTAGGAATCACAAACTCCATGTCGAATGGACTCTGTGGTAGAAATCCTAAATAGACTTCAAACGGCGACTTTCCAGTCAAACCATGCACTGCTCGATTAAAACCAAACTGCAGGTACGGTATGCTTTCATCCCAGGTCTTCAGGTGCTTCGAGTTATATCCTCTCAAAAGATGAACGACTGTGCAATTTATCACCTCGGTTTGACCATCAGTTTACGGATGAAAAGCAGTACTCCTTTTTAGCTTGGTGTCCATCATCGTCCAGGGCGATCACCAAAAGTGACTAAGGAACCGGGTATCGTGATCAGACACAAAGAAGTCGGCAGTCCGAAGTGTGTCCAAACATGTTGAAAGAATACCCGAGCTGCTTCTTCTCCCGTGATAGTCTTTCGACAAGGTATAAGAATAATCATTTTGGAGAACCGATCAACAACCATGAATAGATAGTCGTTGCCACGTCGGGTCTTAGGCAATCCTCCCAAGAAATCCATGGATATGCTCTCCCATGGTCACGATGGAACTGGCAAAGGAGTGTACAAACCTAATTTTTGGTTTGCCGGTTTTGAAATGCTGCAGAGACCATAGTCTCGAACAAAACTAGCCACATCTTGCTCCATACGTGGCCAGAACACATGTCGGTGAAGATTTTGCAATATCTTTGTAACCCCAAAGTGACCAGCTACCTTCGATATGTGCGCTTCTCGCAACCATTGAATTCGAGGTGCTCCACGAGGTATGCAAAGTAAATTGCCCTTGTACAAGAGTCCTTCTCGACGAACGAACTCTGTAGGTTTCCCTATTTCGAGCTCAGTCAGTGCTGTTTGAAAATCAGGGTCTTCACTGTACATATTGGCATAGTCATCATGACATGAGGGCTCGATCTGCATGAACGCTGATAAACAGAGGGTCGTAACTGGTGGTCGCAACAACATGTCCGCCAATTTGTTGTGTACGCCCTTCTTGTACTTAATCACTAGATTAAACTGCTGCAGATACGACATCTACTACATGTGCCGAGCTTGCTGTAACTTGGATTGAGTTTGCAAATATTACAACAGTTGATGGTCGGTGTGGACAACAGTCTCTTTACCCAAGAGATAACACCGCCAATGTTTCACGGCCTGATGCAATACGCCTAACTCATTATCATAAGTCGGGTAGTTCTTCTGAGCTCCCTGGAATAACTCGGAGTGATATGCCACTGGTCAACCTTCTTGCATGAGCACAGCGCCCATGGCATAACCTGAGGCATCGGTTTCTAGCTCGAATGGTTTCTGGAGATTCGGCAAAGCTAACACAGGCGCCTCACTGATCTTCTTTTTCAGCAGGAGAAATGTGACTTCATGTTTCCTTGTCCACTCAAACTTCTGATCGATCCTGGTTAATGCATGCAATGGGGAAGCCACAATCGAGAAGTGTCGGATAAACTTCCGAAGATATTGGCATGCTCCCACAAAACTACGCACATCCGTAACTGTTTGCGGTCGCGGCCACTCGCGAATCACTTTTACCTTATCGGGGTCGATTTGTAATGTACCGTTGCCGACCATGAATCTGAGGTAAAGTAGAGTTTGCTGGTCGAACTCGCACTTCTTACGGTTGAGGCGAAGTCGATGTTGCCAAAGCTGTTCGAACACCTTTTCGACATGAATGAGGTGCTCATCCCACGAACGACTATAAACCAATATGTCGTCGAGGTAAACGATCACAAAGTCATCGATGAACTGTCTTAATACGTCATTCATAAGACGCATGAAGGTTGCCGGGGCATTGTAGAGACCAAATGGCATGACCAGCCATTCGAACAGACCTTGTCGTGTTTTGAACGCGGTTTTCCACGTATCCTCCTCTCGAATGCTAACTTGATGATATTCTGACTTAAGATCCAATTTGGAGAAGACAACAGCATGCTTCAATTGGTCTAGCAGGTCATCAATATGAGGAAGGGGGTACCGGTTCTTGATGGTGATCTTGTTCAGTGCTCGATAGTCGATACACATATGCCAAGTCCCATCTTTCTTTGGTACTAACACCACAGGAGATCCACAAGGTGAACTACTCGGTTGAATGACACCATCGTTCAACAACTCACCAAGTTGTCTCTTGATCTCTTCATTCTCCAATGCTGAGTTGCGATACATACTCAGATTAGGTAGTGTCGCATCGGAAACAAGCTGAATTTTGTGCTCGACTGGACGTTTCGGTGGACGACCCTGTGTAGTCTCGAACAGATCACTATATTTCTCCAGCAGTCTCGACAAATGACCAGAATCCTTTTGGCACGCCAACGACAACGTTGGTCGAGTACCCTCACCTTGACCAATGGGTCGAATCATGACAAGCACATACTTGTGACATGCATTAATAATTCGTTTGGTTTGATTTGCGGTAATCAAGTTCGAAGTGTTGACGTGGATGTCTCTACTGATCATGAACTTAACTCCGTCTTTGGTGAGGTCATACTCTTGCGCTCGTCGATGGAAGTGAGTGTCTTGATCATATAGATACGGACTCCCAAATATCACCTAATAGATATCGATAGGGACAACATCGCATTGCACCTCATCGATATATCGTGCAAAAATCGCAAACTTCAACATACATTGACTCGTAATCTGTTGGTTCACGTCGGATGTAAAACAACCCAGCAGATATGGTCGCGGGTGTGTGGTTGTCTTCAAACCAAGTCGTCGAACCAGTCCAGCGGAGACCATATTCTTCTGACTTTCGGGATTGAATATCGCTGCGACCACTTCGTGCTTCACCTGGATGTTGATGATGAACAAGTCCTCCGTTGGGTGATGATCGTTCGGTGGATCCGAACCCTTCTCCTTCGGAATTGCCATCAGAGACAAGGTCGTATCCGCCTCATTAACCGAATTCACTCGGACAACTTCTTTGTCGGGTGAAGTCGCAGTAGCCGTGGCTGCTCTTTTTCCTGGTCCATTTTTCTTTGGTCGAAGTTCAGGATGAAGCTTGTAGCATTTGTCCTTGGTATGTCCCGCGACTTGACAATGTTCACAAAAGGCACCCGTGCCCGATTTTGAAGCGTTCTTCTTCGGACTCGGCTTTTTCTTTGTCGTGGTCACACTTTCCTTCGTGCTTTTGTCACTGCGGGATTTGTTCTTCTTCTCGATCGCCATAGCAGTTGTGCTCGCGGTCGCGATGTCTTGGACGCCGAATAGACTTAACTTAGTACTGATCGATTTCTGAAGTCCAGATGTGTATTTCCGAAATACCTGAGAATCGGATAGTGAGATGCCGATGACCATTGCTTGTCGTCGAAACTCCGTCGTATAGTCTTGGACGGTCTGGTCGCGCCGTTGGTACAATCTATGCCAACGTTCCCATCTCTCCTCTAGGTAACTCATCAGATAGAATTCTTGTCGCCGAAGTCGTTTGAATTGACCCCACGTAAGGTCATCAGCTTCACCACTGGCGACAAGAGCCTTTCACCAAGTCTTGGCATGGTCCTTTATCTTCAAAGGTGCGAACTTCACCTTTTGAGTGCTACTGAACCCTTTCAGGTCAAAGTAAGTCTCAAGTTGATCGATCCAAGAATCCAGCTTCTCAGCATCGATCACCCAATCATATATGGGTATATCAATCTTAGCGTCGACCTTAAAAGATCCGACAGCTAAGGAGGTGTTGGTGAGGTCGTCGATTTTGTGGTCGCCTTCGTCTTCATTTTTGTCTGTCCTGCGCAAGTCTTCACTAGTCTTCACACCCATAACATTCCCTACTTCAGGAGGTACAATCATGGTCTACTGCTTAATCCAAGCAAGCACGGTTTTCATGTCGGTGGAGAGCTTAGCCACTTGTTCGACTAGGTTAGCTTGAACAGAGGTATCGTCAGACATTGTCGGAGACATGACTGTAGGAACTGTCAATTGATCGCCTGGAGTTTCGCCGGAGGCTTTGTAACACTGGCGAGTCTTCACCATCCACAGGATAGGAAAGTTGCTCTGATACTAACTTGATCCGTTTGAGACCTAGCCTTGGTTTTTGCACTAGGCTCGCCCAGATTCTAATATGCGAAATAACGAGATCTTACTCAGAAATACCGAAACCCAAAGGTTGATCGAAAACACAGTTCAAAGTAATTGCACAACTCTTTATTTCAAATAGAGCTTTACACGTCGAACATTAGACACACTTGCCTACGTCGAAGGAACTATATGCTGGATATATGATCCAAGGCTATAATAATATTTGATGATCTAAACTAGACCTATTACAAGGTATTTATAGTCCAATCGTATGAGTACGTATCAGACTCAGTAACCTAAACGTATTAGACTCATATAACTAACTAGCTAACTAATCCTCAACGGATAAGCTTAGTTATATATATATATATACGGATCGAATTACAATTCCGAACAGAGAACAAATTCCTTTTCCTGGTTGCGAAACCTTTCCGAACACGATTATGGTCGCGAAGCCGTATGCGATCAGGACTTGAAGATCCTCCTAGATCAGTGCCTCCCGTAGCCATTGTACTCGGTGTGCTCCAGATGGCACACAAAGAAGTGTCCCCTTGTAAAGGAGCCTTCCTCGTAAAGCAAACTCGAACGGCCTGCCAGTTTCGAGCTCAGCTAGCACTGGTCAAAAATCGGGATCCTGCTCGTACCAAGTAGTGTAGTCCCATGGCATGAAGGTTCGACCTGCATAAACACCGACAAGAAAATGGCAGCAACTGGGGGCCGCAATAACATGTCAGCTAGCTTATTATGGAAACCCTTCTTGTACTTGATCAGCAAGTTAAATTACTGCAAATAGGACATTCATTTCATATGACGGGTTTGTTGGAGTTTAGACTAGGTCTACAAATATTGGAGCGGCTGATGGTTGGTGTGAACCACGGTCTCCTTGCCCAAGAGATAACAGCGTCAGTGCTTCACTACTTGATGAAGTGCACACAACTCATTGTTCTACATTGGATAGTTCTTCTGGGCACCTTGGAACAACTCCGAGTGATAAGCCACTGGTCGTCCATCTTGCATGAGAACAGCACCCATGGTATAGCCCGACACATCCGTCTCCAATTCAAAGGTGAAAGGGATCTAGGATATCGACTAGGGGGGTGAATAGGCGATTTTAACAAATTATCAATAAAACAAACAATTAATAGTAAATGAGAGCAAATAAATAACACAAGATGAACAATAAACAATTTCAACACAATGATATATCCTGTGGTCTCGGTGATTTGCCGATCACCCTAATCCACGTTGAGGCAAACCCAAATCTCTAACCGCTCCTCTATCTAGTCAACCTTCTCTCGAGAAGTGACCTAGATCTTGAGCCGGATTAGTGTGATGAGTTATCCAAACCTCGATTTCACTAATGATGCACTTTACCGCTCCGGCAAGGCGTGCTCAACCCTTTCACAAGACGTTTTGAGGCTTCTTCACAATTTTCCTTGAAGAGCTGTCCAAAACCCGTCTAGGAGCCGACAAACTCCAAGAGTAATAAGCCGGTGATGATCACTTAGCCTTCTTCTAGTGCCACAAGATTGATTTAATGATCTAGATGCAATACACTAGAAGATCTCAAATGCACACACTCACAAATTCGAGAATTTGAACCCTAGAGTGTATGAAACTTGCTTAAGTTCTCAAGGATGATGACAATGCTCAAAATTATGCCAAAAGTTGTGAACAGGGTCGTGCATGGGAGTATATATACCCCCCACAATAAATATAGCCGTTACAGGCCGTTGGGAGAAAAAGATCACTTGGCGGTCAGACCGCAGGTATATGCCCGGTCAGACCGCCGCAATTGCAACAGCATAAAACATGAGCAATAAATGCTCAACTGCCCTTGTCAGGCACACACACGGTCAGACCGGAGCCAATTTCGGTCAGACCGTGAAACTGTCCAGAGACGACACAGTTTCTGGACACGTTATACGGTCAGGCCGATAAATACGGACAGACCAGCCATACGGTCAGACCGTAGTTCAAAAGCACGGTCAGACCGGTCTAACAAACGGTCAGACCGTCATAGCTCAAAACAACAGAAAGATGAATCAAGAAGTTCCAGGAGACTGACCTAGGACTTAACTACGGACAGACCGACCTTTTTAAGGAATAAACTACACTTAGACATAACTTCGGTCAGTCCGAGATCCTATTCGGTCAGTCCGTGTATTCGGTCAGACAGGTCTAACAAACGGTCAGACCGACTGAGACAGTGCTGAGCAGAAATGAGCTGAAACAAGCATTTTCAAAGTATATGACCTTCTAGTATGCAATGCAAGTTGATTTTATGATTTGTGGCACATAGATGAAGTATTTCGTGATACACCACATGCTCCTCTTAATAGTATGGCAACTATCCTAAAACCCGGTCAAATTCTTCTCTAATCACCTTAGACCGGTAAAAATGGAAAAGACCCTATTTCGTACCTTTGCCTTTTTTTATCAATGCCCTTTCTTCATCATAAGTCTCTTTCTTTGCCTTTCATTAACCTGTCTTTTAAGTTTCTTCTTGACACAACTTAGCAGGTTTCGTTAGTATAGCATTTGTAGTTGTCATTAATTACTAAAACACTCATTAGGGGCCTAGAAGCTACAAAAGGGCCTCTGCAAACTGGGTAACACAAGGACAGACGAACATGTCCTCATGTTTTGTAGTCCACTCAAATTTCTGGTTGGCTTTCGTTGATGAATGTAAAGGAGAAGCCAAAACAGAGAAATGACGAATGAACTTACGGAGGTATTGGCATGCACCAATGAAGCTGCGCACCTCCGTCACTGATCGTGGTCGTGGTCACTCACAGATGGCCTTCACCTTGTCGAGGTCGAGCTATAGTGTACCATCACCGACCACAAAGCCAAGGTACAGGAGAGTTTGCTTCCCAAACTCACACTTCTTACTGTTGAGGCGGAGTTGATGTTACCTTAACTAGTCGAACACCTTTTGCACATGCATGAGGTACTCCTCCCACAATCGACTATAGATGAGTATGTCACCGAGATAGACGATCACAAAGTCGTCGATGAATGGCCGTATGATTAGGTTAAGCACTAGACCAAGTTTCAAACTAGACTTACCCTGATACTAACTTGATCTGATTCAGATATAGATGTGCTTTGTCTATATTCGACCAGATGCTAAATATGCGAAATAAGGGATCTTACTCGGAATTACCGAAACCCAAGTTGATCGAAAACATATTTCAAAGGATAGCACAACTCTTTATTGAAAAGAGGAACTTGTACACGCCGAACGTTCCGATCTAATCTATGATGTGGATAACTAGGTAGATAATCTATCTATCCTATACAAAGTATTTATAGTTCGATCGATTGAGACCGTATCAGAATCGACAACTAACTAAACCTAATCATATAGGACTCATTTATATACTTTATATCAGACTACTAACGACCAGACAGAGTTTGAATACGAATCCTGCTGACATGTTCGACCTGTTGAGATCTCCCGGATCATGACTCCCCTATTGAGAAGAAGCCAACTCCCGTTGGTGACCAACTCGATCAAAACTGGAGATGTGGAGATTGAGATTGACCACCTTCACGGGTGTACCACTTTGCTGCACGTGCTCGTTGATCTTGTCGTCCTACTCGAAAAGTCTCTCGTGTACCGCTTCTAGTGGTCGTCACTTTCTTTTCTAAAACCACATCTTCACAAAGAGGTTCTTCTCGTTGATAGACTAAGTCTTCAACAAATGGTACTATGGTATCTGGCTCATCATCCAGCATCGAAGGCTCGAAGAGTTTGAGGTGCTCAACATTGACAACCAAGTAAATATCCATATATGGATGTAACTCAAGCTAACAAGCATTAGTACCAATTTTCCGCAAAACCCGAAAAAGACTATAACAGATTGGTTTAAGCTTTTTACTTTCACCTTTTAACCTATCCTTACTCAAATGTAGCCATACCATATCACAATTCATGGAATTGAGCTTCAACTCGGTGTCAATCATGTCGCGCCTTATACTTGAGCTGAGCTTGAGCAAGTTCTATTCAACCTCACTATGGAGCTGTTGAATACCTTCCAGGAATTTTTGTGCTCGATCCTGATCAGATTCCGCCTTGCTGTTCTGCATTGACGTAGGGATCACAAACGCCACATCAAATGGACTTTGTGATAGAAATCCCAAATAGACCTCAAAATGCGACTTTCCAGTTGAACCATGCACTGCTCGATTAAAAGTAAACTGAGGTACGGTATGCTTTCATCCCAAGTCTTCGGATGCTTAGAGTTATAACCTCTCAAGAGATGAATGCTTGTTCAATTTACCACCTCAGTTTGACCATCAGGTTGAGGATGAAACACAGTACTCCTCTTCAGTTTCATATCCATCATTGACCAAAGCGATCGCCAAAAGTGATTAAGGAATCGGGTATCACAATCAGACATAATAGAATTAGGCAGTCCGAAATGTGTCCAAACATACTGAAAGAATACCCAAGCTACTTCTTCTCCCGTAATAGCCTTCTTACAAGGTATGAAGACTATCATCTTAGAGAACCGATCAATGACCACGAATAGATAGTTGTTGCCTCATCGGGACTTAGGAAATCCTCCCAAGAAATCTATGAATATGCTTTTCCATGGTCGTGACAGAACTGGCAAAGGAGTGTACAAACCCAATTTTTAGTTTGTCGGTTCGGAGATGCTGCAAAGACCACAGCCTTGAACAAAACTAGCTACATCTTGCTGCATCCACGGCCAGAATACATATCGATGAAGATTTTGCAAGGTCTTTGTTACCCTGAAGTGACCAGTAACTTTTGATGTATGCGCTTCTCGTAGCCACTGTACTCAAGGTGCTCTACGAGGTATACAAAACAAATTACCTTTGTATAAGAGTCCTTCTCAAAGAGCAAACTCAGATGGTCGCCCTTTTTTGATCTTGACAAGAGCCGATCGAAAATCTGGATCTTCACTGTACATGACAGTATAATCCTCGTAACATGAGGGCTCGATTTGCATGAAAGCCGATAAGCAAAGGGCAGTAACTGGTGGTCGTGACAACATGTCAGCCAGTTTGTTATGTACTCCCTTCTTGTACTTAATCACTAGATTGAACTGTTGTAAATACGACATCTACTTCATATGTCGGGCTTGCTATAGTTTGGATTGAGTTTATAAATATTGCAAAGGTTGGTGGTCGGTGTGGACAACAGTCTCTTTACCCAAAAGGTAACACCGCCAATGATTTATGACCTGATACAGTGCACACTACTCCTTGTCATAGGTCGGATAGTTCTTCTGAGCTCCCTGGAATAACTCAGAGTGATATACTACTGGTTGACCTTCTTGCATGCGCACTGCGCCCATTGCATAACCTGAGGCATCGGTTTCTAGCTCGAATAGTTTTTCTAGTATCGGTAAAACTAGAACAAAAGCTTCATTGATCTTCTTCTTCAACAAGAAAAAAGTATCTTCGTGTTTCCCAGTCCACTTGAACTTCTGGTCGATCCTAGTTAATGCATGCAACAGAGAAGCCATTATCGAGAAGTGTCGTATGAACTTACGAAGGTATTGCCATGCTCCCACAAAACTATGCACTTTCGTTACCGTTCGCGGTCAAGGCCACTCTCAAATCACTTTTACCTTATCGAGGTCGATCTGCAATGTACCCTTGCGGACCATAAATCATAGGTAAAATAGAGTTTGCTGGCTGAACTCACACTTTTTACAGTTGAGGCAAAGTTGATGTTTCTGTAGCTGCTCGAACACCTTTTCCACATGAACTAGGTGCTCATCCCACGAATGACTATAGACCAGTGTGTCGTCGAGGTAAACGATCACAAAGTCGTCGATGAACTGTCGCAATACGTCATTCATGAGACGCAGGAAAGTAGCTGGGGTATTGCAAAGCCTAAACGGCATGACCAGCCATTCGAACAGACCTTGTTATGTTTTGAACGCAGTTTTCCAAGTATCCTCTTCTTGGATACTGACTTGATGATACCCTAATTTTAGATCCAACTTTGAGAAGACAGTAGCATGCTTCAGTTGGTCTAACAGGTCGTCAATATGAGGAAGGGGGTACCGGTTCTTGATGGTGATCTTGTTCAGTGCTCGATAGTCGATACACATAGGCCAAGTCCCATCTTTTTTTGGTACTAACACCACAAGAGATCCATAAGGCGAATTACTTGGTTGAATGACACAATCATTCAGCAATTCTCCAAGTTGTCTTTTGATCTCTTCATTCTCCAAAACTGAGTTGCGATACATACTCAGATTGGGAAGTGTCGCATCAGACACGAGCTGAATATCATGCTCGACAGGATGTTTCAGCGAACGACCCTAGGTACTTTCGAACATATCATTGTATTTCTCCAACAGTCCCAACAAACGACCAAAATTTTCTCAGCAAGCCAACGACAGCGATGCTCGAGTAATATCACTTCGACCAACAAGTCGAATCATAACAAGCACATATTTTTTGTGACATGTGTAGAACATCATTCATTAGACGCATGAATGTGGCCGGGGCATTGCAAAGCCCGAATGGCATGACAAGACATTCGAATAGGCCTTGCCGAGTCTTGAAGGCGGTTTTGTCGCGCCCCGAAACTGGGACTACGACTACTCCCGTGGAGACCTAGCTTGCTATAGATAGTTCCATACAAGCATACCCTTGACTTCCCAGGATAAGTCAAGCACAGGAGTATATTCACATTGCAGCAGAAAAACTTACAAAATATATTTAAGCAGTGTGGCCTGCTGGCCTTAATATTACATAAAAAGATTACAATACCTTCGCGGCATTCAAGGTTTAGTTAAAGCAAAATAAAACTTCTACAAAGCGGATGATGGGTGTCCCTTCCACAGTAAGGAGTTGACGGCAGAACAACACATCAGGGATTTGGCGGATATGGCTCTCCTTCATCTTGGTCCAAGAAGTTCTCCACACCTTCTTCCTGATCTTGGTACGCTCCATCTTCTGGGTTGTAAGTTGCAAGGGTGAGTACTTACGTACTCAGCAAGTCATAGGGAAGAGTAGATACATATAGTAGTATTGTTATGATCCTAGACTAGTCAAGAATTATGGATGTTTGTAAAAAAAACCTTTACTTTCATGTCTCATCTCATGGCAGCACTTTCCATAACATAGCATCGCTATTTATGTTCACTAAATTATAGCACTACCGCGACACGTCGACACACGACAGCCCAGGCAGCACCCCTTATCATGACAACACATGTCATTTGGGTAATCTTGACTTATCAAATTTTAATTAGAAAACTTACTTGTGCCACACCCCGTGGATTTAATCCACCGCAGCAGACTCCTATAAACCCGGGAGCTCGGAGTATTCGAATACGTTTTTAACTCTGCAGAGAGGTACTAATTTACCCGCAAGATATTCCACTTTCAAGCCTTTCCTATCACAAGGATTGGATCTCTGACTCACTTCATACTGTGAGTGGCAAGGTGGAGATAACAAGAACTTTTGTTATGTATCACTCACATTTCACCCCTGACCCTGTGGATCTCTCGCGAACCACAGTTGTGGCAGGTTGTACTCTAACCTCCACCCTTACGTATATTCCCATTGCTGGGTCAACGTGCAAGATCACCTTCAGTGCTATGTGTGGGAGCCATTCTCCGTGCCAATCGTGCATCACTACACAACTCATGCAGGGGTTTCATGTGCGATCCGCATAAGTATTTGTTCAGGCCTGTCCCATACCAGGCTTGCGGTTAGCACGTGTTTCATGCCACTAGACGCACAACACAAGGTTCTAGTCCTTACATGCCAGTGACCAGACCATCCACAACCTTGCACCTTCAGTGCCTGCTATCATTTGCAGTTTAGCACCTCCAGTGCTACAACCATCCATACCAAGATTCTGGTCACGGCTAGGGGTTTTATTTCATGAATATATATATAAATACATATATAATAGTTCATGGTTCACTATTTGATCTTTTCACATTTCACAAGCATCCAGCTTGTACTGCCAAAATATATCTCAACCATTCTTTCACATGCAGTAATACTTATATTCAAGGTCATATCATAGCAATTCATAAAATATGGGTTCAAAATGATCAAGACTGTGACTTGCCTTCCGCGTCGTGAGAGACAGTAGTTGACGTAGGATCAGCAGTGAAGTCCTCGAACTCTGGCTCTTGATCTATTCTCCAATCAAACAAACAACCAAGAATCACAATCTTTTCAATACATTATTATACTATATGCAATAATGCAAAGATGAATGTCTTGATGATTCTGAAATGATTGGATGATTTTGAAATGATTGGGTTTAGAAGTTGATTAGGGTTAAGATTAAGATATGGAAACCAAGGTTAAGATTAGTTGTCAAAGGTTTACAAGGTTCCAAGGGTCTCAAAATATCAGAATGATATCAAGGTTGCGGCTGGTTCGCTCAAAAACAGCGAACGTCTTTAGGTCGACATTCGGTTCAAGGCATCGACATAGGATCGATGGATGACAGAGGGACTATCTCAACTTGTGGCAGTAGAATAAAATGTAGATTACAACTCCACAAGTCTAAGGGACAAGGTTATTTTCAATTTGCACAACTGGAAAAAGGTGAAAATAGCTAATGCCACTGGTTGACATGCTCTGGCATAGGGCTGACAATGTCAAAATCTAGGGCTAAGCATAAAATGCAGTTCAAGGGCTCAAATCAAGTTGTGATAGAAGAAGAAATTGGAGATCACAACCTCAGGAGTCTAAGGGACAAAGTCATGCTCAAAATGCACATCTAGAAGGAAGTGAAAAGGGCTAATGCCACTGACTAGCATAGACTGACATTGGACTGACATGGCCAGAAACTAGGGCTTGCCATAACTTTTGATCTAGGGCTCTAATTGATGCACCACTTTGTCTGGGAGGTAGGGTTTGATAACAGGAACAATTGATACAACAGGATCTAGGGCAGAAGATGGCCGGAAAGTGATGAAAATTAGTGGAGAAGTATGGTGGCGACACGGCACAGTGAAGCCACTGGACAAGATCTTGGCATAGCAATAACTGGCATTTCTGTGCAGATTCAGGGTTGAGCTAATAGAGGAAAATGTTCAGGAGATCAAGACGAAGATGCTGGACAAGGTGGCATCGACGGCGATGGCCGGCGACAACCGGGCGGCACACTGGTGGCACGGCAGTGAAGGGTAAATCATTCAAATTGCAATCTGGTGCTGTGCTGCTGAAACTTGGCATTGCTGGAGCTAGCTAGGGCTAAATGGTACTGCTTGATGCATTGGGTTCGACTGGAGAAGGCACGGCAGTGAACGGCAACAAGCTGCGCCGGAGAAGAAGACGGCTTCAACGGCAACAGAGCGATGTGGTGAATTAAGATCCAAATTGAAGGCACAGTTGAGTTCCTGGATAGCTTCAGATAGTATAAATGAAGGGAATTGGCCTAAAGCGATGCCGATGAGGAGATCAACACTGTGGCCGGAGAAGAAGAAGGCTAAATTGGGCGAAACTGATACACGGCCTTAAAGCTCGATTTCTCACTATGAGAGCAGTAGGGAGGTGAGGTGAAGCTTCTGGTTACAGCAATTTGGCCGGTGGAATGGTGGTGCGGCCTGGCAACATGAGCCGGTCACCGGTGGCGCGCGAGAAAGGGGAAAACTCCAATTCGGGTTTAATCTCGAGATCTTGATGCACAGTCTTGCTTAAAATAGCTCACTGATCATTTCACTCTACTGGATCGAAGGCTAATTCGAATTAATTTGAGTTGCAAAGCTGGAACAGGGCATTTTAACAATTCCGGCGATCACCGGCGATAAGATGCATAATAACTCAATTCAAAGCTGTAGCACGATGAGGGAGATGGGAGAAACTCACTGATGCTGTTAATTTGGATGAGGAGACTGCGGTTGAGGCTGTCAACGTGAGCCTTCGTGCTGAGCTCGCCGGAGAAGATGACTGCAGCAAGGAAGAAGTACTGTTTATGTTTAATTGCTTAAGGGCTTTGGAGAGCACTGCTAAAGATGAAATAGTTGCTCTGGGGTTGCTATTTATAGGCAAAGCAAAGTGTACAAAACTTCAGCTCACTGCTTGCTTGCGCCGGTGAAGAAGAAGGCTTCGGGTTGAAGCAACGGCGAGCAAGCTTCTCTCTGGCGTGCAGCAGCTGGTGAGCTGGATGGGAACTGCCACGGCAACAGCTACGATGCTAACACGTGTGCGTGTGCAAAGGCGGTTGCAAAAATCGTGGCTAAAGCGGCGCTGCTCGGCGGCGAAACACGGCGTGGTCGCGGTCGAGGTCGAAGCAACGCTGTGCACTGTGCCGGCTGTGGTCGAGGTCGCCGTGCACTGCTGGTTTGATCGCAAACAGTGGGTGAGGTCGAAGGAGATGATCCCTGGTCGTGAATAGTGGACGAGGTCGTGAACTGCTGCTGAGGTCGAACCAGGGACCTAATTGCAAGGATTTTTCATTTGAATTCTGGACTGATTTGTAATTTCTGACTTAGAGAGGGATAATCTGCAATCTGATTTCACAGATGAGTATAAACTTATACCTTATACTCATCTAGAAAGAGATTTGGTAAAATCTGGCTTGATTTGATAGTTTCTGATATAAACTGAAAATAGGGTACTTTAGGGTAAAATAAGATCTGAGTTTTGTCGATTTCGAATTCTGGCATCTAGGATGAGATTTAGATATTCTGATAAAAGAAGATTTTGTATTGATTAGCATTTGGGAGGTGTTCCCTGAAACAGATTTGAATTTGGAGTTAATCTAAAGATTTCAGCCTTTTTGGGTTTGCAGATATCAGATAAAGGACTCCTTTGCAATATAATTTGGACTGATATGTGAAAAAGGCTTAGATGAAGAAATCCGACTGCCAACTTTCTGGATTAAGGTATTGACATACCCATGATCATAATCCAAGAATAATCTGATCTAGATTAGGTCAAGATTTAGCTAAATCTGAGTTCTGAATATTTAGGGTAATTAGGATGTTAAGTAAAATCCTGTTTTCGAAAATAGAAAAGGATTGCAAGATCTAAGAGTTAGAGATGGATTTGAATCTGGCTTCTGAAGACTTTTATGCTCAGGGTAACTGATAAATCACATCTGAGGAATCTGATCTTGATTTGGGTTCACAGGATAGATTTTGAGGTTTTAGGGTTTGACATAGATACTGATCTGGCTACTACTACAGATACATGGTATCATGCATGCATGATGTTCATGAAAAAGAAAGTTTTCACCCCTAAACTCAGGGTGTTACAGTTTTCCAAGTCTCATTCTCCCGTATACGCACTTGGTGATACCCAGACTTCAAGCCCAACTTGGTGAAGAATGAAGCATTCTTCAGCTGGTCCAACAGATCGTCGACGCGAGGAAGAGGGTATCGGTTCTTGATGGTGATCTTGTTTAGTGCCCGATAGTCGATGCACATATGTCAAGCACCATCTTTCTTAGGTACAAGCACCATTGGGGACCAGCAAGGAAAATTACTCGGTTGGATAATGCCTTTATCTAGTAATTCACCGATTTGCCTTTTGATCTCCTCATTCTCCAACACTGAGTTGTGGTACATGCTCAGGTTAGAAAGTGGCACATCGTGTTAGTGATATGTTCTTGAGAAAATCACAGAGATGTATCTTTGTTATATTTATGAACATTTGAATAATATGTTATTTTGTTTTTGAATAAATTATCATCTTAGTTCGATCAACAAGTGTGTGACTTATTCGTGAAACTCTAAATTTATTTAATGATATTATTCTATAAAGTCTCTGATACATTATCTTTAAATAGGACATTATTGATTAATGGATTAGCACATATATTGATTGATGTTCATGTTTCACAGACCATGGATATAAGATATCAAATTAATAATGTGGATATATATTGAAGAATATAATGTTGGATAGACCCATTTTGAGATATTGTTTGGATTTATCATTTAAGTGTCACCAATTGGTTTCAAATAATGTTTATGATTGATCCTTAGACCTGAAACAATCATAGTTTCATAAATGTGTATTAGCATATTTTGATATTACCAAACATTACTTTTAATTGAGTGGTAATAAAGGTAATATTCGGGTATGCTATGTGCCATGTGGAGGAATGTGAATGGTTAAAATGAAATTTCCATCTCTTATATAATGAGAGATATCTCTGGGACCCCTCGATATAGATGAATTGAGAAGTGCATGGTCATGCCGTTTGTGGTAGAGTGTCAACTACAAAAAGATCAGTTCACTATGAGATCAAGAAAGAATTGAATTGTGCAAGGGTGACACATTTCCTACCTTGGGTTTAATATAGTATCATATAACAAAAAGATCAACATGAAGACATTATATAGATTCGTTGATTATGATCTTTGTGTGTATTTGGATGGTCGTTATGTCCTGCTAGGGGCCACTACTGACTTACAATTCAAGTGAGTATTCTCGAGTCGTGACCAGATATGCATGAACCTATAGGGTCACACACTTAACGGGTTGAAACAATGCAATTCGAATTAGGTCTATTATGGGGTTTCCGTATCAGATTCGGAGACTTAATGTTAGACTTCTTATGCATTCATATTATGTTTGTTATGGAGTTTCCATATCAAATTCGGAGACTTAATGTTAGACTCTTTATGCATTCAGATTGAGTTTGTTATGGGGTTTTCGTATCAGACTCGAAGATCTAATGTTAAACTCCTTCTGCATTAGGAATGGGTCTGTTATGGGGATTTCGTATCAAACACAAAGACTTAATGTTAGACTCCTCCTGCAGTTCGGATAAGATTCATATCACATCAGGAAATATAATCTGTTAGGATTTCTTCTGCAGGGCTCTATATAAAGAGAGGTATGATGGGCTTTAAGGAGATCACAAAAACCATGGCTGCCATCACCACTAAAGTTATAGCCCCTAAACCCTTGTCGTGCACGTTGATGCTAGCACACCATCGTATGACGTTCCATCCTAGTATGTGTGGATACTGATAGAGGCATTGCTACAATTGCTGTATTGAGTAGGACGATTCGCGAGCAGTCGCTATCATCTACGTCCGCTGATCAGGACGATCCACGAACAATTACTGTGTACATTCAATTGCTTTACCAAATCTGCTTTTGTTGTTGGTAACAATCTAATATATGGTCTATTACTTATAGCCTTTGAGTAAAATTTTTGAAATTCTGCTAGTATAGCTTATTCGGTTTCCTACACATTGGACACGAGCTGAATATTGTGCTCAACCGGTCGTCTTGGTGGTCGACCCTCAACCTCTTCGAACATCTCATTGTACTCCTCGAGTAGGCTCGTAAATTAACCATTACTTTCCCTGCAAGACAGTGTTAGTACAGAACAACCACCTTCACCTTGGCTCACCGGGCGAATCATTATCAACACACATTTTTGGCATGCGTTGACAATCCGCTTCGCCTGATTTTCCATCATCAAGTTTGTGGGGTCGATATGGTCATCCTTGGTGATGATGAACCATGAACCTGATAGATACCAACAGAGACAACATCACATTGAACCTCATTAATATAACGAGAAGAGATTGCAAACCGTAGAGTACACTGTCTCTTGATTTGCTGGCTCACATCGGACGTGAACCATCCCAAAGGATATGCTCGAGGATGAGTGGTCGTCTTCAGCCCCAGTTGTTGCACCAGTCCGGTCGAGACCAAATTCTTCTGGCTCCCGGAGTCGAAAATAGCTGCTACAATCTCGTGCTTCACCTATATGTTGATGGTAAATAAAGCCTTTGTCGGGTTGTGGTCTAAAGGTGGACCCGAGCCTATCTCCTTCAGCATTGCCATCAAAGATAGGGTCGTGTTCGCCTTTTCGATTGAGTTTAACCAGACAGTTTCTTCCATCGGTGGAGCCGAGGTTGCCGTGGTTGCTCATTTTCCTAGTACATTCTTCCTAGTTCTCTTTGGTTGAAGCTTGGGATGAAGTTTATAACACTTCTCCTTCGTGTGACCTGCAACCTGACAATGCTCACAAGTAACACCCGTATTTAAGATTTGGGTGTACCTTTTCAGAAGCTTGTCTTCTCCTTCAACGTGGTCAAAATCCCCTTCACGATTTTGTCGCCATGCGACTTGTTTCTTTTCTCGATGGCCATAGTTGTTGTACTCACGGTCGAGATGTCGTGGACACCAAACAGACTCAACTCTGTGCTGATCATCCTGTGTAGTCCGGACGTGTATATTCTGAACGTCAAAGGGGTCGGAAAGCGATATGCCCATGACAATTTCTTGTCTCCGAAACTCTATGGTGTAGTCTTGAACAAACTGGTTGCGCCGTTGACACAACCAGTGCCAACGATCCTACCTCTTCGAGGTAGCCCATCGGTTAGAACTCTTGCCGGAGGAGCTACTTGAATTGGCCTGAAGTGAGGTTGTTGGCTTCCCTGTCGGAAACTCATGCCTTCCACCATATTTTGGCGTGGTCATTCATCTTCAAGGGTGCGAACTTTACCTTCTTTGCATTACTAAAACCCTGAAGGTCAAAATAGGTCTCAAGCTGGTCGATCCACGAATCCAGCATGACAGCATCGATCGCCCCATCGTACATGGGTATGTCGACCTTAACTTCGACCTTGAAAGGTCCATCAGCTAGGGAAGATGACTTGGCATTGCCGTTGGTGTCAAGGTCGCCCGCGTTGTCGTCGTCTATCCGTCTACAAGAGCTACCCTCAAATCCCATGTCATGCGCCACCTTCGCCTTAGAGGCATCAACTTCAGGATGCGAGATCGTAGACTGCTACTTAGTCCAAGCAAGCACAATGTCCATGTTGGAAGAGAGTTTGCGCACTTGGTCAGCCAAACTAGCTTAAGTGAAGACTTCTTCAGACATCGTCGAAGACGTGATTGTCGATGCCGTCGAGAATTCACCTCGGAACGTGGTAAGTTCTTGTGGAAATTCGCCGGATTCTTTATTGCCGGTGTGAGTCTTCACCATCCACAAGTCAGGAACAGTGCTCTGATACCAACTAGATCCAATCTGTATATAGAAGAGTGGAATGTAAATTGATGGAAGCTAAAAGTTAGTAGAAATACTCTCTTATTATGAGAAAGAGATTTTGTACAACTTGTACACACTCTACTAGAAAAAGCTACTCCAGATCATATATCTGTCTAATTACAAAATACAGATATTTAAAGACTATCTACTAAGCCATGATTAGTTCAACTGGGTAGTTTCGGCTGTGAGCTTTCACGTTCTCAACTGCAATCTTATGACTCGGTTTAAGTCGCATGTTCCCCGAGAAGTGCGCTCATCCACTGGTAGTCCTGACGACTCGATCCTACCAACAACCTTGTTTCGACCAGTGACATGGTCCTGACGACCATCGACCAGTGACTATCGATCAATAACCAGTGACCATCGACTAGTCTTTATTAGTCTGAGATCATCCCAGATCAGATGTGAATTGTGTTTGATGAGTAAAGAGATTTATAAAATTATTATGTTGATGAATAGTATTCATCATTGATTATTGTTGCTTCCATGACTTCAAATATTGAGGAAGAGAAATAAGAGAATTAGAGTTTTAGGAGAAATTTCTCAAATGAACTATTTTTATTTAATTAGTAATGTAGAAGAGACACAAAAGAGTTATACAAAATATCTCTCGCTAAAACTCTTCATACGTGGGGAGGAACAGAATGACTCCACCTCTACAGTGTGCAAGGTTTAGAGGATTCAAATCACCTAATATTAAGAGGATAATATAAGAATTTAAATTTTATAAAGAGATCTTTTTACTATCTCAAAGATATGAGCTAATCTTTAACTATTTTTTTATTGTTGCACTTATTCCATGTTTTAATGCTTCATCTGGTTGCTCCATCTAGTTGTACACTAAAAGGTGTCGTTGAATCGAGCATAGGCTAACCCATACATGTTATTCGGGTAAAAAAACATCAACTCTACCTAGATAGAATGATATAGGCCAATTATATATGGTTATGTTCATTTGGGCGAGGAGAATATAATAAAATATTTACTTGCCTAATGTGGACCATAAGTTATATTCAAATTTACGTTTCTGCCTCTGGTGAACGTTTGAGCACACTGTAAATCTTCAACTATACCGTTCAAGATGCGACAGTATATTGTTGATATTCACCGTATTTAGAGGATTATGAAACCGCTCATTTTGTTGAAGAACCCCAAAGTTATTGTCGAAATAGAACATGACTCTATATTTATTTGCTTCCTTTAGACCTATGCATAATGATTTTTCATTTTAGATCCTTTGATCAAATGGACTCCATATGTCATAAGATAACACAAATTTTATTACAAAAGTTTGCCTAACAATCTTGCACGCCCTTCTTTCCCCTATTAGATCAAACTCCTCTATTTCATCTAACCTACCTAGAGTTCACCTAATCCCCTCTTTAATATCATCGGCAACGGTGACCTGACGGCCAGATTGCAAGGCGATGGTGGCGCCACTGACCAAATGTGGTGGCAAGGGAGACATTAACACCGAAAAGTGTGGACATGGGGTGGTGTGATGAGGCTACATGTCACCGCCGACTATGCACGGTGGTGACCGGCAGGGGAGAAGGAGCGGGGGACCATGCCAATGGCTACGAGGAAGAGGAAGTGCGGTAAGAAAGGGGGGTGAAAATTGAATCAAATTTTAAATTGATGGTACAAAAGATACAAGTTTTTTTAGAAAAGAAAACATATATATGCGCTCCAAATAGCCCATTTTGGAGTTCACACATCAGAGTACAATCAATACATACATACATACATACATGATGGATGGCTCAGGAATCTGAAGCACTAAGGGCAGTTACAAGACCCATGAAAATGTTGATGGTATCAAGATAGAGCGAGATCGCAGCTGCGACATATGCATCGTAGGTATGCCGCTTGATCAGATTGTCAGTGTCATAGATGATGAACCCTGAAAACACCAGCGCCGCGACGCACCCGTACACCGTCGTCGGCACCTTCCCAATCGGCAGCAGCATCTGCAGAGATCCAAAGAATTAATGGGTCACAACTCACAATAAGCATGCTCTTGCCATTGTTGAGACGTCTATCTTTTACCTGAACTAACCCATACAGCATCAAGATCAGGCAAGCCGCGAACAAGAACGGACCGAGGAAGCTGAATTCATGGCCTCGCTTCACCGCCCAGAAGGTGTAGATGGTCAGGCTGAAGACCACCGCGAATGTCAGGGATGCTGCTTCAATTATAACAATTCCTGTTTGTGAAAAGTTCATGTGTCTGTTAAAAAAAAAAAAAAAAAAAAAGAAAAGTTGATGTGCCAATATGTCATGCACATTTCTTCAGAACAATTTTGTATTTGGCAGCTAATGGATCAGCTTGTCATCCATACCTTTGGTAGAGAGGCACCCCAGACCGACGGCGAAGCTCATGCAGACGGTGAACAACGCGAGCAACACGAGGTTGATCGGATGCTGGTCACGGAGAAACACCATCGGCAACATCACTGTTTGTTTTAGCATATGTACATTAGTACAATTTGATGCAACCAAGGACCAAGAAATGGAGTGAAATGGTGGTCAAGGATGGGCGCTCGCCGATGATGGGGGAGACAATGATGAGCACGAAGACGGCGAGGGAGACGGGGGTGCGAGCGAGGAAGAAGCGGCGGATGGAGGGCACGAAGTAGATGGTGCTGGCGACGGCGATCGTCGTGAGGAGCTGGAGCGCGACGATGACGTATACCTTGCGGATGAACGCCCACCGGAGCTGCGGGCTCTCGATCATGTAGGGGTACATGGCGCCGCCGCCTCCGCCGGCAGCCGATGCCTTGTTGCGGGCTTCGGCATCATGGCTCTTGCCCATTTCCGCCGCCTCGACGGAATGACGGTGGTTGGGTCCTATCTTGTGTTTCTTGGATTGGTGTGTGGAATTGGGGATGCTTTGCAAAGTTTGGATGGTGCATAGAGAGGGAGAGAGATGGCAAGGAGGAGAGGTTGGCGTGAACTGTCTATTTCTTAGTCTGTTTAAAGGGTTATATATAGTGGCTGGCCAGGTGGCTTTCTTGGGCATGAGATTTTCTTCGTAATTAGTTTAAATGAATTTGCAAATGGTTGGCTTAAAAACTTTTGTTAGGTACTCTTTGTTGCTCCACCTTATTATTTATTGATATTTTTTACTTTTATTTATTGCCACACTCTTTTACCATTTATTTATTAATCATTGTTTAGTGTCAAAACATGTCATATATTTTAGAAAAGATTAGTTTTATACTACTCAAAAAATACTATTTTAACAACATATCACTCAAATCTCCTGAGTCACTAAAATATCACTCAAAAATTGCATTGTTTGTTTCTTTACTATTTGCGAGTTATGGAATTTAGTTTGGACAATTTTGTCCTTCTTTTGCCTCTGCAGCAGGGCAGCACGTTGCAGAGCAAAGAAACTCATAGTAATAGCGGTGTTGTAGAGCAGAGTGAGCAAATCTCATGACGATTATGATAGAGTACATGACATCAATGACAGTGGAGGTTGGCAACAACGAGAGAGGATGAAGGAGGAGGTAAAGGAAATTTTGGACTTTTCAAAATTTTAAGCAAAAAACTTAACAAAAGTTGATGAAAATGATAAATAGCTAATAAAGGTATCTTTGAGTGGTATTTTACTAAATAAATGCGTTTAAGTAATATTTTGTTAAAATAGGTATTTTTGAGTGGATGAATGGAGTATATTAGAGTGCGAGAGGATTCGTTACAATTGAAATAAAAATATTGACACCTCTACTCCCATTTAGCATATCAAGAATTACTTTGTTTTCCCGTTTATGTATGACAATTCTAAGAGAAATACTCACATTTTTGTCATTTTATAAGAGGGGTATCTAATCAATAGTTACATGTTTTTTTAAAAAAAAATTACATCATCTCACACATTTAACTTAAATTCAATCTCTATCCTAAATCTCTTCAGACAATGCCTCTCGCTTGGAGGATCACATCCAGGGAGACAGGTTTGATCAAAAAAATCTTTCAAATTTAGGCTATAATTCTTGGATCATGCATGTCATAATGTAATGTTAAAGGTCATTTACTTCTACGTTGATGCCCGTATAAAAAGATTTGTTCCACTTGCCTTTTTACTCACAAGGGGAATAGAGAGAACATATGTGCACATATGGCATGGCAAATTGACAATGGATAAGATATTATGCATAGCAACCGATCCAAAAAACCAAGAAAGCCACTTTGGCAACTCAAATCACACAAAATCAAGATCAAACAACACATAACCAACAATCCGTGCATAAAATTATGATACAAATTCTCGTGTTCCCTACATCGAAATCCATTCAGCGAGACGAACACTATGGTGACAGATGGATGTATGCACAGCTTCAGATTGAGAACTCGTGATTCGTGATACTAGAATCCTTTAGCACTAATTCATGAATTTATAATATGCACAAACTAGAAGCACATGCATGGATGTGCTCAGCTGTCAGCTGCCCTAAACAGGGTCATCAGAGATAGAAAGAGGTTGATCACATCAAGGTAGAGCGACACAGCAGCCCAGACATACTCGTCGTACGAGTAGCGCTTGATGATGTTGTCCGTGTCATAAACAATATAGCCACAGAAGATTAGTGAGGCGAGACCACCATATATCATCACAGAGATCTTGCCCAGGGGGAATAGGATCTACACACATACAGCAAAAGATGGCATCAGTAATCAAGTATGACAGAAAAGGGAATCAGGCTGTATAGATATCATACCTGGATTAGTGCAAACACGAGCAACACTATGATGGAGGCGAACAGGAAGGGACCAAGGAAGCTGAAGTCATGACCCCTTCTTGCAGCCCAGAAGGTGTACACAGTCAGGCTAACCACTACTACTGTTGTCAGAATTGCAGACTCCAGAATGACTTTGCCTGTTCAAATGACAAATTCTGTGATCAATTGCAAGATGAAAACACAAAGCAAAGTCAATAGAAATAGCTGGTGTGCAGATATGAAGTGTTTACAATAGCCTAGCGTAGAAAGAGAAGAAAAGCATTCCTCCTTTCCGATCCCAATGCATTTCACTGAATTCAAGTCTTAAAAGAAAAGGAAAATGGGGATATGGCGAGGTATAGCACAGGACAAGGGAAATGATTTTTTTGCAGGGGTTTTTGTTATATTTTGTACGAACGTTCCTTTTCCAAATCAATTTCATCCATTTTTGAATTGGCAACTAAAACATTAGCACATTGAAAAACAGATAGAAGGACAGTACATCATCAAGGGTACTAATCATTGACAGCGCATGACTGAGAGATTATAAAATATAATGTAAATCAAAAGTTGAAAAATTCTTGGCCGTCTTGGCCCTAATGACAGAGTGGACAAACGTGGTTATCAAAATCACATTACGTGCTAGGTCGTTGAAAAATTCTTTGCAACTCTACTTTAAAGCATATCTTCCACAAAATTGACACAGATTGTGGTACATTTGCAAACACTTAAATTTCAAGTTTGCCCGCACTTAAATTTCAAGTTTGCCCGTATTGCCGACAACATAACAACACACATCTGGTGATTTGAGATAGCTAAGTTTAGACCAAATCAAAGAATGCACAATTCCATATATATGTATCCACACAATATAACAATGACATATATAACAAAGAACAAGGTAATAGATGCAGTTACCGCTCGTAAAGGCGCATGTCATGCCAACGGCGAAGCTGATGGCGACGGTGAAGAGACCGAGCAGCAGCAGGTTGATCGGATGCTTCTGGTGGTAGTAGTACAGAGGGCACAGCACTGCACACCCGAACACACAGCCATTCTTTAGCACTTAACCTCACACAACAAGCATACCCAATCCTAATAATCCAAATTTAACTACTTTTAAGGGTGCTACTGCAAAATGCACCTACAAACTTTGCGGGGACGCGACGGCATTATTCGTAAACGCACGCAAAGCTAGAGCTACTACCTTTTTTTACACCAAGACCCTCCAAACTTTACAGATTTGCACGACAGTTGGAGCACCCGAGAAGCATCTAATTCCAATTGTAACTTCCAAGAAACACCCGAACATATTAATGTTCCACAAATTTACAGAAACACCCTCCCAATCCAATCATTGTACCTCCAAACCGATCGGAATCCAATCTTTTTTCCTCCAAACCGATCGAACAACCCACCAAAAAATCAAAAAAAAATCAAGAAAAAAAAAACGGAGGAAGGGAGCTCACCGATGAAGGGGAGGATGATGAGGAAGATGTAGAGGGCGAGGCCGGCGTGGGAGGAGACGAAGAAGTGGGAGATGGCGCGGACCTTGACGACGACGGCGGCGACGGCGGCTGTGAGGAGGAGCTGGATGGAGAGGATGACGTAGATCTTGCGTATGAGCGCCCACCGCAGCTCGGGGCTCTCCGTCATCCCCGGGTACAACTCCCGGGGCCCCACCCCCGCCTCTATGTCCCCCCCTCCTCCTTTGCTATACCTAAACATCTTCTCGAAGCTTCTAGAACTTTCTCTTCTTCTAGGGTTTGTTTGGCTTCCGCAGGTGGGAGACGAGACGACGAGCCAGGAAGACGACTAGGGGATTTTATTGGTGTGGGGTTAGTTATTGTAGAGTTGGGGGCCAGTGTATCTGACAGGTGGACCATGGATTGTAAGAAGCCCACCAGTCAGTTGTAGATGGGCAGGACGTGGGGGTCGTCATGGCAGGCTCCCTCACGCGTGGTTTTGTGCCTGTTTTTGGGAGGGGGCACCACTTTGGGTGACAGGCAGGGACCCACGTGTGGCGGGCACCCAACTCATCTCAATCTGAGATTAGATGGTTTGATCCAACGGTGATTACTACAGTCCTATGGTTTGACAGGTAAGAAGCTTCCTATTGAGATTACATAGTTTGTTAGTTTGAATTGGTTTTGGGGGGAGGATTATCTACAGACTACAGCAGGTAACAAAATTCACCGCCTCTCAACAACTTTGACATTTAGTTTCTCACTTGAAAGTTTTATTTGCTCTATAATATTAATTCAATTCGTAGAGAATATTTATCACTTCTTTGAAACCATCCAATCAAAAAACAACATTTCGGATCACATCTAGAGGTAGAAGAGTGAGAAATTAGCATTTCAATTTCTCTCATAAAAATCTTAGTTTCTCATGTAATCTTGATCTTGACTGTTGTGATCAGATAGCTCCCAGAACATAGAGCCAAACAGTCTTGTCCGGAACTCCTCGCAGTAATTTGATTCTGTGGAGAGAGAGTGTGTCTATTGGATGGAAAAGTGAGTTGGTATTTCATGGTCGCACACGGGATCTGAAGGTCCCACACGCACAGAGGCATATGCTTTGCCTTGGGCGGACGCATGCGGGAATTAAATGGTCCAAGGTGTACTATAGCCGATGGAGTGCACCTCAGTGACAGATGGGGTCCAGTGTCAGTAGGCCACTGGTGTCGGCCTTTGGTGAGACAGCATATCTGGTAAAATTTGTTTGGAGGCCACAACTAATGCAGTACCTAACCATATCTGCAAACGCAAATGAGTGGACGAGATTATTTCCTGATAGAAATGAGTAGATAATTTTACAGACAGGGTTAATCTCAGCCCTTGGATGCCCTGGGAATATGGACAGTGGGTAGCTGGTTAGTGGGCCAGGCCCATTTCAAGAATTTTTTTGCCAGCGTTCTTTTTTACTCGTAGTTTTAGCTTTTTTACACTGTTTTAAAAAATGTGTAAAATTACAATTCTGCATCTAATAGTTGTGATTAGGGGTGATTTTTTTTTAACGGATGAGCTATGCGTGACAGTGGCCATCTTGTAACTTAACCAATATTTTTTGTCAAATATGGATATGAGTTCGAATAGTTACATGTTTGGATATCGATGGATATGGTGCGAATACGAATATGATTCTGAAAATAACACAAATATTATTAACGGAGAGCTTATATCAATTTATAAATTTCTTTTTAATTTTATAGTTATTATTGGTATGTCCAAACACCTCTAATAAAAATTGAAGAATGTAAGTATACTGAAAATAAGAATAGATATGTAGCATTGGGATCAAAATGGATATCCGTTTTCATATTTTAGCAGATATCCGTCGGATATTCATCGATTACGAATACGGAATCAAATATCACCCTTCTGTATCCTAACTCATATCCAGAAGAAAACAAAAATCAAATACGAATACGAATACAAATATTGTTAAAATCTTAAAATTGCAACTTATATTAAGAATTTTATGAAAATAGATTTGGATCGAGCAAATATTATTGACCTCATTTTCATCTCTAGTTGTGATTAATGTGGTAGGTGTGTTATTTGTATCCAAATAGTTAATGGTCAAATTATATGATTGCTATGAGGATATTTTAGAAATATGGCCTATTTCATCTCAAAAACATAAAATTATATTATCTTGGGTACAATTTTTTTCCGCTTAAAACAACATGTAAAAAAGGAACAAATGTAGTACATGTTTCCAATTTTGCGTGTATATTTTCTTACTTTTGGATTAATATTTGTCATTGTTAGATTAGATGTAGTCTCTTTAGGACTCACTTATGCCGCTTCCTTAACATTCCAAGTGACCAATGACTAAGAAACAATGAGGCGACAACATTTTCACTTACTGCGGGGGCAACGTTGGCTAGCAAGGAGATGAGACGCCAACATGGTGGCGCCAGTGGTAGAGGTAAGTAGCGCTAGCAAGTACAATGGGACGAGCTAGCAACTGCGAGGAGTTAGAAGGGTGAATTAGGGTTTTAAATAAATGATTTTAAAAGGTGTGAGTTTTCTTTAAAATAAATAAAAAACAGATAGATCCATTCTAGCCATTTTTTCTCATTGTTTTTGTTAGTTGCAGCTTTCTAACGTGCTTAATTGGTCCATACTTCTGACTTTGGGCCCCATCTGTTTACTGGACCAATGTCAATAAAGCGTCTGTTTGTTTCAATTTCTTGTGAAAAATCAAATGGTTTGATTTTGGTGATACAAATAAAATGCTTGTTTAGTATAGCTGAATCTTTCTTTAATTAACTAGGTTAGTGATGTTTTGGATAGTAAGTCCCCAAAATTTCTTTCCACCGGTTCAAGTTTTAGTTTCTAGTGTGGAAAGAGTGTTTTAAAATTATCCAATGAACCCCCGCATGAGCTATGTTTCAAAAAGGAGCAGGTAACAAATTTTTTTTTTCATTTTTGAATGCTCATTTTCATCAGTAGATCAACACCAACTAATCTTATAGGTTATAGCCCATCTAGAATTCATCTTATTATCTTCTTAATTTATCCAATGACGAATCACTGATTTGAGAAGATTAAGCAGTGCTGGCACTCAATAAGATGAGGAATATAGATAGTCACAATAAGAAAGAAAGAGGGGAGGTAGTAGTTGTGGTGGTCGAGGAGCAGGATAGAGATGGAAAAGAAAGGTGGATATGGGATAAGGATTTAAAACCAACATTCTAGGGACCTTCAATAAAATGTTATCCTATGTTTCAAACCCTCTCAATAATCAATATTGTCAATTTTGAAGTACTGTAGCTCTGTTCACTTGTCTTAAAAATGTACTCAACAAGTGTGATGGATTGGTGTCATCTATGCTTAAAAAAACATGTGTTGTACTCTTTGTTGGATTGTTGGATTAGATGAATATCTATTTTAAATTTTCTTCTATATCAATATAAATTATTCAAATTATTATTGTACGGTCGAGATAATAGAAGCACGGTTCTATTTAAAAAAAAAAAAATCCACTTCTAGCGTGACAGAATTACGACGGCTCGTGAATCGTGAGTTGTATTACCAGTAAATAGAGAAATATAGTAGGTATGCTGAAATTAGCTAAGAGTACTTTGAGCTAATAGGGACAATACATGCACGCCAATTTCTTTTGAAAATATAAGGTAAAAGGGTCCCATGCTATTATGATGTTCAACGACCATTAGTTACTACTATGGGTCTTTATTTTTGGAAGTTAGGGGTAGTTAATTTAGTTGTACTTTTGATGTGCATGTATAATGTCTCTCCCTCACCAATCTTCTATTTGCAAAAAAAAAAAAAAAAGAAAAAACTTTGTGCGCTAACTCTCGGTCTCTTTTTTTAATGAATAAACACATGAGTTTTTATTGCTCTCTCTCTCTCTGTGTAAGTTTCTCAAAAACAAAATTATTAGTGTGTTTGATATTAATGAAGTTTTATGCCTGCATAGCATCCTCCCTCATCTATAGAACCAAACAACTTAACATTGGAGATAAAGTCCTCTCCAAAGCCACTGGTTGTTCGGTGTTTGAGCCTATAAAGATCAATTATTTTTATTCAACTCAACCGCATTTGCGGACATATCCAACACTTCGCAAAGCAGTAAGTTTGCATTGGTCTCAACTTTGTTCTAAGTTTTCTTCGATTCCTCTTCGCTCTCCTCTAATGAATGAATAAATAATTTTTTTTTGTTTTTTTTCTTCTTAAAAATCTTCAGAACTAAATCATTTGAGTATTTGACTCTATAAAGACTTTATGTGCACACACACTCTCTCTGCTTGTGTCTAAAAAGTCAAACAACCATTGAAGATAACCTAAGGGGACAATAAGTGTAAGATCCTTAGCCCAAAGTTTACTCCCGCCTAGGAATGTGAACAGATCAAATATTGGTCAAACCAAGGCCGCATTTATATTTTTAAGTCGAATTCGAATATATATATGATCATATTCGAATTCAGATCAGATACAGATTCAGTTTGAATTATTCTTAATTCAGATCGAATTTTGAATTCTATTAGTATTTTTTATTTCATTATTATCTTAGTATAAAATTTAAAAATTACACATTTTAAATCCATAAATAACACACTTTGAATTAATTTATAATATATTTGTACTATTCATGAAAAAATTGATTAGAAAATTGACATACTACTAATTTAGATAATTATTTCATATATAAATAACTTTCAAATTTGAATTGAAATATACAAGTATATCATTTTATCGGATTTTATCAGATTCGGATATTTTTGTGTTGGATTTGGATAGAGAAAAAAAATTATTTGGATGCAAAATTCTTTATTATATTTGCATATTGTTGCATTCGGAAATCGAATAATTCAGATAATCTGTATCCATTTTATACGCCTAGTCCCACTTTACTAGTTCAAAGAAAGGCAAGGTGTATATGATATTATTTGGACTAAGTGTATTAATTTTGGGTTAACCATTTTGCACGAAGTGAGGATAAAAGTACAAGTGAGTTATTATATATGTACCCTACGTGGGGTTAAAGTAGTAATTGTTGGAAACTAGAGTGTTATAAGAACAAATGAAAAATGGTTGGACCTTGGGGTTTCTATTTTTTATTTTATTTTTCTGTAGAGCAAAGTTCAGATACATTTGTACTTCTGTTTCTTTTCTTTGAGGAAAACTAGCTGGGGATATGTTTGCTTATAGTGTTGATTTGTCCAAATTTTAATTTTTTTCATTTAAACCTCAATCCTTTTTTATTTATAGTTAAGTTTTGAAGAGTAGAAAAGTTAATTTGCTAACGAACCATTTACAAAAAACAATATAGATAAACTTTTCTTAAAAAAATCAATTTTTAATTATGAAATATGCAAACATGTTCTTTATTTGTGCACTTCAGACTGAAGCCTCTCCTTTTTGCCATTATTCTGTCGATTTTTTTAAAATTTATTTTGGATTAAATGTTTGGTGTGCATTTGATAGAAACATGGGTTGATTAATTGCCCATTCCATGGTTTAAAAACTTTTATACCACATTAGTTATGATTAGTTTTACTAAACAATCCGGTCAAATTAAAACTAAAGCAAAGTACATATGGCATGAAAATTTAATTATGATTTATGAAATGGTAACTTAAAAAATCTACACCCTGGTTTACCAAACTAGCCTATAGATGCAATATAAAGTAGAAGCAAATCAACTAATGAAGGCATAAATACAAACATAACTTTGAAAATTTTGTCCACTCTTGTGATTTTTTTTAAAAAAAAGAATGTTACTATATGTCATGCATCTTTATGTCAAAATAATATATACATTAATGTGAGATCGGTCAAATAAAAAAATTGTTAGATCGTTCTAACTTCTCATGTCGGGTGCCATTGTTGGTGGCTTCAGAGGCCATGCAAAATTTTTGTATATTGACCTGGGTATAGATTGTTCCTTTTAAAAGAATGTACATAAATTATGTTACATATTTACACACTTATGAATTGTTGCAAGATAGTTTTTCTTTTTTAAAAAAATTGAGCTAGACAGCTACCAAAGTCTCTTAAAAAAAAAGACTCTAAATTTACTCCACTTTAACAAAAAATTCAAACCAAACCATGGATCACCACACACAAAAACGAGAGCAGTCAAACATCTTGCTTAATTCACCCAACCATCCATGTACCATAAACAACTCCCATTCTACAGTATTATCCATCATTACTAGCCAATAATAAAGATGATTACCCATCCCACCTCTGCTTTAGATCTGCCACCCATTCTCATTCACCTACATTTCAACTGTCCGATCTGCGACCCAACACACCCAATCCTTTTATGCTCCTAATCTTTCAAATTAAAATCAAAAGATCCAAATCTTATTATCTAGCAATTTACAAGAAATGGACGTTTTTCTTTTCTTTCTTCCTCTCATCCTCCACATATATTATAATACTAATAATAATAAAAGTAGCATGCTTTGCATGGATTCATGTGCCTTGCACAAACTTTATTTCTTTTTTTTTTTTTCTCAAAAAAGACACACCCTATAAAAATAGGAATATATATTTTTTTCTCTGCTACTTCTACAAGACTATGACCCATAACTTTATTTAATTCCTCTTTGCATCCCCCATGAACACAAATCCAAAGAAGAAGAAGCCACTGACCAGTGGGCCCACATCCTCTCCTCTCCTCTCCTCCCCAGCCATTGCCTGTTTGCTCTCCCTCTTTCTTGCCCAGTTCTTGATCCGGCCAATTCGATCCGGGGTGAGCCCAAGATTGGATTTTGGCAAGATTTCGGGGGTTTTTTTTTTGGTTGTTGTTGGGATTGGTTGGTGGGCGGATAGAGAAGCAAAAGGCAGCTCCTTTCTTTCTCAAATCTTTTGGTGTTGATGTCTTTTTGATTTGTGGGTTCTTGGAGTAATTCTTGAGCTTGTTTGTTGTTGTACCATTAGTGTGTCTGTAAAATCTGAGATTTGGAGATTTGGGGGGAGGTATTCTTGAGCTTGTTTGTTGTTGCACCAATTAGTGTGTGATTTGTCTGTGGATTTCTGTAAAATCTGAGATTGTGGAGATTTGGGAGGTGTTCTCCCTCCTGTGCTCTATGAGGAGCAGCTTCCTGTCGGAATCGCCTTGCGAGGAGCAGCACATCCATGGCTTCAATCCTCAGTCCTGGCTCCAGGTGGAGCGGGGCAAGCTGCCCAAATCATCCTACTCGCCTTCCTCCATGTAAGTTCAGTCTAGTCGATTCCAACATTTAGATGTGATGTTAGTATGTTACATTGTTTGATTAATGTCAATTGTTTCTGTATGCATAGTGAGTCACTAATCAAGATTGCCGAGCCGCCTGTCGTGCCGCTGTACAAGCCCTTGGACTATGTGGAGGTGTTGTCGAGGATCCATGAGGAGCTCGAGCAATGTGCGCCCGGTGAGCGGCCGGGGCTGTACTTGATCCAGTCCCAGGTGTTTCGGGGCCTCGGGGAGGCAAAATTGCGCCAGAGGAGCCTGCATTCTGCGTGGTGCTGCGCGGGCACTGTGCACGAGAAGGTTGTATTTGGGGCATGGCTGCAATACGAGAAGCGGGGTGAGGAGATCATATCGGATGTCCTTACTTCATCTAGGAAGTGCTGTGGGGAGTTTGGGCCGCTTGATGTCGCTTCCGAGATGCCTGTGGGGAAGTTTGAGATCCTTGGTTATTGCGAACCCTGCTCATCGTTACATGTTCCGTCCATGGTGACCTTCCAAATTAGGGATGGGAGAGTGATGTGTGAGAGGTGTAAGATTGCCTCCTTGTCTACCCCGTTTTGCTCCATGCTCAATGGACCATTCACGGAGTCACAGCTTGAGGTTATTGATTTGTCTGAGAATGGTATTTCGCTGGAGGGCATGAGGGCGGTGTCCGAGTTCAGTTGTACAAATAGATTACAAGATTTGCCTTTGGAAATCTTGTTGGAGATCCTAGTGTTTGCAAATACATTTTGTTGTGACAAGCTTAAAGATGCCTGCGATAGGAAATTGGCCTATTTCATTTCATCAAGGCAGGATGCTGTTGAGCTCATGGCATTGGCATTTGAAGAAAATGCGCCAGTTCTTGCCGCTTCTTGCTTGCAAACGCTCTTACAGGAGCTTCCTGATTGTCTAACTGATGAGCAAGTGGTCAAACTCTTCTTGAGTGCGACTGAGCGGCAACAACTTACTATGGTTGGACAGGCCTCTTTCTTTCTATACTCCTTGCTCAGTGAAGTTGCAATGAACATTGATCCCAGGACAGAGACAGCTCTATTCTTTTCAGAGAAGTTGGTAGATCTAGCTGCCACTGCAACACAGAAACAAATAGCTTCTCATCAGCTTGGTTGTATTAGACTTCTGAGAAAAGAACACAGTGCAGCTGAGCACCAATTTGAGGTTGCCTTCTCAGCTGGTCATGTGTATTCGGTCGCTGGTCTTGCTAGAATTGCTGGTGCTAAGGGCAAAAAGGTTTTGGCCTATGAGAAGCTCAGCTCAGTCATAACATCGAGTCCACCATTAGGCTGGATGTATCTGGAGAGATCTTTGTATTCTGAAGGCGATAGAAAGCTGGCAGACCTTGACAAAGCAACCGAGCTAGATCCTACTCTTAGTTACCCTTACATGTACCGAGCTGCATCCTTGATGAGAAAGAAGGATGCTAAGCTTGCCTTAGAGGAAATCAACCGACTCTTGGGTTTCAAGCTAGCATTGGAGTGTCTAGAGCTCCGAATTTGTCTATATTTGGCTCTTGAAGACTACAAATCTGCACTTTGTGATATCCATGCAATTCTCACTCTATCTCCTGAGTACCGGATGTTGGAAGGACGTGTAGCTGCCTCCAAAATAGGCACTCTTCTTGGGGCGCACGTCGAACAGTGGAGTGCCGCTGAGTGTTGGTTCCAACTCTATGAGCGCTGGTCATCAGTGGATGATATTGGTTCCCTTTCGGTGATCTATAGGATGCTTGAGTCGGATGCTGCAAAAGGTGTTTTGTACTTTAGGCAATCTTTGCTGCTCCTAAGGTAACTTCTATCACATCTCATCGATGATTCTCTATGACTGTTTTGGTCTCCAATATTACTAACACATGGGAGGTTTATTCTTTGGGCTTCCAGGTTGAACTGTCCTGAGGCAGCAATGCGCAGTTTGCAATTGGCACGGCAACATGCAGCAACGGGGCATGAGCGGCTGGTATATGAGGGGTGGCTATTGTATGACACTGGACACCGTGAGGAGGCTCTACAGAAAGCAGAGGAATCTATTTCTATCCAAAGGTCATTTGAGGCATTCTTTCTGAAAGCCTATGTTTTGGCTGACTCGGCTGTTGACCCTTCTTATTGTGCCACCGTTATATCGCTTCTTGAAGATGCACTGAAGTGTCCTTCAGACCGGCTTCGGAAGGGTCAGGTTAGTGTCATTTGCATACCTTCTCCAATGATTATTGACAAAATTCACTTCTGTTAATTGATTGCATTTGAAGTAGGCCTGTATTTCACATGGCTCTACCTTTAGTAAACTCAAAAGAAGCATGTTTGTTCAAATGAACTTTGAAGACTTGTAGACTTGTCACTTAACACTAACTAAGCTGAACCACTTGTGCATGCATCCATAGCTTTCATCTGGTACATGCTGGCGTTTTGGCTGTCTTGGAGAAATTAGAGTTGAGGAAGAAAAGGCTTCTAGGTTATGGGCTGTCTAATCACAAATCACATTGTTCCTTCTGGCAACTAAATCCATAACATAAACCTTGGAACTTTAATGGTGACAGCTTTGTCAGTGTAGTGTAGCGGATGCATATGCCTGTTTATGTGAATGATGCACATGCACTGGAAAAAAAAATGAAAGAATTCCAACAATTTGAATGATCCAAAAAGTTTCACTAAGCCCTAATTTTGAACTTGCATGCCTAAGGAGCTAGCTATGTACTGTTTATCTTTGGCTGCCATTTGATTCGACAAATTAAGACATTATGGAATCTGGAATGCTATAAATTGTTTGTTTTACATCTAACATCAAAATGTTAGTCTTCTGCATATTTTTGTGTTGCATCCAACAAGTTTGTCCCTGCTGCTCATTGCAATAGCTTGGCTCTGACTCTGACACCTTTTGTGAATAACTGCGCCTGCAGGCTTTGAACAATCTTGGTGGTGTATATGTTGATTGCGGGAAGTTAGACTTGGCAGCTGATTGTTACATGAATGCACTAAAGATCCGACACACTAGGGCCCATCAAGGCCTTGCTCGCGTTTATTTTCTCGAGAACAACAGGGATGCTGCATATGAGGAAATGACAAAGTTGATAGAGAAAGCTAAAAACAACGCCTCGGCATATGAGAAGCGTTCAGAATATTGTGAGCGAGAAAAAACTATGACAGATTTGCAAATTGTGACCCAATTGGATCCACTACGGGTTTATCCATACAGATATCAAGCAGCAGGTTAGGTCAAACTGAGATTTGTATTTCTTGCTAGTTGAGAATATCCAATAAATTATTAACAGTGATGTAGGCTACTTTGTGCTTTATCTCATCTTGGATTGTGCTTGAGGAGCTGGCAAAACATGCCTTAGGTGCCATGTTAAGCGAATTTCAATGCTGGGTAAAACAAATATTTTGATAGCTGTCATCTTTGTCAAAGTAAACTTCTGCTGTTGTTACTTAACCATTGACTATGGGAACATTTTGATTCTCACCTGGAATTTATGACCTTTATGTTCGTGCCCTAAGTCATTCGATAGAACTTTAAATACTGGGACTATCTTATATTTTCCTTTTAATGGAGAACAATTGAGCATGGTTCATTGGATTCAACCATTTGTTGTAACGAATCACCTTATTTCTGTGTATTGTTTGGCACTGATTTGAATCCTTTGGCTTTGAACTTTAGATACAATACAATACTGACAGTCTGTGCTCGGAATCTGTCACTTATCAAATCTATCTCTCCATAAATTGCTTGCACTGAGGTTCAAGATTCCTTATTTGTGCTGCATCTTGTTGGTGTTTAGAATCACCAGAATCTGGTAGGTTCCATCTGGATTCTTGAACCCTGCTCAAGGAAGAACCAGGAACTTGGTAGGGTTGTTCATCCTCTAGTGCATGGGATGAGAATCCAAATGCACTGCAGCATGATGAACCCTGGCATGAGACTTGGAATCACCAGAATCTGGTAGGTTCCATCTGGATTCTTGAACCCTGCTCAAGGAAGAACCAGGAACTTGGCAGGGTTGTTCATCCTCTAGTGCATGGGATGAGAATCCAAATGCACTCTGGCAGCATGATGAACCCTGGCATGAGACTTGGAAACATGGCATAAGCATATAAAAAATCCTCCTTTTCCAAAAGTTTTATCCCTACACCATTGACATTTAATGTTCTTAAGCAAGCTTTATGTTTTGGAAACACGTGGAACATGATAATGTCAACTTACCGTCCAAATATCATTTGCCAAAATCTTTTAAGATTGAAAGCATTAACTCCACAGTCCACAGGCCTGATTTTATGTTTGTGTTTGTTTTGCTTTGTTCATATTTTGCCATTACTGTCTCTTCTTTTTCATGGCTAGCTTTTGTATAACAGTGATTGTTTTTAGACCAAATTCTCATTTTGGGATTAATGTAACTAAAACATGTTATTTGTTTTGCTTCACAGTACTGATGGACAGCCACAAAGAGAAAGAGGCAATAGCAGAGCTCACCAGAGCAATTGCATTCAAAGCTGACCTCCACCTTTTGCATCTTCGTGCAGCATTCCATGAGCATATCGGGGATGTCTCTAGTGCTCTCCGTGATTGTCGTGCAGCGCTTTCTCTGGACCCAAATCACCAAGAAATGCTAGAGCTCCAAAAACGTGTGAACAGCCAGGAACCCTGACATTGTGATGCCACGTTATGTGTTATATACCACAATTTATGCCCACATAGGTGCGCCTTGTTACAGCCTTGACTTCATTCCTCATTTCTTTGTTAATCACTGTAATACGATGTTTTCAGCATGAAGAGAAAAAAAGAAAGAAAAACATCTTTGAAAGCCAGCATCGACCAAGGTTAGCCCTCGATGTCTGAGGCCTTTGTAAAAGTAACGCCTAATCACTGAATTGTTCGCTGAAAAAGAAATTTTCGTGCATAATGTAACTTTCAGATTCCTATTTTACATATTGTTTCAGTTTTACTGAAATCAACATTGCACACTTCATTTCTTCCATTTTAAATCTACTTTCCAAGAACTCTACTGGCCATCCCTATGATTTGCATCTTATGATACATCTCTTGCCAGGAACAATTATGCTTCTTCCCTCTGAGAAAATTACATTTGATTATGATTGTGGAGCTTTGAAGTTTTTACTAACCTAATACATGGTCAACAAATGGGTTTTTCCTTTTGTAGTAAACATAAAACTTAGTCTTCTATTTTGTATGCATGGACCTTTCTTTTCATTTCATTGATATAGTTCCTGAAGAACTACATTTGCCCTTGATCTATCAAGGGCTGAAATTGGCTTTCTTTCTCCTTTTTTTTTGTTGTTACTGACCTTTTATCATCTTGTTAAGCCAGGTTAACTAGATCAAGTACTGATTTTTGCAATTTCCTTTTTCTTTTCGTACACCTTCTATAACATTTAAGTCAGTGTTCTGGGTGTTAGATAACTGCCTGTTGCATTTTGTCTTGGCCAAGTAATGATTACCAAATTTTTCTAATTTATTTGATATTTGAATATGTCTTCAATAGTTTACTTCATTGCATGCTTTATCTATTCAACATATCCCTTGACCTCCTATAATTTGCAATGCAATCTGCTGCCTGGTCTTGTTAATGACAAAGTTGACTATTAACTGTTAAAAAAAACTGAAGCTGAAGAACCAGACATGCTTCTTTAACATTTTTTTGCTCAGCATCTCCTAATGGCCTTCTCTGTGTCGTGTCGGTGAATTTTTCAAACTCGTTTATATCCCTCTAGTTTAGTCAGAATAAAATTTTTAAAAAGTGATCTTTCCTGATGTCAAAGAAATATGACATAAGTACATTGATCCATAGGATGCACTACAAATATTGTCTGCCGCTATACAAACTCATACAGCCAATGTGCATACTTTAAAATGGTGGCAACACTGCATGCCAACCACATGAGGTTTTTTTTTTTTTTTACTTTGTGCTATGCAACTGTTAAGCAGCTTCTGTCTAAGTCGATTACAGTGTCTTAAACAAGTGATTATGATGAGCTTGTTAATGTGCAAAAGATTTCCTGCCACCTGTGGCACTAGTGTGTGATTTGCAGCGTTTGTTCTGATGACACACCAAATGTGCATGGTTTGTTTCTTCTGCTCAAAGCAATATGAAATTGTACCATTACATGTGTCACCACTGCAGGATATGCTAAACAAGATTCTGATGCTGCCTCTGTGTGTGTGTGTGTGTGTGTGTGTGTGTGTAAAAGATATTTTGTAATTTTGCCATGTGTTTGGAATATGAGAGCTGCTGGGTTCCACATGTGCAAAGAATATGTGAATAACTTATCTCTGAAAGTTGGAGGTGACAATGCTATTTTCCTCCTGCACTCTGATCAGAAATCGGACGGTTTAAGATTGAGGCGGGTGAGAAACTTTGGAGTGCCACTGTCTTGCAAGAAAAATCTGAATTTTTGTCTGTCTGAATTCCGAGTGTTATTTTTGATTGGACATATTGGTCCGAAAATCTGGCATATGATTGTCTTGCACTAATTTTTTTATTGGATATGAGATCTAAGTGAGAATGTTATATAATATATTATGATGAGATGACTTCTGACAATGGTCGGATGTAAGCCGATCCACGTAAAGATTTTTCCAATGCGGAAAAAAAAGCTTGTCCTGCTGACACCTGGCTTTGGAGGCCCAAATAAGGCCCAAAATTGTGCACCTACCTCACCGATCTTCTTTCCTGCCTGACCTGTCCCGCCGCTCTTCATCTTCACGACCTCACCTTCCAGAACCTTCCATTCCCAAAATAGATTCCTCTTCCCACCCCCTAAATGGCCTAGCTACACCCCTCACCTACACTCCAAGCCCATAGCTCTCTCTCTCTCTCTCTCTCTCCTTCCTTTGGCAGTATTTCTTGCTGCTTCAGGCACCAAAAGATCTCATCTTGGTGTGTGTTCTTACCAAAAGTTCCAACCTTTTTGCCCAAATCTTTGACCTCCTATCTGTTTGCTTTTGCTCAGGCTATTTAAAAACAATCACATCTTTTGCTGTGGTTACAGGTTCAAAGATTTCACCTTTCTGCACTGCTTGTGAGATATATTGTGGTTTGTGACATCAAGATCCAACTACTAGTGGTGTGGTTGTTGTTTTTCTTTTTTTTTTTTGGGTTCTTTTGGCATCTTTAATTGTACTTGGTCCCCAATCTGGTGCTGCTTTTGCTGTACTTGCTGGTGAGGTAAGGTGTTCCTAGCAAAGATTTGACTTACCCTTATCTCTTCTCCCCCACATCATGTTCTGCCTGCCCATGCTACCTACCATTTTGTCCTCACATCTCTAGTGCCCCCCTCCTCCAGTTCTTGGCTTGGAAGGGGGTTCATCACCACCATTTCTGGCATCAAGATACAATTTTTAGTGCAATTGTTGGTGAATTAGAGGTTTTCTTGGCTATGGACCAGATGCTGAATCCAGTTAAGGAGGAGAGCCATGTAGGAGGAGGAGGAGGAGAGGGAGGGGGAGGGGGAGGATCGCTGAGTGTGGGCGTAATCGATGGCCCAGCTGCTGCTCCAAGGCCGATGGAGGGGCTGCACGACGCTGGGCCACCGCCGTTCCTCACGAAGACGTATGACATGGTGGATGACCCGAGCACGGACCGCGTCGTCTCGTGGAGCGCTACGAACAACAGCTTTGTGGTGTGGGATCCCCACGCTTTTGCAACCGTGCTGCTGCCGAGGTACTTCAAGCACAACAACTTCTCCAGTTTCGTCAGGCAGCTTAACACCTATGTAAGTTTATCCCCCTGCGATGCGGCTCGGTCCCTGTGTTTGTGTTAAAGCTAAAGTGATGAATATTGTTGATTTTGCCTGTTCTTAGAGTTTCCCCGATGCAATGTCTGCTAAAAGTTATGTAAAAAGCTGGTATAACTGTCAAAAATTCCTGTCGTATGTGGTCCATGAGAAGTACTACACAGAACACTAGAGCAGTTATCCGGCATTATGAATCGATGAACATCACTTAACTGTCATTGTTGAATTGTGGGAAATTCTATCTTGTTTTTGGTGGTGAGGTCATTTCGTATCATGGAACATTGATGATATTGCACCAAGAGAAATGTGAAGCGCATATCCCCTAGAAGAGCTAGCCAATAGAAGTATATAGAAATAGTGTCTCTCCTATTATGTTTGTGCGTAGAAGTGCATGGAAATCCCAGGATGAATTGCAAAACCCAAATTACAGGTGTGCTGAATAACCGCTGAGTTGTGTAATGCAACAAAATCACAAACTTTACCCGAATAACCATTGAGTTGGGTGTGCTAAATAAGGCAAAAGATTGGCTTCTAAACAATTTTCACTGGACTATGATCCATGGATGTGCTCATGTTGTCATGTTGGTCTCATTGTCGTTAACGGAGCCCAAAAAATGTTTGTTGACTAAATGTCAACATGTGCATTTAGCATACATCTATCTTCATCCAGACAATCTCATAGGTTTTGAAGATCTTTCTTCTTGAGATAATCTGCTGCAACATTGTCCTACATGTGCTGTAGTTTGTCTTTGGAACTCTCTCTTTCTTTTTTTCTTTTCCAAATTAATGGAAGTTGGAATATGCTTTTCCTGTGTTTCGCTTTTTTCTTTTCGACCTTGTCGAGAGCATGTGCCTGGCAATATCTTAGGCCGCATGTCACTGTCAATTACTCAACTTCATGGAAGCATTGCTCTATGCAATCCTTTTTTAGACATTTTTTTTTTCTCATAATGCATATTTTTCTGAATTTTTTCATCCTCCAGTTAGAGTAGATACTTCATATGTTTGCTTTGGAGTGAGATAAGGAATGATCGGTTTTCTAATTTTTGGCTCAAAATAATAGAAAAGGATGAAGATTGAAGAAGAAAGATGACGAATAAAGTGAAGAAAGAACTGAAAATCATGCAAACTGAAACCATGCAAAGTGAACTGAAAATCATCTAAAGAGGTAAATAAAGGATATACTTTTTGCGGTTCTATCTTTGTTGGTACTATTGTGATATGAAAATAATTGTGATGTTTAATTTTTCCTATCCAAGAATCCTGCCTCATCTTGTTGCACTAGAAGTCCTTTCAATCTAACTCTCTCTGATGTGTTGGTTGTTGGCTTGTGCAGGGCTTCAGAAAGGTGGATCCTGATCGGTGGGAATTTGCTAATGAGGGTTTCCTGAGGGGACAGAGGCACCTTCTCAAGAACATTAGGCGTCGAAAACCTCCTAATCATCCGACTCCAAATCAGCAATCTCTTGGGCCCTACCTTGAAGTAGGACACTTTGGATATGATGCAGAGATTGACCGGTTAAAGAGAGACAAGCAATTATTGATGGCTGAAGTGGTGAAGCTGAGGCAGGAGCAGCAGAACACGAAGGCACATCTGAAAGCCATGGAAGACAGGCTACAAGGGACTGAGCAGAAGCAACAGCAGATGATGGCATTCTTGGCCCGTGTCATGCGGAACCCTGAATTCATACACCAATTGATTTCCCAGAACGAGATGAGAAAGGAGCTCCAGGATGCCATTTCAAAGAAACGAAGACGCCGCATTGATCAGGGACCTGAAGCTGACGACATGGGGGCTAGTAGCAGCCTAGAGCAAGGGTCACCTGTGCTTTTCGAACCCCAGGAGGGAGTTGAATTCCTTGTTGATGGGGTCCCACCCGATCTCGAAAGTTCAATTATAGGGACTAAAGGAGTGGTTGAACTACAGGATGTTGATCCCGGTGCCTCAGAACAACCACAAGGCAGACCCCAAGGGGAGTTAAACGATGATTTCTGGGAGGAGCTGCTGAATGAAGGGCTCAGTGAGGAGAACGACAACCCTGTTATAGAGGACGATATGAACGTGTTGTCTGAGAAAATGGGTTACCTCAACTCAGACAGCCCAAGGTCTAGGAAGTAACCCCCATCATTTCATTCTGTCATGATGCCGCCATCCATTACCATGCTTGTTCTATCTCGATCTGTCATGACTCATCCAATGCTGTTCTCTTGTGTCACGCGAAGGATGTAAGATGTTACATAAAGATGATGGCCAGGATATGACATTTGCTGGAATGTATCTGACTCAGTGTAGTGTTGCTGCTTCTAATGGGGTGCTGCTTTGCGACATAGGGATTTATTTGTTGTTTAGACCATTTGACCCATATGTACAGGTGATACTCTAGCTCTTAAGGGTGTTGATCTCTAGATGTTTTGACCTGTGTCATGTATCTGATGGTCTTTATGTATCAAAATTTTTAGGGTACTCGTGTGTTCTTGTATGGCACTGTGATGTTAAGAGTATAAACTTGTAAATGACACTGGCTTTTCTACTCACCATCTCTTTTTTATTTTCCTTTTATTTGAGGCTGCATGATCTTTGCATACATTATTGGAACTGCATTAACCATAGTAATGTGATTTAACTCTCTTCAGGTTTTCTATGTGCAGCAGCAGCATTAACATTTGAAAACAGTTCAGACAAATTCAAACTTGATATGTATCAGATGATCTGTTTGCTGGCTTTCTGCTGTGCAGATATGTGGCAGTGGAACTCTTCAGATCTTCTCAGTGAAGTGATTATTTCACCAATATCATGTGGAAGGATGTGTAATTGGATCCATGGTTTGATTTCCCGATGGTTACCGCCGGTTAGTGGAAATACCAGTCTGATTGGTAGAGTCGATACGGGTTGCTATTTGTGATCAATGTAAACACCATAAAAATAAGTTAAGATGGACGAAGTATAAAAACTTTCCAAGAAAGACATGGCAAAAATGTAAAGTAGAGAGTTGACCCATTATCGTTGGAAAGCTGGCGGGTTTCCCAGCACCGAGCGCGAGTAAATCTTTTAAAAAATAAATATCTAACATATAGATCATAAAATTTATAAAATAACTCATTTCTCATAAAACAAAATCACAATGTATGATAGATAAATTTATCACATATAAAAAATGGAGAGTGTAACTATCACTTATCGTTCTTTCATGTACTAGTATATTATGTTGGTTGCATATGTGTGCATTAGATTGCATGAATTTCTTATCACACAAGAGTTGTGCAGTAAGTGCGACTACTACAATCCTATCATACAAGAAATATGTTGTCTTTATAAATTATTGAAAATATAGATTAGATTTGTTATTTTCTTTTTAAATTAATAATTTATATAAAATATTCTCTAGACTGAAAATCCTCCAGAATTGGCACAGTGAACCTGCTTATGGGGCAACCCAAATACCTAACCTATCTATTAAAAAAATTAGCATTTTTTCCATTTGTGCGCCTCTCTCTCACACGGGGTTCCCGTGCCACGCAAAAACAAGTGATCACAAGTCGACCACAGAATGATAGAACACTCTGCTTTCTTCGTATCACTGACATATGGACCGTCTACGGTGCCTATACGTATCCCAAGTAAGTAGCCTTCTGGAGCCTTCTGCAACTTTTCGCCTTTACGGTGGCCTGGACGTCCACGTCATGGCCCAGCTCGATGTGAGTGGCCAAGAACTACTGGCCTACGTGGCATCACCACAGCCGTCAACCACCTCGTCACGAGCTCACATCTTGCCACCGCTATAAATACGTGTACTCGCAGCAAAGTGTAACGCCCATCAAAGCGATCTCTGTGCAGAGCTGCACGTTGATCTGTGCATATAAACAAAGATTTATAGACTAATTATATACATCGATATATTGTACCCGTATTATACACTGTTCGATCTAGTGCAATGGCAGCCATGGCTTTGAGTTTGAGCCCCTTCGCCGTCGTCTCCGGTGCCACCGCGGTGCCACGTGTCGGGCGGACCAGCCGCTCTGCGGCCCGATCTACGGCTCGGATTTTGCCGCGTCATCGACATGCCCTGGTTGTGAAGTGCCAGAGCGAGGTAGAGTCGATTTTACTATATATAGTCTTAGAAAACTATTTCAACACACTATAATTAGTTAGGAGCTATCAGATCGTAATATTAAACTTCTAATTAACATCATATTTGAACGAGAAACTAGTAAATTTTTCTACTACTTTAATTACAATATGATAGACATCATATCAAAGCATACAGTACTATAGTTGTTGAACAATTGCAACGGATTTGCATCCAAACTTGCCTGACATATCATCATCGCTATTGCATGCATGCAGCCGGAGATGGAACCAATATTGGAGAAAAATGCAGCTGATCAGCCCACTCCAAACCCAAACCCTGCACCCAACAAGTCCAAGCCCGAGGTACGTAGTATATTATACAGCAAAACAACGTACATACATAAATACATATGTACCTACTTAGACATATGTATATACGTGCAGGCGAGCTCCAAGCTCTCCGACGTGCTGGCGTTCAGCGGGCCGGGCCCGGAGCGCATCAACGGGCGGCTGGCGATGGTCGGCTTCGTGGCGGCGCTGGTGGTGGAGGCCGCGCGCGGCGACGGACTGCTCTCTCAGGCCGGTAGCGGTGCCGGCGCTGCGTGGTTCGCGGGCACGGCGGCCGTGCTGACGGCCGCGTCACTGGTGCCGCTACTTCGCGGCGAGAGCGTGCAGGACAGGACGGAGGGGGTGATGAACGCCAACGCTGAGCTCTGGAACGGCCGCTTCGCCATGGTCGGCCTCGTCGCGCTCGCCTTCACCGAGTACCTCAAGGGAGGGCCTCTCGTGTAATTGATTTAATTAAACTGGATTAATTAGTGGTACATCGATAAATACATGTGCTGTCCTACGTACCACGTAGGACGTAGCATTAGGGTTTGAAATCCTGTACTGGTAAAAAATTCTTAATACGGCATGTAATTTTGATATTTAGATGATATTTGTATCTGTCTTTTTTTATCTATATTATATTTTTTTTTTGGCAAATAGGTTAGGATACGTGAATAGCGATATCAGTTTTGCATATATAATCAGCTATAAAAAATTACTAAGCCCGTAATTACATTATATAATGGTTTTTATTTTTTGTTTTAGTTTCTAACACATGGATTTATTTTATCATAAGGTTTTTTTATCATATCCAATAGTAACTACAAATAATAAAAGAAATTCAAAAATTAATACAACATTTCGTATAGATCATAGATATTAGACATATAATTCAAGAATTGATATTCAATTTCAGAATTTTTGTGTTTGGATGTATAATACGAATTAAATTAGTAATTCTACTCTCAATTATATAAAATTTAATTATAACTATAAATAGATTATACCAATTCTTACCCCTAACTCTAAGATCTCCTCGTCCTAAGAATTTGATAAAATTCGCTTATTTCATCTTTTATAAAGTTATTTAAAATTTAAATTACAAATTTGAATTTGGATTTGATTTCTAAATATAAATTTAAAAAATCTTATGTTCAAATTTGAAATCTGAATTTGGAATTTTGAATCAAAAAGTTGAGTTTGACATTTCAAATTTGTAATTCAAGATTTGAATTTTTAAATTTAAAATTTAAAAATTTAATTTTTCAAAATTTCAAATACAATTCAAAGTTTTGAAAATTCAAAATTCAAAATTTCAAATTTAAAAATTTCTTATTCATATTCAAAATCCATAATTCAAAATTCAATTTCACATTTGATTTAAAATTTAAAATTTAAAATTGTCATTTCACACCTCTCTCTTCTCTTATTCGCCATCTTATTTTTCATGATTCTCATCCAAGAACATTGAAAATTCGTTTGAGAGTAAGAAATTTTAAATTTTACATTGGAAACTCTAATTTCAAATTTCAAAAATCATATTTGAAATTTGAGGTTAAAATTTCTGTAATGTACTTATAAAATTGGGTCAATACATTCAATTCTAACAAGTGGTCATTCAAACAACATTTGGAATTAGGTCAATTCTATACCAATCAAATTCTATTGGAAATGGAATTAGAATTGACTTTCATATTTCAATTTTAATTCCGTGGATCCAAACGGAGTCTAAGTTATTTAAATTTGAAATTTTCTAAATTATAATATATTAGTAATATTCGGGTTATTCCGGAAACTGTATTCGCATCCGAACTGTATCCATTTTGTATTTAAATTCATAGTTATTCCAATCCGTATTGAGTTTTCAAATCGGACAAAAAAAAATAGGTTTAAGATATTAAATAGCCACTATTTGTCTGTATCCAATCTATTTTTTATCTCTACTTAGCATGTAGTAATAAATTAGACATATGTAAAATATAAATTGAACTAGGCTCAAACCGGTCCTTTAAAAAAGACTGTCTATTTAGAATCAGGCGGGCTCTCGTCTAATCATAAGTTTGTACAAGAGTGCTTTTCTACGGGAATAGTTCTCATAATTGAGGACTCATTATACAGATTTAACGATTGAGAATTAAGGTTCCCATTCATGCCTGTGGTTTTGCTTTATACATATCACTTTAATTTGCTAGAAAGAAACAGTGGCATGATAATTTTAGGAGTATCTGATGTGAACCCTTCTTACGTCATGAAGATCAATCAGGACCAACCTAATTCGCATCACATTCTCACACGAGTATCTGATCTCAAACATATAAATCGATAGCATCTATACAAATCTGACAGTTAGAAATACTTGATTGGACTGAGCTGCCAAATAGTATTCCATAACATGTTCATGTTATTTGATGGTGATTAACAGCAAAAAAAAAAACTAATATCTCAGGAAAGTATGCGTATAAAAAATCTTCTACAAAATTCTTAAAATAGTGCTGATCTCTTCAATTTACTACAGGTATTAGGCCCGCTGTAAGCCATTGTTTGTAAAACTAATTTTGTAAAAAAAAAATCATTTCACACCTAGCAGCCCTCAATTTTTTTTTCAAAATATATTTTAGAATCCGCACAAATCTTGAAAATTTTGGAAGAAACTAAAAAAAAACTCACCAACTTCCAAGCTGCTTTTGTCACTATGACACCATCGTCTCCTCGGTCCATGACATCCATTGACCAGCGAAAACACACGATCCACTATGGCCACGCCATAGCAGCCTCTTCACCCACAACCGCACCATTGCCTCTAAGATCGCACCCCCACCCTCCATATTGGTAAGGTCAAGTTTCAACAAAAAAAAACCTAATAATTTTTCTCATACTTTAAGGTCTAACTACTCAAATCTCAACTGTTGATTTTACTCTACAACAGACTATAGTTGATAAACAACTGTAGCTGATTTCTTCGGTTATTGAATGAGAAAATTATAATTTATTGTATTTGTAAGGGCTAGTCCGTTAAATCTCAACCATTGAATTTACCATACAAAGGCTATCAAAATATATAGTATTATAGCTGTTTACCAACTACAATGGATCTTCATCCAAACTTATCTGACATATCAACTTCTCATCATCGTTATTTTTTGGGTTTTGTGAAAGTGGTAGATATTAATAAAAAAATGTTGATTAGAAGGTGAATAAGTAGTTTTAAAATTTTAATTTTAATTTTTAATCTTAATTAAAGTAATAATGTGAAATTATCACAAACAAGTATAGTTACATAATTTAAGATTTTGTTTTCGTAGAGTAATCAAGACAATAACAAATATCTCTAAATATGAAATTTGTAAGAAGAAGAAATAATCGATGACAATCCATTTTTCTCAAGGTATTAGAAATTTGTCGATTTCTATTGATCCTCATTCAAACACTCTACACAAGAGTACCACTAATTGTTGCTCTTCTCTTCGGATAGGCGACCATCGAGTCTTGACACCCAATCGGGCCTCTTTGACAAACACCATCGATGGAGAGATCGCCAGACTCCTAGGGTCATCAAACTGACGGCAATCACCAAGAGTAACAACTAAAACACATTCACTTGATCCACTTCTACACAAGAAGCTCAATATGCAGTGCAATTCACTCTCTAAGCTAACTCTTCAATTCAACTAATGTATCGAATACAATTTGCTAACTCTAGATGCAAAAATTTATGAATTTAATGAAGAATTGAATGCTCTTAGTTTTGCAACAACTAGCAATGAATTCTGAGTGCCAAAGCTTGTTAAATGAATGCCAAGTGTAGAGTATATATAACCCACGAGCTGAAACTAACTGTTTGAGAAATTTTAGACAAAATTTATACTGGTCGGACATTGTCCGGTCATATTGGATTTTATTCAGCTAGTGTAAGTGACTGATACTGGCCAAAACCGTCTCGCAAGAGGACGAGATCGCAATAGTATGACGAGTATTTATCGTTTTTTCCATAGAGACTAGAGAGAAGCGAGGCATGAAAAAATAAAGTAAATAGTGGACAATTGAAAACATAATGGACGAGAGAGAAAATGTGAGAAGAAATACAGTGAAAGAAGGGGTGGATGGCTTGCGACCCAAAAGAACACGATTTCATATCAAAGAGAGAACAAAAGTTTTTACCCAGAAGTGATTTAAACCTAGTACATACAAGCTCAACACAAGTTTCAAAATCTAGTGCTTAATATAGTTAACTCAAGTAAAAGCTAGCATTACAAAGAAGCAAGAGTGAATCTCATTTATGTCTAAACTTGATCAATTCTGAACGGAAATTCGAGAAAAGTCAAGCAATATTACTTGATACCAAAGAAACAACAGAAGATCTCGACCAGTGAGAAATCAATACACAATTCAACTTCCGAGACCTAGAATTTGCAACTATTTAGCTCAACTCACTGGACAATACTCAAATCGATCACGGAGGCTCACAATCCTGGAAATGAACAACCATAATAGTGCACAAGTCACCAGAGCACATCATGTAGAGAAAATAATCAATCACTAATTAATAGAATCATCTCAAGACAGCATAAAATTTATATCTTAGGGATTTCAAAGTAGTGCAAATAGCATACTCTTCATTACAGAGAAATCTCATTGGGTATTTCACTCAGAGAGAACGAGGAAGACTAAAATAAGGTCCCCTCCAGATACCCCAGGACTGATATTCAAGCTGAAAACAACACGCAATAACACAAGAACATTCACGAACAACAGTATCGACAAATTATGTTCACTGGAGGATCAACAAAATCACACGAATTGGACAAGTCCTCCAGGATTTCAATTCAACACCCAACTCAAAAATTAATTTATATCAAAATGATTCAAAGGTAATACAATTCGTCAACAGAAAATCAAGCAACCCCATTTAGCAAACTTAAACAATCAGTAACAGGGGATAGGTTGAGATCGATGAAATAAGGTAGGTCCAATCACTCAATCGCTGTCTCGAAGATATAATCCAAAGGAATGCAATCAAATCATATGAAAACTTCAATTTAGCTTACTAAATTCAACACAAAACTAAGTATTCTAGACTAAACTTAATTACTTACATCCAGAATTCATCTCATACATCACCAAAGTTTTCAGTTCATTAATGAGTAGGAGAAACAAAGAAACAAGTGTCGACGATTCGGACTCGGGGTTCTCAGCCGAACTTATGCAAAATTTATAATAGGGAGACCTTTCAAGATGACCCTCCGGGAAGATATGTAGGAATATGGAGAACAGGAGCACAGAGAGGTTTATACAGGTTCGGGCCCTCAATGGTGGGAGTAATAGCTCTACGTCCTGTTGGGATTTCACTATACGTGGTAAAGATTTACAAGATGGCGGGAAAAGACCTTCACAGGCGAAGATTTTTCCTATGTAAGTGTACAGAAAGAAGCCAGGGAGGCTTATAAAACTATCTAATCTAGGCCGTAGACTTGGCTGTTTGAGTAGTTGAGATATGTTATATCTCGCTTTGATCAAAGACGTTGATCTCTCTTCTTCTCCTTCTTTGTTTGATGCATCTTGCCACCCTTTCATACTAGTCGAAAGGGTGCCATGTCGTAACTGCATCAGACAGTTGTTTGGATGCGGTTTAGAGAACCGCTCTTAACCCCCACGCAGGTTTAACACGTGTTATTCATGGATAACTGCACATATTAATCTCCTGACGGTTGTTCCTCCACGTGGAAGAATCTTCGGGATACTTGGGATATTCCTGCTATAGGGACAGGTGAATCCCATATCATGGTTGAGGGCGACCTCATTTGTTCGATGGCCCTGATTTTCTCAGGATTAACTTCAATGCCCCTGGAACAAACAAGAAAACCAAGAAGCTTTCCTGAAGAAACCCCGAAAGAACATTTCTCCGGGTTTAATTTTATTCCAAAGCGATTTAAATTACAGAAGGTTTCAGCGAGATCGTCCAAATGAGACAATCTCTTGGTATTTTTTACAACCAAGTCGTCTACATATGCTTCGAGATTACGCCCTATCTGGGAAAGAAAGGTCTTTTGCATCAAGCGCTGGTACGTGAAACCTGCGTTCTTGAGACCGAACGGCATTCTGACATAGCAGTAGGTGCCGAACGGGGTGATGATGGCTGTTTTCTCTTCATCTTCTTCTGCCATGCTAATTTGATGATATCCCGAATAAGCGTCCAGGAAGCTCATCAGTTCGCAACCCGCGGTTGAGTCGACCAGCTGGTCGATGCGGGGAAAGGGAAAGTCGTCCTTCGGACAGGCACTGTTAGGGCTAGTGTAGTCGACGCACATGCGCCACTTGCCATTTGACTTGCAGACCATGACTGGATTGGCGAGCCATTCCGGGTGATCGACTTCACGAATAAACCCGGCCTTTAGGAGTTTGTCCAACTCCTCTCGGATGGCTTCCTGTCGGTCAACAGCAAAACGCCTGAGCTTTTGCTTTATTGGTCGCTGTCCAGGTCGAATTGCTAACATGTGCTCGATTACTTCCCTTGGGATACCGGGCATGTCGGACGGTTTCCATGCAAACACATCTGCGTTAGCCCAGAGGAAAGTAATGAGCTCGAGTTCCTATTTGTCATCCAGGCCTGATCCGACCCGAATTGTCTTGAATGTATCATCTGGGTACAATGGAACTAGTTTAAGTTTCTCATCTGGTCGAGGAGCAGCCTTAATCACGTCAGTGGCGACGGTGGCGACCTGGGCGTCCCGAAGGGGAAGTTGATCGACCATCTCCAAAGATAGCTGGTCGCATGTGAGTGCCACGTTGCGACTGCCTCGGACCGAGATGACACTTTTGGGGCCAGGCAATTTGCCGCACTGGTAAGTATAGTGCGTTGCCATCATGAACTTAGCAAGAGTTGGCCTGCCAAAGATTGCATTATAAGCCGAATCACAATCGATTATGTCAAAAGTAACCAATTCTGTTTGGAAGTTATCCGGTTCTCCCAGTGTGACCGGGAGGACCACTTGTCCCAACGGCATCATGGAGGGGCCTGGGATTATCCCATAAAACGGATGGATTATGGGCTTAATCTTCGAACGAGGAATTTGCATCTCGTCGAGTGTCTTGACCAATAAAATGTCAAGGGAGCTCCCTCCGTCGATCAAGACCCTTTTGACTCTCGCGTTACTGATGATCGGGGTAATGACCAGAGGGAGCCTCAATGGCCGTGTAAGCCCTGCAGGACAATCAGTGTGATCAAACGTTAAAGGCGTGTCCGACCAGCGGGGGTACTGAGGTTCACCAAGGGATGTCTCTGTTTGGTTAACCTCTCGGTAAAAGGCTTTAAACTGCCTTTTGGAAACAAAAGAGGAAGAACCCCCGAAAATAACATTAATGTGATTTTGAGGTACCTGGTAGGACATCTCCTCGTCTCCGTCGGCGTCTCTAAGTCCGCATGCCTGTTCTTTAGCCGGTAAGGTCGGCATTGGCCCAACTCCCTGGTAGAAGTCATCCAATTGCTTCAACCAACTCCTGCAGTTCTTGAGGTCGTGGCCTGCGGAGTTGTGGAGTGGACACCACTTCTTGCCGTCCTGCGGATTAGTCGACTTTTCTGGCTAGTCGGCACTACGACCACCAGGAGCAGTTTTATTCTTAAATGAAGGCTTGTTACCTTTGGTCGAAGGCGGCTTCTCTGCGACTGCAACCTCGCGGTACTGTCCAGAGCGGTTCCTCTTCAACTTTTTCGACTTCCCACCCGACGAAGATTCCGGCTTCTTGCTTGAATCTTCTTTCCTGGCGTCTTTGAAACCTGGTTGAGGTGGTAGGTCACCCTTGTCGACCATCCAGTTCCATTCGACCGCTTCGGCTGCGTCAGAATATCGATCGGCCATGTCGAAAGAATCGGCCACTGATCAAGGAGGGTGGATAAGCAAGTCTTCGGTGAATCTCCGGTATCGAACGGCATGTTTAAATGCCCTGATAACGGAGCCGTCAGATATGTTCGGGATGGTATTCCTCACCCCGACAAACCACTTGACAAACTACCGAAGAGTTTCGGTCGAAATTTGTCGTAGCCGATGAAGATCGTCCTCTTTACCCAGCTTTTGATAACAATTTTGGAAATTGCTGAGGGTGGCGTCGCACAGCATTTCCCAATTGTAGATGGAACCCTCGGGCTGATTAAACAGCCAGGTTCTAGCCGGTCCTTCAAGGACTGTAGGCAGGTAGTTGGCCATGACCCGGTCATCGCCTCCTGCCGCTTGGATGGTGGTGATATAGATTTGAAGGAACTCCGATGGGTTCTGAGTTCCGTCGAACCTTTCAATGGCCCCTGGTCAAAACTTATAAGGCCAAACGATCGCACGAAGGCCGGGCGAGAAAGCTTTACAACCGACGTAGGGACTGTGAACTGCCCTGTGACTCTCGACCGGGTCACGGGCGACTTCACGCAATGGTGGAGTTATCCGTGGTCCCAAACGAGAGTGGACAGGGACTCGATCCCTACCACGAGAATCCTATGTTCGCCTGTACTTGTCCTGTCGGGATGGTACAGGCAGCGGGTAACTTCGCCGACCAGAACCAGAGTGAGGACACTCTCGTTCGCGGGAACGTGTTACCGACCAGGAAGAGGCCATTGGGGTCGCCTCAGATGCGACCTCATCCAGTCTTTCCGCCAGGATCCTGGTGAAGGCTGGTTTCTGCGCATCCGTGACCGTAGGAGGGAAGTTACGCATGAGTTCCGCGATAGATCGCAGTCGACCATGGGTACTTCTCCTAGGGGCACCAGGTGTTACCGTTTCTTTGTCCACCTGAAAACGCTCCAGAGGCAAAGAAGGGGTCTGGTCGCGTCTGTGACCACGTGACCGTCGAGAAGAACTCGGAGCAGCATCGTAACGAGCCTGCGCATCTTGAAGAGCCTCTAGGGCAGTTCTGCGCAGTTCGTTGTTTTGTTGCTCAAGATCTTGATCCTCCTTCTGTTTGCGATCCCTTTCTTCCCTAGCAGCCTGTTGATCAGGAGTTTCCTCCGATAAGGAAGCAAACTGTCTAGGGAGAGAGGTCGCCGATGGGGAAAACATCTCAGTTTGTTCCGAGTCGGACTCGAAATCGAAGAGACGGTGGAGGATATCAGGGTTGAATCATCCCGGGCTGATTTCCAGGTCGATATCATCCTTCCCTTCAGCGGGGACGTATGACGAACCAGACTCACCCTCTAGCGCATTAAGAACCTCAGTGGGTTCTGACCTTGCACTAGTCGCTCCCTGGTCGATGGACATGACCTGGAGAGATGATTCAACCTCTGGAAGATTTTGGCCTCCAACCTCCTCTATCGGAACAGGATCACGTGGAGAAGGCATTGGAATGTGAGCATAATCCTCGAGATCAAAATCGTTCTCGAAATCAGATACTCCAGCCATATTTCAGCGAACCTCCGGATGAAAATTAGGACGCCTTGAGAAAGGCCCTACGGTGGGCGCCAGCTGTCGACGATTCCGACTCGGGGTCCTCAGCCGAACTTATGCAAAATTTATAATAGGGAGACCTTTCAAGATGACCCTCCGGGAAGGTATGTAGGAATATGGAGAACAGGAGCACAGAGAGGTTTATACAGGTTCGGACCCTCGATGGTGGGAGTAATAGCCCTACGTCCTGTTGGGATTTCACTATACGTGGTAAAGATTTACAAGATGGTGGGAAAAGACCTTCACAGGCGAAGGTTTTTCCTATGTAAGTATACAGAAAGAAGCCAGGGAGGCTTATAAAACTATCTAATCTAGGCCGTAGACTTGGCCGTTTGAGTAGTTGAGATGTGTTGTATCTCGCTTTGATCAGAGACGTTTCTCCTTCTTTGTTTGATGCATCTTGCCACCCTTTTATACTAGTCGAAAGGGTCCCATGTCGTAACTGCATCAGACAGTTGCTTGGATGCGGTTTAGAGAACCGCTCTTAACCCCCACGCAGGTTTAACACGTGTTATTCATGGATAACTGCACATATTAACCTCCTGACGATTGTTCCTCCACGTGGAAGAATTTTCGGGATACTTGGGATATTCCTGCTATAGGGACAGGTGAATCCCATATCCCCTGGTCGAAAGTGCTCTGACCGCGGGGTGTTGGCTGACCGCACAACATGTCCAGCGCTCTGTTCGCATATAGCACAGGAACTCCTGACCGCGCACTAACTGCGGTCTGATCGCGCAAAGCCTGCGACCTCGGGCTGATGCTTCTCAGAACGACTTGAGTTCGCACCGCCAGGCACGTGTCTGGCTCGAATCTGTCCTGAACCAACAGTGCATTTATTTGAACTGACTCGGGTGTCAATCCTCGTCAACAAGGAAGAAGAAGCTACTGTTAGTCGAGGTCGTCGAATGTAATCCACAACTTGGTCGTAGGAGGAGTTGGTCGAGGTCGTTGCAGCTTGAGTGGTCGAAGAAGTGGTTGGTTGAGGTCGAAGCCCGATGAGGACCAAAATCGGTGGAGCGGTCCCTATCGTGGTGGACGACTTTGGGTGTGGATCCGGCGTGGATCTCAGCGGCGTGATCGGCGACGCTGCAGTACGAGATGTGGTGATCTAAGGCGTGGTGCGGAGGCAAGGAAGATGGATGCGATACCGGTTTGGGGGAAGAGGAGGGCGATGTTGAAGAGAAGAAGTGGCGGCGCTTGGACACACCAGATCTGGCATATTTGGTGATTTAGATTTGTGGCGGCATTGGCATGGGCGGTGGCGATGAGATGAAGGAGAGAGAGAGTAGGCGAGCGCTAGCGGCTAAGGCTATCTCCAACCATCGGCGCTTCGTGAGGCGTTTCAACAGAATATGCTCCAGTATATTCTGTGTCACGTGCGCAAAGCACCACCCAAAGCACCCCCTGCTCCAATGCAAGTTGCTTCGCGAGGCATTTCGTACGGGCCCACGAGTAAATTAAATTTAGGTGATTTTAGTAAAACATCAATAACTTTTAATTTAAAAATTGAATATATGTGATGTTTGGTCTCTATATGAAGATAATTTAAAGATCTACAACTTTCTCAATATAATCAACATCTAATTTGAACTAGATTAATCATAAATTAAGAAACAAAGATTATATGCAATTTGATCACACGTAAACTGAGGCAAAAAAAGGTGACGGGCCCACATGCAGATTGAAATGCCTGACGCCTCAGCAGGCGTCCTCTCTCTCTTCTTTCGGCCGAAAAAATATTTTTTAATGGCGGGCCCACATGCAGTCCGTTGAAGCTCCGGTGTTGGGGATAGCCTAAGGCAATGCAACTGTGAAGTGACCCGGCGGCGCGAGTACACAGTAGTGTAGACGAGAAGCGGTGTCGACTCAGGTGCATGGATCTAATTAAGGTGTAGGGGCGACGGTGCTGGATTAAGTCACCAGCAGCATCGATCTCGGAGCAGAGAGGAGATGAGCGCCAGTGATGGATGATGAAGCGACTAGATCCAGAGGTGGACGGAGGTAAGGAATTGTTTTGTGGGGGAGGGGGGAGAAAAGAAGCTGCACCACTGGCGTATGGCCTGACCACCGGTGGTGGGGTGGTAGGAGGTGTGGAACGTGAGGAGGGAGGTAGAAGAAGAAGTTAGCAAAGAAAAAGCCAGGCTCAGAATGAAAAAGTGGTTAGCAGCTAGGGTTTAAGTCCAATTTTGGCATTTTTGCATTTAGCCCTTAGCATTTTTAGTAATTACAAGAAGGTCCTCCCACCTTAGGGCTACAGTTTTAAGAGTGTGTGTAATTTTGCATTAGGGAGCTCAAGGTTTTGAGAAATTACTTAAGAGGTCCTTGGTTGTTAGGTTTTATGATTCTGAGTCCTAGAATGCTCCGATTTTGGTGTAGTCAGCTCCTATGTGCGCACTTCTATCTAGAATCATCCGCAGGTCAAATCCAATCAATGAAGTGTATCCAATCAACTAGAAATCACCCGATTTGCATCGACATGCAATTAAAAATCGCAAACAAGTAATCCGATCAATTTCACAATAAATGCATATGTAATTCGTGCAAATACTGAGCTTTAGGACTAAAATGTGTATGATTGGGAGGTAAAATATATGAAAAATATGCACAGATATGACGAATGTCAGTGACTAGCGACCGTTGGTCAATTAGTACAGTTGTTAGTGACTGTTCAACACAATTTTGTGAAGATCGGACGGATACATACTCATCGAGACAAATGGTTCAGACAAATGTATTTATCTCTGGTTACAATTTGATTATACATACATTGTTTTTATATTGGCCAGACAATGTCCAGTCATTTCGGACAAATAGGTTGGACAAATGTATATCTCTGGTTACATTTTTGCTGAAGCTTAATACGATCAGGTATTTTACTGGTACGACCAGATTTTGTACTAATACTACCACTAATAGGTCTTGTATTGATATAACCAGGTTTTTCTTTACTGAAACAACCAGACTTTTTACTGTTAAGACCAGATTATTACTATTATGATAATGACCAAGATTTGTACTAATACGGCCACGAACAGATCTTGTAGTGATACGATTAGGTTTTATTTTACTAATTTGACCAGATTTATTACTGGTATGACCAGCTTTTTTTACTGTCACGACCAGATTTTTTACTATTAAGACTAGGTTTTGTATTGGTCGGACATTGTTCAATCATATTAGACAAGTTGTGTCCGTGTAACTAATTTATAGAGACTTGATCTAGAGCTTTGCAAAATGACTTTAGTTTGCACCTATACTATATGATATGTATTTTCAGCTTCAAGATATTAAATAGATCAAACTATTAGGCCTACACCCCTCTTAATAGTACGACTAATAAATCTAAAACTTAAAAAATGAGTCTGGTCAACTTCACCACCAACGAGTAGTAAAAGAATAAGAAATGAGTCTTAATTTTCATCTTTATCTTGGCTATCGGTCATGGAGTTTTCTTAACCTTCCGCTTTTGTCACGACGTTATCATGCTTTGACCTAAAATTTAAGCCTCTCGGAATAAATGCATTGGTTTCGTCATTTGTCATCAATCATCGAAACCCTAAATATGACCTATTCTTGTATTCAACTATAGGTACATATTTTTTTTTTTATCTTATATGCACTTCTCTTCCTAGTTGAATTAAATCTCTTCTTAAATTTAGTCTTCTAATCCTTTAAATTTACCTAGGCACTTCTTTAGCATTTCCAATGGACGGTGGCGTGGTGACAAGATGGTGGAGGCATCGTTGATGGCAGCGATGGGAAGTAGCGGTTGAAGGGGAGACGAGCGCGACAAAGTTCATTGATGTAAGGGCGATGTGGTGAGGTGGTGTGATGTTGCTAGCCACAAGCAGTGGTTGCCAGTGAGGTGGAGAGATAGAGGAGAAGACGGAAGGGGTGAGGGGGCAAGCAGCCGGTGCTAGCTGATGCTGAGGAGTGGATGTTAGCTGCACATGGACAATGGAGGTTTTGGTGTTGTCCGCCGATAAGGGGGTTGGGGCAGTCAGGAAGGCGACCTATCAATAGGGTGAGGCAGTAGTGGCGGGGAGAGGAGGAGAAAATTAATTGTAGTTTTAAATTGTTGATGTACAGGGATAAATTTTTAAAGACAAAAGATACTTGCATCCTGGGCAGCTTTTTTTTCTCCGAGGTGCTTAGACATATGCATGTATATACGACAAAATATGTACATGCATAAATACATACGTACTTACACATATGTATATACGTGCAGGCGACCACAAAGTTCTCCGACGTGCCGGCGTTCAGCGGGCCAGGCGTGCCCGGAGCGCATCAACGGCCGGCCTCGTGGAGACCCACGGCGGCGCGCTGCTCTCGCAGGCCGGCGCGGCGCGGTTCGCTGGCAGGGCGGCGGCCGTGCTGTCGTCGGCGGCGTTGCGCTGGCCTTCTCCGAGGGCCTCTCGGGTAACTAAACCATAACTAAAACTAATAGAACTTATAACTAACCTAATAAGATTAGAACTCTTACAACTCTATTTATGTAATAAGATTACAACTCGACATGGAAACACGTTATACAAGCATATATATTTAGCATCAAACATATCGGACTTCACGTAATCTGTCTAGCTCTGTCTTAATTATCTTATCACGACACACAGCTAACTAGCAGCTAACCGTGCGACGTTAATGGCGGGCAAAGGCCGGTGCAAGCACAAACTAGTCCCGGAGCTGCAGTTCCCTCCGGGCTACCACTTCGTACCCACCGACGAGGAGCTCGTCGACACCTACCTCCGGAGCAAGATCCAAGGCACCAAACCGCCGCTAAATATTATGAATGACGTCAGAATTCTAGATTGGGAGCCCAGTAAACTCGTTGGTAATTATCTTTTTTTTTTATCAAGATTTGTATTGTCCAATCAATTTCTTTTAGTTTTGTCGTAGATTCTTTACTCGTGTTTACTCGATAGGAATACGTAATCCAGTGAAAATTATGATTCGCAACTCTGTGAGACTATAAAATGAAACCATGTATTATTTAAATAGGTGTATAATACTTAATCAGACGTCGATTTGATTTTGTTTTTAGTAAATTTCGTTAAAATAGTAGTCATTAAAATGGGCCTTAAATGTATGTCTTAAAAAATTGGCCTCTAAATATATTAATTGATTGGTCTTAAATGCTTGTCCTGATAGATTGGCTGTAATTTGATGCTTGTCCTGCAGATAAACCCTTTTAGTATTCCAATAGTTTCTTGTTTGATTTGTTTCTTGTTCGGTACAAGTACCAATGCTTTGATTCTGTAAGTTAATTTCATTTTAATGGTCGCTAACATAATACATATTTTACGTGTTGACTTTGATAGAGTCTCTATATACTCCAATTTCAAGAATTTTCTTTTACGGATAACGTCATAAAAAAAATTCAAAACTAACTCAAAATTTTGAAAAATTTTAAAACTAATCTTCAATCGCGAGACGGCCGCATGACTGATTTTCATTCGCTAGCTAGGCTAACGACTGAAGACGTGGCACAGTCCAATACACCGCTGACCCAACTAGCGTGCCACGTCTGCTTTCAGTCGCTAGCCGAACTAGCAACTGAAAGAGGTATAAAACTGTACCTCGACAATAAATTACACAAATCGATTGTAGTCTGGTTGGTTAAGAGACTCATTTTGAAATTTTTTAAAATTTTAGGTTAATTTTAAAATTTCTTCTTTTTATTGGATTATTCGGAAAAAAAATTTCAATTCCAAATAGAAAATATACCTGATTGCACTAAAAAAGTCTTCTAGTGTCATTCTTCGATGATTTTCAATAAAATATTATTTTTTTGAGAAATAATTTTTATTAAAATATTAGTAACTAAAGACGTGTCACATACTAGTCTCATTCTATATTTCAGTGGTTATTGTGACGGGTTGTACTAATATTACTCCATGTACGCTGTACAAATCAATGCAGAGAAGTACAAGAAATACGGAGAAAACAGGTGGTACTTCTTCACGGTGAGGGAGCAGTTGTCGGAGAAGTCCGGCCGCCCGAGGAGGCAGGTGGCGGAGGCCGCTGGCGGCGGGAGCTGGAAAGCGACGGGGAAGGCGCAAAGCGTTCACAGAACCGACAAGGACGGGAAGCCACTGGAGATGATCGGGGAGAAGAGGCTTCTTGTTTATTACGTCGGCTCACAGAAGATGGACTGGACCATGCATGAGTACGTCTTAAAAGAAAAATCACAGGTAACTTTATTTATTTTTTGCATGGTATATATAATTATATACGTCTGAACTTTTAATTAACAATGTCTGCTACGTGCATTGCAGATGGGTGACTGGGTGCTGTGCACGATACAGAAGAAGATGCACGACGACGGCAACGGCAACGGCCAGGACGGCGGCCACGGCGAGGCCGATGTCAACGGCAAAAAACGCAAGAGGAAGGAGAAGGGGAAGAAGGAGAAGGACGAGGAGAAGAAGTCTTCAGACAAAGCACAAGAAGAGCAGAAACACACGACATCATCAGATGATGGACCTGCAGCCATGGACGACACAGCAAGCTTTTCTTCTTACCCACAATTTCAAGGGTACCACAATGGCAACTTCCATCCGGCCATCTTCGCGCCCGGCTTCCCGACGGCGATGCAAGAATGCATACCTCTGCCAAATATCTCGTATCCGTTGATGAACACCGGCATTGCCCAGGCCCAGCCACCGGACTCGATGATAACGATGCGTTACGACGCGGCGCCGCTGAACTCTGCAGAGCTGATCTTGCCCGTCAACGAGCAGATGTATGATCCTGATCAGTTCTACATCGAGGATGCATATCCACTTGCTTTCAGCGGGCCGTCAGATGATCAGTTCTACTTGGACAATGCCGGCTTCAATGGCCAGATGGTTCATCAGAACTCAATGTTCTCGGACCAAGAAATGCCTTCGATGCATCAGCAGATCAGTTCAACTCAAGAAGTTATGGATGGTATTGCGAGCATCCATCGCGACAGCATGATTGTTTCCACCGGAGGTTCGACGAGTGATCCTGCTGTTTTCAACGATGCTTCGGCCAGCCATGATCTTGCCGGAGCACAAGCAAATGAGAACCACCAATGCAGCGAACAACCAAGTGCCCCTCCTGTTATGTAGGTCATGGATTTTGGGGACAAATTCAGGAAGAATATAATATCTATGAAGTGGTGAATTTTTTTTTTCTTTTTCACATGGAAGAAACACTTGATCTATATGCTTTGATTCAGTTCAGCCCCCCAATATATAGCAAATGTTGTGCACACGAAATATGTAGCATAAGCTTTTATATTCTGGTAATACTAGCGAAGAAACCTGAGCGGGGTAAGAAGTGATGGTGATTTGCAGAAAACACTCACCAAGAACAACTAATCTCATATTCCATACAGTAAAAATATGAGGAGTTTTTATAATGTTTGAAAGGTATTGAGAAGTACTATTCTTAAAAAAATTATTATTGTTGATTAAACCAAAGATATTTTAGGATCTTTTAAGTTTGTATCACTTATTAACTAGCAAAAATCCTAATATGTTTCATGTCCTCATATTGTCCTATCCATTTATCCGTCTGTCTCACCAACTAATTAAATAGTCATACATCACTATTCATGATCTTTATTGAGTCATCTCCTATGGCCTTCCCATACCACATCATTCGTGATTTTCACCCATATCTCATCATTTTTAAAACCTTCATTGAGTTATCTTCGATGGCCCCCTTCTCTTTCTCTTATTTTGAGATTTCTAAGTCATCCTCTATTATGTCCCACCTCCAATAACTTCAATCATTCACTCCACATGTTTTGAATTACACATTCACCTGAAATAACTTCTTCATCTGTTATCTTCAAAAATACACTAGATAAATTATGAATAAATTATATAAATATTATCAATTATTTGATTTTAGTCTAATTTACGAAATAAAAATTATGTGAGTTATAACTTCATTATGTAAAGTATGAAAATATCATGTATATGATGCAATACATATGATGAGATGACTATATAAATTATGCATAGACTATATATATATACACGATTCAATATGTAAATTATGCATATATCATGTATGTGATGCATTCTTCATGACAAGTTTGTGTATTTTTAGTATGCAATGTATTTCATTATTGTTGTGATTACAAATGATTTAGTAATTTATAAGTTCAACGTTGTTTCTACCGATATACCATCTAAATTGATGAATTGCCACAATTGCTCGGAAGTTAACCGCTACAATAAATGGAGAAAAGATAATATAAATAACTAAATTACATAACTAACTCTCCACTTTAGTACCTGACTCACAATTCTAATATCTAATATATATATACTGTCTATTCTAAATCACTAGATCGAGATGAATAAACGGTTATTTTAAATTCCAAGCATCCGAGTACGTCACTAAAAATACAAAATAACCTATTACGGATATAAAAACTAAATAAAAAAAGTAAAACCTAAGAGCACAGGATGCTCCCATGCTTAATCGGACGGCTGCGAAGGACAAAAAGAATGGATGGCTAGGATGGACCGCCAATCCAATCTTCTAACTTCCGAACCGCCGCCGTCGCAATGACTCCACCGTCTCCTCCCTCCCCGGCGGCCGGCGGTCGGCGAAAGCACACGATCTACCACGGCCACCGCCGCCCGTCGCCGCACCGCCCCACCGTCCACGGCGGCCTCTTCACCCACAGCCGCACCACCGTAGATAAGCTCCCTCGTCCCACCCCCACCACCCTCTTCCACCTCCCCGACTGGGACCCCTCCTCCCCTCACCCCTCCCCTGCTTCCGCGCCTCCGGCAACCATCCCCTCCGCTTCCCGCCGCCTCTCCCCGCTCGCCCGATTCCTTCTTGCGGCCCTCCACCACCACACCCGCTGGGGCCCGCCCGTCGTCGCCGACCTCACCAAGCTCCGCCGCGTCTCCCCAGCACTCGTCGCCGAGGTTCTTGCCGCCCGCCCGTCTCCCCCTCCCCCGCTCGCCCTCCCTTTCTTCCTCTGGGCAGGCCGCCAGAAGGGCTTCCGCCACTCCTTCGCCGGCTTTCACGCGCTCGCGGTCAGCCTCTCCCTCGCCGGCCTGCCTGCCGCTGCTGACCAGATCCCCGACCTCATGCGGGCCCACGGCAAGCCTGTCTCCCACCCCCAGCTCAACCTCCTCGTCCGCCTCCATACTGCCGCCCGCCGCCCCCTCCGTGCTCTGCACACGCTCCGCCGCTTCCGGGAGGAATTCTCCGTGCAGCCGCAGGTCCATACCTGCAACCGCGTTCTTGGTGCGCTGGCCGCGGCCGGGCGTGTTGAGGACGCGCTCAACCTGTTCGACGAAATGTTGGTGAGTGAGGTGCGGCCGCTGCCTGTCACGTTCACGGTCATGGCACGCGCGCTGGCGCAGGCGGGGATGACAGAGAAGCTCCTGGAGGTGATTGGGAGGATGCGGGCTGAGGTGTGCCGGCCAGATGTGTTTGTATACACGGCACTGGTGAAGACGATGTTGCGGAGGGGGTATACGGAGGGGTGTGTGAAGGTGTGGGACGAGATGGGGAGGGACAGGGTGGACCCGGATGCGATGGCCTATGCCACTATGGTTGGCGGATTGTGCAAAGCAGGGATGGTGGATAAGGCGGAGGAGTTGTTCAAGGAGATGAGGACAAAGGGGATGTTGGTTGATAGGATGGTGTATGCATCGCTTGTCGACGGGTATGTCACAGCAGGGAGGGTGGGCGATGGGTGTAGGGTGTTGAAGGAGATGGTGGACGCCGGGTACCGGGCAGATCAAGAGATATATAACACACTCATAGGTGGGCTGTGTGGGATTGGTCGGGAAGAAAAGGCACATAAGATGTTTCACATTGTCCTCCAGGAGGAGCTTGTGCCAAGCTCCGAGACTGTGTCGCCATTGCTAGCTTGTTATGCTGATAAGGGCGAGATGGCCATGTTTTTCCAATTGGTCGACAAATTGGTTGAGCTGAGTTTGCCAGTTGTTGATTTTTTAATGGAGTTCTTGATGTTCTTTGTGCGAAAGGATGGTAGGGAATTGAAGGCTCTGGAAGTGTTTGAGGCTTTGAAAGGAAAAGGGTATTGTAGTGTTGGGATTTATAACATTCTTATCGAGAATCTCCTGAAGATCAAGGAGAGGAAGCGAGCACTGTTGCTGTTTGAGGAAATGCAAGGTTCAGATGATTTCAAGCCGGATTCATGTACATATAGTCATATGATCCCATGTTTTGTTGATGAAGGAAATGTCGAACAAGCGTGCTCATGTTACAACTCCATGATGAAGGAGGATTGGATACCAAGTATTTCAGCCTACCGTGCTCTTGTGAAAGGGCTTTTCAAGATTGGGGAGATCAACGTGGCCATTTCACTTGTCAAGAATTGCCTTGGAAATGTGGAAAATGGACCGATGGAATTCAAGTACGGCTTGACTGTCCTTGAAGCTTGTAGATCGAAAAGCCCAGAGAAGGTCATCAAAGTGCTGGATGAGATGATTGAATTAGGATATCCAATAGAAGAGATTATCTATTGTGCTATCATCCATGGCTTCTGCAAGTATGCGAGTTCAATGGAAGCAAGAAAGGTGTTTGCTGTTATTAGAGACAGAAATCTTCTCTCTCAGGCCAATTTTATTGTGTACGAGGATATACTGAATGAGCACTTGAAGAAGGTCACTGCAGATTTGGTGATATCTGGATTGAAGTTTTTTGACCTTGAATCAAAATTGAAATGGAGAAGCAGACTTGATTGATGAATGAACATGGAATATGCAATGAGGCCAGAGGGTTGATATAATGATATCCATGAAAGTGTTGTCCAGTCAGGCTAGAGAAGCATACTTAATGCAGAGTGCCAAGCAATAGAATTTGCTTTGTTTTATGGGTTGGATATTCAATGTTTGTCATGTTCCAACTCCCAACCATTCTGTGCATCACAATGTTTGTGAATTGCACGATTAGTTAGATGCTTCTTGTTCTTGTCCTGAATGCTTTGGCCAAGCACCAGGTTAGTAGAAAAGCTTTTTTTGTTTTTGAGTATTTGCATTTCATATAGTTTTATCTTTTGGCTTGTAAATTCAAGGATGGCTAGGCTTCTGACAGTTCTAGCAAAAAAAAAGCAATGAATCTCCAATGACCAACTAGATAGACCTAAGACTACTCAATTTATATCATGAAATGTATATAGGAAATGTATCCAAACATCAATTTTAAATTTCTAAATGAACCAATTACTCAAATAAGAATTGATAAGTTGGTTTTTCACCCTATAATATATGCATGGATGCCTTCTAAAACTTTATACACTTGGTCTTATATGGTTTCTAGAAGCGTCAGAACATCATTCAGCTTAACCTTGACTCAACCTTTTCCAGAACCAATGATTCCTCACTGATTAAAAGAAATATGCATTTCTCTGTCCCATTGACGGCATAGTCTGCAGAATCCAATCAACTACCTGTTCTAATGCTGGCTTGCTTCATTTTTGATATCGTGCACTGTATAGGTCCTATTATGTGATGAAAAAATTCATTTTTCCATTATGCTGTCAATTTTATGTTTAGCTAGATTTTATTGCATCATTATAGCAAACAAAGAATCATTTGACAACAGATTGGTAATTTGCATTATCTTGAGTATTTCATAGGACATTGAACTATTGAAGTTAATAGAGTGATGGCACATATATGATGATGAATTGAGTATATGCTTAGGAGTTGGCATACTTGAAAAGAGATTTAGGTTACATTATACATGTAAAATATATGTCTTCCTTTAAAATTATTGTAGAATATCTGATTCTATGACTGGATTGAGTGGTGCTTGATACTTCACAGAGGTAGTGTAATTCCAGTGATACTGTACAAATTAAGTGAATGTGCTAATTTTGTATGATTATTGACATTTGTGTAGAATGGTTAGACCTAGACAAAGTTGTGGTAGGGACAAAGGTCAGGAGAGATATGCGTCTGATTGCTTTAACCTCTTATTGTGGATGCCCTTTCCCAGCACAGGATATCGCTTTTAACAAAGTACTGACTAATGAATGGTTTACATTATTCTATTTGTTGATGTTGTCTGACCAGTGTTTTTTCCTCTCTGTTTGGCATCTACAGCTCACACTATTCTGAGTCAATTTCTTCTTGAGTCAGTCACCCTTGAAATCACCATTTCGCAGCCATACCTTCACGAGTCGCAATGCACCGTGTAGGGGGCAGCGGTGGTCAGTTCCTCAACATTATGGTGAGCAGAGGTGTGTCCGCCAGTCCCCCACATCAGAAGATCATCACAATGCTGAGAAGACCATCACATTACTGAGTTCTGTAGAACCTCACTCAGACAGTGACAACAAGAGCTGAGGCAATGGAAGGCCAAACATGTCGGCATTGGAGGCATGTACCCATGTACCCGCAAGATGGAACCAGTGACTTTCGTGCCATGGGGCTTCTCCGCTCACCGTGGTCTGGTTGCCTTCACGAAGGCAATTCGTCATTGGTTGTGGTATACTGCAATGATAGCTGCTGATTCTTTCACCACGAAATAATAGGAATTTTCTTGTGACTGTAGAAACTAGATATTGGTTTAATGTCAGATGCGTCCAAACAATTCATCTTGGGCTCTCATGTAGCTTGGTAACCTGAACTTATGCTGATTTGTGATCATGGCCATCTAAACCTGCTTGAGACATTACAGGAAAAAGTAAGGCTGAAGCATCTATCTGAAACAATAGATGGCCTGATCTGATTGCCAAGAATCAATTGTCATAGTAATGTCAAGTGTCTAAAGTGAAACATCGACAAAGCTATTCATTGGTAGTTTGGTGCCGTTTGTACTATTACAAGAAGTGAAGAAACATATTCAGAAAGCAGAATACATGTACATTGCTAGGCAAATCATCCCTACATCAAGAAGCTGGCCAGGGCCCTAGGCACGGCGGCGCCACCGCCAACCACCTCCAATAGCCACTCCTCAAAGTCCGCACCGACACCAAGTGGAGGCGAGCCCTCACCGTCATGCAAGTGATGTAGTATACGTACCTCTACACACAGCAAATGCAATGCATATGTACTAATTTGATCGTGCAAAAGAATCAACAAGAGCCTAATACATTTGGTCTCACCAAGTTTTATATTCACATATTTCACAGCTTACACTTTCACATTGAGACCCACACAAAATTGAAATTTTAGATCAGATATTATTATTATTATTGATCCGATAAAATTGAATCACTAATATACCTTTCGGATACATTTCTAATCTATTTTCACCTCTAATCAGTTGTATACCGTATTGACACGACTTGGAATAATCTAGTTTTGTGCGTACAAAGCTACCGACAAAAGGCCACACAAAACTAGATTATTCAGTGTTCGTGCATTTTTGTTTGTCCTAGACTCCTCTACATCTTTCTTTTGTCCTCTTTTGCGCCACTAATCCTTAATTAATTAACACGTGTCACCCAAATCATGTCTTTTGCCATCTAAATAATCCACTGCCAGGAAAGGCCCACCACAAAGACACAAATCCTCGTACTTTCCAGTTTTACCCTTCTCATGTCTCTAGTCTATTCTTGGGATAAATATATAGATATGTCCCTGAACATTTCAAGAATTGCAAATGTATCCCTACAAAGTTGGGTTGTTCCAAGTATATCCCACCAAAATCGAATATAGTTATAGTTCAGCATGTTTATCAAACCATAGTCGGTTTGTCAGTAAACACTAATGGAAAGATAGTTGTCGAATACATGCAATACAGAAATGCATAGATAAATAAAACTCTCATTCAAAGTGACCTGAACATATAGATTAGTATGAGACAAAAACAACATATGTGAATACAAAATTATAATATTACGATTTATTGCTGAGTTCTGTGACCTTTATAACCACTAAGTTATGACTTGAAATGTCAAATATAATAGAAGTCAGGTTGTGATGTATCTATTATAAACAAAACGACTTTTATCGCAGAATATGAGTTAGTTGTCTTGACTATAGTATTGCTAATTGTCATTGCTCTCAACTCGTTTGTGCCACTCTCTAGCACGATCTTTAGTTTTTTACTCAACCATGACTATTGTATAGATAAGAACTTAGAAAATAGTAGACAAATTTGTGTGAAAAATCAACTTAACCCATTTTTCTTATTCATAGATGAAGCAAATCTTTCCCGTGATATGACCACTAAATTCTTTCAGGTAAATTAATACCGTTACATTAAGAGTGTATTTGGTCGAGCTAGAATTTCTTAGATAAAATCGGTTTATAAGCTTATTATCTTATATGTCTAAAAAGATGACTTATTATCTTATAAGTTCAACAATTTTTGTCAATTTTGTAGTTAATTGGGCCAGCGAGAGAGGAGGTGGAGATGCGACTTAAGGGTCAAATAAGCTAAAATTGGGCAAGAAGCCGCATGCATGGAGAAGCCATATGTTCGGCCAATGCTTGGACTTATCTGGGTAATAAGTTGAAGCTGAAATTCGTTTAGAGTGGAGGATACAGCTCCTACACGGGGTCATTTATTCGAATCTCACATTTATAGGGATGCAAATACAATTTTTCCTAACCTTGACATTTGGAGGACAACAACAGATAAGGCCAGGGGCAATCTCGTAATTGTAGCCCCTATAAGACGCGGCGAGCGGAGGCCGCAGGCCACAAGGCGCGGATCGCCAGAGAGACGTGTGTGTGTGTGTGTGTTATAGGATCGACGGCCAAGATGCTCGCGGTGTTCGATCGGACGGTGGCGAAGAGCCCGGAGGGGCTCCGGCAGGCGGACGCGGCAGCGGGGGACGCCGGCGGTGGCGCGGCGGCGCTCGCGTGGCAGTTCGCGGCTGCGCGCCCCGACGCGGTCACTGTGAACGTCGGCGCTGGGAGCTTCCTGGCCTACTCGTCCCACAGCCAGAACCCCCTCCTTCCCAGGTGGCGTTTCTTGAATCTTTCTCTAGTTTTTAGAATTTGTGGTACAATATTTGCTAATTGCTACGTACGTTGTTGTTGTTGTCGTGATTTTTTCCTGCGATTTTTTTTTGGGTTTTTTTTTCATGTTCCTGGAAATGAAGGTGTGATGCTATGGGGTGGTATATCTGTTAAGTGTATTACCTTTTTTTTTTTTTGTTCTATGAATGTTGTTGCGGTCACTCTTAACACCAAATGACGACAAATGATATTTTATCATCCATTGCTCCGGCACTCGGATTTGTCATGATGGCACTTGCATAAACTTGTCTTTAGTTACAGCATTCTCAATTCTAACTTCCACAATTACAGATCCCCTTACCTTCAAGACAGTTGTGCTGCCCAAACTATGAAATATATTGATTGGGCATACTATAGTTTGTATGTGATGTCTACCATCAGGCATCTTCAGATCAAATCTCTGCAATCTGCATCAGAGTTCTACAGATCACAGAATGTCATGTGCAGTTTTTGTGGCAGCCGCTTATGATGCTGCTATCATTTCCAGAACTAGATAGTGCTTAGAAATATTTGGGTTGCTGGCCCAATATACAACTATACAAGTATATAGTTTGTGTATGTGTATATTTCTCTATAGTCCTGAGATCTAGCGGTATATGGTAACAAAGTGCCTCCATGCCACCCAATTGTTCCCACCAAGGGCTGTTTTCATCAGGAAGCCTTCCATTTTTGTATATATATCTTCTGAGCATTTGGGACATGCTGAGTAATAGCTCTATAATTTCTTGCTATGCTGAATGAATGCCCATTGTATTCATCTTTATTTCTGGACTAATTTATACTTGCATGCAGGTTATTTGCTGCTGTGGATGATATATTTTGCTTGTTTCAAGGGTCAATTGGCAACATTCCTGTGCTAAAGAAACAATATGGTTTGAGCAAAGGTGCTACTGAGGTCATCATCATAATTGAAGCTTATAGAACCTTAAGGGACCGAGGACCTTATCCTGCAGATCAAGTTGTGAGAGATATGTGTGGAAAATTTGCATTTGTTCTGTATGATTGCTCAACTAAGTTGACCTTTGTGGCTGCTGTAAGTGAATTATGCACTTTCATCCTTTTTCTATCTCCCTACTGACTCGGTATCTGTTAAAAGTTTCAATTCTGGTATCTAGATATCTATTTTGGGTTGGTAATTGTTGCACAAACAGAGTAAATTAAAATAGTAGATCTCAGTTCTTGAGCAAGCTCCTGCAGTTCGGATAGGATGTTCATGGTGAAGTTAATCATCTTTTTGTGTCTGTTTGATAGGGTGTCTAATCTTTTTCCATTATCTGATGAAAATATCCTTTAGTATAGTGTTCACAGTATGCCAACCACACACTGTTGCAATATATGATGCACCATGGTAGCAGAACTTGATGTACAAACTGGAACCTTTATCTCCTTGGAAGATGCACATCAGGCATATCTATTTGTGCGTGTTTTAAGTACCGAGGTTCTCTCATATTACTCTCTGTGTAGTTGAAGTTGATGGAAATGGTATCCATAGAGACTTGAGTATCTAGTTATATGATGTCTTTGCTAAATGCTATGGTGTACCATTGTTCGCCATGTTCTTCTCTCCTGTAAGACCATGAACAAACTGTTTAACTGTGTTCAAATTCCAAGTGTGTTTATGCATCCTTGTCAGCCAATAACAAGTTGATGGATTTTCTTTTTGATATGGTTTGTTGTTGCTATCCATACCTTGGTCTTCTACAGATGCATTTAGTACTTACATGGATGTATGTGTTTGTTCACTTCTTCCTGGTCGTTATTTGCAGCCCTGCAATTTTTAGAAGGTCAATTAACCACCACTTAATTTCTTATAGGATGCTGATGGTAGTGTTCCATTCTACTGGGGAACTGATGCTGATGGTTACCTTGTTCTTTCTGATGATGTTGACATTGTGAAGAAAGGGTGTGGAAAATCCTTTGCACCATTCCCTAAAGGTACCTGAGATCGACCAAGCAATAATTACAAATACTATCATTAGTGCTCTGTGCCCATCTTTAATCCTTACAACTTTAATAATTCAATCAGGTTGCTTCTTCACAACCTCCGGAGGATTACAGAGCTTCGAGCATCCTTTAAACGAGGTGAAGCCAATGCCAAGGGTTGACAGCAAGGGGGAGATATGCGGTGCAACTTACAAGGTTGACGCGAAGGCTAAGAAGGACACCGGCATTCCTAGAGTTGGCAGTGCTGCGGATTGGTCTTCACTATACTAACCTGTAGATGGTCTAAGTAACAGCTCATGACATGCTCCCTAGAGCGTTGCGATTCACTAATAAATGTCTTATGTCTATAAGAATCCTATGGATGATTCAGGCAGTCTGTGTAATATGAGAGAAACTGTTTCCTGTTATTATTGTTGAAGAATGCTGAAGATCTATTTTGCCACTTTTAAAGCATGTATGTTATTAAGTTCTTGTGATGTCACAATGGCAATATATAGATATGTGGTTTTCATATACACAGTTCAGTCTTACTACAAATTTTGATTTTTTTTTATAATTTATTAAAAAAATTAACGGAATTGCTAGGGGGCAGGGGCAGTTTTTTTTTTTTTTTGGATCTTCCTCACTTGTTTGAATTTTTTTTCAAATAACCCATAAAAAAAATAAATTCGAAAACTAACCCCTAACTTTTAAATTTTGCAAAAACGGCTCTTTGTCGCGAAGCCATGCGCGCGACTGATCTTCAGTCATTAGCCATGCCCCGCTGGCCCACATGCCGTGCCACGCCAGCTTTTAGTCGCTAGCCGGGATAGCGATTGAAACGCTGCGGGTTTCAGTCGCTAGCCCGCCTAGCGACTGAAAGCTTCTTCCACCGAGACATTTTCAAATGAGAAAGTTTTAGCCCGTGGTCGCGGTCGAAGGACTTTGTGATGATTTCGCTTGGGAATTAGGATTTGTTTGTAAATTTTGAGATTGGGAGGGCTGATTTGAGATCTAATTTTACACACAAGTGTAACTTTATTTCAGGAGTATATTCAGCAGAAGTTTCGATGAAATTTGGCAAGATTTGATGATTTTGGGATAATTCGAAAATAGGGTACTTTAGGGTAATTAGGGTAATTAGAATCCGAAAAATGGCGAGACTTGAAACTAAGGCTTCGGATGAGATTTTGAAAATCTTACAGAAGGGAAACTTGATCAGAATAGTGAATGAGAGATACTCCTTGAATTAGATCGAAGTTTGGAGATGAGATGTGGGTTTTAGCCTTTTTAGGTTCTGCGGAAAATCTGAAAAAGGTATAAGCCGCGGTAATTCTAGGATGATTTGCGAAAGGGAGTAAGACGACAAAGTTTTGGCATCGGGACCATACAAGTACATACTAATTTCGCATTTATACCGTGCATTTGATACCTAGTTTTGTCTCGTTGGTTCGACGCATTTGTATGAAACCAGACGTCTCGGCGCAAAAGATGGTACGTGCAAAAGTCGAAAAGACTAATCATACGAAAACGAGCATCAGATGAATAGGTAAAGGCTGAAAAGCAGAAACGCAGTCATACAAAAGTAGAACAGTAGAAAACAGAAAACCCCAAAAAGTTGGAAACCTAACAAAAATGTATGAAAACTGAACAGTCCGAGAAAAACCTACATCGGACTACTGCCCCCTCCTGCCCCTCTGTGGGGGGGCTGATACTCTGATGGTGTGTACCGAGAGGGGGGCTGACGATCCTTGACGCGCCGCCTCCTCGCTGGTGGTGTCTGCGCAGCTAGTGGAGATTGGGAAGGCTGTGTCGGCTGCGTAGGCGGCGGAGCATCGGGAAGGAAGCTAGGAAGCAGATGTGTCGGCTGTGTAGGATGCTGCTGTGCCTGGTCGAGAGGCTGGTGCCATGGAGGAGTATCGAGCTCTTCATCCGAAGAGCTATCGGCAGGCACGAAACCCGTGTGTAGTGGTGGGGGGCACGACGACGACGGATGGTCCGCTGGTGGCACATGCGACGAAGGGCCTGGCGCCGACGGTGATGGTGGGGGAATCACGGTCAAGTGAGGTGGCAGCAACACTCTGAAACTGACCAGAATCTGATCGACCTGCCGCTCGACCTCTGAACAATATGCGTACATATCGTCGCTGGGCATGGTGGGTCCGAGGCGGGACCTGACCATCATGTCCCGTGCACCAGTAGAGATGCCGCCTAGGATGTCTAGCTGTGCACATGAATTAATGCAATTATAGAACAACAATCTATGTGAAAGTAAGGTTGCAATGAGTTAAGGAACTCATAGAAGAGTGGATTCGCCCAGTTAGGCGTCGGTCGTAGCGGTCATCGATGGTGGCGGGAGGGATGGGCTCATCAGGCACGGCTGGTGGACCGCCCACCAATCGGTAGATTGTGCGAGGTCGGTATCAGGACAGATAGGAAAAATGGATGTCGTGGCTGTACGGCCTGTGCTCCTCGACCGTACGTGTGTGGGCCCAATCCATCCACTCCTGCACATAGGGCTGCTGTCGACGAACGAAATCGTCCCTCACTCGACCCTTCCTGGATTGCCTGCGGACAAAGCAATTAGTTCGTGACGGAAATTATGTATAAAATAACATGTGGATGTAATGCATATTTGACGTACTCGTGGATATGGTGCGGGATCTGTCGAGGAGGCGGCACGGGGACAAGCTGGCGCATAACTCGCTCAGGAGAGTAACCCTCAATCATGTGCGAGAAGACGAGCAGAACTTGGGTGCGCCAGTACACAGCATCCTGCGTACAAAGAGAAGAAAGGCCGACTGGAGCGACAGATTGGAGGTTCGCGGTGGTCCACGGATCCCAGATGACGCTGTCGTCGAGAAGCAGATCGAAGCCCGTGGCGTACGAAGGATAACAGAGGTGTGCCTGATTTGTGGCCCACCTCAAACTCAGCCTAGCCTACCTCCATCTCATCACGGGGTCGTCTCTCGCATCCCCGGCTAACGCGAACTGATCCCGTGGAACCAGCGGTCGACCTATGGGGAATGCTCGTACGACCACATCTGCAAGAGAATGGTGCACCCAGCGAAAAGAGAGCTAACCTGGTATCTGCTCGTGGCGTCGCACAACCCCCTGTAGGTGTGGTAGAGCACGGCGGATACTCCTGGCGAGCTGAACGTACTGCCGCTCGTAGATGTCTCCGTGGGTGCCAGGGAAGAGCAACCACCCAAACAGGTACAACAAGTACACCACAAGGTGGCACCTGAAGACCTCCTCTGGAGCGGCCAAGGGGAGCGCACCATCGCGCACTGCGCGAAGGTAACTCTAGGGAACTCCTGTGTTCTGCGCAAACCCCCCCGCTAGCCCTACTCCCTTGAAGCGTTGTAGGAAATCTAGGCACCATGCAGCTCTCTCGGTGGCCGCTGGGACATATATCTCCCCGCGGATAGGCATGCCAAGCAGCATGCTGACGTCCTGCAGTGTGATAGTGAGCTCGCCAAAACTGAAGTGGAACGTGTACGTCTCAGGCCTCCACCGATCCACAAGCGCAGTAATGAGGGCTTGGTCGAAAGGGAATCGCCTCGCCCGATCTACCATGCGAGCAAACGGCAACAGTCAGGCCTCGAGCAAATAAGGCGCGAACCGCTCATCTAGAGGTCACATCTCACGCGGTGTCCTCATACGCAGAGTTGGGAGATCGATACCCTGTAGAAGGCGTCGAGCACGGTGACGCTCCTGATGATGCTGTGCAATCAGCTCGGGAAGCTGATGGTCGTCCGTCATACCTGCAGTTCTCACATATTGGTTGAGAAGTTGAAACACTGAGTATATAAACAAACATTCAGTAAATAAAAAAACATTCAGTACTACTTACGAAAATTCACGAGAAGGCATTAGGGAAATTAAGTACAACTGATATAGGAAAATTCAGTACAACTCACGACAAAACATTCAGTAATTGAAATATTACAACATTTAGTTTTGCGACGAAGACGATGTGCCTGCCACCCGCGGGCATCGATCTCTTCTGTGACTAGGCTGCCTGCAAGTGCTGCATCTACGTACGTCATCTTCATGCTCCGTTGCATCCATATCGTTATTTATCCTCCTAGATCGATGTCGGCCGACATGGCCAACGAGGAGCCTCTTGTCTGGGATCCACGTGATGGCATCTTCTGGGGATAGTTGTCGATAGCTTTCCCCCGCCGCAAACCCATTGAGGACACCATCCCAGGTTTTCCACAGATACTGCAGAGTATAATAGGTTGAGATGTACCGCGCCGGATCGATCCCAGGAACAGAGCAGGAAGCAATGACATGCGAGCAAGGAATGTGCAGCAGTTGAGGCTTGTTGCATGTGCATTGGGCATCTGCATTTGAAATTCGACATTCGTGGACCCGACCAGCCCGCAGTGTGCCACGGACATGTCTGTGCCTTAGCCGAACCTCGTACTTCCCGTGCAAGCGACTCAGTACTGTGACATCATGTGTCAACGATTTTCTTGTCCGAAATTTGAGGTAATCATTGATCTTTTTGGGCCAATGTGCTAAGGGGTCATGCTAAAGGCTTGATGCCGCCAAACCCTTACTGTCGTAGTACGCTACTGTGCGATAGAATGTCATTTCAACTATTGCAGTGAGTGGTAGGCATTGCACACCTTTGAGGACGAAGTTGTACACCTCGACCAGATTTGTCGTCATGATTCTGTACCGAGCCCCACCTGTGTCGTGAAGCACCGCCCACTTCTCTATTGGTTTGGGCTGAATCCACTGACTGAAATTGAGACGACCCCGGCGGCTTCCCGTACCGGTATCGCCGCGATCTTCTGCAACCCCTGGTTGTCGCAATTCCGCCAACGTACTTTCCTCCAGTGACTTCCAGATTTGTGAGAATTTTGACTGTTGGTTCTATTTGGCAAGCCGTTTGAACACGAGCATCAGGCGCTTGCTCCTGAAACGACTGTGAAAATTCGCGGCAAGATGCCGTGAGCACCAACAACTCTGCAAATCATCCCAACTCAGCGATGGATACTCTCCCGATCGCATGTACTCTATCGCACTCAGCATTCCTCCATTTCGATCATGAATCAAGCACACGCGCTCCCTGTCTTTCACAACCTCATTCTTCAAAGTGCCCAAGAACCACAGCCAACTGCTATAGTTCTCCCCCTCGACCATGGCATATGCTATGGGGAGAAGCTGGTCATTGGCATCAACAGCCACGGCAGTCAGCAGAGTTCCCTGGTATTTTCCAGTCAAAAATGTTCTGTTAATGCAAAGCACGGGTCTCATGTACCTGAACGATGTAACGCACTGTTGGAATGCCCAGAAAAATCTCCGCAGTACCATGCACCCAGGAATCACAGCACCTCGGAGCCGATTGCCGGCGTATCAACAATTGCGGTGACTGTGCCTGGATTTGCTTCGCATATGTGCCGCAACAGCCTCGGTATTAAGTTGTATGCCTTAACATATGTACCAAAAAGCTCCTCCAACGTCTTCTGTTTAGCGCTCCATGCCTTCGCGTACTTGATATTATAACCGTACTTCTCCGCGACATGTGGAATTATCACTTTCGGTGTTATTGCCGTATTTTCCTTCACTACTGACAGTATCAGACTGGCAACAAAACTGGAAGTGATATTTCTATGATGTTGCACCATGCCCTCAGCCAGACATCCATGGTCTTCAACTCTGGTCACCCGAAAGAACGGGCCATCTTGTGGCCGCCAGACACGCATGTAACATGGACAATTCTGGACTAAGCACCTCACAGTCCACAGGCTCGGATTTGATTTGACCACCCGGAATGGCCTATTTAGTGAGACAGCCCAGGCAGTTATGGATTTCTTTGCATCCTTTTTATTCTGAAACAACTGTCCAAGCTGGACGGTTGATTCATTATAAGACCATCGTGAACCCAACTCATCACGAACCACAGCGTTATTCAAGGATGATGGATCAGTCTACTCATTTATAGGATTCTGTTGTTCCGTGGGTTCAACAGGAGATTCATACATTTCTGATAGATCAGTATACTCCTCCTCATTAAAATTCTCCTCCAATTCTGACAATTCTTCAGCTGCATCTACTTGATGGCCACCAAATTGAGTTGTATCTCCTACAGTTTGCAAAGGTACACTGCCAGTTGCACTGGCATTGGTACTGCCACCTGCACCGGTATCAGCATCACCACCGCCATCGTGACCTCCGGTACAGATATTAGTGCTTTCTCTTTCAACTGAATAGCTGCCCTCCGAACTATGTGCTAAGATTTCAACGTACAGTATGATGGTTCTGACAGCATAACCTGGATTTGTCACAAATCGTCTAAACGAACCCCATGATTTGTCACCTTTCAGTTTCTTCAGCACCCATTTGTTTCCATCTGGAACCATGCCTTCGACCCTGAGATTATCCGTCGCAACATTGAGTTGTAACAGGTCGACTAACCACATCTTCAAATCATTGAAAGACATTGATTGTGGTTGTCTCATTTGACTGTAAACATACATACAACCACCAAAATCATCACGGTTTGGTCCATTACCGATTACACCAGCTCCGTAATAAACGCAAACCGTACTGGGTTGCTCCATAGCTGTATCAGAGTGTATAATTAGAGAACCAACATTGCTCATAGTACTAGAAAAAACATGATTTTTCAAACAACAGAAATTTTCCCTTCTCCCTCTCAACCCATGCGGGAAAGGCCAACACGGTGAGGTCGACAGCAATGATGACTACGACAATGAGGCAGCGATTCCTAACCCTAACCCTAACTGATTGACAACCCTACCCCTAAACCAAACAAAAAAACCAACCCTTCTCTTCTCTTCTCTTCTTCTCTCCTCCTCTTCCTTCTCTTCTCTTCTCTTCTTTCTCTCTGCTAATTTCTGAATTTTACAACCCTAAAAAAAAATAACCCCTCTCCCTCTAAACTCATGCGGGAAAGGCCAAGACGGTGAGGGCGACAGTGGTGATGACTAACCCTAACCCTAACTAAAAGAAGCGACAGCAGTGATGACTAATCCTAACCCTAACCCCAACTAAAAGAAGCGACAACGGTTATTACTAACCCTAACCCTAACCCTAATAATAACAATCATTTTAATATACATAATCACAAATGTTTACATTTACATATTAACAAATATTTTAATCTACGTGCATACTAATAAAATTCAAATTTGAAAAACATCACTTTTTTAGTGGTTCTTTAAATTTTTTAATCTGCGAACATACACTAACCCTAATATGTGAACATACACTAACCCTAACCCTAATCCTAATCTGCGAACATACACTAATCCTAACCCTAAATTTTTTTTTCATCACATTCACGCATTTACCATCCGTATAAAAATATATTCTAAATCATATCTAAATACTACGAGTTAACGATCTAATTAATTTAAATATACGAGTTAAAAAAATATATCTCAGCGAACAGATTTGAAGAATCTCCAAAAAAGTTTTTCTTCTTCTCTTTCTTCTCTTCCTTCTAACGGATTTCAGTAATTTCTGGAAAATTCGAAAAAATAAAATCGGCAGTACTGTGAGAGGGACGGCTAGAGGCTAAATACAGCTTTCAGTCGCTAGCGGGGCTAACGACTGAAACCCGTAGCGTTTCAGTCGCTAGCCTGGCTAGCGACTGAAAGCTGGCGTGACACGGCACATGGGCTAGTGGGGCATTGTGCCGTGCCATGTCTTCAGTCGCTAGCCGATCAGTCGCTAGTCCGACTTCGCGACAGAGAGCCATTTTTACAAAATTTAAAAGTTAGGGGTTAGTTTTCAAATTTATTTTTTTAATGGGTTATTTGGAAAAAAAATTCCACTTGTTCTCAGTTGTTGCATCCTTATTGATTATCGGGTCCGCAATTTACTTAATGGGTCACTTTTACGTTTTCACAACCCATTTGCTGAGATGAACCAAAACATTTTAATTTGTTTTGAATTTTGAGGTATGTGTGTTGGGTGTCGTGTCATCCTCTTCCTCCTACACTCCACAAGGGCGAAGATCTCTTGCGGCTCATTTTCCTCTTACACTCGTAGGGGTGGAGATCTTTGATGAGTGACCTTTCTCTTTTTTTATTTTTATATAGGTTTTGTTTGTATTTTTGATACATTTGCTTCTCACTCTTGCGTCGCACTCATAGGGGGTGGAGATCTCTACGGTGAGTGAATTTTTTTTTTTTGGTTTTGTACATATTTTGTTTGTGTTTTGATTCATTTGTTTCTTCGATCAAAGGAGAGAAGGATCAATGTCAAGATCTTGAGTTTATCTCTAGTATGTGTGTTTTTTCTTCTTTTTGTGTGTGTGTGTTTTTAGGTTTTAGTTGGAGTCGAATTGATGATTTCAGTAAATATTTTTAATTGATTTTACTTGTGATAGTTCGAAATAGGTCAAAAATATGTAGAGTTTTCTACTCATGCAGTCTAATATGTTTGTTTTTCTCATCTAAATTTTGGTTGTCATGATTTACTTTGATGTGAGATGTTGTTCTTTTCCAAATTAATTGGTGGTATTGGGAGGTAGTGCATGGATTTCTGAATAGAAATATGATTAATGCAATATCTGTTCTTGTGTTGTTGAAATTTGTACTACAATGGCAAGACAGTTAAGTACATCATAGTAATGATCTAATTTCGCCATACAGCTTGAGAATGAACTTGTAATTCCAATATTACTTAATGGGTTGTTTTCCTATAGCTCCTATACTTACTATACAAACTTTTAGGATTTATTCTGTAATATTAGTGCAAGGATAAGCAATATAAATTTACCAGTACAGTAACCTTACAAATAAATCTTTCTTAATATGATTCTTATACACATTGTGCTAGGTGTACAGTTGCTCTTATGATATAAAATGATTATGAATTACTATGAAAATAGAAACAAACAACTGTATTTCAAATTCTATAAACCACTGTAATTTTCCAAATAACTTTTGGGGCTCTGTGAATAAGTTGCTTCTCCTAAACTTCTCAAAGCAGGCTCTTAGAGAGTTTTTTTTTATCTCTGACCATGAAGGTAGAGGTAGTCCTTTTTGTCATAAGGATTCCAAAATCATCATAAATTATTGGAATTTCACCAAAATATGGTGATTTGAAGTAATTAGAAGGTGCACAGGACCTCGAGTTCTCTGTAATGTGTGTTTTTTTGTTTTTAGGTTTTAATTGGAATTGAATTGGTTATTTCAGTTTGTGAAAACCAATAGATTAAGAATTCTATTGGTTTCTTTTTTTTTTTATCAATTTTTCTTATGTTTAGGTGCAGTTTGTGTTCTCAATTCCCAAATCTCAATTCATCTTTTTTTTGTCGAAAATTACAATTGACATGTACATCTTTTACATAAATGCAAAACATGTAAATTATTTAAAATTTTCTTGGAATTATTTATTGTAAATTTTCTTGTAAATTGGCATGTACAGCTTTTACTATAATGTGGAATTGAACCAAAGTAAAATTGCAATAATTTTTCTTCAGAGTTGTAATGTAAATTATTTTAAAAAAAATTTCTTGATGGATTTGGTTCTTGTAGATTGAAAAAAAGTAAGAAGGATTAGGATAAGTACTTCTAGTTCTCTGGTATGTTTTTTAGTTTCAGTTATCATGCAGACATGTTGTTTACGGTTTAATATGAACTGAGATGGTGATTTTTGTTTCCAATGCATGCATGTATTTTTGCCATAGATCGAAATAATATAAGAAAAAATAGATTTAGTAGCTTCAGCTATATCAAACAATTAAGTTGAGTAGCCACAATTATATGTTTTGTTGCTGTTAGACTTAAATTGCAATCAAAATGTCTTATTCAGTTTTTGTGTCTAATTTTTAGGTCTGGTCTTTAAGTTTTTCATGTTTTCTTGTTGGTGTGCACATCTCACGAGATTAAATGCTCTCCTTATTTTTTATTTGAACTTTTATTGGATTCTAATTTGTCTTTATGCAGTTGGATTTTGCTTTTTTTTTTTTAAGATGGAGAAGCATTTTAATTTTTTAAATTGATATTGTAAATGTGTTTAGACTTGTTAGATAATACATGATGATAGTTTGTCCGTATTTTTCTACTATCGATGTCTAATCATTCAATGTGGATTTAATCATGTAGTGCACATTTTTTTATTTTTGTATATATGTTTTTTGCATTCATGCAAATTAAATTTTCTGGTTTTCAGAGAAGATGTCTTTGTTTGGAAATAATTCATCAAGTTTAGAAAATGCGATGAAATATCGTGTACGTCGGAAGAAATCTGAAAAGACCATTAGAATAAATGAACTTGGAACAAGTGCACAAAAAGATTATGACAATGATTCTAGTTGGCTTAGATGTATTTTGATTCTACTTGTTAGTTGTCGTTTTAGTATGAGTTGATCAGGCATGGGTTGGGAAGAAGTGGAGCCTACAAAACACATTTTTGGATGTTGAAACTGCTACAATGTTTGTACTACGCATATGTAGACGTTTGTGGAGCTCATATGTCAAAGATTCAAGTAGTAGGAGTCTCGCCATGCATCGCCATATAATGCATACGCTCGAGTAGATCCCATGTGGCAGCGAGACAACAGTTAAGGTGTTGCAATAGACTTAGCTTAAGGTTCTCTCCAACCCATCGGCGTTTCGTTTAGCGTTTCAACAGAATATTCTCCAGCATATTCTGTGTCACGTATGCGAAGCACCATCTGAAACACCACCCTTCTCCAACCCACCGGTGTTTCGCTTGGCGTTTCGCGAGGCATCTTCTCAAGCACCACTCTTCTCCAACCTACCGGCGCTTCGCTTGGCGCTTCGCTTGGCGCTTCGCGAGAGGCCCGCATATACATTCTTTATTACACATTAACAAATTGATAAAATAAAATTCAGATAATTCGAAGACAACAAATTAAAATAAAATTGTTGTAAATAACAAAAAAAATTTTAAATTATTTTTATTTAAATGACACACGTGAAAAAACATGACATATACTAAATTAAAATTCGGCAACAGTCGGCCGTTAACAACTGCACAAACAACTACTCGTCGGTATCGTCGGCCCCGAAACACTGCCAAATGTGCTCGATAAGATCTCGTTTTAGTTGCTGATGTGTTGGGCGAGCACGGATCGCATTATTTCTCTCTAACATATGTTCGAAAATTGGCGGTGCACTGTTGTGGATAGTAGGTAGTGTTACGGTTGATGTGCCTTGAGTATCGTACAATTGAGTGATTGGGTCATGAGAGTGCCGCTCATTCTTGATTATCATGTTATGAAGGATGACACACGCTTTCATAATATTGGCAAGAGTTGATCGTTGCCAAAATCGAGCGGGGCCGCGGACAATAGCAAATCGAGCTTGCAACACCCTAAACGCTCGCTCCAGATCTTTTCTTGCCCTTTCTTGATGTTGTGCAAACAACCTGAGTTTGTCCGTTTGGGGCAAGGGTGTGGTCTTTATGAAGACAACCCACTCGGGGTAAATACCGTCGGCTAGGTAGTACCCCATATTGTACTTTGTCCCATTAACAGAGTATTGAACCGTAGGAGTTTGCCCGCGCAACACATCAGTGAAAAGGGGGGATTGGTTAAGCACGTTGATGTCATTGTTGGATCCGGTGACACCAAAAAAGGTATTGCATATCCACAAGTCTCTGGACGCGACTGCTTCAAGTATTATGGTAGGGACTCCTTTGACGAGGATTGACACCCGAGTAAGTTCAAATAAATGCACGATTGGTTCAGGATCGATCCGAGCCAGACACGTGCCCGACGGTGCGGACTTAAGTCATTCTGAGAAGTACCAGCTCGAGGTCGCAGGCTTTACGCGATCAGATCGCAGCGAATACGCGGTCAGAAGTTCGTATGCTATGCGCGGACAGAAGGCTGAGGATGTTGCGCGGTCAACCAACATCGCGCGGTCAAAGCACTTTCGACCAGGGAGTACGGGATTAATCTGTCTCTATAGCAGGAATATCCCGAGTATCCCGAAGATTCTTCCACGTAGGAGACTAACCGTAAGGAAGTTAATACGTGCAGTTATTCACGAATAACACGTGTTAAACCTGCGTGGGAGTTTAGAGCGGTTCTCTAAACTGCATCCGAGCAACTGTTTGATGCCGTTACGACCTGGCGTCCTTTCGGCCAGTATAAAATGGCAGCCTGGTGTATCAAACAAGGAGAGATTCCGATCGAAGGACCAAATAGCAAAGACAACAGCTTAGACTTGATAGCTTCCACAAGCCTTAGGCTTCATTTTGTACACTTATATAGAGAAAATCTTCGTCTGTGAAGATTTTTTCCCGTCAATTTGTAACTCTTTATTACACATAGTGAAATCCCAACAGGACGTAGGGCTATTACTCTCACCATCGAGGGCCCGAACCTGTATAAACTTCTCTGTGCTCCAGTTCTCCATAGTTCTACATACCTTCCCGGAGGGATCTCCTGAAAGGTCTCACTACTTACAAATTCTGCATAAGTTCGGCTGAGGACCCCGAGTCCGAATCGTCGACATCCTTGATCACCACGGGTGAATTGGCCCCTCCATGCAACTAGGCAATTGCGCCATTCCCAGTGCATGCAATCGATGCTTCCCAGCATCCCTGGGAAACCTCGGTCCTCTCTTTCGTGGAGCAGACGCTGGAGGTCTTCAATAGTAGGTTTACGGAGATATTCCTCCGCGAACTGATGGATGATTCCTTCGACGAAATTCTCCAGGCACCGAATAGCCGTCGACTCTCTGATGCGTACGTACTCGTCGATGGCATCGGCGGGCGAGCCGTGCGACAACATGCGCAAAGCCGCAGTGCACTTCTGCAATGGAGATAGCCCCTTTCGGTTGATGGCATCTCTCTTGTCTGTGAAGTACGGGGACCACTCCCTGAGAGCTGTGACGATTCGCAAAAAGAGGGGTCTCCCTATTCGAAACCTTTTGCGAAACAAGTAGCCGGGGTAGACCGGAACGTCGGCGAAGTAGTCCGCGACTAGACGGTTAGGAGGAGGGGAGGTCCACTACGTCGAAGCGGACTAGCTCGGTTCGGTAGTTCTCTGGGGTGCCAAAGGTAATCGGGAGATCTACCTTGCCCACGGGGTGAATCGCCTTCCCCGGGACAAACCCTTGCAGGGGCCCTGCTGCCGGCTGCAGGAGCTTCTCATCCACCTGCATTTCCTTGAAGGCCTTGAGGAATAGGACGTCGGCGGAGCTCCCGCCGTCCACGAGGATACGGGCCAAGTGGCAGTTGTAGATGGTCGCGGAGACAATGAGCGCGTCGTCGTAGGGGAAGCGAACCCCTCGCGCGTCTTCCGCTGTAAAGGTGAGGGGGACGTCCGACCACTTGGGTGGCGCGGACGCGTGTAGCACCCCCACAACCTTAACTTCACGCGCGTACTCCTTGCGCTGGCGCTTAGAGTCCCGCCCGGAGGCGGACCCTCCCACGATGACGTTGATGCGGCGCTGAGAAGTCTGAAATGGGAGAGCCTCCGGAGGCTCCCCTTCCTGCGTCTGCTGCCCCCCCGTGGGAGCGGGAAGGGCCGGAACAGCTGGCCGAGGGGGCAAGGAGGCCGGAGTCCCCCCCCCCTGCCCGTGCTGGTCGAGGAACGCCGTGAAGTGTTGCAGCAGCTGGTGGCAATCTCGGGTAGCGTGGGTACTGGACCCGTGGAAGCTGCACCACGGTCCTTCCCGGCTTCTCCTCGCGGGGCTTTCCCGGCCGCGGGAAGACTGTCCTCCCCCGTGGCCTCTTGGCTTGGGGAAGGGGCGGTGGCCCTTCGGGGGGTCGCGCGAGCCGCCTCCGCCCTCGAGGACAAAAGTGTCCCGAGGCCGTGGTTCGCTACGCCCCCCTTGCCTGGGGCGCTTGGGGGGATCCCGGGCCCCCCGGTCGACGGGGGCGGGAGCCCCCTGGGTCTTCTTCCAGATGTCATCTTCCTCCGCGCGAGCGTACTTTTCGAGTACGTTGAAGAGCTCGTCGGCGGAAGAAGGGCAGCTTCGGGAGAGTCGTCGGTGGAGCTCCCCCGGGAGGATTCCGCTTTTGCAGGCTTCGATAACCGTAGAGTCTAGGACGTGGGCCACTTTGCTTTTCATTTGGGCAAAGCGCTTGAAGAAGCTTCTGATGGTCTTCCCGGTCCTTTGGCGAACAGTGTATAGCTACGAGGAGTCCAGGGGACGCACATAGTTCCCCTGGAAGTTGGCGCAGAACTCCGGCTTCAACTGCGAGAAAGACTTGATGGAGCCTGCCTTCAGGTTGTAGAACCAGGAACGGGCAATGCCGGTGAGGTAGAGGGGGAAGACGTTGCATTGGACGGTCTCATCCCCCCCGCCGCGGAAATGGCTGTGGAGTAGACCTGCACGAACTCATAAGGATCCGCTTCGCCGTTGTAGTGCTCGATATGCGGGGGACGGTAGGGCCGCGGCCATCGGATGCTGCGGAGTCTTCGACACAGAGGCTGGTTAGCCCCCTGCACCTCACGGGGGGAGCCCCGGTCACTGTCTTCTTTAACGGGGGACCCCCCCTCGTTATCGGAGTCTGGGAGCGGCCCAAGGGGTCCGCCAGAGTGGCGGTGACGACGTTTCTCTTCCGGGCCGGGGGCTGATTTCCCGGACGTCCGGACTCTCCTCTGGGGAGGCTGGTTCTTCGGCGGGTCTCTTCCCCCGACCGGGTGAATGCATTCGCTCGACCTCCCCCCGGGAGAAACGGACCTGTTTCGCCGGGGGTTCGTGCACTGTAGCTACCGGCCCGGAGGCTACCGGGGCCGGTTGGGGGGAGCCCCTTGCGAAGACCCCCGGGACCGGAAAGGGGGAAGCCCCTCTCTCATCCGGAACTGGGGAGGGGGCACCCGCGGCGACGTTCGGAAGCGAAGTGGAGGGAGCCCCCATGGCAACGACCGGAACCGGAAAGGGGGAAGCCCCTGTAACATCCGGAACCGGTGGGGGGGGGGGGGCCTGGCGACGTCCGGGGCCGGAGAGCCAATGCGGGGGGAAATTCGCTGAGGCGCGGGAGCTGCTCTGTCGACCGGCCCTGGTGCGGTAAACGCGACGCGAGGGGCGGGACTAGCTCCCGGCGTAGGAATAACCCCCGGCATAAAGTGACCCCCCAGCCCCGTGAACGGGCCGAAAACGGGGTACCCCCCTGGTGCCACGAAGGGCCCGGGCATGAAGTAGCCTCCCGGCACCGGGAGAGGCCCGGGCGCCGGGAAGGGTCCGGACGTATATCCCGCAGGGGGAGGGAACCCCCCGGCAGGATCATACGGGGCAGCCAGGCCCCCGGAGACCGGAGGGGCCGCCGGGTAACCCATAAACGGGGGCATGTTCTCCAGATACGGGTGCGACGAAAATGTGGGGGCCGGAGACCACGCCAACGCACTGAGGAGCTCGTCCATAGAGCGCTGGGCGCGGAGCTGGCCCTCCACTAGAGCCTCGAGCAGGGCATCCCGGGGAGCCGGGGGAGCCGTCGGGGGGAGACTCGTCCCGGCCGATGTTCCCGCGGCCGCCGGGAGTGACCCGGAGGCAGAGGCACCTAAATTAAGAGGAAAGGTGGGAGGCGGTACCTGGGGATGGCCGCCTCCGGACGGAGGCGCCGGGACAGCAGTGTCCCGAACGGGCGGCGCCAGGTCACTGGGACCGGCGTCACCGGGAAGGGTGCGGGCCCTTGTTCTCGGAGGAGCCATGGCGTCTTGTCACGGGTCCCCACGAACGGCGCCAACTGTCGTGGTATTAAGGATACCCCGGCAGGTTTTGAGAACGATCCTAGCGAAGAACACGCGACGCGGGTTGACTGGGTGACCGGTCCTCCCCCGCCGGACAAACACAAGAATTGACACGAGGGTTTATACAGGTTCAGGTCCCGGTGGGGGCCCTAGTCCTGTCGACGCGCTCCCGACCGGAGTCGGCTGGGGAGGCTCTCTTCGGGGGAGAGGCTTCCGGAGCACGCCTGTGAGTTTAGCTATTCCAATAACAATGATCTGATCCTTTACAACAGAGGGGTACAAGGGCTATTTATAGCCCCAAAAAGAAGCGAAAAGCCTAAACTACCCCGGACGCTATCGTCGGATTGAGGGGCAGCAACGTCTTTCTCCCGGTCAAACGCCTTGGATGCTTGACAGGTGGTCGCTGATTCCCGAGGCATTCCTCGCGTGACCTGCACGTGATGAGCAAACAGGAGTTTTACCTTTTAGGAGGGCGATAACGTCCGGGACCCCCTCCGGAGGGTAAGGTCCCAGGAGCCAAAAGGCGGCGCCCGGGGCAGGCACCGGAGGCCACTGTCCCCGGGCAAATGGCGGCGCCCGGGACACGCACGGGGGGCAAGGTCCCGGGAGCCAAATGGCGGCGCCCGGGACATGCCTCGGAGGCACGGTCCTGGGAGCCAAATGGCGGCGCCCGGGACATGCCCCGGAGGCACGGTCCCGGGAGCCAAAAGGCGGCGCCCGGGGCAGGCATCGGAGGCCACTGTCCCCGAGCAGGCGGCGGCGCCCGGGACATGCCCGGGGGGCAAGGTCCCGGGAGCCAAAAGGCGGCGCCCGGGGCAGGCACCGGAGGCCACTGTCCCCGGGCAAATGGCGGCGCCCGGGACGTGCCCGGGGGGCAAGGTCCCGGGAGCCAAATGGCGGCGCCCGGGACATGCCCCGGAGGCCACTGTCCCCGGGCAGGCGGCGGCGCCCGGGACATGCCCGGGGGGCAAGATCCCGGGAGCCAAATGGCGGCGCCCGGGACATGCCCCGGAGGCACGGTCCCGGGAGCCAAAAGGCGGCGCCCGGGGCAGGCACCGGAGGCCACTGTCCCCGGGCAAATGGCGGCGCCCGGGACGTGCCCGGGGGGGCAAGGTCCCGGGAGCCAAAAGGCGCGCCTGGGGCAGGCACCGGAGGCCACTGTCCCCGGGAAAATGTGAACTTACCTGGACTTAGCTGCACGGAGATTTCCCCCAACACTTTTAACCAAAAGGCACACTTATCGAATTTGGCATACAGTCGATGTTCTACTAACTTTTCCAGCACCATCCTAAGATGTTGTGCGTGCTTTTCCTTTGACTCCGAAAAAATGAGAATGTCGTCGACAAACACAATGACAAACTTGTCCAGAAATTCCATGAGAACCTTGTTCATTAAATTCATGAACACTGCTGGTGCATTCGTCAACCCAAATGGCACTACGGTAAACTCATGTAATCCATATCTCGTTATGAATGCAGTTTTTGGAATATCTTGTTCTCGAATCTTCAGTTGGTGGTATCCGGACCTCAGGTCGATCCTCGAGAATATCCTCGCTCCTCTTAGTTGATCAAAGAGATCATCGATCCTTGGTAAAGGGTACTTGTTCTTGATCGTCATATCGTTCAGTTTCCGGTAGTACACACAAAGTCGTAGACTGCCGTCTTTCTTTTTAACGAAAAGCACAGGGGCTCCCCAAGGTGAGGAACTTGTTCTAACAAATCCTTTTCTTTCCAATTCTTCCACTTGCCTTCTTAATTCTTCTTGTTCTTCACTTGTCATACATGCAAGCTTTCTTGCATAAGGGGCAGATCCGGGTTTTAATTCGATTGAGAATTCAATGTCCCGATCTGGTGGCATTCCAGGAAGCTCTTCAGGAAAAACTTCTGGATATTCATTTACTACTGGGACTCCTTCAAACTCAACTCCTTCCAAGCTGCTCAAACTACACACTCGGTTGTTCACTATTGATCTCTCTGCGTGGAATGTGACTTGTTTTCCTTCAACATTCGTCAGGGTTATTGCTTTCTTCTCACAGTCCATTTGGCCTTTATGCTTGGCTAGCCAATCCATTCCGAGGATGACGTCTAATCCTTGAAGGTCCAAAACTAGCAGGTTTGCTAGGAATCCTAGATTGCCAATACTAAAGGCGATATTTCTACAGATAGAGTTGACAGGCATTCGAGCTCCAGGGGATTGAATTAAGATAGGGAACTCTAATGCAGATACTGGCAACTTATTTCTGAGCACGAAAGGTCTTGACACAAATGAATGAGTAGCACCAGGGTCAAATAATGCAACTGAAAGTTCAGAGTGAATAAAGATCCTACCGATCACGACGTCTGATGCTTCTCCTGCTTCAACGGCAGATGCGTAGTTGAGTCTTCCGTGACCTGCAGCAGGCATTCCTCTTCCTCGGCCATTTTGGAACCTTCCTCCTCTGGAGGGTGGAGCATTTCTGGCGAAGCCTTGGGTTGGAACAGGGGGTCTCGCAGCTTGCATTCGAGCAACGTTGGATGGTAGGTGTTGTAGTGGACAAGTGTTCCTGCGATGTCCCTTCCTTCCACAGTGAAAGCACTCCTCATTCTTAAGGGGGCAATCCTTCAAGAGGTGATTTCCTCTACATCCAGTACATTGAGCTATTGCAGTAGGTGCAGGCCTTTGGGGTCTTTGAGGTGGTCTGAAGGCTGGTCGGAAAATAGGCATTGGTCTCCCTCGACTAGCACTTCCTTGGTATGAGCTGGGCAAAGCCTTCCTCTTTCGGTCTTATTCGATTACTCCCCTCTTCTCCTCCATCTTGAGCAGTCGGTTTATTAGGACGTGGAAGTTTGTGAACTCATGGGATGACAGCTGGTATTGCAAGGAGTTTTGTAGTCCTTCGCAAAACCTGTCGGTCTTCCTTTCCTCTGTTGCGATATCTTCGGGGGCGTACCTTGCCAGCTGAATGAATTCGTGCAGGTACTGTTTGACGGTCTTGTTCCCTTGTCGCAGATTTACGAATTCTCGGCGTTTTGCTTGGACAACACCTTTTGGGACGTGGTATCTACGGAATTCCTCCTTGAACTCGTTCCAGGTGATCGAATCTCTGTTGGTGTGCACAGTCTGGTAATTCTCCCACCAAGCAGCAGCGGGTCCAGCTAGTTGGTTCGATCCGTACAGGAGCTTTTCTTCATCACTGCATCTGACGGTATTCAACTTTCTTTCCACATCTCTGAGCCAGTCGTCGGCTACGATGGGGTCTTCTGTGCTTGAAAAGGTCGGGGGACGTGTTTTCTGAAAATCAGTTAACTTTGCGCCCATCACGGGTCCTTCAGTTTGTCCGGATGCAATATGTTGCATCAGCTGTCCCAAGATTTGGTTCTGCACAGCCGCTGACTCTTGCCGGTTTCGCTCCATCCATAGCAATACGTCATTGATGTCACCTCCTTGTGGCATCGTCGAAGATCCTGGTCTATCGGGGTTTGTGCGGCCTCTCGTTCCGGGTGTAGTTCTTGCATTGCTGGGATTACCCTCTAGCTCTCCTTCTTGGGGTCTCGTACGTGTGTTAACCATCCTACTCAAACAGGAGGTTAAGAATAGAGACATTGATTCGGAAAGAATCATTCACAGGGATGCTAGCAGAATGCTGGCATTTAACTTAAGAGATAAGAGTAAGGATATGCAAAATGACTTTTTCATAAATCAACTTTTCAAAAGATACAAAGCTTCCAGCCTCATCGGCTTACAGAGCTCCTCTAACAACCAGCATGCATCAACCATACTAAAACAACTGCTACAGTAAAAGGAAATGTAACATCTGCTGGGTTAGGCACAAAAGTCGAACTAAGGAAGTCTGCAGTCACTCCTCAGCATCATCAGAGGAATCACAAGGCTCTACCTCCTCGGGATCCTCCTCCTCATCATCATCTGCATCCATCGGATCATCCTCCTTATTGTCGTCAATGTTGACAGCTTCCTTCCCTTTTCCTTCGGGGGTCTTCTCCTTCTGTGCGGTGCAGGGAAGCTCGATCGCCTGACCGTTGATGACTATGCCACGCGACGCAGGCATGAAACCGCTGAGATACTCCTTCAAGTTTCCTACCTTCTTGCGAGCGGTGATCCTCAACTTTGGGCGACTCTTCTTGACCACTGATTCTGCAGCTTCAAGGTCCTTCTCTCCACTTGATTCAGCCATTTCTTGAATCTGTCTTTCTTTCTCTCGGAGACTTGCACGAGCCCGAATGAGCATGCCCTCAAGGTAGTGGCGGTCATCGCGAACACGCTCGTAGTCTCGAAGTAGGCGAGTGTATCCAATCTCCGAAGCGCGAACGACGTCTCGAGTCTTCGTCAGAATAGTGTTCTCCTGGTCGCTGGACGGAAGAACAACTCGGTACTCTGATTTGGGGACCTGGTAAGGCACGAAGCGGTAGGGGGAATCAGAAAGGTAGTCGCTGTACAACTGCCGGACGGTACCTACAGCACGACGGACAGCGTCTAAGATAGCATCCTCCTCTTCTTCTCTGTGGGCTTGACGTCTCACTGAGCCTCTCCCGTGCTCGGGGATCTCATAGACAATCACTGAAGCCCGACAACCTATGGGTCGTCCGTTGATCTCATCCTGCCAGACACAATATACTGGCCTCTGACTGTCCCGTGCTCCAAAAAATTGCAGCATCATCCACAGCAACAGTGCCCACGATCCAAGCTCGTCTCCGTGAAGGTATCTCCTGTCGGAAGCCATATGAAGACAGGACGAAAGGCATCTATGAGTTTAAAGAGAAGCCTAAAATCTTTTTCCAAAAATCGAAAATAACATTTTTCTTAAGGAAAATAGGTTTTCGTAAACAAATTTTGGCAAAGAACTAGCGAACTTTCTTCTAGGGACGCCAAAGTCTATCTAAGGGTTACGACCTGTAGTCGAGTCTTTTGCTCTGATACCAAGTTCTGTAGGACCCTCATTTGAGGATTCCAGTGGCAACCGCCCAGGTGGATTGCACTCAGAAAAGGCACATTGCAGCTCACAACAACAAGATGCATTATATAAAAATGCTGGTAATTAAAAACAAGTGCTGATCACAAGGACCAACATTACAATAACTTAGCGCCAAAATGACGCATTTAAATGTTGATACAAATTAAGGGGTTTTCGACACAAGGGTCGGCACAAAATAAAACAACGATAATAAACAAAAGGGCTCCATCGGTCTTCTCTTTCAGCAGCAGCGGTGTTGCACGGGCCTTCTCCACATTGAACTCCACCTTGGTGCATAACCCTCTAACAATCTTGGTCTTCAGTTTCTTCTTCTTGTTCCACATTGGGTTCAAGGCCATAAGATTCAGGGTCAACGAATCCTTCTTCTAAATTTGTTTGTAAAAGCAAGGGTGAGCACATTGTCCACATGGTGCTCAACAAGTCCCAAGTAACAATGCAAGTACATATAGATGAGGGGGTTTTCTCAAAGAATGGCTCTTTGGCTTTATATATATACATAGAATAGGTTTTCACATACAGTTTTGAAGAAAAGGTCTTTATTTTCGAAAGCGAGGCTTTTAAAATCCTAAGCTAGGTTTTCAGAAATGTTGTGTGTGGCGGTCTTTCATGAGTCATCACTTTACTCAGATTTTGTGAAAAACTTCCAAAAGCTACTTGTGCTGCATCGACGTGAATAGAATTCACAGCGCGCAGACTCCATAACCTGGGAGCTCAGAGTATCCGATACTTTTTAAATTTTGCAAAGGTGTACCACCTTAATCCACCAATCATTCGGCTTTCAAGTCGGATCAGCTTCATGTGACTTTTACGCATGTGACAAGGCCGAGATGACACAACAGTTTACAGTCCTAGTATTAACTATTTCCCTGCCCGGTAAATAGACAGTTAAGTCTCAAGTACCGTTGTGGGTCCTCCCCACTGCCTTACTTCCTAGCCTGGGCCTATGTTCTTGCAAGACACATAGCCTCTCTTGATTACAATCGCGCACGACTTAATCTGGCTTAGGGCGTCTTCCTTCTTTCCACCTTTTCCTCTCATGATTTTTCTGAACTCACATCACTCATGGCCTTCTGCGGCCCACCAGTTCTCGCAAGAAACTGGACCGACCACCATTGCAGGGAAAAGCTAACACTAAAGAAAGCTACTAAGTTGCGCTCGTCCCATAAACAGGCAAGTGGTTGGTACATTTTTCATGCCGCATAGAAGCACAACACAAGGTTCTAGTCCTTATGAATCTTTAGTGAGGAGTCTTTCACATTCCCAGTGCGCACACAGCACCATCCAATCAAACCATCCTCACTATCGATTCCAATCACATTTTCTTTCACAAAAGGGGTTTTGAACATGCTTTTCTCATATGTGACCATTCAACATTTAACATATAATTTTTAAGCATAGCATGGCCTAAGCATGATAATCTAAGGTAACAAGGGTGCAGGGATATTCAATATCAAAAGGGGCTTTACAATCATTTAGGTCATATCTAATCATTTTATTGAAACATAACTCTTATTTGAATCTAAGGCATGCATATACTTGAAAACAGTTAACATACTTCATTTCAAAATAATAGGCTAGACATGATCAAGGGATTGAGACTTGCCTTGCAGTGATGGGTCTAGCTGCTCAGACGAATCTTCGAGGATTTCTTTTGTTCCTTCAACGTCTGGTTCCACGGCGGGTACAAACAACACATATATACTATATAAGCATACAAGCACTAGAAAATAATACGTAAATACATCATGCATGCAGGGGAAATGGTTTGGACAAGGTCACTTGACATTGGTCGAAGAGATGGGTTCAAAGGGCTTGAATGTCGAAGGGCTGACATTTGACTCATGGCTTGACATTGCCCTAAATTGGTTCTAGGTCTGTTTTCTGGAGATGTGATAGTAGGGAATGTTGTAGATCATGGCTCAAAGGACTTACTGGACAAAGTGGCATTTCAATTGCTCAAATGAAACAAGTCTAAATCATCCAATGCCACTGGTGGACATGCACTGACATAGTGCTAGACATGGGCAGAAACTAGGGCATTGCATAACTTTTGACTCAGGACTCCAATTGATGCACAACTTTGTCTGGGGTCTAGGCATTGATAACAGCTACAAAACTCTCAACAGGCTCAAAGGCTGAAAGTGGCCGGAGGGTGGCCAAATCCAGTGGGTAAACACGGTGGCCTGAACTACTGGACAGCAACCTTGGCATGACCATAACTTTTGATTCAGGTTGATTCAGAAGTCGGGCTAGTAGACAATATTGCTCAGGGTACTGAGATCTATCTAAGGGACAAAGTGTGCGGGGCTAGATTGTGAGACCCCCATTTGAGGATCACCTTGGTAACCGCCCAGGTAGGTTACACACAGCATGATGTCACATGAGCTCCAAACAACACAAACATAATATTATAGATAACCAAGTATCAGGCCAACTTGGGCCAATATTACATAACCAATGCACCGAGAACGGCGCTAATTAGAGTTGCTAAGAAAATAACCAGTTTATCAAAACCAGAATCGGTATCCAAGTACCGAACGCACAACATAACACAAAAAGCAGCAACGAGCAACTTGGCTTCAATCAGCAGCGGGGTTGGAGGGGCTTCTCCCACATCTGACTTGACTTGGCGCATGATCCTTCTAGAATGTGGGCTCGTCCGGGGCACTTCCATCTTCCGCTGAGTATTCATAACCGAAAGAATCGGGATCCTCGAATCCCTCTTCTACAGTTGGATATAAATGCAAGGGTGAGCACTTGGTGCTCAGCAATACTCATTCCAGGGAGTATAGCAAATATACTTACATGAGGGTGAAACATGTGATTCAGGGGCTTTGGTTTCATATAGATAGAGGTATATAGATTTCCAAGTCATTTGCTTAGTAGATCATTACTTTGTCTTGAAAATGATACTTTAAACATCAAACATGTTTTTAGCAAAACGTTAGATGTAGTGGTCTCCCATGAGTCACTACTTTATTAACCATATTATGAAAACATTCCAAATATTACTTGTGTTATAACCCATGGATAACTTCCACTACAAAAAGACTCCTGAACCTGGGAGTACAGAGTATCTGATACTTCTTTTACACTTTGCAAAGGTGTACCTCTTTTTAAATCCACTGGTTCACTCGGCTTTCAAGTCGGTACAGCTCCATGTGACTTACACACATGTGACAAGGCCGAGATCACACAACGCTTTGCAGTCCAGTATTAATAGTATCCCCGCCCGGTAAATAGACAATTAAGTCTCAAGTACCGTTGTGGGTCTTCCTCACTGCCTTACTTCCTAGCCTCTCTGGTCTATGTTCCCGCAGGACACATAGCCTTGGTCTATGTCCACGCAAGACATATGACCGTTTAAGATTACAACCGCTCACGGCTTAATCAGGTCTAGGGCGCCTTCCTTCTTTTACACCTTTTTCTCTCATTATTTTTCTGAACTCACATCACTCATGGCCGAACCGTGGCCTACCAGTTTCCACGCGAGAAACCAGATCGACAAACCATGCAGGGAACTGCTAATACCAAAAAGCTACTAAGTTGTGCCTGTCCCATACTAGGCAAGTGGTTGGTACGTTTACAATTCGCATAGAGACACAGCACAAGGTTCTCGTCCTTATGAATCAATAGTGAGGAGCCATCCACATTCCCTGGTGCGCACCGCACCCTCTCCATACAAACCAATCCTCACTACTGATCCCTTTTATCAGTTTTCTTGACAAAACGGTTTTGATCATAACTTCTCATGTATTTGACCCTTTCAAGTTTAATGTGGATATTCAGTATATGAGTCCTAGGGTGACAAAAAGCATATATATGAAGGTTCAATAACAAAAGGGGTTTCATGATTCATTGGGTCATATCTACTCATGTCATTCAAACATAACTTGTACCTCAAATAGGCATGCATAGTAAGAAACAGTGAATATACTCCATATGAAAATATTGGGTGAGACATGATCAAAGGAATGAGGCTTGCCTTGCAATGCTGGGTCTAAATAGTCAGACGGATCTTCAAAGACTTCTTCCGCTCCTTCAGCTTCTGACTCTACGGCAATCAAATAACACACAAACACATACCATATAAGCATACAGAAGATAGTTTCTACAGAAAGTATTAAGTAAATAAGTCATGCATGCAGGGGAAAAGGTTAGGGCAAGGTCACAAGGGTTCTGGTCGAAGAAATGGCTAAAAAGGATTGAACGTCGAAGGGTCGACATTCAGTTCATGGCTTTGGCATAGCTTCAAACTGGTCTTAGGATGGTTTTCTGGAGAAGTGATAGTAGAGAAAGTTGTAGATCTTGACTCCAGGAATCTACTGGACAAGGTGGCATTTCAATTTCTCAACCAGAAGGGGTTGAAAAAGGTCAATGCCAGTGGCTGACAAGCACTGACATAGTGCTGGACATGGCCAGGAATTAGGGCATGGCACAACTTTTGATTTAGGGCACCAATTGATGCACCACTTTGTCTGGGAGGTAGGCATTACTAACAGGAACAAATCACTCAACAGACTCAAGGACAGAAAGTGACTGGAGAGCGGCCAAATTAGGTGATGAACTGCGGTGGCGACACGGCACAGACACAGCTCTGGACAAAGATTTGGCAGAGGCATAACTCACAATCTAGGCAGATCCAGGTGTCGCGATAGTAGAAAGAATTGCTCAAGAAGTTGAGGCAAAGCTAAAGGACAAGGTTTCAGGAGCTAGATCGGCCGGGAAAGAATTCCGGCGACCGGCGCTGGAGAAGACGACACTGGAGACTAGGGGTTTTTGCTACAAGGCGATTGAACTCGATTCCTTGCTCAGGGAGTGAAAGGGTGGAGTGTGGAAGCTACTGGTGAAGTCAATTTGGTCAGAGAGTGACCGGAGAAGCCTGGCGCCGAAGTCCGGCGAACGGCTGAGGTTCCAGTTTGGGATTTCTTCGATTTGAGCACGATTGGTGATTTGAATTCCACAGGCTTGCTAAGAAATGGCTAAGGATCAGTTTTTGCTACTGGGACGAGAGCTAATTCGGGACGAATCGGTTAGCATTGGGGGAACAGGGCAATTGGGCTTTTCCGGCGATCGCCGGCGATGGGGATCGATCTGGTGCAATTGGTTGCTACTAAACAGAGAGGGGAAAGAGGGGAACTCACTGGTGAACTTGGATTGGAGAATGGTGCAGCGAGATGGGCTGGCACCGTGAGCTCACTCACTGGCTCGCCGGAGAAGAAGGCGAGAACGGTGGAGTTTGGGACTTAGCCGATTTTCTGGAGGCTTGAGGCTCTCAAAGCACAGGGAGGGTTTAAATAGGCACGGGGACGGAGCTTGCGAGGGTAAACGCGACAACGGTTGCTTGCGCCGGGGAGAAACTTGTCGGGCGCAGGCGCAACGACGGCGACGGCGACGTGATTGCGCTTCAGGCGGTGCTGCAGCTTTGCTGATCTTGTCGGTTGCCTTGGAACTTCGTCCGGGACGGCGCAGATGCGGAGGCAGCAGCACAGCTCCGGCAACGACACGTAACGCCATGCAATTGCCACGGCAACGGGAGCGCGCGCGAAAACAAAGCTCTGGAGCGCGGCCGTTTATCTGCTGGGCAAGGCGATGCTACGGTGGCTAGCACGTGCGCGCGGGGTGGCTCAGCTGTTCACAACACAGGCGACAAGAGGCGATGGCCGGCGGCGAGCAAACGCGGCGAGAAACACGGCGCGGCTCCGGTGAAGTGCACTAGTCGAAAGCAACGACCAGGCGCTGGTCGAACGGGACCTGAAAAGAAGTTTGGGCCGATCTGCAATTTTTGAAACTTGCTCCAGGGACTGATCTGAGAGGAAAATTTGAATAGAACTTGGGCCTGATTGCAAATTTGGAGATCTGAGGGTCCGATCTAAAATCTGATTTCGCAGATAAGTTGCATAAAATTATTAGAACTTATCCGGCCAAAGTTTGGTAAGATCGGGCAAGATCTGAAGGGTTTCGACAGAATTGGGGAAAAGCAGTTTAGGGTAAAATTAGGGTAATTAGGGTTCTGAGACGGCAAGGGTCGAAACTCAGTTTTAGGATGGGATTTTGGAGATGATCCAGAAGGGAAAAATGTTCTGAACAACATTTAGAAGGGAATGGCTGAAGCAGATTAGGGTTTGGGGTCAAGATGTGGATTTTGTCTATTTTAGGGTTTGGCAAAAACAGGGGTGTTACAAATCTACCCACCTTAGAAACAATCTCGTCCTCGAGATTAGGGCAGGTCAGAGAATAGGAAAGGAAATTCTCGATGGAAATCTTCTTCTTTTTCCCAAGTCGATTCTTCCTCTGAGTGATTATTCCATTGGATTCTGTAGAATCGGAGGGTTCTTGACTTCAGCACTTTCTCTCTGGTTTCCAGAATTCTAACAGGGTATTCTTGACAAGACAAATCTGGTTGAATCTCAATCTCTGCAGGAGATATCTGTTCCGATGGTTTTCTCAAGCATTTCTTCAACTGGGATACATGGAAGATGTCGTGAATTCCGCTCAGTTCTGGTGGCAATTCCAACTTGTATGCCATTCCGCCTTGCTTTTCCAGAATTCGATATGGTCCAGCATATCTGGGTTTTAACTTTCCCTTCATCTGGAATCTTCGAACTCCTTTGTATGGCATAACTTTGAGATACACATAATCGTCCTTTTCAAATGATAGCTCTCTTTTACGATTATCTGCATAGCTTTTCTGTCTAGATTGAGCTGTCTTCAGTTTTTCTTGTATGATCCTGACATGGGCTGTGGCTTCTTCTACTAACTGGGGTCCTAGATGTTGCTTTTGACCTATTTCTGTCCAATACAGAGGCGTGCGGCATTTTCTTCCATAGAGAGCTTCATATGGTGCCATCTGTAGGCTTGTTTGGAAGCTGTTGTTATATGTGAATTCTGCATATGCTAGAAATAGCTCCCAAGAGTCTCCATAATCCAAAACACATGCCCTCAACATATCTTCCAAATTTTGGTTTACTCTTTCAGTCTGACCTCCAGTTTGAGGGTGGTAAGCGGTACTGAATTTTAATTTTGTGCCTAAAGCTTTCTGCAACTCTTGCCAAAATCTTGAAATGAACTGGGCTCCTCTGTCGGAAACGATAGCCTTCGGCACTCCGTGCAGTACTACTATTCTGCTGAGATACAGCTCTGCTAAGTCCTTAGCTGTATATAGGGTCTTTACTGGGAGAAAATGTGCTACCTCTGTTAATCTATCTACTATGACCCATATAGAATCGAATCCTTTTCTTGTCCTTGGTAGACCCACAATAAAATCCATTCCGATTTCATCCCACTTCCACTCTGGGATTTGTAGAGGTTGTAGCGGTCCTGCCGGCTTTTGATGTTCTGCTTTCACTCTTTGGCACGTGTCACAAGCTGCGACAAACTTGGCGATTTCTCTCTTCATTCCTTTCCACCAAAAATTATTTTTCAAATCCTTGTACATCTTGGTGCTGCCTGGGTGTATGGAATATGGGGTTTGATGAGCTTCTTGCATGATCAAGTCTTTGATCTCGTTGTCATTTGGAATACAGATACGGTCATCGTACCATAGAATTCCCTGTTCATCTTCTCGAAAGTCGGTTGTATCTTTGCTCCTCATGTCCTCCTTCATCTCTTGAAGGTCTGGGTCAATCGCTTGAGCTTGTCGGATCTTATCCTTCAACTCACATTCCATCTTCAGGGCAGTGATGGTTCCTTGGTTCACTAATTCCAATTGCAATCTTTCGAAATCCTTGATTAGCCGGGTTGGCACTTCTAGCTGTGTTATCTGGTTGCAACGAGACTTTCTGCTCAAAGCATCAGCCACTACATTGGCTTTTCCCGGGTGATAGTGAATCTCCAGGTCATAATCTTTGATCAACTCTAGCCATCTTCTCTGCCTCATGTTCAACTCCTGTTGTGTGAAGATATATTTCAGGCTCTTATGATCCGTGTAAATTTCACACTTGCTGCCCAATAGGTAGTGTCTCCATATCTTTAGTGCATGTACGACAGGAGCTAACTCCAAATCATGTGTTGGATAATTCTCCTCATGAGGTCGTAGCTGTCTTGATGCATAAGCTATCGCTTTCCTTTCTTGCATCAATACACATCCTAATCCTTGTTTGGAGGCGTCACAGTAAACTTGGAAATCCTTTTTGACATCTGGTAGTATAAGGATTGGTGCAGTTGTCAGTCTTTTCTTCAATTCCTCAAAACTTCTTTCGCACTCTTCGGTCCAATTAAAAGGGGCATTCTTCTTCAGTAGTTGGGTCAGCGGTTTGGTGATCTTCGAGAATCCTTCCACAAATCTTCGATAATATCCCGCTAATCCCAAGAAACTTCGAACTTCTGTTGCGGTTTCTGGTTGTTTCCATTCAGTAACAGCTTGGATCTTCATCGGATCCATAAATATTCCTTCGCCTGAGATGATGTGTCCTAAGAAAGAGATCTTCTTCAGCCAAAAAGCACATTTGCTGAACTTGGCGTAAAGCTGGTGGTCTGCTAGTTTCTGTAGCACTATCCTCAGGTGGTGTGCGTGCTCCTCCTCTGTCTTGGAGTAGACAAGGATATCATCTACAAACACGATGATGCACTTATCCAGGAATTCCATAAGGATCTTGTTCATTAGATTCATAAATACTGCGGGTGCATTAGTTAATCCAAAGGGCATCACTGTAAATTCATGCAACCCGTATCTAGTTACAAATGCAGTTTTAGGAATGTCCTGTTCTCGGATCTTCAACTGGTGGTATCCTGATCTCAGGTCTATTCTTGAGAACACTTTCGCTTCTCTGAGCTGGTCAAAAAGGTCATCTATCCTTGGTAAGGGGTATTTGTTCTTAATAGTCATGTCGTTCAGCTTACGGTAGTCTATGCAAAGTCGCATGCTACCATTTTTCTTCTTAACAAAGAGCACTGGGGCTCCCCATGGTGATGAGCTTGATCTGATGAATCCTTTTTCTTCCAATTCAGCTATCTGCCTCTTCAGTTCCTCTTGCTCATGACCTGTCATCCGAAACAACTTTCTCGCATACGGAGCGGATCCGGGTTTCAGCTCAATAGTGAACTCTATGTCCCTATCTGGTGGTAATCCGGGAAGTTCTTCTGGAAAGACTTCTGGGTACTCATTGACAATTGGTACCTCTTCAAGCTTCACTTCTTCAATGCAGTTCAATTTTTGCAGGCGGTCGCAGATTAGAGTTCTGTCTGCATGGAATGTAACTTGCTTGCCAATGGCATTGGTCAGGGTGATTGTTTTCTTCTCACAATCCATCAATCCCTTATGCTTGGCCAGCCAATCCATTCCAAGAATGACATCTAATCCTTGAAGGTTTAGAACTAGCATGTCTGCCAGGAATTCTAGATTGCCGATACAGAAGGCAACATTTCTACAGATGGAATTAACAATCATCCTAGCACCAGGTGACTGAAAGATGATAGGATGCTCTAAAGCAACCACAGGCAAGTTATTACCCAACAAGTGATCTTTTGACATGAATGAATGAGTTGCACCGGGATCAAATAAAACAACTGAAATCTGAGAGGAGATCAAGAGTCTACCGATCACGACGTCTGTTGCCTCTCCTGCTTCTGCAGCGGTCACAAAGTTGAGTCTTCCTCCGGCGGTTGGTGTTCCTCTCCCTCTGCTGGTTTGGAATCTTCCTCCTCTGGCTTGTGGTGCTCCTCTGGCAATAGTTCGTGCAGGTGCAGGGGATTTGGCTGCTTGAGCTTTAGCAACGCTGGGAGGTAAATGTCGAAGTGGACAAGTCTCTCTGTGGTGTCCTCTTCTGCCACAATGGAAACACTCTGCATTCTTCAGTGTACAATCTTTATAGAGATGACTCCCTTTGCATCCTGGACATGTTGGAGTTGTTGATGATGAAGTCCTCTGGGGTCTTGGAGGTGCAGGTGCTCTGAAAGCGGCTCTGGCATATGGTGCTGGTCTCCCTCGACTAGAATTGCCTTGAAATGGGTATGCTATACTTTTCCTCTTGCGGTCTTCTTCTACTATGCCTCTCTTCTCCTCCATCTTGAGCACTCGATTCACAAGGACTTGGAAGTCCGTGAACTCGTGCGTTGACAGGTGATACTGATATGAGTTTTGTAGGCCTTCGCAAAATCTGTCGATCTTCCGCTCTTCTGTCATGATATCCTCAGGTGCATACCTGGCCAATTTGATGAATTCATGCAAATACTGCTTCACCGTCCTTCCTCCTTGCCTTAAATTCAAGAATTCTCTGCGTTTGGCTTGGATAGCTCCTTTGGGGACGTGGTACTTACAGAATTGTTCCTTGAACTCATTCCAAGTAATGGAATTCTGATTAGGGTGTACCGTCTTGTAATTTTCCCACCATGCTGCAGCCGATCCTGTGAGCTGATGGGGTCCATACAACAGCTTCTCTTCATCGTTACACCTGACAGTGTCCAATTTCCTCTCAATTTCTCTTAACCAATCGTCTGCCACTATGGGGTCTTCAGTGCAGGAGAAAGTCGGAGGACGCGTCTTTTGAAAGTCTGTCAGTCTTGCTCCAATGTTCGAACTTTCCTCGTGTCGTGTTGCGGAGTTTTGCATTAGCTGTTCCAGAATTTGACTCTGTGTCTCTGCGGATCTCTGTCGGTTCTGTTCCATCCATATTAATATTTCTGTCAGATTTCCCCCTTGCGGTACTGAGGTCGATGAATTTGGTTGATCTGAGGTGTCTCTAGTCCTTCTTGCTGATGTGTTCCTTGGGACTTCTTCAGAGTCTTGGGGTCTGCCTCTGGTGTTCACCATTCTGTTCTGACAGGATAATAGAGAAAAGACTACTAATTCAAGAGAGCACAAATTGAACACAAGCTGAAAGAAAGATCAACCCAAGAGATGGGGTTGGAACATGCAAATGCTCTTTTCATAAGTTTTCAAAAGATACATAGTTTTTGCCTTCACGGCTTTGAAGTTTCCAACAAACAATACAAGCAAAGCAACTACCACACCAAGAGCTAGCGGCTAATGATTACAAGGGTTAGAGCAGAAGGTCAAGCTGAAGAGAAAACTAGGATCTCCCGTCGGTCCTGGAAGAACTGCAAGGCTCCACTTCTTCGGGGTCTTCCTCTTCTTGATCTTCGTCGGCATCCATAGGATCCCATTCCATATCATTGTCCTCTTCATCCTCGGATGAACAGTTGGTGTCGCATGTAGCAATCTCTTTTCCTTTGCCTTCAGGAACTTCCTTCCCTTTCGCGAGAGTAGGATATGCTGGTGCAGGGGTGTTGATCACAATGCCACGCGAAGCAGGCGTGAAATAACCCAGGTAATCCCTAGGTCTTCCCACACTCTTGCGGGCTGTGAGTCTTATCTTCAAGCGGTTCTTCTGGTTCACCGATCCTTCGTCTTCGACTTCTCGTGCTCTGCTAGGTTTAGCCAACTCTTGAATATGCTTTTCTTTCTCTTGGAGTTCTGAGCGAACCTTTGCAAGCGCTCCTTCGAGATAATGACGGTCATCCCGAGCATTTTCATGCTCACGCAACAACCGAGTGTAGCTTGACTCCAAAGCTTGAACTACATCTCTGGTTTTGGTCAGGATGGCATCTCTCTGATTGGTGGAGGGATGAACAACTCGACGATCCGATCCAGGGACTTGGTAGGGCACGAAGCAGAAAGGAGAACCTACAAGGAAATCATCGTACAGCTGACGGATGGTACCTATAGCGCGACGAGCGGCATCCTGAATGGCATCTTCTTCGTCTTCTCTACGAGCTTCCTTCCTCGTTGATCCTCTCCCGATCTCCGGAATCTCGTACACAATGACTGAGGCACGGAAACCAAAAGGTCTGCCATCTACTTCTTCACGACGGACGTAGTAGACTGGCCGTTGATTGTCTCTTGCTCCAAGGAATTGCAACATCATCCAAAGCATCAACGCCCACGATCCTAACTCGTCTCCATGAATCAGCTTCTTACCAGGGGCCATCTGAGATGATGAGGCATGGAACACTTAAAAGTAGGAAAATGGTTTTGAAAATTTTCAAATAATACTCAATACGTTTTTCTTAAACAAATTAAGTTTTCTCAATTAGGTTTTTACCAAATAATCTAGCGATTCTCTACTTTAGGGACGCCCATTCCTAGTAAGGGTCACGACCTACAGTCAAGCTTCATGCTCTGATACGCCGGGAAGAAATTCCGGCGACCGGCGCTAGAGAAGACGACTCCTAAATTGGGCGTTTTCGATTTAAAGGGTTTGAAGTCGATTCATTGCTCAGGGAGTGAGAGGGTGAGGTGAGGGGAATATTTGTAGGGTTAATTCGGCCGGAGAATGGCCGGAGAAGTTTGGCGACGAAGACCAGTTCACTGGTGGCGCGCAAACTACGGAAAGGCTATGATCGCTGCTTAATTTTGAAATCCAAGTTTGTAGGCTTGCTCAAAGGGGTGTACTGGACAATTTCCATCACTGGCACGAGGATTAATTCGGACTGAATCGGCCAGCATTGAGGAAACAGGGCATTTGGGATTTTCCGACGATCGCCGGCGTTAGGGTCTGCCGGGGGCCAATTAATTGCTATGAAACGAAGAGAGGGATGAAGGGAGCTTACTGGTGGCGTTGGTTTGGAGAAAGAAGCTTCGGGTGAAGCTGGCACCGGTGGCCTCAAAAACAACTCGCCGGAGAAGAAGGTCTTCACGGCGGCGCTGGAGAACTCAGCTGCTCTCTGGTGGTGGAGGCTAAGGCTTACAATTGCGGGTGGTGTGAAGAGATGCTGGGAAAAGGGGGGGGCTTTATATAGCCGCGGGGTTGAGCTCTCGGGAGCTGCAGCAATCGCCGGGGAGATTTTCCTTCTGGCGCTGGAGCGGTCAACGAGGTACTTCGAGACACGGCGGGGTTCTGCCAGAGACGATGAATCGCGCGGAAACGGGTGATCCGTTTGAGACCTAGCCTTGGTTTTCGCACTAGGCTCGCCCAGATTCTAATATGCGGAATAACGGGATCTTACTCGAAAATACCGAAACCCAAAGTAATTGCACAACTCTTTATTTCAAAGAGGGCTTTACACGTCGAACGTTAGGCACACTTGCCTACGTCGAAGGAACTATAAGTGTCTAAAACTCAAATAAGTTCTATGACTCTTCGATGATCTAAACTAGACCTATTACAAGGTATTTATAGTCCAATCGTATGAGTACGTATCAGACTTAATAACCTAAACGTATTAGACTCATATAACTAATCCTAAACAGATAAGCTTAGTTATACACATTCGGATCGGATTACAATTCCGAACAAGGAACAAATTCCTTTTCATGGTCGCGAACCAATCCATGGTCACGAAACCTTATGCGATCTGTCTTGGTCGCGAATCCGTATGCGATCAGGTCTTGGTCGCGAATCCGTATGCGATCAGGACTTGGAGATCCTCCCGGATCAACGGGATTCTGTCAGGGCGGTGAGGCGACGATCTCCGGGATGGCAGCCATGTGGCGTGAAGCTTCTGGCAGCAGCAGGCACGCGCGCGCGCGGGGAAGAACACGGCACAGCGCGGTTGAAGCGTTCCACGGTGGCGGTACAGCTGTGCGCGGTGAAGGCTACGTGGCCGTGAAGGTGGCAGCGCGGCGAACTTCGCTGGCGGCGAGTTCAACGGCGAGGTAAAAAGGCGGGCTCTGGTCGAAAATGGCACAGGGGCCTGGTTGCAAACTTTGGACTAAACTGCAAGAGATCTGGACCAATATGTAAGGATTTTAACTCGGGTATTTGGGCCTATTTGCAAATATGGAGATCTAAAGGGCTGATCTGAGTTCTGGTTTTGCAGATGAGTGCTACTAAATGTCTTAGACTCATCCAGCAGGAAAAATGGTGAAATCTGATAAGATCTGGTGGTTTTGACAAAAATCGAAAATAGGATAATTAGGGTAAACAGGGTAATTAGGGTTTGAAACTTTTGTCGGGGCTGAAACTAGGGTTTTGGTTGAGATTCTGGAATTCTTCCAGAAGGGAAAAATGTTCAGAAAAATGAAAGAAGGGTTATCACTTGATCAGATCTGGATTTGGAGATGATCTGGGACTTTTAGCCTTTTTGGGTTTTCTGAAACTTCTGAAAAGGACTAAGTTGAAACACTTTTGGACTGAAATATGAAAATGATCTGGGAGATGAAGTTTAGCAGCCAACTTTTTAGGTTAAGGTAGTGGCATACCTAAGATCAAGATAGGCTTAAGACATCAGGGATTCCAAAGAAGATATGCTGATTCGCAAGCAAAAAAGATAGCCAAAAACTGGGGTGTTACACCCTCCCTGTGAGGAAGTGGGCCCAGACCCAACAAGTCCCTCCTGTAGGGCGGCTTACGATCAACCCTTGTGGACTGAGGGTGTAAGCGACAACCCGTGACGAGGATTGACACCCGGGTCACTTCTAATGGACTTTTGGTTCAAGACAGGTCCGAGCCAGACACGTGTCTGGCGGTGCGAACTTAGACTATTCTGATAAGCATCACCGTAAGATCGCAAGCTCTGCGCGATCAGGCCGCGAGCCTCCCGCGGTCAGAAGTTCGTATGCTATATGCGAACAGAATGTCCGAGGTATTGCGCGGTCAGCCAATATCCCGCGGACAGAACATTTTCGACCAGAATATTTGGAGTCTGTCTGTCCGGCTGTCCATACAGCAGGATATTCCAAGTATCCCGAAGATTCCTCCACGTGGAAGATCAACCGTCAGGAGGTTAACACATGCAGTTATCCATGATTAACACGTGTTAACCTGCGTGGAGGTTAAGAGCAGTTCCAAAAACCGCATCCAACCGTTCAAGCAACCGTTTGATGCAGTTTTCTTCACATGGCACCCTTTCGACCAGTATAAAAGGGTGACATGGAGTGTCAATCAAAGATCAGAATATCGAACACCAGATCAACCAATTGATCAAGAAAAGAATTAAGAGATTCAACACCCCTCAAATAGCCAAGTCTACGGCTCATATTAGATAGTCTTTTATAAGCCTTTTCTGGCTTCCTTTTGTATATTTATATAGGAAAAATCCTCGCCTGTGAGGGCCTTTTTCCTACCATCTTGTAAACTTTTTACCACACTTAGTGAAATCCTAACAGGACGTAGGACTATTACTCCCACCATCGAGGGCCCGAACCTGTATAAACTTATTTGTGCTCCTGTTCTCCATTGTTCTATATACCTTCCCGGAGCATCACCGGGCCCTCGGTGAGACCCAGATCACCACCGGGTCCCGGAGAGTCACCGGGCACCCGGTGAGACCCATAGCACCACCGGGCCCCCGGGGAGACCCAGAGCACCATCGGGTCCCGAAGAGTCCCGGAGCACCACCGGGCCCCGGTGAGACCCGGAGCACCACCGAGTCCCGGAGCACTACTGGGCTCCCGGTGAGACCCAGAGCACCACTGGGTCCCGGAGAGTCCCGAAGCACCTCTGGGCCCCCGGTGAGACCCAGAGCACCACCGGGTCCCGGAGAGACGGGGCCCCCAGTGAGACCCGGAGCATCACCGGGTCCCAGAGAGTCCCGGAGCACCACCGGGCCCCCGGTGAGACCCGGAGCCCCGCTGAGACCCAGAGAACCACCGGAGCCCCGGAGAGACCCGGAGAGCCACCGGGCCCCCGGTGAGACCCGGAGAACCTGGAGAGCCACCGGGCCCCCGGTGAGACTCGGAGAACCACCGGGCCCCCAGTGAGATCCGGAGAACCTGGAGAGCCACTGGGCCCCCGGTGAGACCCAGAGAACCTGGAGAGCAACCGGGCCCTGGTGAGACCCGGAGAACCACCGGGCCCCCAGTGAGATCCGGAGGTTCACCGGGCGCCCGGTGATACCCGGAGAACCACCGGGCCCCCAGTGAGACCCGAAGAACCACCGAAGCCCTGGAGAGACCCGGAGAACCACCGGGCCCCCGGTGAGACCCAGAGAACCACCGGAGCCCTGGAGAGCCACCGGGCCCCCTGTGAGACCCGGAGGGTCTCTGGAATCTCGGTGAGACCCGGAGGGTCACTGGGCCCCCGGTGAGATCCGGAGCCTCACCAGGATCCCGGTGAGATCCGAAGAGCCTCCGGGCTCATGAAGAGCGGTTGTTGACTGTGGGGCCTCTAGGAAGCCCGTGGCGCCACGTGTCGAGCATCCAGGCCGTCCATCAGGCCAAAGGACGTCTTCACCCTTCCATCCAACGGTCGCAGCGAGGGCTTTTCTGTCTTTTGTACTTCTTGGGGGCTATATATACCCCTCTTGTACACTTTTTCAGGGATTCCAATTCATTTATACTAACGCAATATCTAGCTCTCTTGGAGACCTCCCCCCGAGAGCTCACCTCCCCAGCGGACTCGCGTCCGGAGAGAGCCAACAGGACTAGGGCCCCCACTAGGACCCGAACCTGTATAAACCTCTGTGTCACTTTCTGTGTTGCCCGGCGGGAGAAGATCAGTAACTCGGTTTGCTCGCACTGCTGTACTCGTGCTGCGCACGTCCGAACCTGCCGGGGTATCCGTAATACCACGACAGTGACCAAAGTGGATTCACTGAGCGATCTCATGGACGCATCTAGATAAGACATATCTAAATAAGCAGGTTCTCAATGCATATGGGACTTACTAGTATGTCTCTGATCATTCAAGTGGCTGTTAGTTTGTAATAAACTTTGGCGCCTTTATTAAGATGAGTATTTGTGCGATCATATGATTATATCTAGCTGACACATTTCTTTCTAAACTGTTTCTTAATGTATGAGAAACTCACTAGGTATTTCTTGATCATCTTTAAGCCATATTATTTTTTATCTCCTGAGATTATAATACAATATGTTTACTATGTATGATCTCAGGAGGGGGCTAAGGGAATATGGCTATAATGTTGAGGCGAAATTAAGTACATTTTTTCCACAATGATCGCATCTGCATATTTTCTATTAGAATTGCATGTGTGCAGGTACATAAATCTGAACAAATTAAAGAACTTTGTATTTACCATTGTTTTATTTACAAAGAAAATAATTAAGGGGGAGAAAGTACTTCAGGCCAGATTAAGCTTTTTTAGGAGATTTTCGATCAAAGGCCTAACTTCATCCATAATAGCGCTCAATTGATCTTCACTCTCAAATATGGCATCTTCTACCACTGGTTTTGGATTGAGATCTGGCCCATGGTGATGCCTAAGTTTGCACAGAATGGTAGATGCTATAGATCCAACATTGGTCTTTAGTTCCTCCTTCTGCCTATTCGTGTCCTGAGGAATATATTCAAGGAGGGATTCAGCCTGAGCTGCGACCAACTTACAGGATTCACTGAGGCTTAAGGTTTCCTTCTGAGGATCGATGATATCAGCCTTCAGTAGATCCGCAACCATCTTCAGTTTCTTGAAAGCTTCTGATTGAATACTGCTGCAGTTTGAGATTGTTTCCTTTAGGGCTTTCGTTTCTTTGTAGGCAGTTTCAATAGTCATCTTGAATTCTTCAATGGTTGCATGTTGTTGCTTGGTGGTCGCGAGAAGTTGTCCAACTTGAGTTTCTGTCTGGACACACTTCTGCTTGAAGTCACTTTTCTCCTTGCAAAGGCTCTTTATTTGTTTATCTTGTGCTACATGAACAAAGTAATGTGATTACAGGAGTTCATGTAAGGAAATAACATTTTTTTACCTAAAATTTAACTTACAGTCTAGCCTTTTCTGAGCCTTGTTGAGTTCTTTCTTTAGAGAGGAAAGTTCTTTGGCCGCAGTATATTCATGATCTTGTCGATCAGCTATGCTCTTCATCAATGAAGAATTTTCCCTGCGACCATAAACGTAATCATAATACTTGGATGACATTCAGGTCAGTTTAAACAATGCATGAATACTTACTGTTGTAGACGGCTAATCTCCTGTTGTGCGACCTCAATTTGTTCTACTAGAGCTTTCGATTTGGTCGACATTTGGGTCAGACCCTGAAACACAGTAAAGTCCGTTGTTTAAACCTAAATATTCCTAAGATCTTAAATTAGAGAGAGGGTAAATATTTTTTTATTTTACCTCTAAGAAGCTGTTGAAGGTTGACTTTAGCGGATTCTTGGGTTGACCCGAAGGTTGAACCACAAGAAAAATTCTTTCCTCAACCACGAGGGGAGCAAATTTTGTTTCTTGTAGAATTGTTCCCGCGGTCAAATCAGATGGTGCATTTTCAATCCATTTGGATTGGATGTCCACAATTATTTCTTCCACAATGGCCTGAGGATCCGCCTCAGTAATTGTGCTTGTGCCTGCATCTCCTATGACCTTCATGGCAGGTGTTTCACTGGGTATCGGTGGGGTCAACAGAGTGCTAGGCACAGGATCTCTGGAAAAAGTCACAATTTGCATTAATGATAATTCCAATTTTGTGGAAATCAAATTGGAAAGAAGTGATATCTTTACTTGATTCGAAGCCCCATCAGACTTTTGGGATTTGGTGACGTGCTTCTTGGAGATAGGAGTTCGGTCAGTGACTTTGTTGCGGTATCATTGGAGCTTGTCCTTGTTTTTCTTTTCTTAAATAGGACAGTGTCCTCCTCCTTCTGCGCATTTGGCAAATGATTTGAATTGCATCATTGCAACTTTTATGAAAATACGAGATACTTACCAGAACTGCTCCTTCCAGAGTTTTAGGGGGTGTCACCAGGTCTGGGCTCGTTGAAGTTATAGCCGCAAGGTTCTCTGCGACCATGGCAGTTGTGGCCTCAATACTGGTAGCTTCCCCTGTGGCCGCGAGCTCTTCCGTGACCAACAAATCCTCCATCACAATAGTTTTCTTTGCTAGTGTGTTTGGCATGTTGGAAATGTTGGGGGATGATGATGCCTCTGGAATGGCTATCTCTAGAGGATTTATTTTTCTTTTCCTTCGAAGGATAAGATGAACTTCATCTTCCTCATTTCTGCTCCCCTTACCCTGTATGACTAAGAAGAGACTCCTACTCATACTGGGTATAATAGGAGTAAGAGAAAACCTTACCGTAGAGGTTTTGGTTTCAGTTTTCTTCTTCATCGATGAAGCTCCTCCTAGAGTTTTTGCTTTTGATGCGCTAGGCGCTGGGGTCTTCATCTTTTTAGCCCTTAATGGGTTGCGGCCTTGGCTTTCGGGGAGAGAACCTTTGTCTCTTTGATGATGTTATGCCAGAGGGCCCGGCATCGCCAGTAGGACATTTTGTCTTAGCTATTTGCCCCTCAAGCAGCTGTATCATTCAACAAATTGCTTTTTGATGATCAATATCAAAAGACATATATGAACAAGCTTATCAAAGGAAGATTTACCTTTTGGTGATCTTGTTTTATGTTGTCACTACTGCAGACCAGGCTTTGCGGTTGGGGTGAGCCCATTATTCCTTCTACCGCTATGTTATACGTCTTAAGAAGGTTGTCTGTCCTCCTATCAATCTCAGACGAAGACACGGCTGTTTTCAATGGCAATTATTTAGTATGTCATCAAAATGATAATAGTTTCACATATTTCGTAAGTAAAATGACTTACTCAAGTTATAATCTAGGATTTTATCTATCATAGAACACACCTCCTAGGCTGGATGTTCCCTCTTCTTTAGAGGGCTCATCCGATTCTTCACTGTTGGGGGAAATCTTCCGAAGGCAGGGGTCTCTGGTCCCGGGTTACGTGAGAGTCACACGAGAAGTGCCTCAGGAACCGGGGGACACCTGTCAGGTATCTGAGACGTCGGACCGGAAGAAGGACGCTAGTGCCCCTCGATCCAACGATGGCTAGCGGGGTAGTTTAGTCTTTTTACGTCTTTTGGAGCTATATAAGCCCTTGTAATACCTCATGTAAGGAAGGAGGAATTCATTTTACTTGGAATAGACAATCTAACAGGTGTGCTCCAGAGCCATCTCTCCCCCGAGAGAGCTCCCCTATCCAACTCTGGTTGGGAGCACGCCGACAGGACTAGGGCCTCCACAGAGGCCCAAACTTGTATAAACCCTCGTGTCACTTGCTGTGTTTGTTCGACGGGAGAGGACCGGTCACGCGGTCAACTCGCGTCGTCTTTTCTTCGCTAGGATCTTCTACAAAACCTGCCGGGGTATTCGCAATGCCACGACAGTTGGCACTGACCGTGGGGACTCGTGATGAGACGCCATGGCTCCCCCAAGAATGAGGGCTCGCGCCCTCCCCGGTGACGCCGGTCCCGGTGACCCGGCGCCGCCTGTCCGGGACACAACCATCCCGGCACTTCTGCCCGGAGGCGGCCAGACCCAGGTACCCCCTCCCACCTTCCCTGTTAATTTCGGTGGTTCGACCTCCGGGTCAGTCCTGGTGACCGCGGTCTCCTCAACCGGGACCAGTCTCCCCCCGATGGCTTCCCCGGCTCCCCAGGACGCCTTGCTAGAAGCCTTAGTAGAGGGCCAGCTCCGCTCCCAGCGCTCTATGGATGAGCTGCTTCGTGTCTTGGCGCGGCCGCCGGCCCGTATGTATTAGCCATAGTATCCGTTTATGGGGGCTATGCCCCCATATATGGGCCACCCGGTGGCCCCTCCGGCTCCCGGAGGCCCGGCCGTTCCGTACGACCCCACGGAGGATATGTTCCCCCGGCGGGTGATCCGTCCGGAGCCTTCTCCGCACCGGGAGTTTTCCCGATGCCGGGGGCTTACATCATGCCCGGGGCCTTCGCTATATCGGGGGGTCACCCTGCTCCAAGTCATTTCCTGGGGCCGGGGACACACCTCGTGCCGGGGGCTTTCCCTGCGCCAGGAGCCACTCCCGCCCCACTGGTCGCGTTTACCGCACTGGGGACGGTTGACAGAGCAGCTCCCACGTTGCAGCGGGCCTCCCCCTGCGACAGCGCTCCGGTTCCGAACGGCGCTACAGGGGTTCCCCCCTTTCCTATTTCGGATGTCGCTACAGGGGTTCCCCTCTTTCCGGTTCCGGACGTCGCTACAGGGGTTCCCCCCTCACCGGCCCCGGTACCACCTGGGGCAGTAGCAGAAGCGCATGAGCTCCCTCCTCCCCCGGGGCCGACCCCGAGGGCTCCCCTAGCGGATCAAGTTCGCTTCACCCGGGAGGAGGTTGAGCGAATGCGTGCCACCAAGTCTGGGGAAGAGCCTCCCCCGGCCCGTGGGGGCAGGGAGCCCTGCTCCCGCCCTGACCGGGGGAAGAGACCCGCTGAAGAACCAACCGCTCCCGGAGAGCGTCCAAACACCCTGGAAGTCAGCTCCACCAACCCGGAAGAAAAGCGGCGCTACCGCCTTGCCGGCGGACCTCTCGGGCCCCTCTCAGACTTCGACAACGAGCGCGTGTCCCCTGTTAAAGGGGACAGTGATCGGGACTCCCCCCGAGAGGTGGAGGGGGCTAACCAGCCGCTATGCCGCAGACTCCGGTGCATTCGATGGCTGCAGCCTTACTGCCCGCCGCACATCGAGCACTACAATGGTGAGGCCGACCCTTATGAATTTGTGCAGGTTTATTCCACGGCCATCTCGGCGGCTGGGGGGGATGAGACGGTACAGTGCAACATCTTCCCCCTCTACCTGACCGGGATCGCCCGCTCGTGGTTCTACGACCACGATGTACCAAGCCAACGAAGCAAATCAGTGACTAGAGGTCGACCTCGTGGAGGAGGAGCGCGACCGAGTGCTCCTCCGCCACGCCATCTACGAGCACGAAATGGCGCGCGCATACAACCAACGCGTTCGTGAGAGGGCTTTTCACCTCGAGGACTTTGTCCTCAAGCGCGTCACTGACCCCCAAGCCTAGGGCAAGCTCTCCCCCAAGTGGGAGAGCCCCTACAAGATCTCGGCGGTCCTAGACTCGGGGGCCTACAAGCTCTCCAACCTTCAAGAGCAAGAGCTGAAGCACACATAGAACCTACGCTTGCTTCGCAAGTTCTACGTGTAGCCTACAGGCTCGTCCCCTCCCCCAGAGCAGTTACGCCGGAGGGGAGGGGGACGCTGTAGTCCCCATTCCCTCCCCTATCTCGACCTCGCGGGGGGAGGCGTTGCGTCGGATCGTCCCCTCCCCTGGAGCGGTTAAGCTGGAGGGGAGGGGGACATTGTAATCACCATTCCCTCCCCCGTCGTGGTTTCGAGGGGAGAGGCGTTGTACCTTAACTCATTATCAATACAACTGGTTTTTTCCTCAGCTCTGGCTCATTGTAGGTTTTTACATTACCATCACTCACGGCGATGCCCTCCCCATGAGGATGCCCTCTTAACGAGGATGCCCCCCCCCCCGCAAGGAAGTGGGCTATCACGACCCAACAAGTCCTTACAACGGGAGTCCCACTCCCGTAGTGCGGCTTACGATCACCCCTCGTGGACTGAGGGTGTAAGCGGCAACCCGGTCCTCAGGGACCGTGGTAACGAGTCAATTTGAGAGACTAGTCCCCTACTCAAACACTCAGACCTGTCATCGGGTGCGCCTCCCCCGGGAGTCGATTGTCCCTTTAACGAGACTGGATTTTCTTGGATATTCTTCCCCGAAGATCTCGTTCCCGGCTCCCTGTTCTCACGGCGACTAGAGGTTTTTCTCCCGGAGAGATTATTCTTGGAAATTTTCTTGGATTTTCTTGGATACTTCCCTGGAAATCTCATTTCCGGCTCCCCGTTTTCGCGGTGTGATCCGGGAGGATCTTCAAGTCCTGATCGCATACGGATTCGCGATCAAGTCCTGATCGCATACGGCTTCGCGACCAAGTCCTGATCGCATATGGGTCCGCGACCATGGATTGGTCCGCGACCAGGAAAAGGAATTCGTTCCCCTGCTCGGAATTGTAATCCGATCCGAATGTGTATAACTAAGCTTATCTGTTTAAGATTAGTTATATGAGTCTGATACGTACTCATACGATTGGACTATAAATACCTTGTAATAGGACTAGTTTAGATCAGCGAATTCAATCGAATACAATCAAGTCTAGATTGAAGTCTTAGACACATAGTTCCTTCGACGTAGGCGAGTGCGACCTAACGTTCGACGTGTAAAGCCCTCTTTGAAATAAAGAGTTGTGCAATTACTTTGAGCTGTGTTTTCGATCAACCTTTGGGTTTCGGTATTTCCGAGTAAGATCCCGTTATTCCGCATATTAGAATCTGGGCGAGCCTAGTGCGAAAACCAAGGCTAGGTCTCAAACGGATCAAGTTGGTATCAGAGCAACTTTCCTATACTGTGGATGGTGAAGACTCACCAGGGTTACAAAACCTCCGGTGAAACTCCAGGCGACCACAAAACCGACGACCTCGCCAACACCTCCTTAGCTGTCAGATCTTTTAAGGTCGATGCTAAGATTGATATACCCATATATGATGGGGTGATCGATGCCGAAAAGCTGGATTCTTGGATCGATCAACTTGAGACCTATTTTGACCTGAAAGGGTTCAGTAGCGCTCAAAAGGTGAAGTTTGCACCTTTGAAGCTGAAGGACGACGCCAAGACATGGTGGAAGGCCCTTGTTGCCAGTGGTGAAGCTGATGACCTTGCGTGGGGTCAATTCAAATGACTTCTGCGATAAGAATTCTATCCGATGGGCTACCTTGAGGAGAGATGGGAGCGTTGGCACAGATTGTATCAACGACGTGGCCAGACCGTCCAAGAATATATGACAGAGTTTCGGCGACAAGCAATGGTCATTGGCATCTCACTATCCGATCCTCAGGTATTTCGGAAGTACACATCTGGACTTCAGAAATCGATTAGTACTGAACTAAGTCTGTTCGGCGTCCAAGACATCACGACCGCGAGCACAACTGCTATGGCGATCGAGAAGAAGAACAAATCCCGCAACGACAAAAGCACGAAGAAAACTGCGACCTCAATAAAGAAAAAGCCGAGTCCGAAGAAGAACGCTTCAAAATCGGGCACGGGTGCTTTTTGTGAGCATTGTCAAGTCGCGGGACATACGAAGGACAAATGCTACAAGCTTCATCCTAAACTTCGACCAAAGAAAAACAGACCAGGGAAAAGAACAACCACGGCTACTGCGACTTCACCCGGCAGTTGTTCGAGTGAATTCGGTTAATGAGGCGGATGCGACCTTGTCTCTGATGGCAATGCCGAAGGAGAAGGGTTCGGATCCACCAAACGACCATCACCCAACAGAGGACTTGTTTACCATCAACATCCAGGTGAAGCACGAAGTGGTCGCAGCGATATTTGATCCCGGAAGTCAGAAGAATCTGGTCTCCGTTGAACTGATTCGACGACTTGGGTTGAAGACAACCACACACCCGCGACCATATCCGCTGGGTTGGTTTACACCCGACGTGAACCAACAGATTACGAGTCAGTGTGTGTTGAAGTTTGCGATCTCCACACGATATATCGATGAGGTGCAATGCGATGTTGTCCCTATCGATATCTGTCAGGTGATATTTGGGAGTCCGTATCTGTATGATCGAGACGCTCATTTCCATCAGCGAGCGCAAGAGTATGACCTCACCAAAGACGGAGTTAAGTTCGTGATCAGTAGAGACGTTCACGTCAACACTTTGAACTTGATTACTGCAAATCAAGCCAAACGGATTGTTAATGCATGTCACAAGTATGTGCTTGTCATGATTCGACCCATTGGACAAAGTGAGGGTACTCGACCAGCATTGTCATTGGCGTGCCGAGAGGATTCTGGTCGTTTTTCGGGACTACTGGAGAAATATAGTGATCTGTTCGAGACTACCCAGGGTCGTCCGCCGAAACGTCCAGTCGAGCACGAAATTCAGCTTGTGTCCGATGCGACACTGCCCAATCTGAGTATGTATCGCAACTCAGTATTGGAGAATGAAGAGATCAAAAGACAACTTGGTGAGTTGCTGAACGATGGTGTTATTCAACCAAGTAGTTCACCTTGTGGATCTCCTGTAGTGTTAGTACCAAAGAAAGATGGGTCTTGGCGTCTGTGTATCGACTACCGAGCACTAAACAAGATCACCATCAAGAACCGGTATCCCCTTCCCCGTATTGACGACCTGTTAGACCAATTGAAGCATGCTGTTGTCTTCTCCAAATTGGATCTTATGTCCCGATATCATCAAGTCAGCATCCGAGAGGAGGATACGTGGAAGACCGCGTTCAAAACACGACAAGGTCTGTTCGGATGGTTAGTCATGCCGTTTGGTCTCTGCAACGCCCCGGCAACTTTTATGCGTCTTATGAATGACGTCTTGAGACAGTTCATCGACGAATTTGTGATCGTTTACCTCGACGACATACTAGTTTATAGTCGATCGTGGGATGAGCACCTCATTCATGTCGAAAAGGTGTTCGATCAGCTTCAGCAACATCAACTTCGCCTCAACCGTAAGAAGTGCGAGTTCGGCCAGCAAACTCTACTTTACCTTGGATTCCTGGTCGGCAACGGAACGTTGCAAATCGACCCAGATAAGGTAAAAGTGATTCGCGAGTGGCCGCGACCACGGACAGTTACGGATGTGCGTAGTTTTGTGGGAGCATGCCAATATCTTCGGAAGTTCATCCGACACTTCTCGATTGTGGCTTCTCCATTGCATGCATTAACCTGGGTCGATCAGAAGTTCGAGTGGACAGGGAAACATGAGGACACGTTTCTCTTGCTGAAAAGGAAGATCAGCGAGGCGCCTGTGTTAGCTTTGCCAAATCTCCAGAAACCATTCGAGCTAGAAACCGATGCCTCAGATTATGCGATGGGTGCAGTGCTCATGCAAGAAAGTCGACCAGTGGCATATCACTCCGAATTATTCCAGGGAGCTCAGAAGAACTACTCAACTTATGATAAGGAGTTATGTGCACTGCATCAGGCCGTAAAATATTGGCGGTGTTATCTCTTGGGTAAAGAGACGGTTGTCCACACGGACCATCAACCATTGCAATATTTGCAGACTCAGTCCAAGCTAGAGCAAGCTCGACACATGAAGTGGATGTCGTATCTGCAGCAATTCAATCTGGTGATTAAGTACAAAAAGGGCGTACACAATAAATTGGCGGACATGTTGTCGCGACCACCAGTTACGGCCCTCTACATATCAACATTCATGCAGATTGAGCCCACATGTCATGATGACTATGCCACTATGTACAGTGAAGACCCTGTTTTCAAACAGTACTGACTGGGCTCGAAACAGGGAAGCCTACGGAGTTCGTTCGTCGAGAAGGACTCTTGTACAAGGGCAATTTACTTTGCATACCTCGTGGAGCACCTCGAATTCAATGGTTGCGAGAAGCGCATACATTGAAGGTAGCTGGTCACTTTGGGGTTACAAAGACTTTGCAAAATCTTCACCGACATGTGTTCTGGCCGCGTATGCAGCAAGATGTGGCTAGTTTTATTCGAGGCTGTGGTCTCTGCAGCATCTCGAAACCGGCAAACCGAAAATTAGGTTTGTACACTCCTTTGCCAGTTCCATCGCGTCCATGGGAGAGCATATCCATGGATTTCTTGGGAGGATTGCCTAAGACCCGACGTGGCAACGACTATCTATTCGTGGTCGTTGATCGGTTCTCCAAAATGATTGTTTTTATACCTTGTCGGAAGACTATCATAGGAGAAGAGGCAGCTCGGGTATTCTTTCAACACGTTTGGACACACTTCGGACTGCCGACTTCTATTGTGTCTGATCGCGATACCCGGTTCCTTAGTTACTTCTGGCAATCGCTCTGGACGATGATGGACACCAAGCTGAAGAGGAGTACTGCTTTTCATCCGCAAACTGATGGTCAAACCGAGGTGGTAAATCGCACAGTCGTTCATCTCTTGAGAGGTTATAACTCGAAGCACCCGAAGACCTGGGATGAAAGCATACCGTACCTGCAATTTGCTTTTAATCGAGCAGTGCATGGTTCGACGGGAAAGTCGCCGTTTGAGGTCTGTTTAGGATTTCTACCACAGAGTCCATTCGACATGGAGTTTGTGATCCCTACCTCAGCACAGAACAGCAAGGAAGCATCTAATCAGGATCGAGCACAAAAGTTCCTGGAAGGTATTCAACGACTCCATCGTGAGGTTGAACAGAACTTGTTGAAAGCTCAACTCAAGTACAAGGCGCGACATGATCGGCACTGAGTTGATGCGCAATTTCAAGAAGGTGATATGGTATGGTTACATCTGAGTAAGGAGAGACTTAAAGGTGAAGGTAAGAGGCTCAAACCCATTCGTTATGGTCCTTTTCAGATTTTGCGGAAAGTGGGTAATAATGCTTGTCAGCTCGAGTTACCTCTATACATGGATATTTACTCGGTTGTTAATGTTGAGCACCTCAAACTCTTTGAGCCTTCAATGCTGGATGATGATCCAGATACCATAGTACCATCTGTTGAAGACTTGGTTATCAACGAGACGAACCTCTACGTGAAGATGTGATTCTGGAGAAGAAGGTGACTACCACCCGCAGTGGCACCAAGGAGACTTTTCGAATTAGTCGGAAAGATCAACGAGCACGTGCGGCAAAGTGGTACACCAAAGAACATGGACAAGCCCAATTTCCACATCTCCAGTTTGATCGAAAGGTCGCAATAGGGGTTGGCTCCTTCTCAACAAGGGAGTCATGATCCGGGAGGATCTTCAAGTCCTGATCGCATACGGATTCTCAACCAAGTCCTGATCGCATACGGCTTCGCGACCAAGTCCTGATCGCATATGGGTCCGCGACCATGGATTGGTTCGCGACCAGGAAAAGGAATTCGTTCCCCTGTTCGGAATTGTAATCCGATCTGAATGTGTATAACTAAGCTTATCTGTTTAGGATTAGTTATATGAGTCTGATACGTACTCATACGATTGGACTATAAATACCTTGTAATAGGACTAGTTTAGATCATCGAATTCAATCGAATACAATCAAGTCTAGATTGAAGTTTTAGACACATAGTTCCTTCGACGTAGGCGAGTGCGACCTAACGTTCGACGTGTAAAGCCTTCTTTGAAATAAAGAGTTGTGCAATTATTTTGAGCTGTGTTTTCGATCAACCTTTGGGTTTCGGTATTTCCGAGTAAGATCCCGTTATTCCGCATATTAGAATCTGGGCGAGCCTAGTGCGAAAACCAAGGCTAGGTCTCAAACGGATCACGGTGACTAGAGAGTTTTCCCCCTGAAAAATTCCCGGAAATTCTAGCTCCCGGATAAATCTCACTTTTTTGGATATTATTGCGGAGATCTTTCCCGGCTCTCCCGCTTTCACGGTGACCGGAGAGTCCTCTCCTGGAAAAATTCCCGGAAACCTTGGGTCACAAGAACCTCCGGAAAACCTGAGGGAAATTTAAATGTTCTTACCCCGGGCCTTGTCACCTCCACAGCGCGCGGAGTTTCCCTCCGGCCCGCTGCGGAGGGGGGGGGTAACTTCTACCCGGGGATCATCCCGTTCCGGACCATCTAAGAATTCAAGTACACAAGCAAACTTAGCTTTATTAAAGAATTCAATGTACACTAGCAAACTTAGCTTTATTGAAAATGTTTAATCGGAGGACATCTTCCCCCTCCGGTGGGCATCATTACATAAACGCGACACAACCTGGGGTACAACTCAGAAAGATCATATGCCTAATAATCTCGGAGGCCCTCCGATATCTCCCGGCCCAGGTCCCGGTACAAGCTGTGTATACGACGCTGGGCCTCCCGGAGCAAGTCTTCGGGCCAATATTCGTAGCCCGATGGTGGGAGTATTCGAAGCGGGGGAACCCTCCAGGACCCCGGTCGAGGAGGGGATAGCTCGGCACGATGGTTGTCGAAATTGTCCAGGTGCCACACCAGATGCCACCGCAATCGGATTGGTTCCCGGGAGACGCCCCTGCCGCATTCCCCGGAGAAGAGACTTAACAAAATAAAGGCGACCTGGGCATCCCTCGGGTGACACCCGCCAGGGCTGAAGGCCTCACCCCCGGAGAGTTTCTCCGGGATCTTCGCCCGGGAGTAACCTCCCGGGTAACCTGGTAAATTTGATTTAAAGACTTAGCAAAAAATTCAATTTCTATTGCATCGAAATGTTTCTGTACAAGTGTCCGGGGCTTCCTCTAAGAAGCTATCGGGAGAAAAAACCTAAAAAGCAAAAAGGGTCCTATCTAAAGGCCCGGGGGGAGACTCATACTTGTTTGTTGGCGCCCTCCCCCCGGGAGGCTCCCGCCAGAGCCGCAACATCCACCCCCGGAGGCGCCAGCGCCAGAAATTGCACCCGAATGATCCGGTTAAAGAAGCCACCGGTGAGCTGCTCCACTTCTTGCCGCGACGGCTCGAAGAACTCCGGGGGATTCGACCCCTGATCCCTAGGGTGCCGACCCCCTGGTGCTCCACGAGCCCGGCCGTAGTAGCCACCACAGGGATCGCTCGGCCTCGCGCCCGGGTATCAGCGGCCTCTGGGATCACGGAGACTTGTGCGTTGAGAAAACACACAGCCTCTGTGAGCGTCGCTGGGGCCGTCTCGGAGCTGCTCCCCGAGCCCAGGCTCACTCCGAGCCCCTCGAGGGCTGAGCGCACGGAGCGGCCTGCGTCCATCACGGCCCGGACGCTGGAGCCCTCGAGCTCCCGGAGGGCATCCTCCTTCGCCTTGGCCTCCCTCCGGAGCCGGTCGTTGGTGGTCTCGGAGGCGTGGAGCTGGGCCCGGACCCGGGCCAACTCTCGGAGGGCGCCGTCTCGCTCCTCCAAGTAGGCGGCGGCCTTCCCCTCCGCATCCTGCAGCGCCCGGCTGAAGCGCGCTTCAATCCCCCAGGTGATGGCCGCCTCTTGCAAGTGCAAGAGTTAGAAAAAAATCTCGAGTTGGAGTCCCGAAGGAAACAATCCACCGGCTTGAGAAAGGACCTGGATTTGGAGGGATTGAAGCTCCCCGAAGCGCTCGTGGAGCGTCCCTTGTGAGAGATAGTCCTGGACCTTTCGGGTCTGCAGGCTCTCCGCGCACCAGTCAACCTCCCCCGCGGACAGCAGGGGGGTCTCCCTCCTGACGACGCCGGCCCCGTGGCTATCGATGGCGGGCCCCCTCGCAAAAGACGCGGGGGTGATGAGAACCGGCGTGGCGGTGGCCGTCGTCCTCGTCGCCGAGGAAGTTTCCGAGGAGGAGGCCGACGAGGTCTCCGAGGGGCTACCTCCCCGGGGGGGATGAGTCCTTTCCCCTTCCCGGGTCGTGGAGCCCCCGAGACCTCCGCCGCCGAAGGAACCTCATAGACCGAGGGGCTCCCCCCCTCATCTACCGGCCACTCGACGTGCGGAGGGGAAGCCTCCGCGAATCGTACCTCCGGCCTCTCCGGCTCCGGTAGCGCCGGGGCCACCGGGAGAGCTACCGCTGAAGGTGGTGAGGGGGCATAATCTGCCGAGTCGGATGCCCCCCGTTGCCGGCCGGCGCCGTCCCTCGGGCCTCTTCAGCGGCCTCGGGGAGGCGCGCGGGCTCTTGCGCCTCCACCGCCCCACCGGAGTTCTCCGGGGGAGGCGACGTCACTTCACGCTGGGGAGGCACCCGGGCACGCCCCGCCCCGGGGGCTACGTCCCGGGCCTTCGCGGGCGTGGAGCCCGGGGTTGTCGATGGACCGGGGGCTTTCTGAGCCTTGGCCCGCTTTGGCTCAGAGCCCCCGGTGACCTCCTTCCCCCGCTTGTGGGAACCGGGGGTGGGGAGAGGCGTCCTCACCGATAGCCTCAGCCCGAAGGCCTCGGCCACCAGATTCTGGGGGGGACCGTCCCCGATGACGCGCACAATCCGATCGTGCTCGTCGGCGTAGTACCTCCCAAGGATGTTCTCCGCCTTCTCCCGGTTGGCTGGGTATGGCCGGACTGTGAAAGGTAAGAGTTAGATAAAGTAATGAAGGAAACAAGCAGGGTAGCCGGGAGCTTACATCAGGTCACCGGCTTTTGCAGGGGGCCGCTGGGCAGGGCACATCCCGATCCCCCTCCTCCCGTGTGAGAAGGGGGAGATCGTCAGCTCCTCGACGGCGTCCCTCATAGAGCGGATGCCCCGGGAGCCCACGACCTTGTTGAGGAGCCTTAGCTCCTCCTCGGTCCACATCGGGGGCTTGGGAGTGGACGACTGGCTGTAGGAGGGGGCTTCCGGGGAGTACACCACCTCGTCTTCTCGGACTTGGAGGTAGAACGACCTTCGGATCCAGTCCCCCCAGTGGTCCCGGGAGGCCGCTACCGGGTACTCCGCCACCTGGGACGGCAGCAGCTGGATCATCACCGAGCCGAACGGAGACTTCGGCCCTCCCTTCACCAGGTGGGAGCTCCTCGCCGCCGGCTCGTAGAAATACCAGAACAACCGGAGCATAGGCTCCCGTCCGGTGGCTGTCTCGAAGAGCCATATGAAGAGGCCCATCCTGACGAAGGCGTTCGGCGTCAGGTGGTTCAGTGCCACCCCATACTCCTTCAAAAACTCTCGGAGCAATGGGTGCACCGGGAGTCGGAGCCCGTCCTCGAGGAAAGCCTCGAAGGCCACCATTTCCCCGGGCCGAGGGTTGGGGGCTCCGTCCTTCTTCGAGGGGATCCGGACATCCCCGTCCGCGACCACCCCCCGGTCCACCAGGGACTCCAGGTCCCTGGATGTGAACTCGGAGGCCCAGAGGAAGTCCGCGGTGACTTCCTCCGGTGGCACCTCCGCGGCCTTGCCACGACCCTTGGGTCCCATCGGATTCTTTTGGTGGCTTAGACTAAAGCAAAAGGGACGAGGTTTCCGGTGGCTAAGCTTCCAGGACTAGGCTTCCGGGAGAAGGCTACTAGGAGAGCTAAGGGCGCTATAGGAGTTTGAAGTTTGAAGTTTGGAGTGGCTTCTCCGGGCCCCTCAAGGCCCTATTTATAGGGGCCAAACACGGCCCCGATGGGTGCCACATGGCCCTTTGAGGTGCATCCGCGCCACTCAAATTCAAATGGCGCGCAGGAAACGAAGGGACGGGCGCGCGAAATGAGGCGTCGCCGATTTGAACCGCGGGCGAACATTATGGCCGAACGGCCCACTCCCATCGAGACGAGGCCTTAATGAACGACGGCGTGGCCATAAACGCTTGGTGCGGGAATCGAAGCGTCACGGCACCGGAGGGCATGGGGGGCTGCTGTTGAGGGAAATCTCCACGGGATCAAATCCAGGTAAGTGACTGTTCCATTTGCCCAGGGACAAGGCCCCCCGGTGGCTTGTCCCGGGCGTCGCCTTTTGCCCTGGGACAAGGCCCCCTGGAGGCTTGTCCCGAGAGCCGCCTATCGCCCCCCGGTAGCTTGTCCCGGGCGTCGTCTTCCGAAGGCAGGGGTCTCCGGTCCTGGGTCACGTGAGAGTCACGCGAAAAGTGCCTCGGGAACTGGGGGACACCTATCAGGCATCCGAGACGTCGGACCGGAAGAAGGACGCAAGTGCCCCTCGATCCAACGATGGCTAGCAGGGTAGTTTAGTCTTTTTGCGTCTTTTGGGGCTATATAATCCCTTGTAACACCTCATGTAAGGAAGGAGGAATTCATTTTACTTGGAATAGACAATTTAACAAGTGTGCTCCGGAGCCATCTCTCCCCCGATGCTGAGAAGTAGAAACGACGAAAAAGATCTACGCATGGTAATACCCCAACGAATGCTTCGCATAGATGTTGGAAGACAACCAAAACCACGACAGCATCCGGATGAAGGTTTACTAGCTCTAGATCAAAATGTGCGAGAATATCTTGGAAAAATTTGCTCTCTGGAAGCTGGAATCTGCACCACAAGAAATCTTCAAAAATCACTAGCTCATTTTCTTAGATGATTGGGGTTTCTTCTTGTTTCCCCGCAGACCACCAGTTGATTAGCAGCTAAGAGAGGAGAATCTCTTCTTTCTCCAATGCTGCCAAACTCTCATTACTGTAATGGCTTGATCGGCTCCAGGATGCCATCGCGGTGATGAAATCTTTGGAAAAATGAGGGTTTTTTGGTGGCGGAATTCACAACGAGAAGAAATGAGGGTTTTTTTTCCGGTGAGGCAATAGATGAACAAGAGGGTTTTCTGAAGCTTCTCAAGCAAGGTAACTGCTTATATGTCTTCAGCCCACTACCTGCTACTGTTCATTATTTTAATATATTTTATAGCGGGTTTTCACAGACTATACCCGAAATCATCTTTTGGACCCTAATAGAATTTAAAACAAAATGAATCTTTTTGGAATCCGAAAGGTCATTTTATTTTAAATTCGGGGGCTACAGGACAGATAATCATATTATAATGGAATTTTGTGGTCTTATTGCCACCTATGATCTCAATGCAATTCTAAGATCTCAGTATTACGTTGCCATAAAGACCTTGATTGTAATATTTTACCTATGAATATTATGGTCGCAGAGATGTTTACCTGCAATCATTTTTATTCCAATACAAGCTTGTTATGGCCTCTATTTATTGTTGTGGCGACCATAGACATGGTACTAACTACCTCTGGATATTATGGTCGCAGAGGCAATAACCTATAACCATTTTTCACACAGAGACATTTACTTAAAATCATTTTTGATTTTAAGAGGAAATGATTGAATATTGAGAAATGATTATAGATTATGCGTAATCATTAATCAAAGTATTGGTAAAGGAAATAGTTTTATTTCTTACAATCCTTACATGAAAAAAGAATGCAGGAAACCAAAGTGTCAACATGATACGAAAGCAAATTACAAAGCTCTCCAAGAGATAGATTATCATTAGTGGGGTTAACACTGGTTGCCCCAAGAGAATCAGCAACACCCTTAATCGATCAATTTCACTCCTTATTGCGAGACCACTGCTGACTCTTATTTCATTGGAGATATCTCTTTGCTCTCGGACAAGGTCTCTCTCTATACGAGTCAATCTTGTATTCTCCACAGCTATATTAAGAGAGTTCCTTAGGCGTTCAATGACCTCGAGAGCAGTATCAAGGTTGCGTCCTCGCCTAAGGAATCACACTTCAAATGCTTCTTTTTCTTCTTGGAGAGTCTTGCATAAAGCAGTCTTTTCCTTCAAAAAGAACCTGTATCTCAGCAAATTGTTCGCTGATAACCCACAATGCCTTGTCCTCCTGGAGATAGAAAGTTTAATCCAGGTCAAATACAAGAAGAATCGGGAAAGAAAAAATATCTACCTTAGAGGCAGAAGCTAATTTGACAACAGAAAAGCATGGTACAAGACTAGTACCATCTCCCCTGCACATTCAATAAAGTTAGATTATTCCTAACTAGATAACTTAGTTAGAGAGATAGTTAAACATTACCCTGACTTTGATTCAAAAGGACTTGGTAAAAAAGATCTCACAGTCAAAGACTATGGATTGTCCACCTCCTTCCTTCTGTCATAATCACTTTGAGCAGAAGGAGCTGACACTATGGTTTGAGAAGCAGTGACAGCTAACTCCTCATACCTCATTGGATGTAAGACAGAAGTTGACTGTGAAATAGAAGTTGGATGCAAAACAGAAGGTGGACATAAAGCAGTAACTTGAGATACAGTAGCAGCTAAGCCTTCTGTCCTCATTAGTTTTTTCGATGCGGATCCACTGGATGATCCTGCTTCTTCTCCAGATCGTTTCTTTGAAGGTAAAGAGTCTTCCAATATCTGAAGAATTCCAAAATGTATTACTTTGGAAAACCTTTACCAATGAAAGAAAGATTTATGCAGATTTTTCAAAAGAGAATTACCTTTTGAAGTGTTTGTGTAATAACATCTTCCATTGTAAATTCCTTTTCTTCACTCTCAACAATTTGTTTGGAGTCGTTCGCCATTGAGAGGAGAATAGAAGAGAGGACAAAAGATGAGAAGAAGTTCTAAAGACATAACAAGTGAAAACCTTGAAGATCCTAAGAACGTGAAGGTCAATTATTTATAGGACCCAGAGGCGACGATTCATATTCGCAGAAGCCTCGAGTTCTTAAAAATATACTTAAGTTTTGTCTCAATTTGCTGCAAAATACTTCATAATGACCTGTCAAAAATTATACCCAAAGTTCTTCTTGGGAAACAAACCAGTACACGTTGAAAATAACGTCTTCAAAGCAACAGAAGAAGGCGAAGCATCGGATACATTATTCAAGAATTTTTAAATTTGAAGTAATAAACTTTTTATCTCTTCAAATTTGGGGGCTAGCTGACGAAGATTATTACCCGAGCCAGTCGCTTGTTCATTAAGTATATCATGTTTAAGGTATTTTAGATATGATATAATGTCTTGTACACTAGAAGACACTCTAGTCGCAAAGGCTATTTTCCTGTGACCACATGGTCACATAATTAGTACTCATTTATGGTCGCAGATATATGCGCGACCATGATAACCTAACTGTCATGTTTAAACTAATTAGTGTTTGAGCCTTCCAAACACGGTTCCAAGATGAAGTAACTTCTTTTCCCACATATGAAGACAACCGTCAAAGAGTTAAGATGTGCGGTTATCCATAACTGCACATATTAACCAGCGAAGAGATAAAATATAGTTCCTGTCGTGGTATTAAAAATACCCCGGTAGATTTTTGGATGTGCATAACGCGTGTACAACGACGCAAGCTGACCGTATGACGGGTCACCTCCCGTTGGGCAATCACAGAGGTTGACACAAAGAGTTTACACAGATTTGAATTCTAGTGGGAACCCTAGTCCTACTGGCACGCCCCAGACATAAGTCCTAGGGGAGGTTCTCTCACGGGGAGAGGTCTCCTAGGGAGTGCCTATTGCTTTTAGTATGTGTAAAATGAATTGAGTTGTTCCTTACAATAGAGATACAAGGAGTATATATAGACCCCAAAAATGCAAAAAGTCTAGAATGTCCTGGCCACGGCTGTTGGATTGAGGGGCACTGTCGCCCTTTCACAGGGGGAAGGACTTAGATGCTTGACACATGTCTTCTTCAATTTCTGAGGCATCCCGGTGAGAGAGGACCCACGTCAATTTATGGGCATGGCTCGAGCTCCCGGGCGCGGGAACAGTCACCCAGACCCGGACGCAAGGGCATCCCGGATTGCCCGAGGCAAAAACGCATGTGCCCTTCCACAGGTGCTTGTTGAGCCCCCCATGCCCAGGCGCTGTCACCCAGACCCGAACACAGGGGCGTCTCGGACCGCATGGGGCAAAGATGCTCGTGTCGTTCCACGAGCGCATGTTGATCCCCCGGGCATGGGCACGATCACCCGAACCCGAACACGGGGGCGTCCCGGACCGCCCGGAGCGGAGATGCCCGTGCCTTTCCACGGGCACATGTTGAGCCCCGGGCGCGGGCACGGTCACCTGGACCCGGACACGGGGGCGTCCCGGACCGCCCAAGGCGGAGACGCCCATGCTTTTCCACAGGCGCATGTTGAGCCCCCGAGCACGGGCACGGTCACCCGGATCAGGACACGGGGGCGTCCCGGACCGCCTGGGGTAAAGACGCCCGTGCCTTTCCACAGGTGCATGTTGAGCCCCTGGGTACGGCCATGGTCACCCGGACCCACACGCGGGGGCGTCTTGGACCACCCAGGGCGAAGACGCCCGTGCCCTTCCACGGGCGCTTGTTGAGTGATATGCACACGCCTCACCTTAAGATGCGTGCATGTAGTTTGGATCTGATCTTCTGACGTAGGAGAAATCCATTGATAAATGCGATTTGTGACCTTGACGAAGGGGCGGCTAACCATGATCAAACATGCGACTAGAAACCTCACAATCGCTAAACCACTCCTCAATTGGTTATCAACCGAGCAAAGCTTAATTGACCTGTTCACGAAGAACAACTCAAGCAAATCAATAAAGAAAAGCAAGAGCAACAGCGGAAGGATAACACTCAATAATCTGAATTATGAGTTGAACATTGAGACTCCGAATTGTACGAGTCGGCAAAGGCACGAGCATACAATCTGTATATCAACAAAATCTTCCTAAAATTAAGACAATGCCACTACTACAGAAATGCTTTTCACTATCGGTTCAAAATCCACTCTACTATCGGTTCTCTTACCGATAGTGATCGGCACGATAGTAGAAACATAGCACCCTACTATATCGGTTGAAAACCGTTAGTAAAACATCTACAATCCCAACGTTCACTACTCGCCATCGACTACTTCTTCTATCGGCTCAGATCTAAACCGATAGTATTGTTTAGATTTTTTCTATCGGCTCGTATATAAACCGATAGTATTGTGTAGGTATTTTCTATCGGCTAGGAAATAAACCGATAGTAATGTGCAGACACGTTTAGTACTGGAAACTTTATACTATCGGTTTTTTCGTATGAACCGATAGTAATGTAATATTTATTCTATCGGCTGAGATCTAAACCGATAGTAATGTGTGGACACGTTTAATACTGGAAAGTTTATACTATCGGTTGTGGTATATAAACCGATAGTAATTTAATTTTTATTCTATCGGCTGAGATATAAACCGATAGTAATGTGTGGACACGTTTAATACTGGAAAATTTATACTATCAGTTGTGGTATATAAACCGATAGTACTGTAATATTTATTCTATCGATTTGAGTATATAACCGATAGTACTGTTTAATTTTTCCTATCGGTTATGTAGTGGACACAGTTAGTACTGGTATCTTGCACCTATTCATACAACAATACAGAGATACATTGGATCATTCACAAATACACCAATATTTACAAATATACACCAATATTCACATATTGAATTTGTTCACAGATACAGTAATACAGTAATATACACATGCATTGGGCAAATTGAATTTATTCACATATTGATAGAGTTTATTCACAAATACAGCAATGAATCTATTCACATACTGAGTTTATTCACAAATATATACAGCACTGAATCTATTCACATACTGAGTTTATTCACAAATATATACAGCAATGAATCTATTCACATACTGAGTTTATTCACAAATATATACAGCAATGAATCTATTCACATACTGAGTTTATTCACAAATATATACAGCAATCAACACATTCAATATATATTACACAGGTCAGTTACAGTCGATCGTTGATAGCCACTTCTTCCATGACATATTGCGCCCAAATTGCTCGCAGCTCCTTCAATTGAGGCAACTCGTATTGCTCTTTGAACATGGCGCTCTACATATATGCGTGTATGAAGTTAGGATCGTACGTCACATCCAATTAAAGTTCGACTTTGAGTCAGGAAAAATGGTTACCTTAGGGAATTAGGCAAAGTTTCTCCTGATCAGGTCATACATGAATCGCATGACATAGAAGCCACATTCCCACAATTGTGGCTGCTGATGGCACTGGGAAAATTGATATGCAAAGACATAAACCCACATTAACTCAAAAGAACTAATTAAGCTTAAATGAAAAGACTCATCATGAGTACTTCCATCCATATTAATTACCTCATATTCTTTCCAAGAAATTGTTGTGCCCTTCGACGCGTCATGCCTCCCTCCAGCACTGACATAATTTTTGAAAGCCCTGTATTTAATTTAGCATTGCCGGTTAATATGTTATCATTAATTAGCTAGTCAGAGAAAAATTTAAAACAACTGTGTTACTTACGCGTCTATGTGCCACGTGAGGGTGAAAACATGTGCCACCCTGTCGCTCATCGAATCGAGGTAATAGACCTCATTCATCCATGGGCAAATGATGGCGAGGATCCAGTGGCCCCTACATTGCATATACAAGCAAACCGTTTCATACATATGTTAGGCGTAACATACAAGAATAAGTTAAATTAGTAGGAAATGCACTAACCTTTGGTGGTACGGCGCAAGGATGAACTCTCGGTCCTGCTGCGCCAGTAGTGCCCTACATATGTACTCCTCCGCATGTGCTTGGTCGTGCTCTAGCATCGTGAGGCTTATTTTCTCTGGGTCGAGGAAACCCACCCTGTCGCATGCCCTCATCGACGCCAGCCTATACATGCACCTGGATGCAAAGTAGACATTAGTAAGTAGTGCATACAAAGTGATTAGATTTATGAAACGAACTGTGATGACTTCACATAACAGCAAACTCACAGGACTCCAGTCCGTATGATGGACATATCAAGCTCCCGCCAGTTGAGGAGGTCGAACAAATCCTCGTGGGCCACCGATACGCTCCCGGGCTCACGGTGAAAATGGCCTGGCCTGAAGTGAACCAAAAAGTTGATGTGGCGCCTAGACCGGGTCAGGTACCACTCGTGGAGACTTCTGGTTATTTGATCCATGTTGCGCAGAATGTACTCCGACACGAGTGGGGACCCGTTCTTGAACGTACCCGGCTGGCTTTGTTTGGCCTTGCCTTTGGCCTTGCCCTTGCCTTTGGCCGGGGAGCGAGTGTACACCTTCGAAGGTTGGGGTGTGGTGCAGCCGGCCTCATTTGATGGCGAAGGGTTTGAGGCCGTCGGAGGAGGCATGGGGCCCGAAGGAGTTCGCTCATGCGTTGTGGCGGGGGTGGTGTCCTCAGGAAGTGTGCTGGTATCCATCGTCCACTTTAAGTACAAGCGCATAAGTTAGATGTTGCAAATTGAGTATATTAGCTGAGTTGTAAGCCAGAATGGCTAGGGTTTACCTCCGTAGTCTAACACCCTTCTTGGGCCACTGTATGTACGAGCTCAATGCCTCGCCAATTGTCCGCATCTCGTCCGTTGGGACGGGCAACGGAAATGAGCTGTAGCCCGGGAGGGCCATGTCCACCTGTACCTTTGCGTATCCTGGCTCCAGAGGTACGCAATGGATCCGGACATCCTCCCAAGACTGGTATACGACCCCTTTTGCAACCGCAACAGGTTTGTCGCCTATGTTGATCAATAGGCTACAGCTCTCCGGCTTCTGCAATTTGCAACAATTATAACAGGTTAGTGAAACAATTCTAACGTAACGGGAGTGGCATCAACCGAACTTCATATAGAGGTCAAGAGTTGCAATACCTCGATCAGGTCCACCGGATCCACGTGAACCTTCGAGCCGCAACTACTCGGCCTGGCAGCGTCGAGCTCGGCAGCTGGATCTAAACCCTTGGACTGCACAACTCGGCTGAGGCGTTCATACTTCTCGTTCATTTGAGCGAACATGTCAGCGAATTGTGCAGTCACATCTGCCCGTATCTTCAGAGATAGCTCCTCTTCCCTTTCCTTCCAGCTGCCAGGCTTCTTCGCCTTTTGCCCGGGCTCCGAGAAGCCTTCCTTCCAAGGCACCACAGCCCCCACGGTTCGTGTCCGCCCTGGATGCTCCTTGTTCCCTAGGGCCCGGGTAAGGATGTCGTTCTCCCTGTGGGGAGTGAACAATCCCTCGGTCGCCTCCTTCGAGCAAGAGATCTGTTACATTGAAAGCTCTCTATTGTGAGGAACAAATATATACAAAGTTGTGCGCACTCTACGATTCCAACCAGGAAGTTAACCAACTTACGAGTCGCTGCACGACCTCGACGTCCCTAGGGTTTGGGAACGCCACAGTCCCCGTGGCCGACACGGTCCCTCTGGCCAGCCACCAGCGCTTGCATCGTGCATCGCGGATCTCGGAGAGTGGTAGGTCAGGGGAGTCGACGAACTTCGACGTCTCGTCTTCAGCCTTCATCCACTGCTCCTCCTTCCCCGCATAGCCGCGAGAGCCGAGCCGGTGTGGGTGGTCGTTCCTCCTCTGGATTGCCCTGTTCTTCTCGCTGAGGGCCTTCGTACCAGAAACAAGAAAATTAGTGCACCGCTGCTTATTGCATACAATGGTGTAACCAAGCAAAGGAACCATACATACCTTGAACTCAGGAGTCCCCTTCTGTTGGGCGAATTGCTCCCATACCTCCTCTGTTATGAAGGGGTACTTCTCGCATGGAGATTTGCCTTCAGCGAGGAAGGTACTGACGAGGACGCTCTTGAAGGTTTTCCACGTGTTGTTCATGTCCTTCAAGCAAGCTATCTTCGGACCATCGTCGGGGATGTTCCACTTGGCCTGTTTTAAATCAAGCAAAGGAACCATATAAGCAGGACTTACCTAATCTCTGGGATCAACCAAGGGGATGTGATTACTCAAGAGTTCAATGATTTTGATTAATTTTACCTTCACTTCCGCCCACAGCCTATCCCTCTCGTCGGCCTTGACATCCTTCCAGCTCTGGACGGTGATCTTCACCCTTTCCTTCGCCAACAGGGCAACATAGGCAGCATAGTGCCCGGCGTTCTTCCCGATCGGTCTCCCGAACTGGTTGAACTCGCATGAAAGATCCGCGCGCTTGGCCAAATGACCCAACATCGTCGCGCCTCGCGCCTTCCTCTTGCGCTGGGACGAGGCAGCGCCATCTACGTTCGCCCTCGCCGAATCACTACTATGAGCTGAGGAAGAGGCCGACATGGCTTTACCTAAAATTCCATGAACAGACCTACAATTGATATGAAGAAAGGTACATGACAAAGTTCATAACTAAAATTGTTGTGCCCTACGCTAGTCTCTCTGCATGAACATAAGGTTTGTTAAAATTTAAATGAACCAAAATTTCAGATGAATATTAGAAAATGGGAAGTGATTTACAGAAAATTCAGATTAGCAGTGGGAACAGCAGTACAGAAGTGTACAGTACACAACAGTCTATATTTCCTATCGGTTTTCCAAGTAAAACCGATAGTAAACAACAGCAGTACAGAAGTGTAAAGAAGTGTACAGTACACAACAGTCTATATTTCCTATCGGTTTTCCAAGTAAAACCGATAGTACAGAAGTGTGTATTCAGAAAATTTAAAACATCAGCAGTACAAACTATGCTAATCTCTCTGCAGGAACATACAGTCTGTCATAATTTAAATGAACCAAAATTTCAGATGAACAATACAAAATGGGAAGTAATCAACAGAAATTCAAATTAGCAGGGGAAAATATAATATACTCTATTTCCTATCGGTTTTCCAAGTAAAACCGATGTAATCAAATTTGTATTCAGTAAAATATATGAGATTAGCAAAATTTCAATGAAGCAAAATTTCAGATGAAAATAGAGTATGGGACATAATTAACAGCAAGCTCAGTTTAACAGCAAGGTCAATGAAGCAAAATTTGTTTAACAGCAAGGTCAGAATTTATGAAAATAGAGTATGGGACATAATTAACAGCAAGGTCAGTTTAACAGCAAAGTTTGTATTCAGTTAAAATCTTAATGAAGCAAAATTTCAGATGAAAATTACAAAATGGGACATAATTAACAGCAAGGTCAGTTTAAGATATTTACTATCGGTTCTTAATAAGAAACCGATAGTGGGCTATTTACTATCTGTTCTAAATAAGAAACCGATAGTGGACTACACTGTATGACAATTTGCTTGTGATTTTCATCAATTCTGTCATTTTGATAGATATCAAGTTTGTAGTTCATGAATTTTACTCTAGTTTTATGTCTGTTATGCATTGAACAAAATATGTACCACTGCATACAAATTTAAGCAACAGACGTGAGCGATTTGGTGAGGAACACTTACAGTCGATCGTGGAGTGGCCCGAGGCGGTGGCGCAACGCAGTGCCGGCGGTGGAGAAGCAGCTTGTGATCGGCAATGGTGGCGCAGAGGAGCGAAGAAGCGAACGTCGGCGAATCTAGGGTTTTCCGCGCGAGTATTTGGAAATTGGAATGTGATCAGTTGCACTGGAGGGAAAATCGTGCAGGGTTAACCTAATGTATGAATATTTACTATCGGTTCATAAGCACAAAACCGATAGTAGAAAATGTAAGTTAGGGTTTGCATTGTTGGCATTGTTCACTATCGGTTTTATTATACCAAACCGATAGTAAACTAATACAGGGCTCATAACATAGTGTAAATCACTATCGGCTGTGAACAACAAACCGATAGTATAGTTTAATTTCATATCGGTTTGGCACTTGAAACCGATAGTAAAATACAATGTTAGCAGGATTTCCCTTAGAACAATTACAGATGATCTCAGTACATCATTTTGCATTGTATTTTACTATCGGTTTTAATACAATTAACCGATAGTACATGTTAATTTCATATCGGTTTGGAAGTTAAACCGATAGTAGAGTACTGTTAAATTGATCTAAAGGGATTTCCTGAGAACAATTACAGATGCATCTCAGTACATCAATTTGCACTTGTAAAGACACCTGGAACCCCATGCAAATGACTTCAAATAATTTTGAAATAAATTAACAGTAAAGACCAATCATGGAATGAAAATTTGCAGTTTTCATATTGATTTGTGAAAAGAATCAATTATTGCTCAAATCAAGGATATACTCCAATTGAAATGAAAATTTGCATAAATGATTCTCAATGCATCACGTATGTTTTCCCAAAGAATTTTTGATAAATGATTTGAAGAATTCTTCGATTAAAGATCCAAGTAATATACTCACTTACATATTGCAAATTAGTCAAGAATGGTTGTCCACCCATAATCCTTCTTCGTGGTCGTCTCGCAGGTAACTTGTTTCGTCAATATCTTCAGTAGGGACAGATTGGATAATTCCATCTAAAAATGGAGGTAGTTCGTCGAACTGATCATACTCTTCCTCATCCACAACGTCTTCGACCCCAACAATACGTCTCTTACTGTGAAGGACAACGTGCAACTTTGGGTTGGCCGGGTCAACGATGTAGAACACCTGTGTGGCTTGCTCAGCAAGTATAAATGGATCATCTTGGTGTGCGACTCTACTGAGATCGACGAGAGTAAACCCATAATTGTCGACTTTAACACCTCGAGGGATTTCGACCCATTGGCATCGAAACAGAGGAATCTTAAGTAATACATAATCGAGCTCCCATATTTCCTCAATAACACCGTAATATGAGTCGAGTGCCCTTACTGCCCTGGCATCCTCCGAAATAGCAAGTAGTGTCACTCCACTACATTGCATAGTACTCTTCTCGTCCTGAATTCTTGTGTAAAATGAATAGCCGTTGATGTCATACCCCTGCCAAGTCCCTACAGTAAATCTAGGCCCTCTGGCCAACCATGTAACAACTTCATCTATGTCGCCCTCAGAAGCTTGCAGGACTCTATTCTCGATCCACCCAGCAAATTTCCTGTTATGTTCTCTGGTGACCCAAATCTCTGGCTTCGAGGGATTCTGTTTCCGTAACATTTCCTTGTGCTCGTGTATGTATGGCTCCACCCCCGTCATGTGCTGTAAGACCCAAAAATGGGCTTTTGCATACAGATCACTAGAGGGGACGACTGCTTTAAATCCAATCGTTCCAATGCCCTGAAGCCTGCCCTCATGCCGGGACGTAGGAACGCCAATTGGGTCAACCCCGGCCATATAGTTGGTGCAAAATTCGATCACCTCCTCGGCGGCATAACCTTCAATGATACTGCCCTCAGGCCGATGTTGATTCCTTACATATCCCTTCAAGATACCCATAAATCTCTCAAATGGATACATGTAGCGTAGGAACACGAGTCCACAAAACTTAATTTCTCTGACAAGGTGAACAATTAGATGGACCATAACATCAAAAAAAGATGGAGGGAAATACATCTCCAGCTGACAAAGAGTTGTAGTCACATCGCGTTGCAAATCGTCCAGTCCATCCAGATCAATTACCTGCAAGGACACAGTTGCAGCAAACATTCAGATCCAAAAAATCTGACAAGTTCCACGAATGGAGCTAATTAAGTTGCTAGGAGTACACGCTTACGTACCTTGCCAGATATTGTGTTGAAGAAATAACATAGCTTTGTAATTGTCTCTCTGACTTTGACTGGGAGAACACCTCTGATAGCAATGGGAAGCATTTGTGACATCAGTACATGATAATCATGCGACTTCATAACAACCAGTTTCAAGTCTTTCATGGACACAAGTTTTTTCAAGTTCGCAGAATACCCGCATGGAACTTTGACACCATGTAGGCACTGACAGAGTTCTGTTTTTTCTCTTTTTGACAAAGTATAGCAGGCCGGGGGGAGGTATGTCCGCTTTCCCTTCTCCAACGGTGCAAACTCAGTCCTTATGCCCATGTCGAGCATGTCACGACGAACGTTGATGCCATCTTTCGTCTTTCCTGGAATGTTCAACAACAAACCAGTCAAACTGTCACAAACATTTTTCTCTACGTGCATAACATCAATGCAATGTCGAACTTGTAAGTGCTCCCAATATGGCAGATCCCAAAGAATCGATCTCTTCTTCCAAACATTTTTTCCTGTAGGTTTAGAACATTTACCGTACTCAACTTTGATGTCCTTCACGCGCAAGTAAAGCTCCTTACCAGTCACAAACACTGGGGCTGATCCTTTCTCAGGCTTCCCATTGAATGACTTCCTCTTCTTACGGTAGGCGTGATATATCGGAAGGAATCTGCGGTGACCCATGTACACTGTTTTGTTGGATCTAGGTAGATCTTAGTATCTAGCTTTTGATGATTAATGACGATTTGGATAAATCCATTGTGATTAAAGTTAATCTGAAGATGTCAGTTTTGATGGTCAAATGACACATTAGATAAATCCTGATTTAGCACAAGTGAATTGAATTGATTATCGGTAAACCTTGAATTGGATGTTTCCTCAGTTGTGGGTTTGATATTGATGCATATGTAGAGGAGGAGCTCGGTGGTTACATCAAGCTTGTGCTGATTGATTGATCAAAATATAATACGTTAAATCTGAGACTGATGACTCCAGTTGTGGATTTTATATCGATGCACATGTTGAGGGGGAGCTCATCACTTTGGTCATCTAGATTGATTGATATCTTGACATGAGTAGTATAGATCGTGTGCGTATGTGTTTATCATCTACGATCTATATGATTGTATTTTATCTTATACTCATTTGCTACTCGTTGAATTTAGTTTGTCATGTCATTTGAAAGAGAAACCGTTGAGCTAACTCCTGTGTGGAGTAGTTTCTCTGGAGGTGATTAATGACGACTTATATATGAGACTAATGTTGTGCATTGAGTGTACGTATTGTAGCCTCAGTTTGATTGCAGGATAAAAGCGAGCAAGGGTGTGAAGAGGATGAAGTCGATATGAGACATCTCGAGCGAGGTCAAGCTTAGCAAGGTCGAGCTTTGCGAGGACAAGTGTCAAGCGGTCGAGCTTCGCGAGGTCAAGCATAGCGAGGTCGAGCCTTGCGGGGACAAGCGTCGAGCGGTCGAACTTCACGAGGTCGAACTTCACCTAAGGTAAAATCCAAGATTAAGGATTGTTTTCTTAGGATTTTACCGGTCTCGGTGTTTGGAGACAGACCGGGTTGATAGGTTTCTTTTTACTAGTTTGACCGTACTATTAAGAGGGGTCGGAAACTAGTAGCTTGAATCTATCTAGTGCGGAAGCTCAGATGCATTCATATCATCTTGCACTAGTGTCTTGCATTGCTAGTGAGTCTAAGTGTAGTTCATGTGCATTAGATTAAATGTTTTGAAAACTGCACTTAGTCGTGATCGCCAGCTGTTTAAATTAGTTTATTTATCTAGAGCTGGTTGTGGTCGTATTTGCATATTCTGATCGTATCAGTGTTGATACGTGGTAGTGGTCGTGTCGCTTGTTTGGCGGCATTATGTTTAGGGTTTGGGCGTGGTCGTAGGAGTTCGGACTGGTCGTACCAATTTTCGGCTCGCTTTCGTACACTCGACCAAACCCTATCGACCACCTGTTTTCGATCGGATGTCAAGACCTGTGTGGTCGTGGTCGTTGCTAAGTGACACAAATCACATCCGCGAGAAAACGGCAAATCCGTATGTGCAAATATTCTAAAATTGCATTTGAGATGGTTTTTGGATTGGATATTTTGACAGTAGGAAAGTTTCTGAGTTTTCTAGAAGTTTCTAGACCTTTCTAGGTCTTTCTCCTGTTGACAAAATTGTAGAGCTCTGAATTATCTTTCTAACAAGCCAAAAATCACCTCAATCGGATCTCTGGATCAAAAGTTATGCTTGTTTTACTGTCAGTCAGTGTGCACTGGCCGGACAAATGCATCCGTCCGGAGCTATTTGTCCAAAGTGGCCGGACAGTGTCTGAAGTGACCGGACATTGTCCGGCCAGTACAATTTTTTTGAGCCGAAAAATGAAACGGACAAATGCATCCGTCCGGAGCTATTTGTCCGAAGTGGCCGGACAGTGTCTGAAGTGACCGGACAATGTCCGGCCTGTACAAGTTTTTTTGAGCTGAGAGTTAACAGAGACATATCCATTTGTCCGGACGTTTTGTCCGGACAAATAGTATCCGTCCGGCCTTCACAATTTTCGCCCAACGGTCACTGACACGTTTGCAACGGCTGAAATTTTTGTACTGGCCGGACAGTGTCTGAAGTGACCGGACAATGTCCGGCCTGTACAACTTTTGGCCCGGTTTCTTGCAAACGGCTAGTTTTTCGTTGAGGCTATAAATACTTCGTGTTTGGCTTCATTTTTGGGTGCTCAAAGAGTTCATTCTTCAGCTGAAAACCTAGCCAATTGATTTGCATTTGAGTTATTGCATTTAGAGGCTAGAATTGAGCCCAAATCTTGAGTAGATTTGAGAGAAAGCTTGAGGGAGAGTTTGTGAGTGTTTAGTGCACTTCATCTCCATTAGATTGCTAGTGCTAGAGTGTTGAGCATATCATTTGCATCATTGAGCTTCTAGCACGTGGTTGATTCAAGTGAAAGCGCATCCGGCTTGTTACTCTTGGCGATCGCCTTCGCCTAGACGGTGCCGGAGGAGAGCCGAGATCTCTCCAATTGAAGTTTGTCGGAGAGGCCGGCAAAAGATTGTGAAAGGTGTGGTGCTCGCCTACCCGGTGTGGAGAAGGAGCAACCCTAGTGAGATATCCTTTGTGGATATAGAAGCGAGGCTCCGAGAGAGCGCTTCAACGAGGAGTAGGGGAGACCGGGCGAGTCTCCGAGACCTCGGTAAAAATATTGTGTCAATTACGTATCTCATACTTGCTTTATATTCATCTTGACACAATTGCTAAATTCACCATTCTTGCTTGTCATATTGAATAGTTAATTTAGTTGAATGCAACAAATTGTTTAAATTGCTTTTAAGCCTCATTGTATAATTTAGCTCAAACAATTATCGTGATTAAAATTGCTTAATTGAAAAGAAATTTTAAAAGCCTCCTATTCACCCCCCCTTTAGTCGGCATCCTCGATCTTACATGTTTTTCTGCAGTTCGATAACCACATGCTTTCAGTTTCATCCAGGCAAATAGGACAAGCCTTGCCTCCTTTCGTACTATACCCCGACAAATTTCCATAGGCCGGGAAATCATTTATGGTGCAAAATATCATGGCCCGCAACATGAAATTCTCTCGCTTATGTGCATCCCACACCCGCACCCCTTCGCTCCACAATTTATGTAAGTCCTCGACTAACAGTGATAGAAACACGTCAATATCATTCCCGGGTTGTCTGGGTCCTGAAATTAGTAACGACATCATGATGTACTTGCGCTTCATACATAACCAAGGAGGAAGATTGTAGATGCATAAAAGAACCGGCCAAGTGCTATGTCGACTGCTCATATTTCCGTGTGGATTCATACCATCCGTACTCAGCCCAAACCTTATATTCCTCACTTCGCCGCCAAACTCACTGAATGTTCTGTTAATGTTTCTCCATTGAATGGAATCAGCTGGATGTCTTAGTTTTCCGTCTTGTTTCCGACCTTCATCATGCCAACGCAAGTACTTCGCATCTTTCGGATTTGCAAACAGCCGTTTCAATCTGGGAATCATAGGCAAATACCACATAGTTTTGGCCGGAGGCCCTTTCTTTACCTCATCACATCCATTGTGATAAATTCTGTCCCCATGCTTATACCGCGATGCACCGCATCTTGGACAAACATGCAAATCCTTGTACTCGTTACGGTACAGAACACAATCATTTGGGCATGCATGTATTCTTTCAATTTCCATTCCCAACGGACACAATAGTTTTTTGGCCTGGTAAACCGATCTTGGCAACTCATTTCCCTCTGAAAGCATGTCCGCTAACAGATCCAATAGCGCCGTGAAACTCTTATCGCTCCAGTCGTTGCTTGCCTTCAAGTTATATAATCTCAACACAGAAGACAACTTTGTAAATTTTGCACATCCGGGGAACAAAGGCTTCTCAGAATCAACAATTAGTTTCTCAAATTTGGCTAAATCGTTTTCGTTGTAGTCTTCTTCTACATCACGTAACATTTCATCTAAATTGTCGTCATCTACATGGACTTCCGAATGAACATTACCAATGTTCTGATCATGATCATCATTACTGCAATCCACTTCCGGGTGCTGCTGAGTGGTAGCGGTGCTCGTTTCCTCAAGATCTTCACCATGCCATATCCAACGGGTATAGCGGGCGTTAAAACCACGACGAATCAAATGACTCCTAATCTGATCAGAGTTGCCGAATCTTTTTAAGTTCATACAATCTATACAAGGACAATGCATATCTTTCTCTCCCTTCTTCGCCTTTTCTTGCTCAGCAAATTTAATAAACCCATTCACACCCTCCAAATACTCAACAGTAGTACGTTTTATTCCATACATCCAATATTCTCGGTCCATCTACAATTATTTCACAGAATTGATAAATTCAAATAAATAATTAATGAATCAGGGCTTGCATATATGCATGAAACATAATTAGCTAGCTAGGCCATATGTGTGTATATGAGCTGCTTAATTACATTAAATGGATTTGTATATATATATGAGACCCTAATTAACTTAATTGATGCATGCATTAATTGGAAGAGCCAGCTAGCTAGCTGCTTAAATTCAGCAAGCTATAGCTAGCTAGCCAACCTAGCCTTCTAGCTAGTTTGGAGCTACATGTATGAAGTTTAATGAATTGCAAGTAGAGAGAGAGAGAGATGGAGAGTGTCAAAGAGTGATAGAGAGAGAGAGAGAGGTGGTGAGAAGATGACATTACCGCGGGGGATGGAAATATGATCAACCTCTCAGCTAGCTTCTCCAGATCACTCTAGCTTGGAGTCGTGCGCGGCTGAAATGATTCCAACATGCAGAGCGCAGAGCAGGGGTCGACCTAATTAAGTTGTACAATTTTACTATCGGTTCACACACACAAACCGATAGTAAAATAAGGTCCCACTGTCATGTCATTTTACTATCGGTTTGTTTCATATAACCGATAGTAAAATTCACAATATTGTATCGGTTAGTACAGTAAGAACCGATAGTAAAAAGTCAGTAATTTCACTATCAGTTACGCGGGAAGAACCGATAGTACTGTTTAATATATTGTATCGGTTAGTACAGTAAGAACCGATAGTAAAAATTCAGTAATTTCACTATCAGTTACGCGGGAAGAACCGATAATACTGTGTAATATATTGTATCGGTTAGTACAGTAAGAACCGATAGTAAAAAGTCAGTAATTTCACTATCAGATACGCGGGAAGAACCGATAGTACTGTGTAATATATTATATCGGTTTGTACAGTGATAACCGATAGTATATAGTTTTTCTATTTCACTAACGTTTTCCTTGTGTGCAACCGATAGTAAAATCACTCTTTTTCGCCGCTGTTGTCCTATTGTATCGGATTTTTCCCAGATTGCTCATAACCGTTAGAAAATAGGGGTTAGTGAAATGCACTTCTGTAGTAGTGTGCCTTCTCTTTTATAGAGGATAGTGTCTACAAAGATAGAAGGTTTAAAACCAGAATTCTAAACTAATTTGAAACAAAATAGAATCCTAAGAAACTATAAAAAGAAAATCCTGAGCTACTTTTCACGGATCCGAATAAGACTGGTCCCTCTCGTGCACTCTCCATTGTTTCGGGTCTCCTGGTTGCATACAATGTTGGAATTCGATGATTCTTGATGCGTTGGAAAGATCTTTCGATTACCTTCCAAAATATTCTTGCACGACATATTTGGACATCTGTGCTGAAATTGGCGCTTGGTTGAAGTTGCTGGACAGTCAAGCTTGATCGGCAAACTCAATGATCCTCAGGTTGTGACCATGTGTCTTCAAGCTTGATCGGCTGCGACCATGTGTCTTCAGACTTAATCGGCTGCGACCATGAGCAGTGTTGCGATCTTGAGCAATGCTGCGACCTTGAGCCTTTCTGATCATGTGCAGAGTTCTTCTGAACAATAAGGTCGACGTAACCGTTGGTCGAAGTTGCCAGAAAAGTGTTCATTCTTCCTTGGCTGTGAATTGGATTAACAACTTCGTCCAGACCTCCTTCACATGTAACAACAAGTCAAGAGCAATCATTAGGCAATATCATTTGTTCTGTAATTAAATAATTAATTTGCCCAAGAAACGAATTCACCTGTTGTCCAAGGCGACACGCCTACATAAATAAATTGCATAAGATCGACTAAGGATCCAACTCCCAATCATCGACAATACTGATTCCACGCATGTCCGAGAGCTGCACTCGTCCACTGCATGCCTTACAACTTGGTCCGCCAACAAACTCTCCTTACAACTTGGTATGCCAACAAACTCGGCTCGACCAGCGACTAGGTCTTGTTGATCCGAGATCTCGGCTCAACCAAAGACCAAGTCTTGTCGATCCACCAACTCAGTTCGACCAACAACCAAGTCTTGTCGATCCGCCAACTCAGTTCGACCAACGACCAAGTCTTGTCGATCCGCCAACTCAGTTCGACCAACGACCAAGTCTTGTCGATTCGCCATCTTGGTTCGACCAACAACCAAGTCTTGTCGATCCGCCAACTCGGCTTGACCAGCGACCAAGTCTTGTCGATCCAACATAAATCTTTATTAAGATGAGATCGTCCCGGATCATTTCTGCTGGAGTACAATGGTGTTAGTGTGGAAGGTAGAGAGAGTTTTCTTTATCAGTTCATTCTCTGTAATTTCCTACTTATAGAGTTTTAGTTGGGACACTATGCGATGAAGTGTTGAATTGTATTCCGCTATGGGTTTAAAGTCCTAGAAATGTAGGTTCAGCCAATCATATTGAGCTTGGGAAGGACTAAGTCCTTTGCTGACCAAAGTGACCCTTCAATGACTTCCACAGTGCCAGCGAATCCTTCTTTTTGAGGTATTCATTCTTGATATCCTTGTTCAGTTGATGTCTGAGAAAGATCAGAGTTTTTGCCTTCTGGGTGTTAGTGCACTAGTTTTCCTTGATAATAGTCTCATGAGATCATTTGAGTTTATGTGGATCTTAATGTACAAAACCCATGTTAGATAATTATTCTCTTTTGGTGATATCAAACATGTTTCTACAATATTTAGAATCATGCAAAAACACATTTAATGCAAATTTTCTACAATTTTTGAGATTTTAATGAATTTTTCTTAAATACAAAAAATCCAGAAACAAAATTCATAATTGTAGTACATGCATAAAATAAATATTAAATTTTCTAAAGCAATTAGGAATTTTTCTAAATTTTCTGCAAATAAAATGTCAATCCCTTAAAAGCAAACAAATAAAATGTCTAGGGGGCTAAATATAAGTTTCCATAAGGTGTAAACCCATACTTGCAATTTCAGAAAAATTCAGGGGCCCATGCTAAAATTATGGAAAATGGAGGCCCACTTTTATAATTTCTGGAATCCAGAGACTAAATTGCAAAACTTTTACACTGTGGTAGCCTGATATTAAATTTATGGAAAGGATAAGGGTTCAAGTGCAAAAATACAAGTTCGGCTGCTGTTTACGCAAAATCCTAAGAATCGGAGGTTCATGATGCAAAATTTGCGGCCGAATTGATTTTCCCGTAAAGCTGAGATAACTCATAACCGGGAGCGCTTTCCGAAACCCAACTTTAGCCGCCAGTTTATTCATTTATTTATTTTGTTTGCCCTTTCGTGGTCTGGGCCTCGGCCCAAATACAAAAGGAGGCCAATTTGCGGGCACACGCACAATACCCGAGGAAGCAGCGGCGACGTCGGTGGCGGCCAAAGTCTGATCTAAATCCGTCTTGGGGAGGGAGACCGAGTAGGAATCGGAGTCAGAGGTGGTGGCGGTGGCTCGCCGGAATCCCCTGGTATTATAAATTGCCTCCTTACTTCCTTCCACCTCCTCGTGAGGTATTCAATCCGATCTTAGAAGAACTTTTTGATCGGATCTGAGGTTTGAGGACTCGGCATGTCTCGGCTGCTGCGACGGCGGCGAGCACCGACGGAGCGGGGTGGTATGCTTCCTTGCAGCGGCAGTAGAAAGCGCCGCCGGCTAGACGCCGCTGAGGAACCGGAGCCCCCATCCTCCTCGTGGGGGTCGCTGCATGTGGATCTGATGCAATTCATCGGCGATCGGGTGCTCGCCGGAGATTTCTTGGATTATGTCCGCCTCCGCGCGGTGTGCACCAACTGGCGCGCCTGCACGCCGAAACCGCAGGGCCGCGGCCTAACTGACCCGCGCTTCCACCCGCGCAAGTGGATGCTCTTCCCAGAGGGCCGCGGCCTACACCCGGGCCACACCGCGCTCCGCAACCATGTCCGTTTCTTCAACCTCTCCACAGGCGCCTTCGTCCGCGTTCGCCTCCCGCACTTCAAGAACCACAGCATTATCGACTCAACGGACGGGATCCTCGTCCTGCAGCGTGACGAGGACACTACCATCCACCTCCTCCACCCCTTCACCGGCGACATGGCCGAGCTCCCGCCCCTGGCGTCGCTCATCCCGCAGGTAAACGCAATCAGGCAGTCTTTCAGGAACGACCAGGACAAGCTAGTATGCGTCCGCACGGGCTTCGCCGCCATAAGCGTCGACGCAGCCGGGGTCATCACCGTCATTCTTGCACTTGAACGTATGTCACGTGTGGCCTTCGCCAAAACCGGTGACTTGCAGTGGATCCTCGGCAATTGGACGGTGAGACAGTTGAATAAAGCTTTGTCATTCGAAGGCAGTATTTATGTTGTAGATTGGACCAAGATCAAGGCGCCATGCGTTTTGCGGATTGACCCGCCTCCGGTGACGGGAGACGGCGGTGGCTCCTCTTCACTGCCGGTGCTGCAGCCTCCGCGGACAATCTTGACATGCCCAACTGAGGCGATCTTCTTGCCTCGCTTGGTAGAATGCGAGTCGGATCTCCTATTGGTCGGCTACAATGATAGTTCACGTTCGCGTCGTTTGGTTCTCAAACTTGCTGATATGATGTTGGGAAAGTTTGCTCCATTGAGGACCATCAATGACCACGCGCTCTTCATCGTTGGTTCGCGGAGCCTATCTATCTCCTCCAAAGGATTTCCTTCCGTTGTACCCAACTCCGTCGTCTTTATCGATTATTCGAGAAATTCGAGAAATTCTTGTGTGCAATACCATCTCGACGACGAGACCCGGTCACCGGCTTACGATGAAGACAGCATCCACAATCACCTACCAAGTCCTCACAGTATCATCCACCATATTAGGACCTGTTGTGACCGTTCTTACTGGAACAAAGGATTAATGTTTTGCAATAAAAACCCTACTTGGCGGGTGAAACGCAAGTGGCGAATTGGGGTCTGAAGAATGTTATTGTAGAACAAAGAGACAGAAAGTTTTCTTATATTAGTTATTAATCTCTTTATCATTTGTGCAAACAATGTTTGTTTGTATCAGCAATGACAATACAACATTTTTATGTATGTTCTTTGATTCTTGAATCTATTGACTTGTAACTTTTCAGTCTCCTCGTGCTTGTCTAACAGGTTCAGAATAGGACTTTTGATGTTCCATTTCTTAACCAAAATCAAGAAAAAGAGAGATACGAAATGTACAAAATTTGGAATCTCTTTTAGGTATATGGACAATGGAAATGAAGAGTGGTTGTTTGGCAACATGATATAATTTTGGTATTTGAAGCATTATTAAAGTATTTGAGTTGTTTCAATGAATCACGCTGGCTTGATGGCGCATTCCATTCCACATATTGCTTTGCAAATAATTTACTGAGATCATCTATAATTGTTCTAAGGGAAATCCTGTTAACATTGTATTTTACTATCGGTTTCAAGTGCCAAACCAATAGGAAATTAAAATATACTATCGGTTTATTGTTCATAACCGATAGTGATTTACACTGTGCCCTGTTTTTAGTTTACTATCGGTTTGGTATAATAAAACCGATAGTGAACAATGCCAACACTGTAAACCCTAACTTATATTTTTTTACTATCAGTTTGGTGGTTAGGAACCGATAGTAAATATTCATATATTAGGTTATAACCTTGCACGATTTTCCCTCCAGTGCAACTTATCACATTCCAAATACTCACGCGCGGAAAACCCTAGCTTTCCCGACGTTCTCTTCGCTCCTCTGCGCCACCATTGCCAATCACAATCTGGTTCTCCACCACCTCCGGCACTGCATTGCGCCACCGCCTCCGGCCACTCCACGATCGACTGTAAGTGTTCTTGACCAAATCGCTCGCGTCAATTGCTTAAATTTGTATGCAATGGTACATATTTTGCTCAATGGATAACAAATATAAAACTAAAATAAAATTCATGAACTACAAACTTGATAGCTATGAAAATGACAGAATTGATGAAAATCACAAGCAAATTGTCATACAGTGTAGTCCACTATCGGTTTCTTATTTAGAACCGATAGTAAATACCTTAAACTGACCTTACTGTTAATTATTTCCCATTTTGTAATTTTCATTTGAAGTTTTGCTTTATTTAGATTTTAACATACTTTATGTTCCTGCAGAGAGACTAGCATAGTTTGCACTGCTAATCTCATATATTTTACTGAATACAAACTTGATAACTATCGGTTTTACTTGGAAAACCGATAGGAAATAGAGTATATCATATTTTCCACTGCTAATTTGAATTTTCTGTTAATTACTTCCCATTTTCTAATGTTCATCTGAAATTTTGGTTCATTTAAATTATAACAGACTTTATGTTCCTGCAGAGAGATTAGCATAGTTTGCACTGCTGATCTTTTAAATTTTCCTGAATACACACTTTAGTACTATCAGTTTTACTTGAAAAACCGATAGGAAATATAGTATGTCATATTTTGCACTGCTAATCTGAATTTTCTGTTAATTACTTCCCATTTTCTAATGTTCATCTGAAATTTTGGTTCATTTAAATTTTAACACACTTTATGTTCTTGCAGAGAGACTAGCATAGTTTGCACTGCTAATCTTTTAAATTTTCCTAATTACAAACTTGATTACTATCGGTTTTACTTGAAAAATCGATGGGAAATAGAGTATGTCATAGTTTGCACTGCTAATCTGAATTTTCTGTTAATCACTTCCCATTTTCTAATGTTCATCTGAAATTTTGGTTCATTTAAATTTTAACAGACTTTATGTTCATGCAGAGAGACTAGCGTAGGGCACAGCAATTTTTGTTATGACTTTGTCATGTACCTTTCTTCATATTAATTGATGGTCTGTTCATGGAATTTTAGGTAAAGCCATGTCGGCATCTTCCTCGGCTAATAGTAGTGATTCGGGGAGGGCGAACGTAGATGGCGTTGCCTCGTCCCAACGCAAGAGGAAGGCGCAAGGCGCGACGATGTTGGGTTGTTTGGCCAAGCGAGCGGATCTTTCATGTGAGTTCAACCAGTTCGGGAGACCGATTGGGAAGAACGCCGGCCACTATGCTGCCTATGTTGCCCTGTTGGCGAAGGAAAGGGTGAAGATCATCGTCCAGAGCTGGAAGGACGTCAAGGCCGACGAGAGGGATAGGCTGTGGGTGGAAGTGAAGGTAAAATTAATCAAAATCACTGAACTCTTGAGTAATCACATTCCCTTGGTTTATCCCAGAGATTAGGTAAGTCCTGCTTATATGCACCATTTGAAACAGGCCAAGTGGAACATCCCCGACGATGGTCTCAAGATAGTTTGCTTGAAGGACATGAACAACACGTGGAAAACCTTCAAGAGCGTCCTCGTCAGTACCTTCCTCCCTAAAGGCGAATCTCCATGCGAGAAGTACCCCTTCATAACGGAGGAGGTATGGGAGCAATTCGCCCAACAGAAGGGGACTCCTGAGTTCAAGGTATGTATGGTTCCTTTGCTTGGTTACACCATTGTATGCAGTAAGCAGCAGTGCATTAATTTTCTTGTTTCTGGTACGAAAGCCCTCAGCGAGAAAAACAAGGCAATCCAGAGGAGGAACGACCACCCACACCGGCTCGGCTCTCGCGGCTATGCGGGGAAGGAGGAGCAGTGGAAGAAGGCTGAAGACGAGGCGTCGAATTTCGTCGACTCCCCTGACCTACCACTCTCCGAGATCCGCGATGCGCGATGCTAGCGCTGGTGGCTGGCCAGAGGGACCGTGTCGGCCACGGGGACTGTGGCGTTCCCAAACCCCAGGGACGTCGAGGTCGTGCAGCGACTCGTAAGTTGGCTAACTTCCTGGTTGGAATCATAGAGTGTGGTAAAAAAAACTATGATCACTAGTGTGCGCACAAGTTTGTATATATTTCTTCCTCACAATAGAGAGCTTTCAATGTAACAGATCTCCTGCTCGAAGGAGGCGACCGAGGGATTGTTCACCCCCCATAGGGAGAACGACATCCTTACTTGAGCTCTAGGGAACAAGGAGCATCCAGGGCGGACGCGAACCGTGGGGGCTGTGGTGCCATGGAAGGAAGGCTTCTTGGAGCCCGGGCAAAAGGCGAAGAAGGCTGGCAGCTGGAAGGAAAGGGAAGTGGAGCTATCTCTGAAGATACGGGCAGATGTGACTGCACAATTCGCGGACATGTTCGCTCAAATGAACGAGAAGTATGAACGCCTCAGCCGAGTTGTGCAGTCCAAGGGTTTAGATCCAGCTGTCGAGCTCGACGCTGCCAGGCCGAGTAGTTGCGGCTCGAAGGTTCACGTGGATCCGGTGGACCTGATCGAGGTATTGCAACTCTTGAGCTATATATGCAGTTCGGTTGATGCCACTCCTGTTACGTTAGAATTGTTTCGCTAACCTGTTATAATTGTTGCAAATTGCAGAAGCCGGAGAGCTGTAGCCTATTGATCAACATAGGCGACAAACCTGTTGCAGTTGCAAACGGGGTCGTATACCAGTCTTGGGAGGATGTCCGGATCCACTGCGTACCTCTGGAGCCTGGATACGCAAAGGTACAGGTGGACATGGCCCTCCCAGGCTACAGCTCTTTTCCGTTGCCCGTCCCAACGGACGAACTGCGGACAATTGGCGAGGCATTGGGCTCGTACATACAGTGGCCCAATAAGGGTGTTAGACTACAGGAGGTAAACCCTAGCCATTCTAGCTTACAACTCAGTTAATATACTCAATTTGCAAGATCTAACTTATGCGTTTGTACTTAAAGTGGACGATAGATACCAGCACACTTCCTGAGGACACCACCCCCGCCACAACGCATGAGCGAACTCTTTCGGGCCCCATGCCTCCTCCGACGGCCTCAAACCCTTCGCCATCAAATGAGGCCGGCGGCACCACACCCCAACCTTCGAAGGTGTACACTGGCTCCCTGGCCAAAGGCAAGGCCAAGGCCAAAGGCAAGGCCAAACAAAGCCAGTCGGGTATGTTCAAGAACGGGTCCCCACTCGTGTCGGAGTACCTTCTGCGCAATATGGATCAAATAACTAGAAGTCTCCACGAGTAGTACCTGACCCGGTCTAGGCGCCACATCAACTTCTTGGTTCACTTCAAGCCAGGCCATTTTCACCGTGAGCCCGGGAGCATATCAGTGGCCCACGAGGATTTGTTCGACCTCCTCAACTGGCGGGAGCTTGATATGTCCATCATACGGACTGGAGTCCTGTGAGTTTGCTGTTGTGTGAAGTTATCACAGTTCGTTTCATAAATCTAATCACTTTGTATGCACTACTTACTAATGTCTACTTTGCATCTAGGTGCATGTATAGGCTGGCGTCGATGAGGGCATACGACAAGGTGGGTTTCCTCGACCCAGAGAAAATAAGCCTCACGATGCTAGAGCACGACCAAGCACATGCGGAGGAATACATATCAAGGGCACTACTAGCGCAGCAGGACCGAGAGTTCATCCTTGCGCCGTACCACCAAAGGTTAGTGCATTTCCTACTAATTTAACTCATTCTTGTATGTTACGCCTAACATATGTATGAAACGGTTCGCTTATATATGCAATGTAGGGGCCACTGGATCCTCGCCATCATTTTCCCATGGATGAATAAGGTCTATTACCTCGATTCAATGAGCAACAAGGTGGCGCATGTTTTCACCCTCACGTGGCACATAGACTCGTAAGTAACACAATTGTTTTAAATTTTTCTCTGACTAGCTAATTAATGATAACATATTAACCGGCAATGCTAAATTAAATACAGAGCTTTCAAAAATTATGTCAGTGCTGAAGGGAGGCATGACGCGTCGAAGGGCACAACAATTTCTTGGAAAGAATATGAGGTAATTAATACGGATGGAAATACTCATGATGAGTCTTTTAATTTAAGCTTAATTAGTTCTTTCGAGTTAATGTGGGTTTATGTCTTTGCATATGCAATTTTTCCAGTGCCATCAGCAGCCACAATCGTGGGAATGTGGCTTCTATGTCATGAGATTCATATATGACCTGATCAGGAGAAACTTTGTCCAATTCCCTAAGGTAACCATTTTTCCTGACTCAAAGTCGAACTTTAAAACAATTGTGTACGATCCTAACTTCATACACGCATATATGCAGAGCGCCATGTTCAAAGAGCAATATGAGTTGCCTCAATTGAAGGAGCTATGAACAATTTGGGCTCAATATGTCATGGAAGAAGTGGCTATCAACGATCGACTGTAACTGACTTGTGTAATATATATTGAATGTGTTGATTGTTGTATATATTTGTGAATAAACTCAATATGTGAATAGATTCATTGATGTATTTGTGAATAAACTCTATCAATATGTAAATAAATTCAATTTGTCCAATGCATGTGTATATTATTGTATTAGTGTATCTGTGAACAAATTCAATATGTGAATATTGGTGTATATTTGTAAATATTGGTGTATTTGTGAATGATCCAATGTATCTTTGTATTGCTGTATGTATAGGTGCAAGATTCCAGTACTAACTGTGTCCACTACATAACCGATAGGAAAAACTACACAGTACTATCGGTTATATACTACAACCGATAGAATAAATATTACAGTACTATCGGTTCATATACAACAACCGATAGTAAAAAGTTTCCAGTACTAAACGTGTCTACACAATACTATCGGTTTAGATCTCAGCCGATAGAAAAAACATACACATTACTATCGGTTTAGATCCTAGCCGATAGAAAAAACCTAAACAATACTATCGGTTTAGATCTGAGCCGATAGAAGTAGTCGATAGCGATTAGTGAACGTTGGAAATGTAGATGTTTTACTAACGGTTTTCAACCGATAGTAGTGTGCTACGTTTCTACTATCGTGCCGATCACTATCGGTAAGAGAACCGATAGTAGAGTGGATTTTTAACCGATAGTGAAAAGCATTTCTGTAGTAGTGTCTGTAGAAGGCGAATGGTTCTATCGGCACAATATAAATTACCGATAGAAATTTTTGTACATACTCTGTCGGTATATACGTACATTGCCGATAGAATAATACTAACTGTAGAAGGCGAACAGTTCTAAAATATTTTTGCTATATTCTAACGGAATAAACATTCAATACCGATAGAATAAAACTATTTGACGACGAACAGTTGTAAGCAATTTTCGATATATTCCAACGGTACAATAATCCATTACCGATAGAATAAAAATATTTGTAGAAGGAGAACGGTTCTATCGGCACACTACATATTGCCAATAGGAAATTTTGTACATACTCTGTCGGTAGACGCATACATGACCGATAGAATAAGTCTAGTTGTAGAAGTCGACCAGTCCTATCGGCGCACAACATTCTCCCGTCAGTACTTATGCATATCTTCTAACAGCAAATATGTTCATCACCGCTAGAGTAAATCATACTGCTTCTTCTATCGGTAAGTTTCTTATAAACCGATAGGAAAAATACACTCGTTGGCCTTTTATGACCGCGAGGCACATTTTCTATCGATTTTCTGCTAAATCGCTAATAACCGATAGAAGATAGGGGTTAGTAGACTGCATTTCTGTACTAGTGTATTACCGAGACCATGGCCACCGGGTGGTGGCCACCGGGACGCGGGGGACGCCTGTCCTCAAGGCACCTATTACCAGGACCGCACGGGCAGAGATTTCCCCCGACACATTTATATACATAGTGAAAATACTACAGGGCGTAGGGTTATTACTCAATCCTTTGAGGACGCGAACCTGTATAATTCTTTGTGTCTCCACTTCCTACTTTACAAATTTGCATAAGATCGACTAAGGACCCCAAGTCCCAATCATTGACACCGCCATTTTCCCTAACTCTAACTCCTCTGAAACATTGCCGTCGCTAACCCTCGCTGGCGGCTCGCCTATCTCAACAGCGCTTGCGTCGCGGCCGGTTGTAGCCCGAGTCGCACCCTCACTTCGTGGCCGCGTTGGTAGTGCACCGCGAGTGTGGACGCCGTGCCAGCTGGCTCACCGGCCTCCCGGTCCTTGTGGCTTGCGCCTCAGGTAATTCCTCTCATCCTTCAGTTGCGAATGTGGCGTCGGTTTGGGTCTTGTTTTGCTTGGATTGCTCTGTTCTAGTCCTGTGATGCTTGTGTTCATGTATTGAGCTATCGACAAGCTGTGATGGCTATGATTTTGGACGAATATGTTCTAATGTTTATGTCTATAATGATCTTGTGATGATGATGCAAACACCTCATGTGGAAGCAATGATTTATGGTTCCTAGTGGAAATTTGGGAATGGGTATGCATGGTTTTATTGGTTTCTACACGATTTCTTAACAGAGCACTAAATGAAATGCTAAAACTGGGAATTTAGGGCTTAATTCACCTTGTCTTTGGTGTTGAACTTCCTCTTCTTGCTCCTCTACTTCTCCTGGGACTTAACTTCTACTGTCTGAAGCCTGATCCTCCTTTGTGATGCATAGATTGGTTTTTTTACCTAATGCATTAAGCGTGTAACCAACTTACTTGGGTTGAGGTGGCTAGTTTTACTAATTCCGGTGAACAGGTGGCAGTACCCAGGGCAAGCTAGGTGTAAACTGGATTGATTTGTAAAATCAGTGAATCTGAGGGGGGGTTTTGTGCAAAATTTACAGTGTGACTGAAAATGGGAAAGTTCCGGGGACTAAATTGCAAAGTTGAGAAATATTGGGCCTTTGGGCCCAAAGCTTGGTTCTGGGCTGTGCTTCTAAAAGAAAATCTTATTATTTTGTTTTATACCTCCTAAGGCTCGAAACTATCCCCAAATGGCCCAAAATTAGACCCGAAAATAGACCCGATTTCTAAATGTTGGATTATGACAAATTAAATATACGATGGGTAGTGGTACTCGCCAAAAAGGCTGAGAAACAGCTACGGGGAGCCCTAAAACAGATACTACAAGTATGACAACCAAAGTTTTAAATTTCCCCTAAACAAACAAAATCTTACTTTGTTTTTTGTGAGCAGTGTGACTTCTAGCCAGTTTCGTGGCCTCAACTGTTGACCGTCTTCATGGTCCTTACACTTTACCTCCCACATGCTTGATTTTGCATAATGCACGGAGGACTCTATCGATAATTGGAGGCTGTCGGGGAATGGTTTTTCTTCGCCCTAACTACCGCATCACCATGTCTGGATAGTGAAACTCGACCAGTGTTCTAAAAGGCGGGCCACCTAGGCGCTCGGCAGTGACCGGCTGCAGCGATTTTGCCGAAATCGATAGCCTAGGCGGTCGACCCGCCTTGGCAGTCAAAGGTGGTCCAAGGCGGTGCAAGGTGGCAAGAAGTGGTGCTAGTCAAGGAAGAAATGAGTTAAAAACGTACGTAGAAGGTTGTTTCTTTTCTCCACTTCTCTCGTAGTCTCAAGTCTCGCATCGTCGCCACTGCTTAGCAAATGAGGAGTCGCCACCGCCGTCGCCAAGGAACTGATCTCCCTCCGTTGCTGAAGAACAAGATCTTGCCACAGCCCCACAAACGAGTAGTCGCGAACGAAGGAGAGCCGCCACCGCCACTGTTGAGTAGATTTGCCGCCGTTGCCAAGGAACGAGATCTCCTTCCACGGTTTTGTTTGTCCTCCGCCACCGAGGAATGAGACCTTTCGCCCGTCCGCCAACCTCTCTCACTCCATATCATTTTTTAGTGATTTGGTAGATGCTTAAGCTTAGCTAACGAGTAGATCTGTCGCCGTCACTAATCTCCCTCACTCCATATCCCGAAAACAACTGGTATATGATGCATCTATGTATTTTACCTAGTGACTGTCCTAGGAATATATGAGATACTAGACTATGGCTGCCTCTAAACGAGAATAGGGTCTTCTAGTTTATTGTATTATATGTAAGGATGTAGCGACCTAGGCACTAGGCGCTAGGTAACCCCTCGCCTGGCGCCTGGCGCCTTCTTGAACATTTAACTCGACTGTCCAAAAATGGATGAGTGGTACCCTAGCAAACCACCAAGCACGATCATTGTTCACTTGGATTGGCATCTTCTCCATAAGCTCAGTATATGGTTGCTAGATAACTACACCCTCTCCTATGGGATCAAGCTGGTTTTGATAAATTCTAAAGTAAACTGAGAAAGTTCAAGTGTTAGACTTCTCTTTTGTCCCTAAAACGGTCACAGGTGTGGAATGCGACTGGTGAGCAAGATCGGCGGCATCTCGTCAACACTTATGGAGTTTGGTGGCCTTTTGTGGCTTCCTCATGTGTATTTAGGGTTTAGCCGCCTTTTGTGGCCTCCTGTGGGCACTAACTCATAAGAGTGAATGGGTTCAAATTCGGACGCTAAGCGCAACAGTGTCCAAAATAAGGATGTGAAGGACGAGCATCCAAGGTAGGACATTCAAAGGGAGAGCATCCACAAGTGGATGTGCATGCATATAGTGTCCATAGCCACATCAATATCTTGTTTATATTTGCAAAACTAGTCAAAGTTGCTTATTTTTGTGATTTGTTTTTTCCTTTTTTTAATTAATAAAAAATTTGATAACTTGAACATCGACTAGTTGAGAAGCTTGAGAGAGAATACTCTCCCAAAAATAGTAAGAACCTAAAAGAGAGAGACATATGGAAATATCTTACAAATCCCAGAACTATTAAAAATAAAGACATGCAAAATTTGTGTAAAAAGCAAATATATTTGAGTGAATAAAAATATTCACCTTATTTGATCTCTATTTATAAGAATAATGAACTATCCTAAGAACTTGGACAAGTCTGAATCTTTGTCAAAAGTTTAGGAAATAATATCAAACTCAAAATGGACATTCAGTGGATAGAGAAAAATTAATTAAACAATATGTTTTAGAACTTATGTAAACAGAATAAATTGCTAGAAATCAAATTCAAACGGACACACTGATCTAGACATGTGTACCAATGGACCCAAAGCATCAATTAAGCCTTTTATTATTATTATTTTCATACCAACAGCAATTTCTAAAATATATGTGGTGAATCAAACTGAATTGACACTAAAATTATTTGCAAGCAATATGTGGAATGGAATACACCATCAAGCCAGCATGATTCATTGAAACAACTCAAATACTTTAATAATGCTTCAAATACCAAAATTATATCGAGTTACCAAACAACTACTCTTCATTTCCATTGTCCATATACCTAAAAGAGATTCCAAATTTTGTACATCTAACCACCAATTTCGCATTTCTCTTGTTCTTGATTTTGGTTAAGAAATGGAACATCAAAGGTACTACTCTGAACCTGTTAGACAAGCAAGTACGAGGAGACTGAAAAGTTACAAGTCAATAGAACCAAGAATCAAAGAACATACATAAAAATATTGTATTACCAGTACTGATACAGTCAAACATTGTTTGCATAAATGATAAAGAGGTTAATAACTAATATAAGAAAACTTTCTGCCTCTTTGTTGTACAATAACATCCTTCATACTCCAATTCGCCATTTGCGTTTCACTCGCCAAGTAGGGCTTTTATTGTGACAAAACATTAATCCTTTGTTCCAGTAAGAACGATTACAACATGTCATGATATGATGAATGATGCTGTGGGGGCTTGGCAGGTGATTGTGGACGAAGTCTCCGTCATAAGCCGGTGACAGGGTGTCGCTGTCCAGATGGTATTGCACATGAGAATTTCTGAAACTATCAAAAAAGACGACGGAGTTGGGTACAACGGAAGGAAATCCTTTGGAGGAGATTGATAGGCTCCGCGTACGAACGATGAAGAGGGCGTGGTCATTGATGGTCCTCAATGGAGCAAACTTTCCCAACATCATATCAGCAAGTTTGAGAACCAAACAACGACGCGAACGTGACATATCACTGTAGCCGACCAATAGGAGATCCGACTCGCATTCTACCAAGCGAGGCAAGTAGATCACCCCAGTTGGGCATGTGAAGATTGTCCGCGGAGGCTGCAGCACCGGCAATGAAGAGGAGCCACAGCCGTCTCCCGTCACCGGAGGCGGGTCAATCCGCAAAACGCATGGCGCCTCGATCTTGGTCCCATCTACAACATAAATACTGCCTTCGAACGACAAGGCTTGACTCAACTGTCTCACCGTCCAATTGCCGAGGATCCACTGCAGGTCACCGGTTTTGGCGAAGGCCACACGTGAAATACGTTCAAGTGCAAGAATGACGGTGATGACCCCGGCCACATCAACGCGTATGGCGGCGAAGCCCTTGCGGACGCCTACTAGCTTGTCCTGGTCGTTCCTGAAAGACTGCCTGATTGCGTTCACCTGCGGGATGAGCGACGCCAGGGGCGGGAGCTCGGCCATGTCGCCGGTGAAGGAGTGGAGGAGGTGGACGGTAGTGTCCTCGTCGCGCTGCAGGACGAGGATCCCGTCCGTTGAGTCGATAATGCTGTGGTTCTTGAAATGCGGGAGGCGAACGCGGACGAAGGCGCCTGTGGAAAGGTTGAAGAAACGGACATGGTTGCGGAGCGCGGTGTGGCCCGGGTGTAGGCCGTCGCCCTCTGGGAAGAGCATCCACTTGCGCGGGTGGAAGCGCGGGTCAGTTAGGCCGCGGCCCTGCGGGCTCGGCGTGCAGGCGCGCCAGTTGGAGCACACCGCGCGGAGGCGGACATAATCCAAGAAATCTCCGGCGAGCACCCGGTCGGCGATGATCTGCATCACGTCCACATGCAGCGACCCCCAGGAGGATGGGGGCTCCGGTTCCTCAGCGGCGTCTAGCCGGCGGCGCTTTCTACCGCCGCTGCAAGGAAGCATACCACCCCGCTCCGTCGGTGCTCGCCGCCGTCGCAGCAGCCGAGACATGCCGAGTCCTCAAACCTCAGATCCGATCAAAAAATTCTTCTAAGATCGGATTGAATACCTCACGAGGAGGTGGAAGGAAGTAAGGAGGCAATTTATAATACCAGCGGATACCGGCGAGCCACCGCCACCACCTCTGACTCCGATTCCTACTCGGTCTCCCTCTCCGAGACGGATTTAGATCAGACTTTGGACCGCCACCGACGTCGCCGCTGCCTCCTCGGGTATTGTGCGTGTGCCCGCAAATTGGCGTCCTTTTGTATTTGGGCCGAGGCCCAGACCACGAAAGGGAAAACAAAATAAATAAATGAGTATACTGGCAGCTAGGGTTAGGTTTCGTAAAGCGCTCCCGGTTATCTCAGTTTTACGGGAAAATCAATTCGGCCGCAAATTTTGCATTATGAACCTCCTATTCTTAGGATTTTGCGGTAAACAGAGCCCGAACTTGTATTATTGTAATTTAGCCCTTATCCTTTCCATAAATTTAATAAGGCTACCACAGTGTAAAAATTTTGCAATTTAGTCTCTGGATTTCCAGAAATTATAAAAGTGGGCTTCCATTTTCTACAATTTTAGCATTGGCCCCTGAATTATTCTGAAATTGCAAGTATGGGTTTACACCTTATGGAAACTTATATTTAGCCCCCTAGATATTTGATTTGTTTGCTTTTAAGGCATTGGCATTTAATTTCGAGTTATTTTTCATTTTTGCTGTTGCGGTGATTTATTATATTGTTTTCTTAGAACATAAATTTGTAGAAAATTTAGAAAAATTCCTATTTGCTTAGAAAATTCAATATTTATTTTTATGCATGTACTACAATTATGAATTTTTTCTGGATTTTTTGTATTTAAGAAAACTTCATTAAAATCTCAAAAAATTGTAGAAAATTTGTATTAAATGCATTTTTGCATGATTCTAAATATTGTAGAAACATGTTTGATATCACCAAAAGAGAATAATTATCTAATATGGGTTTTGTACATTAAGATCCACATAAACTCAAATGATCTCATGAGACTATTGTTGAGGAAAACCAGTGCACTAACACCGAGAAGGCAAAAACTCTGATCTTTTTCAGACATCAACTAAACAAGGATATCAAGAATGAATACCTCAAAAAGAAGGATCCACAGGCACTGTGGAAGTCATTGAAGGGTCGCTTTGATCAGCAAAAGGCCTTAGTCCTTCCCAAGCTCAATATGATTAGTTGAACCTACATTTCTAGGACATCAAATCCGTAACGGAATACAATTCAACACTTCATCACATAGTGTCCTAACTAAAACTCTATAAGTAGGAAATTATAGAGAATGAACTGATAAACAAAACTCTCTCTACCTTCCACACTAACACCATTGTACTCCAGCAGCAATGATCCGGGACGATCTCATATTAATAAAGATTTATGTTGGATCGACAAGACTTGGTCGCTGGTCAAGCCGAGTTGGCGGATCGACAAGAATTGGTTGTTGGTCCAACCGAGATGGCGAATCGACAAGACTTGGTCGTTGGTCGAACTAAGTTGGCGGATCAACAAGACTTGGTCGCTGGTCGAGCCGAGATCTCAAATCGACAAGACTTGGTCGACGGTCGAGCCGAGTTTGTTGGTAGACCGAGTCGTAAGGAGAGTTTGTTGGCGGACCAAGTTGTAAGGCATGTAGTGGACGAGCGCAGCTCTTGGATTTGCGTGGAATCAGTATTGTCGACGATTGGGAGTCGGATCCTTAGTCGATCTTATGGAATTTATTTATGTAGGAAGTGGAGACCATTCAAAACGCCCAGAGGTAAGTTAAGGTAACTATGAATTAGAGGCACAAAGATTTATACAGATTCAGGCCTCAAAAGATTGAGTAATGACCCTATATCTTGTGGTGTTTTCACTATATATGTAGAAAATTACAAAAAAGAGACTATTACAGAGAAAGGCTAACAATCTCCTATTATCTTCAGATTGCTTGTCCTCTCCCTGTATGCTTGTCGCCTTTTATATTGATTGAAAAGGTGTGAATGTAAAGCAGTTCCGGGAGGTTGGACAGTTGCTAAGATGCAGTTATGGAACTATTTGGGGAAGTATCCGGACAGTCACGATAAAAGGCCATCTGGGCTCGTGTGCCGTGCCTGCACACAGAGGCTCAACATGCCCCTGTGGAAGGGCACGGGCGTCTTTGCCCCGGGCGATCCGGGACGCCCCCGCCCCTGCGTCCGGGTTCGGGTGACCGTGCCCGCGCCCGCGCTCGGGGGCTCAATATGCGCCCATGGAAAGGCACGGGCGTCTCCGCCCCGGGCGGTCCGGGACGCCCCCGTGTCCAGGTCCGGATGACTGTGCCCACGCCTGAGGGCTCAACAACCGCCCGTGGAAGGGCACGGGCGTCTTCGCCCCGAGCGCTCCGGGACACCCCCGTGTTCGGCTCCGGGTGACTGTGCCCGCACCCAGGGGCTCAACAACCGCCGGTGGAAGGGCACAGACGTCTTTGCCCTGGGTGATCCGAGACGCCCCTGTGTCGGGCTCGAGCACCCGGGCCTAGGGGGCTCAACAAGCGCTCATGGAAGGGCACAGGCGTCTTCATCCCAGGTAATCCGGGACGCCCTCGCGGCCGGGTCTGGGTGACCGTTCCCACACCCGGGAGCTCGAGTCGTACCCGCAAATGGACGCGGGTCCTCTCTTCCCGGGATGCCTCGGAAATTGAAGAAGACACGTGTCAAGCATCCAAATCCTTGCCCCTGTGAAAAGGCGGCAGTGCCCCTTGATCCAACGACCGTGGCCAGGGCATTCTAGACTTTTTGCATTTTTGGGGTCTATATATACCCCTTGTATCTCTCTTGTAAGGAACAACTCAATTCATTTTACACATATTAAAAGCAATAGGCACTCCCTAGGAGACCTTCCCCGCGAGAGAACCTCCCCCAGGACTTACGTCCGGGCAGTGCCAACAACACTAGGGTTCCCACTGGAATCCGAATCTGTATAAACTCTTTGTGTCAACCTCTGTGATTGCCCGACAGGAGGTGATCGTTGTACGGTCAACTCGCATCACTGTACACGCGTTATGCACGTCCAAAAACATGCCTGGGCATTTTTAATATCACAACAATTGTCGCCATCCATGGGGAACCATGATGATTTGCCATGGTTCCCACAAGAAGAATGAGGAATCTCTCCTCGCTGTCAAACAACGTTGGTCCGTGTGACCGTGCGCAAGGTACCATCATCCCGGCGCCGTCGTTCAGGGACTCCTGGGTGGACGCAGCGCTCCCATCTCTAGCCGCTCCTGGTGGAAGCCTACCCAAGTCGAGCGTGCCAGCCAAAACCGCACATGTGGGGCCTAGCACTCCCCGAGCGGCGCCCTCGGTCACGGGGGACCCATTACTGGGGGCACTAGTCTAAGGCCAACTCCGTGCCCAGCGCACTCTAGAAGAGCTTTTTGCCTGTCTTGGCAAGGCTTCCAACCCCCGTGTATCCGCCCTTGTTCTCGTTCATGGGGGCGCCATCCCCGTTCTTCGCGGAACATTCGGTCGCATTTCTGGCGCCGGGGGCCCTCCTCGCGTCTGGGGCCTTCCCCACGCAGGGAGCACTCCCAGCTCCGGGAGGCCTTCCCCGCGCCAAGAGGTGTTCCTGCGCCCGGGGCCTTCCTCGCGCTGGGAGCCTTCCCCGCGTCGGGGGCCTTCCCTACTCCAGGAGGCTTTCCCGCGTCCGAGGCCTTCCCTGTGCCAAAAGCCTTCCCTGCTCCGAGAGGCCTTCCCGCCTTCAGGGCGCTCCCCGCATTGGGAGCCTTCCCCATGTCGGGGGTATCCCCTACTCCGGGAAGCTTTCCCACGCTCAAGGCCCTCTCAGCACCGGAAGCTCTCCTTGCACTAGCAAGTCCGCCCACCCCGGCGGTTGCATTCGCGCAAGGGACTGCCCCCATGCTGGGGGCCTCCCCCATGCCTATGGTCACCTTCGCGCCGGGGGACTCCCCAACTCTAGGAACCCCTTTGCCGCTGGTGACCTTCGTCGCCCCAGAAACCGCTCTTCCCACACAAGTCACTGCTGGCACGCTGAACGCCTGTCCCGACTAGGAGCCGGCTCACTTGCCGGTAGCTTCCCCCAGGTCCGTTGCTAATGCGCATCAGCTCCCTCCTCCCCTGAGGCCGCCTCTACAGGCTCCCCCAGCGGACTAGACCCACTTCACACAGGATGAGGTAGAGCACATGCACACTACAAAGCCCGCGGGGACCTTCTTGCCGTTGCTCGGAACCGCTCCCGGGGCGAGACCTGCGCCCGACCCATGGTCACAGGGAGTCACGTTCCCCACCGAACAAAGGGAAGAGGCCAGTTGAAGAGGCTACTGTTGCTTGTGGGGGGTACTCGGACATTCAGGAGGTCAGCTTGACTAACCCCAAGGAGAAAAGGCGTTACCATCGCGTAGGCGGACCGTTGGGGCCTCTCTCGGACTCGGGTAACGAGCGCGCCTCCCCAGTCAAGGGGGATAGCGACCGCGACTCCCCCCGGGAGGTCGGGGGGCCAACCAGCCATTGTGAGAGAGGGAAGCGACAAAGGAGAGAGGGAGGAGGTGGTGGCGTCACCGCTGCGAGCAATTATGGTTGTTGGGGGAGGAGAGAAAGAGGAAACGGGGGAGGAAGGGAGGCAAGTGGTGCTGACGCCATCCTCGGTGTCAGCAGTTGTGATGGGTAATGGCAGAGGGTGGCCAGTGCATAAGCAAACCGTGTAGTTTGGGCAATGGGAGTAAGAGAAGAAGGAAGATGAGAAGAGATTTAGGATAGAGATTGGATCTAAGTTAAATGTGTGATTTAGATGATGTAAATTTTTAAGAAAAAAGATGTACCTATTGATTAGACACCCCTCTTATAAAATGACAAAAATGTGAGTATTTTTCTTAGAGTTGTCATTCATAAAAGGGAAACAGAGTAATTCTTGATCTGCTAAATGGGAGTAGAGGTGTGAAGATTTTTATTTCATAATGAATCCTCTCATACTCTAATATACTCCATTGCAAAATAGGAAATATTAGCTTCATACCACTCAAAAATATCTACTTTAGCAAAATATCACTTAAATGCGTTGACTTAATAAAATACCACTCAAAAATACCTTTGTTAGCTATTTAGCATTTCGGCCAACTTTTATTAGGGTTTTTGTTTAAAATTTTGAAAAGTCCAAATTTTCCCTCACCTCCTTCTAGATCCAACCCAATCTGGGCTATGCAAACAGGCCTAAAGATATTAAGTGTGAAAAATGAGCAGCATTGGCACCGGCACGACGCTACTCTCATGCGATTCTCCTCCCCAGCGTCGGCTAGATTCGGACGTTCAATGCATATAACTTAAAAAACGCCTTCGAAACTCTAGATATACAAAACCCTAGATGGGGAGGGGGTGATGACATCGTGCGGGGAGGGGTAGGCGGCGCCAGAGAGATCGTGGGGAGGCATTGTCACAAGAGGGAGCAATCGCGAGAGAGTGGGAAAAAAATTTCCTTCACACGCGTTTTTTTCAGGGTGATCCGGTGGGTTTGGGCTGGAATTTTCTTGTTCTCAGTCTAACCCAAACGCTATTTTTAGGTGGGCCAAATTTAATTCTAGGTGAGATTTTATAGTCCTCAAATTGGGTCAGATACAGCCCAATCCAGACTATGCAAACAGGCTAAAGATATTAAGTGGGGAGATTGGCGAAGGAGATTGAGAAGCGGCAATAGAAAAAAAAGAGTCTATTTGAAAACTCAAGATTTAACCGTAGATTTTATGGGCTGAAATTAGTATCCTAACTAGATTCAGGTCATTTTATGGACTGGAATTAGTATGCGAACTAGATTTAGGTTGGTGTTTGGATCGGTAAGGATCAGGAAAGCTCACCAGCGTGGGAAGCCCACCAATCCAGCGAGTTTGGAAAATTTGGCTGAGAGGCCTGGAAAGCCCGGCCTTCTCGTGTTGTCCTCTTCGCCCATATCGCTCCACCTCCTCGCCCACGTCGCCGCCCTCCACCTCCCTCTTCGCGCGGCGCCACCAGATCCGCCGGATCTGGTGCGCCCGAGCACCGCTTAAGCTCTCGAGCCACGGTCGCCGCCGTATACCAGATCTTCCGCCGCTCTCCCTCTCTTCCTTCGCTCTTCCTCCTTGATATCCCCTGTTGCTTCTCACCCCCAATCTCCACGATCTTCGGCATCGACGATCTCCACGATCCTTCTTCACCAGCCAGCTCCAGCTCTCCAGCATCAACGATGAGCTATCTATATCTTTGTATATGTCTCAGATCTCCTCTCTATGCGGTTTCTTGGTTAGATGGCTAGATCTGTGTGTATGTGTGTGTGTTTGATTGGATTGTATGTGTAGGTGGATGCAGAGGTTGGTGCGGTACCCGACGTCGGAGGAGCTGTGCATCGGCAAGATCAAGTTCAAGGCCTTCGATCTCAGCGGCCACCAGATCGCCCGCCACTCCCAAATTGAGATCAGAATTCAAAAGAACACCAGTACGTTGTAAGTACACCACCACTACCAGTTTTAGATTGCAACTGTACAAAAGTTCATTGCTGTGATATCAATTTGAAGTGCATTGCTGTGGTATCAATTTGAAGACTAGATTGCAGGTCAATTACACATACATGTTCTGCTGTTCATAGGATTGGATTGCCTGGATTTCAGCCTTGCAAGTCAATTACAGTTTTGTATGTCGAGTATGTTTTTGTTGTTTTCTGTTTTTGTTACAATTGATGGCGTGAAAACAGTAAGGATTAGCAACATCTTGGTAGATGTTTTCAGCCAAAAACATCACAAGCCAGAGTATCTTTGACACAAGAAATAGTCAGATCTGAACTCTAACTATGTTGGTCTCAGATCTGAACTCTAATCAGTAATAGTCAGATTTGAACACTAAAAAAACGTCGCAAGGACTTGCAGTTTTAAAGATCTGAACTCATATGGTTAGTTAGACTGTCAGATCTGAATAGATGAGTAAAGTCTATACTCTTAACTAACTATGTTGGTCTCAGACTCCGTGGAATTAATCTACATCTTAGTGAGAACGGCGGTCGCTATTGAGTGCTAGGTGTGCACAAAAGGTTGAATATTTTTTCTTCTCTCAATTTTTTTTCTTGATTTGCTTTCATCATGGTCGATCAAATGGTCTCTGAGTGGGACTTACATGTTTTGTTGCCGTTTAATTAGCAAGACAGCAACTCCTTTTTTGACGAAGAAATAGCAAATACATTACTGATTAGTTCTTTCAATTATATCATAGAGTTTATGTCAGTTATGAATGGCATTAAGAAGGCAGTTTTAGCAAGATTTGATGTTTTAGTCTTCCTTTGTCGGCCCCATGCAAGCTCATTAACATATTAATGCAATATATGGTCAAGAAAGCGCTAATCTAGCTCATTGAAAATTTTTAAGCCGACACACGTATTAATGCCTTATGACTCAAAAACAAGGGAAAACAAAATATAATGTTACAAACAAAATATGCCATGGGAGAGCTGTGTGGTATATAATCAAAGCTACAAATTATGGTGATCTTATTTCTTATAATGGCGCCCTTAGTTCAGTAGTGAAAGACTAAACCACAAGTCTGCACAAACACTGACAGAGTAATTAAGCAGATTGTTTGTATGTTGTTACCTCTTATAGCTCTCAACTGTGTCAATCTTTGTTGCCAAGGTTGTAGCCTCAGATTTCCACTTCTGCTTTGACATTGCAGATATAATTCAATGTGAGAAGTATGTAGATTGCTACATTGTATTCTTTGCATTTTCATATTCGGAGAATTGTTAAATGCATGGGAGCAATATATAGAGTAATGTGCTAATGATCACTCATCAAATAACCAAACATAATATGCAATTAATTACTATTTGGATATATGAGAGAACATGAGAACTGAAAAAACCTCCAGGTACCTGGATGCTTGCTTCACCATCTGCTTTCTTGTTTGCAGGTGTGTCCTTTGTGTTCTTGAGGTAGCGATCGATTGTCTTCTTCAAGCTGAATATTTTCAAATTTTACCATAAAGTTAATTATTTTCATTTATCAATATGCAGTATAATCATGGTTTTTTATAGACTCGAGATGATGTACATGGACTAAATTGATAAAAAAATGCTATCAAAATAAGCAAGCATATGGGGAAATAAGCATTTCGGACAGGCATATTTTGTGTACGATGAGATTGATGATATATTTTAGTATGGCAATGAATATTAACATGTTTTTCTGATGAATGGTACTATCTATGGGTTATTTTAGTCTTCTGACAAGTATTTCTTTCTAGATTTCTGGCACTAGTAACTAGATGTTTATTAATCTTCCATTGCTCCTTTATTTTTCTTATTCACTTATTTTGTTTGTTGTTATTTTATTTACTAGTAATTATAGGCTTATGTTCAACACAACATTTTATTATATTGATTTATGCTAGTTAAGTATTGTTGAATCCTCTATTGACTTGATTGCCATGATGTTAAGTATTGCAAATTGATAAGCAGTAGCACAAGTATTTTGTTTCAAATTTTCTTTGAATTATTGTTCGAATTTTCAGAATTTTGCTTATTTTTGAGAAACTTTTTGAATTGCCGAGATTTTTATCCTTTCAAAATTTTCACCCCTCCTTCGCCGCAGCCACCGCCTCCTCCTCCGGTGACCTCCCCCCGCCTTCTCTGCCGATGACCTTTGCTGCCTCCTCGAATGTGACGTCTTCAGTTCTTGCGGTTCTCATGCCCTTTGATAACTTGCTTTCGGAACCTAAAATCATATACAATGCAATCACATACAAGTAATCTATCAAGAAATTTGTTTTTCTTTTAAGGTACTGTTCCTCTGTTGTTGATGTGATTTGTGAGCCTTTTTTACTCTCTTTGGCTGCTGCTGCCAAGCTAGGGGAAGGAAGAAGGCAAAAGGAAGGTTGGATTTGTGTTAGGACTTAGCCATCTATTAAGACCAAATAGAACTTTTTTTTAAAAGTAAAATCCAACTCATCACTTTGACGTCATTCTCCCGATGGATTATGATAGAAAGAAGCTACATGTACACCGTGGTTGGTTTGCCGACGGTGATGTCCCAGCGAATGGCTGCCAGTGATGTTCACTCCATGTCAATTAATGAGAGTTATGTCGTAATATGCCACAACATCGATGGATTTTTTTTCTAAGATTTAGGGGTTGATGATTTGTTACTTCCGAAAACTTAGTTGTGTGTTGCTTTCAAGGAGTTTACTAGGAAACATTGTCTTATCCCTCCTACTATTAAATATAACAATAATTTTACTAAAAATAATTAAAAAGAATACCGTCATTGACATGAGTCCCCACATGTCAAGTATTGTAATTTTTTATTCAGTCTCTAATCCTACTCCACTCTCTCTCTCTTCTATCTCTTTCTCTGTTCCTCTCCTTCTGGCGGTGGTGGTAAGGCCCAGCGGCAGTGAGTCCCAACAGTGAGGATGGATAGTCACCTCAATCCCTTCCTCTCTAGCGCTCCCTCTCTCTCCTATCTCTTTCTTTCTAGTTCTCCCCTCCTTGCTTTCCCAACAGCGAGGCCTAGCGGGCTAGAGAGGGAGGGCTGGAGAGAAATGAATTGAGGTGACTTGCTATCCTTGTCACCACACTTGCCGCCACTGTTGAGAGGGAGAGAAATAGAGAGAGAGAGAGAGGAGCGTGTGGGTAGGGCTACAGAAAGAATAAAAAATTATAGTCACTGATATGTGGGACCTACGTGTCAATGATTATATCTTTAATTATTTTTTGTAAATAATTGTTATATCTAATAGTAAAATAATGAGGGGTGAAACGAAAGAAATACTTGTGGGAATGCAAATATTTTGAAATGACATTTGGGGCGTATCTACCAATGGGCCTTAACTTCTGATAGGATTTATGAAATTTCTTGAATTTTTAAGGAAAAAACAACTGCCTGCACCCTAAACAGTCCCAATATTATTGTAGATATGTAACTTATAATGACCATTAACTAACTATTGTTTGGTATTCCAAGTCTTCGTTTAGAGTTGTGGTAGGACTTGTGATGTAGTATATGATACGGTTACATCTAAAAATAATATGTCAAATAAAGTATTTTCAAAATACATTGGGGCGCCAAATATAGAAAAATTAGACTATTTTAGACTTAGTTGTTTTTATTGTTATACATTCCCAAGAGAAACCGTCTAAAGTATCAACATGTTGCTTCCATGGCGATCCCCTCACAACAGCACGCAAAGATCCAGACTGTCATGGCCGAACTCTTTCATGATCAAACAAGTGACAGTAGAACATTATAATCATGGGCCCATTTCGTTTGCCAAACATGGCCCTAAAAATCAGTTGGGTTCATCACCTTTCTTTCTTAGGCCCACAGCCCATAAAAATTCTCTCTCTCTCTCTCTCTCTCTCTCTCTCTCTCTCTCTCTCTCTCCTCCCCCCCCCCCCCCCCCACACACACACACTAAAGAAACGCCAAACAACCTCGACCCCTCTTCACACCTTTCATGTAAATTAGGTAGGCTCCCGCGTGTTGCCGCAAGTATTGAGGAAAGATATTTGTAGATGATAAGGTATTGTATTTAAAATTGAATGATTATGTTTAGGTTATACCCTGTTTCGACCAATTATGCACTAACCAATCATTAACATACCTTGTATTATTTTAACTGGACGAGCGCGAGGAGGTTTTGTGAAGATACGACTGGTTCTGGAATATATGGCCATGAATAGAGTTGGTCAAATAGGACCATGTTTTTGGGCTGGATGACCACGACCACAACCTACGCCTACACAACCAGTTTTGAACTGAACGACCATTATCAGGTCTCGTGTTGTGAAGTATTATCTATGAAAGTAAAAAAATTGGTCGAATAGTAATTTTCGAGGTGGTCTTCGAGGTCTACTGGTCATTTTTTCTCTGTGGTCGACCAGTTTTTGGACTGGATGTACACAAGCAGCGTTTATGGTGATACAATAAAATTAGCCCGAGCAGTAAGAAAATTTTGTCGAAATGTTGGACCCGTCAAATAACAAAGCTTGTATTATTTGATTGGTCATTTTGTTTTGTTGCGATTGAATCAACAGCATCGTTTTTTGGATTTGTACAATGGACATTTTTTGGCTTCTGTTCGAATGACCTTGCAATGGGTGTGGTCGAATGCGGTGACTTCGTCTACTGTACAAAAGAGGTTGCCTGGTCTATTTTCCCCATTGATCGAAGCCAAAGATCTGGTCGTGGTCGAGTGTGTTTGTGATAGAATAAAATTAGCTCGAACAGTAAAAAAAATTGGTCGAAATGTTGGACTCATCAAATAACAAACCTTGTATTATTTGACTGGTCATTTTGTTTTGTTGTGTTTGAATCGTCAGCATTGTTTTTTGGATATGTACGTGGTCAAATGACCTTGCAATGGCTGTGGTCGAATCCGGTGACCTAGTCTACTGTATAAAAGTGATTGTCTGTCTATCTTTTCTACTGGTCGAAACTGAAGATCTAGTTGTGGTCGAGTGTGTTTATCAGTTGGCGAGTGCGGGACAGCTGGATCATGGGGGCCACATTCGATGGTCCAGATGAAGTAAACACGCCAATCCAACGGGTAAGAACGAAACGACGATGTGGCCTAACGTGGACTAAGCGTTCGAACCAAAGGATAAAAGCGGCGGAATCCACGTGGACCGCGCTGATGAAACGAAGATGCAGATTGAACGGCAACGAACGTGCCTTCGACATGGGCACAGCCTGGGGCGAGTTGAGGTTTGGATTGTATATGGCTATATGTGACTTCTCTTAACCTATCTCTCTCTCCCTCCCTCACCAGCCTTTCCTCCTCGCCCTCAACCTCGACGCCGCCGCCGCTGAAGCCTCCGGCAACGGCAAGCGCCTCTACGATGACACCGACGGCGGCAAGGCGGTGAGCTCCCACTAACTAACCTTACCCTCTTCTGACCCTGAAGTGAACTGAACTGAAGCGGAGGGTCTTCTTGTATTTTCACTCTGGCTCTGCAGGAGCGCGACTCCGTGCAGCTCGCCGGCCTCTTCCCCCCGGTGTTCTCCGCCGGTGGCGTGCAACCGGACGACCTCCGCCCCGGCCCGCCTCCGGAGGTTGCACTCACAACGGAGCCCCAATATCTGATGCGAAAGCTGTGTGCTTTGGTTAGGAATTATTGGAGCCAATGCTAATTCTTTTGTATGTATGGTTGTTGTGCTATGTAGGTGTTCCGCACGCAGCCGAAGCCCGGTGAAGGAGCCATGGTGCATTAGCCGTCAGCACCACGGCCGAAGGTGCGTGCACGGCGCAGGCAGGCAACGGATTCCCACAGTATCGCCGAGAGGGTAATGATGCCATCTGTCTCCATAACTGAAATTGTGTACTAGCTTAAGGAAGCTTTATGTGTAGTGCAAGTATGAAGTTTGCAATTGTGGGTACTGGTTTGTCTGGTTGGTGATGTCATTCCTAATAGAAACAAGATAGCTTGCTGCAGAGTTTCTTGCGGTTTAGGATTAGATCATGGATCGTTGCCGTGCAAGCAACCAGCAATTTTAGAAAAAGGATTTTTGTATTAGCCTTTTGATTTCCATGGTGTTGTATTATGTTAGAAGTTTCCACCTTTTGAAAAAGAGTACATCAAACTGGAATCTTGTTATGTGGTGAATGTGCTATGATTTGAGGTACCTAATTTTTGAGGCTCGAGAGTATGCTTGTTAGAGCTTCAGTAATGTATTGCCAATATTTGTAGAATTAACTGGGTACCTTATCGCTTGTACTTTACTCATGTTAGTTTGCACCTTTATTTTTAACTTGAATTTTTTTCAGACTTTTTTTTAGGATCTTGGTTTTTTTAGCAGTGTTTTGAACCATCCTTTGTTCCAACGCAGCTAAGAAGAGAGAGAATAGCAGAAAGGATGAGGACCTTGCAGGAATTGGTCCCCAACACAAACGAGGTAATCATGTTTATTATGCTTCTAGATGATATTATAAAGTGAAGACTTGGATGTTTCACATGCCTACCATTTATGGAATTTTCAACAAGTGGTCTGGGCTCATGATGTCTGAGAGTAGTGTACAATATCTTTGCAGTCTGATCCTACTTGTTTTTATAAATAAACCTCCTCCTCTTTAAAATAGTTCCTTATTATATATTGATTCTATTCCCAGATAATTATGCTCTCTAGAGGTAGTACGTACCGCCATTTGAGATAACATAAGCTTGTAATCCTCCCAGTTTACAAGCTTGTAACCCTTTAATCACTTTACTACAGATTTTTAGTCATTCTGTAACTCCAAAAAACGTCAAACATCATTTTGCTGACTTCTTTTAAACTGTGCAGACAGATAGGGCAGCAATGCTAGACGAGATCCTCGATTATGTAAAGTTTCTGAGGCTTCAAGTAAAGGTATGATTGCCTATCTTACTATTTTATACAGCTGCTCATGTTTTAAGCTGTTTGATCTGGACCCTTGCTTCCATAATGTCAGGTTCTGAGTATGAGCAGACTGGGTGGTGCTGGCGCTGTTGCACAGCTGGTTGCTGACATTCCACTCTCAGTTAAGATGATCCTCTAACAAATATCAAATTTTGGATTCTCAAAAAACAAATATAGAATTTTGCACTACTAGCTTCTGTTGAATTCACTTCAGATGGCATTCAATTAAGATGGCCTGATTATCTCAAATTGTTTCTTATTTGTTGTTCCATTGTACAACTGTAAGAGGTGCCCTTACTAAAATAAAAAAGAGAAGATTGTTCTGTAAAACGGTGCTTTTGCACTTATGTGTGCCATTTACTCATGTTCTTCTGCCTTGTAGTGCTAATTCTTGAGGAATTATTCTTGCCTCTTGCTATCATTTTCATCTGGCAAAGTTGCTGGGTATTCCTGCTGCTTTAGAAATGTGTTCCCACACACCCGTATTTTCATGAGACATGCAAACTCAAAAATATTCTATGGTCTTTGTTTTCATATTGATGACCATCTCTATGGTTCCTAAAACCTGTTGTTCTCATATGAATGCATTATCAGATTTTGGTTGAGAGTATTTTGTTATCCCAGTATGCATATACTCAGATTTCCCTTGCCTTCAGTCCTTCAGAAATCCGTTATGAACCTTTCTCTTTTTGTAGCTGTTCATTCCTTTTTTTCTAGGTAGTGATGTAGAAAGATTTTTTTACTCTTTATTGAATTGATTTATTTGATTATCTGTTGGTACGTCATGTCAACGTACACTGTAGGTTCTTGCTGTCAACGACAACTAGTCCAGTATATCTTTTTGTTTGACAGCTACCAACATTTAATATTTACTAATGAGTTGGCTAGATGAAATATTTTAATTGTATTTTCTAGATCTCCTCAAGCAAAGACCTCAGCATCATTATAATTGTTTGAACATAGCATTGTTTTTTATGTATGCTCACCCTGTTTTCAGAAGCTAAATGTAAACCTTCTGTTTGACAATTTTGTATCCTTGTAGCATTAACGCCCTGATGGTGATGTTGCAATATGGCAGTAATTCTTTCTTTGAATAATAATGTCTTGACTTTATCAATCTTTTTTAAGTCTTCCGTCAGTTGCACCACATCAGTTGGTTGTTAAACTGTACCTTGATTGCATGACATTAGGAGGCAAGTGACAGTGGGAGCAAACAGCAGATTTGGGAAAAGTGGTCAACCGATGGCACAGAAAGGCAGGTAGCGAAGCTGATGGAAGAAGACATCGGGGTGGCAATGCAACTCCTCCAATCCAAAGCGCTATGCATGATGCCAATCTCACTCGCCATGGCGATCTATGACACACACCATCTGCAGGAGGGTCACTCGCTGAAGCCTGAACCAAATACTCCTTCATAGTATAGTAGCAACAGCTTTAGCATGCACCCCTACTACTATTAGGCGTCAACCTACCCAAGTGTAATATAAAAACTTCATGTTTTGGTTGACTAACAATAAACCAGGAAAAGACCTAAAAGATCCCCTCCACTTGAAATTGTAGCAATGGTATATGATTTCGCCTACACCTTTTACTCTTTTGTTCAAAAGTGCTTTGATTGCAGGGATATGATAAGCAAGTAGCAACCTGCTCATGCTCCTGCACCTTTCAATGCCCCTGAGTGTGCGACTGATGAGGAGAGCTACCAAAGAGTCTAGCTTGCTCTCATATTCTTTCCTTTTGGATCTGTAGTGCACTAGCCATACACATTGTGGCGGGGTCGACCGCACTTTTAGTAGTGGGTGTTCGGACTAATCAAAAGGGGGCTGATGTATGTGTGAAGTCCTCACAATTGGTTGACAAAATCTGAAAGAATGTTTGAGATGGAAGATGATGTTGATGGTGAATGGTGGTGCTATTTCTTGTCTATTTCTTCCAAAGTGGAAAATGGAGATTTTGGTCAATGGAGGCCGAGCATGCACTAATCCGCTTGCCGGTGAGTTGGAGCGTGCGCCTTTATGTACTTTACTTTTCTGTTTTCTAGTCATCGTCTTGATAAGAACTGCCATCTGAAGTTTAGCTTCTACTGTTTTGTTTGTTCAGACATGAAACTATATATATCTTTGTGCTGACTTAACAAATCTTCGGGGCTTATACTTCCATTTTAGTTGTGGGTAACTGCTGTTGTTACACTATTTACTGCTGGCAATCTCATGGTTTTTCCAAGCGTGCTAATTATTTGTGAATGTATCCAACCATGCACATTTTAACAGTTGTATGATGCTTAAATTTTACTGTTAAATGTTAATAGTTCACAGCAGTTGTTGCTATACTTTTCTCTGAGGTTTCATGCTTAACCACCTTGTGAAGTTTCCACTAATGGTTCAGGAGTAGGTGATAAAGTGCAGTTCAGTATGTTGCATCCTGCTTTCCAAAAAGGTTTAATTATTTTTCATTATTTGTACTAGTTGGAATGCCATTCTGAAAAAAATATTAATAAAAATAAACATAGTGGTGATGTTTTTCCTTTTTATAAAGGGCAATTTCTTTTGAAATTATAGCAGAAAATTATTTCTCAAATTGTGTGGTTGGTGGTCCAAATGTTTTAATACTTCAATTCATCACTGTACTCTTTAGTCGGTGTCTGTGATACTACTATATCTATTTGCAATACACTTGTTTATTCGTATTTCTCTTGGCATGCTCTGCAATATCATATGTTCATACAATCATGCGTTCATACTTTTATTCTTCATTTGGTTATACAACAAACCTTCTTTTTTTATATATATGTATATTATGTAAAAAGGAAAGTGCTTTGTTGAACAAGTTGTAGGTGACCTATTATATTGATGTCGTTTGGCCTTGTTTTGAATTTCCTATCAGCCAGTTCATTTGTCTCTGTAAACTTAAAAAGAGTGTCGGACCTATTGATTAGAGCATTTAACTAGGCTTACAGGTGAAAAGGTAATGTCATCAAATCTCACCAATAATCAATAAGGGCATGTTTGGATATAGAGTTGGATGATAAGATCAAAACTTGCGAACTATTTGGGATTGGATCGAAAATCGGATATGTTCGAGATCGGCTCGAGCATGAGGTGAAGCTCGAGTAAGAATTAGAGTTTCGCTCGAGCCTTCCCGAGTTCGCTCGAGTTTGTCTTGTTAAAACTTGAATTACTAATGATCCGTTTGAAACCTAGCCTTGGTTTTCGCACTAGACTCGCTCAGATTCTAATATGCGGAATAACGGGATCTTACTCGGAAATACCGAAACCCAAAGGTTGATCGAAAACACAGCTCAAAATAATTGCACAACTCTTTATTTCAAAGAGGGCTTTACACGTCGAACGTTAGGTCGCACTCGCCTACGTCGAAGGAACTATGTGTCTAAGACTTCAATCTTGATTTGATTGTATTCGATTGAATTCGATGATCTAAACTAGACCTATTACAAGGTATTTATAGTCCAATCGTATGAGTACGTATCAGACTCAATAACCTAAACGTATTAGACTCATATAACTAATCCTAAACAGATAAGCTTAGTTATACACATTCGGATCGGATTACAATTCCGAACAGGGAACGAATTCCTTTTCCTGGTCGCGGACCAATCCATGGTCGCGGACCCATATGCGATCAGGACTTGGTCGCGAAGCCGTATGCGATTAGGACTTGGTCGCGAAGCCGCATGCGGTCAGGACTTGGAGATCATCCCGGATCATGACTCCCTTGTTGAGAAGGAGCCAACCCCTGTTGCGACCTCTTGATTAAACTGGAGATGTGGAAATTGGACTTGTCCATCTTCTTTGGTGTACCACTTTGCCGCACGTGCTCGTTGATCTTTCCGACCGATTCGAAAAGTCTCCTTGGTGCCACTGCGGGTGGTAGTCACCTTCTTCTCCAGAATCACATCTTCATGTAGAGGTTCATCTCGTTGATAGACCAAATCTTCAACAGATGGTACTATGGTATCTGGCTCATCATCCAGCATTGAAGGCTCAAAGAGTTTGAGGTGCTCAACATTAACAACCGAGTAAATATCCATGTATGGAGGTAACTCGAGCTGATAAGCATTATTACCCACTTTCCGCAAAATCCGAAAAGGACCATAACGAATGGGTTTGAGCTTCTTACCTTCACCTTTAAGTCTCTCCTTACTCAGATGTAACCATACCATATCACCTTCTTAAAATTGCGCATCAACTCGGTGCCGATCATGTCGCGCCTTGTACTTGAGTTGAGCTTTCAGAAAGTTCTGTTCAACCTCACGATGGAGTCGTTGAATACCTTCCAGGAACTTTTGTGCTCGATCCTGATCAGATGCTTCCTTGCTATTCTGTGTTGAGGTAGGGATCACAAACTCCACGTCGAATGAACTCTGTGGTAGAAATCCTAAACAGACCTCAAACGGGGACTTTCCAGTCGAACCATGCACTGCTCGATTAAAAGCAAATTGCAGGTACGGTATGCTTCCATCCTAGGTCTTCGGGTGCTTCGAGTTATATCCTCTCAAAAGATGAACAACTGTGCGATTAACCACCTCGGTTTGACCATCAGTTTGCAGATGAAAAGCAGTACTCCTCTTCAGCTTGGTGTCCATCATCGTCCAGAGCGATCGCCAGAAGTGACTAAGGAACTGGGTATCGCGATCAGACACAATAGAAGTCGGCAGTCCGAAGTGTGTCCAAATGTGTTGAAAGAATACCCGAGCTGTCTCTTCTCCCGTGATAGTCTTCCGACAAGGTATAAGAACAATCATTTTGGAGAACCGATCAACGACCACGAATAGATAGTCATTGCCATGTCGGGTCTTAGGCAATCCTCCTAAGAAATCCATGGATATGCTTTCCCATGGTCGCGATGGAACTGGCAAAAGGGTGTACAAACCTATTTTTCGGTTTGCCGGTTTCGAGATGCTGCAAAGACCACAGCCTCGAACAAAACTAGCCACATCTTGCTGCATATGCGGCCAGAACACATGTCGGTGAAGATTTTGCAACGTCTTTGTAACCCCAAAATGACCAGCTACCTTCGATGTGTGCGCTTCTCGCATCCATTGAATTCGAGGTGCTCCACGAGGTATACAAAGTAAATTGCCCTTGTACAAGAGTCCTTCTCGACGAACGAACTCCGTAGGTTTCCCTGTTTTGAACTCAGTCAGTACTGTTTGAAAATCAGGGTCTTCACTGTACATAGTGGCATAGTCATCATGACATGAGGGCTCGATCTGCATGAACGCTGATAAGCAGAGGGTCGTAACTGGTGGTCGCGACAACATGTCCACCAATTTGTTGTGTACGCCCTTCTTGTACTTAATTACAAAATTGAACTGCTGCAGATACGACATCCACTTCATGTGCCGAGTTTGCTGTAGCTTGGACTGAGTTTGCAAATATTGCAATGGTGGTTGATGGTCGGTGTGGACAACCGTCTCTTTACCCAAGAGGTAGCACCGCCAATGTTTCACGGCCTGATGCAGTGCGCATAACTCCTTATCATACGTCGGGTAGTTCTTCTGAGCTCCCTGGAATAACTCGGAGTGATATGCCACTGGTCGACCTTCTTGCATGAGCACTGCGCCCATCGCGTAACCTGAGGCATCGATTTCTAGCTCGAATGGTTTCTGGAGATTTGGCAAAGCTAACACAGGCGCCTCGCTGATCTTCCTTTTCAGCAAGAGAAACGTGTCCTCATGTTTCCCTGTCCACTCAAACTTCTGATCGATCCTGGTTAACGCATGCAATGGAGAAGCCACAATCGAGAAGTGTCGGATGAACTTCCGAAGATATTGGCATGCTCCCACAAAACTACGCACGTCCGTAACTGTTCGCGGTCGCGGCCACTCGCGAATCACTTTTACCTTATCTGGGTCGATTTGCAACGTACCGTTGCCGACCAGGAATCCAAGGTAAAGTAGAGTTTGCTGGCCGAACTCGCACTTCTTACGGTTGAGGCGAAGTCGATGTTGCCGAAGCTGATCGAACACCTTTTCGACATGAATGAGGTGCTCATCCCACGAACGACTATAAACCAATATGTCGTCGAGGTACACGATCACAAAGTCGTCGATGAACTGTCTCAATACATCATTCATAAGACGCATGAAAGTTGCCGGGGCGTTGCAGAGACCAAACGGCATGACCAGCCATTCGAACAGATCTTGTCGTGTTTTGAACGCGGTCTTCCACGTATCCTCCTCTCGGATGCTGACTTGATGATATCCTGACTTAAGATCCAATTTGGAGAAGACAACAGCATGCTTCAATTGGTCTAACAGGTCATCAATACGAGGAAGGGGGTATCGGTTCTTGATGGTGATCTTGTTTAGTGCTCGGTAGTCGATGCACATATGCCAAGTCTCATCTTTCTTTGGTACTAACACCACAGGAGATCCACAAGGTGAACTACTTGGTTGAATGACACCATCGTTCAGCAACTCACCAAGTTGTCTTTTGATCTCTTCATTCTCCAATACTGAGTTGCGATACATACTCAGATTGGGCAGTGTCGCATCGGACACAAGCTGAATTTCGTGCTCGACTGGACGTTTCGGTGGATGACCCTGGGTAGTCTCGAACAGATCACTGTATTTCTCCAGTAGTCCCGACAAACGACCAGAATCTTCTCGGCACGCCAACGACAACGCTGGTCGAGTACCCTCACTTTGTCCAATGGGTCGAATCATGACAAGCACATACTTGTGACATGCATTAACAATCCGTTTGGCTTGATTTGCGGTAATCAAGTTCGAAGTGTTGACGTGGACGTCTCTACTAATCACGAACTTAACTCCGTCTTTGGTGAGGTCGTACTCTTGTGCTCGCCAATGGAAGTGAGCGTCTCGATCATACAAATACATACTCCCAAATATCACCTGACAGATATCGATAGGGACAACATCGCATTGCACCTCATCGATGTACCGTGCAGAGATCGCAAACTTCAACACACACTGACTCGTAATCTGTTGGTTCACGTCGGATGTAAACCAACCCAGCGGATATGGTCATGGGTGTGTGGTTGTCTTCAACCCAAGTCATCGAACCAGTCCAGCGGAGACCAGATTCTTCTGACTTCCGGGATCAAATATCGCTGCGACCACTTCGTGCTTCACCTGGATGTTGATGGTAAACAAGTCCTCTGTTGGGTGATGGTCGTTTGGTGGATGCGAACCCTTCTCCTTCGGCATTGCCATCAGAGATAAGGTCGTATCCGCCTCATTAACCGAATTCACTCGGACAACTTCTTCGTCGGGTGAAGTCGCAGTAGCCGTGGTTGTTCTTTTCCCTGGTCCGTTTTTCTTTGGTCGAAGTTCAGGATGAAGTTTGTAGCATTTGTCCTTCGTATGTCCCGCGACTTGACAATGTTCGCAGAAAGCACCCATGCCCGATTTTGAAGCGTTCTTCTTCGGACTCGGCTTTTTCTTTGTCGAGGTCGCACTTTCCTTCGTGCTTTTGTCGCTGCGGGATTTGTTCTTCTTCTCGATCGCCATAGCAGTTGTGCTTGCGGTCGCGATATCTTGGACGCCGAACAGACTTAGCTCAGTACTGATCGATTTCTGAAGTCCAGATGTGTACTTCCGAAATACTTGAGGGTCGGATAGCGAGATGCCAATGACCATTGCTTGTCGCCGAAACTCTGTCGTATAGTCTTGGACGGTCTGGTCGCGCCGTTGGTACAATCTGTGCCAACGCTCCCATCTCTCCTCAAGGTAGCCCATCGGATAGAATTCTTGTCGCAGAAGTCGTTTGAATTGACCCCACGCAAGGTCGTCAGCTTCACCACTGGCGACAAGGGCCTTCCACCATGTCTTGGCGTGGTCCTTCATCTTCAAAGGTGCAAACTTCACCTTTTGAGCGCTACTGAACCCTTTCAGGTCAAAGTAGGTCTCAAGTTGATCGATCCAAGAATCCAGCTTTTCGGCATCGATCACCCCATCATATATGGGTATATCAATCTTAGCGTCGACCTTAAAAGATCCGACAGCTAAGGAGGTGTTGGCGAGGTCGTCGGTTTTGTGGTCGCCTTCGTCTTCATCTTCGTCTGCTCTGCGCAAGTCTTCACCAGTCTTCTCACCTGTAACCTTCCCTACTTCAGGAGGTACAATCATGGCCTGCTGCTTAATCCACGCCAGCACGGTTTCCATGTCGGTGGAGAGCTTAGCCACTTGTTCGGCTAGGTTAGCTTGAACGAAGGTATCGTCAGACATTGTCGGAGACGCGGCTGTAGGAACCGTCAATTGATCGCCTGGAGTTTCGCCGGAGGTTTTGTAACCCTGGCGAGTCTTCACCATCCACAGGATAGGAAAGTTGCTCTGATACCAACTTGATCCGTTTGAGACCTAGCCTTGGTTTTCGCACTAGGCTCGCCCAGATTCTAATATGCGGAATAACGGGATCTTACTCGAAAATACCGAAACCCAAAGGTTGATTGAAAACACAGCTCAAAGTAATTGCACAACTCTTTATTTCAAAGAGGGCTTTACACGTCGAACGTTAGGTCGCACTCGCCTACGTCGAAGGAACTATGTGTCTAAGACTTCAATCTTGATTTGATTGTATTCGATTGAATTCGATGATCTAAACTAGACCTATTACAAGGTATTTATAGTCCAATCGTATGAGTACGTATCAGACTCAATAACCTAAACGTATTAGACTCATATAACTAATCCTAAACAGATAAGCTTAGTTATACACATTCAGATCGGATTACAATTCCGAACAGGGAACGAATTCCTTTTCCTGGTCGCAGACCAATCCATGGTCGCGGACCCATATGCGATCAGGACTTGGTCGCGAAGCCGTATGCGATTAGGACTTGGTCGCGAAGCCGCATGCGGTCAGGACTTGGAGATCCTCTCGGATCAACTAATTATCATTGTACTTTTAATGGGCTTATATTGCTGTGTCTGCTGCATGCGTATGGGCCGAAGGCCCGCGATGAACACGTACTCGACACGCACAAGCATGGCCACATTACAAGAGTCTCCTTTCGAAAACTTCTCGAGTCCTGGGCAGCCATTCTCTTCCTTGTCTCGCAATCCCTTCGCCGTCTAGCTCTCTAATCTGTTTGCATTGTGGACAATCTTCTCGACTCCTTGAAATCTCTCAACTGATTTGCGACGGAGCTTTTGAAGGATCGGGGAGAGATGGCGGTGGTGGCGTTGTCACATATGATGGAGGTGCTGACGCGGCGGGCGAGCTTGTCCCGTGACGTGTTGTAAAAGAGCCAGGGGAACATGGAGAGCAAGGTCTTCATCTTTGGCTCCTTCAACCACCACCCTCAAAGCCGTCATGCGCCCCATGCAAGTCTCATTTCTCCTTTTCATTTGAAATAGTTTGGAAAAATTTGAGGCAGTGAGTTGTATCTGAGATTTGGAATTGCAGGTGAGGGTGCACACAACCCGAATGGCGTATGAGAACATCGATAAGACGCTCAAATCTGCCAGGTGCTTCCACTAATCTCTACTGAAAATCATTAAATTTTGGTTCTAAGCTTGTTAACATTCGAGTAGAACCCGAGCCAAACCTAGTATATTATTAACTACAAGACAAGTCTGTTTGGACTCTTTCGAACTCGACTAGTTTACAACATAGTTCCGGATTAATTCCACTCCGAATTAAATTCGGCCCGGCAATTTTTTTTCCCTCCCTCTCGCGACGACGCCTTCCCGACGATCTCTCTCGCCGCCGCCGACCCCTCCCCTCGCGACGCCTCGACGCCGCAGCCTACCCCTCCCTGCACGACACCGTCACCCCCTCTCCGGTGAGACCATCCCCTCCCCATCTAGGGTTTCCGAGATCTAGGGTTTCGGAGGCGTTTTTTGATTTATATGCACTGAACGTCCAGATCTAGCCGACGCCGGGGAGGACCGCCTGAGAGTAGCGTCGCGCCGGTGCCAGTGCTGCTCCTTTTTCCCATTGATCTTCACAGATCCAGTGAACAGGGGGTGTTAGTCCCTCGCAAATCAGAGCAGATTACGCCTCCCCACGATCTCTCTCGCCGCCGCCTACCCCTCCCCTCGCGACGTCTCGACGCCGCCGCCTACCCCTCCCCGCACGACGCCGTCACCCCCTCCGGTGAGATCATCCCCTCCCCATCTAGGGTTTCGCAGATCTAGGGTTTCGTAGATCTAGGGTTTCGCATATCTAGAGTTTCGGAGGCGTTTTTTGATTTATATGCACTGAACGTCCAGATCTAGCCGACAGTGCTGCTCCTTTTTCCCACAGATCTTCACAGATCCAGTGACAAGGGGTATTAGTCTCTCTCAAATCGGAGCAGATCAGACCAAGAACACAAGCGCTTGGAAATCTTTGATGCAGGTACATAGCAATCTCCATTTCTTCTCCCCATCTCTTCTTTTCAACAGATCTATCTGCTTGTGTTATTTTCTTCTGTTCAGATCTTCACAGATCTATTTGCTTGTTTCAATAGATCTATCTGCATGTTAATTTCTTCTGTTCAGATCCATGGGTAGAAGATTTTTTTCTATTGATCTGTTCCTAGATCCATGCTTGTTTCTAGTTCAGTTCATAAGATTGATAGCATTCAAAGTTTTTCTGAGTGAAATGGGGAAGTATGTATGTGCTTAAAGTGAAATGCTTGCTCCTAGTTCCTGTTATATCTATCTGCATAATTCGTTCTGTTTGGATACATCTAGAAGTATGTATGTGCTTCAGTGCTAGTGTTTCAGGATGCCTTCACATTTTTTTTTTGCTTCAGTGCTAGTGCATGTTCTATCTGCATAATGCCTTCACATTTATATGAGATGATTAGTTATAGTTTTTTTGGGCTTTTCTCAAGCTGATGCATTTTTTCCTCCATTGCCTATGGTGTGAACAGCCAGGGCCAAGGGACCTATCCGTTGCTTAATCAAGCGAAACTAGAAGAACCCGACAAGCGAAACTAGAAGAACTTGGTAAACCAGGTTAGTTCATGCGATGTGATGCAAATGTCACTTTTTCCCTAATGAGGTGTGAATCAATCTGGTTTGCTGTCTGAATATAGTTTGAATCAATCACCTCCTGTGTCCAAGTTTGCTATCTGATTTCAGTCAATCTGGCTTGCATGTTATTTGCGTGCTATGTTATATGGTCAGTCTGTTATTGTATCAAGTTCAAATCCTATCTAAGATGGCATGCACAGTAACATAATACATCCTAAGGTATTATTTGCTAGAGTTTTGTTCTAAGAAAGAACAAGAGTGGTGAGGATCAATTTAGTTCCATGTGATGTGATGCTAATGTCACTTTTTGCCCAAATGTGTTTTTTCAATGTTGCTTGCTGGTTTGCTGTCTAAATACTAAATAGGATGCAAATCTTGTTTCTATTTTGCTAAGCTGTTTACCTTAGTGCCAATTAAATGTTTGCTCTTCTAGTATACTTTATGCTGTTGCTAGACTTTGCCATAGTCGCTACTCTTTTAACTGGAAATCTGAGTATATCTTTATTTAGCAGCTGTCAAAAGGACATCACGCTGTTATAAATAGTCAAACTTTATATTTCTATGTACACAAGAAGCACCAAAAATAGAAAGGAAAAAAAAATGAGTTGACAAACCATCTATATGAGTCCCAAAATCTAGCTTCATCACATCATCATATTGGAGTACTGTTTTATCACCAAAATTTGGAGTCCAGTGAACTGCAACCCTGCAGTCTTTGTTTAATCAATGCAAAAATGAAATGCAGAACTAGGAGTAACAAAAGTGAATGCCAAACCAATTTAAGGAGCATCCTGTTTCATGACTTCAATAGTTGTGGTATCTTAGTTGAGACTACTTTGCTGTTATATCTATCTGCATGTTTGGATACCTGAGTTCTTTAACACCAGCCAGATGTGCATTGTGAATCCAAATGGTGTTGATTAAGCAACTGTGTTGTATTAGGTAACTCTTGTCAACACCCTCCTAAGCCTTTACCATCATGGCAGGGTGTAGTGGCCTGATTGAGTATATCTGATGCAAATAGCAGTTATGAAGTCATGCTTCAAGTTATATATGTTTCAGGTGCTTTACCTTGTAGTTTTAGTTGACAAGTTGTGTGAATTAGTAGCCACCTTACCAAGTTTCAAATCAGAAGATAGAGTTGTTAGAAAGACAGTAGCATATTGAATTGAGTTTTCTGAAATTTTCTGGATTAAAATTTTTTCAAAATTTTTTTTTAATGGATGGGATTTTCTTTTCTTCTCTCTCCCAAACAATTGGCGGGAAAATTTTTCATTGGGGATCTTTTCCCACTGGGATTTTTTGACATCTCATGGGTTTGGAGAAATCCCGGTTGGAATTTTTTTGGACATGGAAGAATTCATTTGTTTTATTCATGTTCAATCATTGTCGGTTATTTACATTGTTCATCCGTACATTATTCATGTACATTAGAAGAATTCATTTGTCTATACTTTTAATTGTTGAGGTCTTTTAAGTGGGAAGGGAGGTTGGCGAAGACGTGCATGGCAATAGAAAATAAATAAATAAAAACCCAAAATTTTCGCCCCTCCTCCGCTGTAGGAGCTGCTGCCTTTTATCCAGTGACCTCCGCGTCTCCTCGGCCGGTGACCTCTGTCTCCTCGGCCTGACCTCTGACGCCTCCTCGGCCGGTGACCTCCGCCTCCTCCTCAGCCGCTACAAACAATGGTAATCTTCTCTCGGCTAGCACGCTATCAAAGCACGTAGGATTGGCTGGAACAGAACCTCCGAGAAACTTTTGTACATTTCGGAACAAAACCTATTCTTTTCTAGGAATAACAACTTTGGGCATCAAACTTAATAACAACTTTTTGATTCTAGGATTGGAATGAGAATTGGAATGGACCAGGACAGCATGGCTTCCATACTTTTCAAGAGTTTGATGCTAGTATTGACAAGACTCGATTCCTGAGTGCGCGGCAGTGCCTTGCTCTCCTGGAAAATCCAGATATATTTACTGAGCACGGTCCAATTGAAGACGTCGAAGCTGATAACCAGAGGCCTGGTACAGTTGAAAATTTTTCTGCCATTAGATTATTGTAATTTTTTTTTATTCTTGTTTATACGTGGTTTTTTGTTGATACAGATTACTGGTATACTGTCGTTACACATGGCATATTCGAAACAATGAAGCATGACCATGATGCCACTGAAAACAGATGGTCGGGTTATACTGATAAAGAAGATGTTGACTCACTGGAGCGGAAAATTGGCACGCTGCGGGTAAGTTTTTGGCATTGATTTGATACTGCACTAATTTTTGGTAATCTATGGTTTTGTTTTTAGTCTTCTCGCTTTTGTCGGCTTTGATGAACTTTTACTTGACTATTCTCTTGTATGCATGCATCATGTGACAGCATTTTTCATCTGCTTTTTGCCGATTTTCTCTAGAGTTTGTGATTTTGATTTGACTTGAGGAGCAAAAGGGACCCAAACCTATTAAGAGGATATAGTCAACCGTTGGTTAGGGCTAGGTTGTGTGGAGTCGTATAACACATCTTTTGGTTAGTACGCCTCGAACCTTAGTTGTAGCATTGATAGATTGACCAAAATATTGTTTGATTGATTGACTTGATTGTGAGTGTTAGCCCCTTATACGGTACATAAACCCTAAAACATGTATCTAAACTAAATTTTATGACAAAATTGCATTCGCATTTGAATTCCTATCAAAAACTATGAATCCCGAAGACAAATTGTGCTCCTATCTTTCCTTCAGCTCTTCATATCTCACAAGCCACCTTCTGTCCGTTCCTATCTTGCCTTCCCTAGATTACTCTAAATCTGCTTGTTGCTCGTTCAATCAATTGTAGTTCTGAGACGGACACCATGATGAGCCACTCTAAGGAAAATGGCAATGACAATGATGCTGACAACGCTGATGACAAACACACGAACTCCTCAAGACGAAACCCAAATTGGGGAACGCTGCTAATCTCACCAAGAAGAGCAGATTTCCAGCCCACCTTGAATAGGTCAAGTAGACGCGTGCGATTAAAAAACTGAGTTCGCCTATGTCGATCGATCGTTCGACAATTGTCCTTTGCAACACTTCCACTCATCCACAACCTCAGATTGTGATACGGCCGTGTAGAGCATAACTTAGCAATGTCAATCCTAGTCCAAGGTCGTTCCCATCGACATGGCTGTCATTCGTAGCCTTAGGAAACTTAGATCGAAAATCCGTTTGCGTCACTTTGTCTGCTTTGCTGTCTACATTTCGGATATGCCGTTTGTTTCTCCATCTGAGGATTGGAATTTTCTCGTTTTTTGAGTCAGTCCTTTCGATGATCGTGTTACTAATCGTTCCAGCATGCAATGTCTAATGCATGTTCCCATGAATTGTCCTAATGCCCTAAACAACCCTGATCGCGCACGAAGTTAACCTAGTTGCATCTACTCACTCCCGACACTCGAACAGCCTTCGGATGTCCGGCACACCATGGCATCCACCGACATTCAACCCAACCTTAATCTTCAATGTTGCCTCATCAAAACCCGAACCCTCAACTATGTCGACCACTTGACACTCATGTTAGTAGACATGCTGACATATGCCATAGTAGCCCTAGACACCACGCCAGCAATCCTCCAACTTATTGTTCAAGCATTCACTCTGCTCCTTGGTCAACACTAGCACTCATCTCCTTGACCTTTTGAACCTAACATTTACCTAAACCTACCCACTATCTGCCAACCCCATATCAAGTCCATTCAGTGTCTTCTATGCCATCATGTCATCTGATCTCTCTTATACTTCAGCATCCGACCTCATATGCATCCTCAAGTATTCATGCAATATATACATATACTAATTATTTTTTTGCTTGCAGAATCTATGTCCATATTGATTGATGTTTGAATAGGTTTCAAGTGGGGTGAGCTCAAGGATGTCAGCACTCCGACAGCTCTAACTGAGCAACACTGAAAAACAAGGAAAGTCACTATTTCTTGACCATATTGAACTTATATGTTGCAAAAACTTATGTATGTTGTTTTGAAAAGTGTAGATGTATGTATGTGAATGAACAATCACTGGTAGCTAATTAGGGAAATTCTAGAATTGTTAAACGTTTTACTAGAAAATAGTAGCTTGAACAGGCAGTTTGAAAAGCGAACATTTATAGGGGATTTTGAAATAAACCATTTTTTACCCTTGGAACAAATTTATGCGATCTTTATTTGGAACGTTAAGTTTCTGGCTTGAGAGCAATGTAGAGCTAGACTCTCGAAGGAGACGGGATGTGGTTTGTTTCTAGCTAGAAACACTTAAGGATTAGACCCTTGTGTTGTGCTTCTATATGGCATGACTTCTATACTGACTACAAGCCTATAGGGGTGGAAACGAGCTGAGTTCGAGCAAACTGGCCCTGGGTCTGCTCGGGCTCCGTCAAGCTGACGAGTTGGCTCGGCTCGACTCGGTCCAACTTGCGAGCTGACTCGGTTAGCTCGCGAGCTGGAACAACTCGTTTTCAACACTTCTCGGGCGGGAGGAGGAGGCACCGGGGGGGCACGGGGCGGCTGCAGAGGGGGCTCTGAGACAGCGGCGGGGCTCGGGGTGGCGACTGATAGGCATGGGGCAGCAGCAGAAGGGGGCTCTGGGGCAAGGAAAGGGCTTCGGGCGGTGGCAGAGGGGCACAGGGTGATGGAGGGGCTCTGCTGGGGGGGGGGGCAACAAGTATGAGAGGAGTCGCCCACACAAGGTTATTTGATATGTATATATATCAAGGCCGAGTGAGCTGGGGTTTGGCTTGGGTTCGGCTTGTTTTTCAACCAAGCTACGAAGATAGCTCGAACCTCGACTCCTTTGTTAACGAGTCGAGTCTGAGCAGTTTGCGAGCCCGAAGCTAAAGTTCCACCCCTACAAGCCTGGTATGGGACGGGGCGGTGGCAGAGGGCCTCTGAGACAGTGGCGGGGCTCAGGGTGGCGACTGATAGGAATGGGGCAGCAGCAGAAGGGGCTCTAGGGCGGCGAAAGGGCTTCGGGCGGTGGCGTAGGGGCATGGGGTGATGGAGGGGAAAGGTGACTAGGGTGGAGGCTATTCCTCTCTACAACGGTACAAGGATTTACCTAACTGGTGGTAATCCGACTACTGGGCAAGAATAATATGTGTCTGAGGCACAACGGTACATGGATCTCCTTTTTAGTTGTGTCATTAATTATTGTTTTTAATATTATAGATTGACGATGACACTCATTTATGGCGATGGGAAGTTTCTGGGCAAAAAATAAAGAGGAGGCGGGTGTCACTGTAAGTATTTGATTCCATCTCTTTATATTAGTAGTTTTTATTTTGATATAAATTCTTAAATGTTGCAGGCATGTGGAAAACCCAGAATACTATGTGATCCAATATCAAAAGCTGCCATATGCACCCAAAAGCAGAAGGCCCTCTATGTTAGCCGCATTGGGTTGGCCACCAGCAGATAAGGTGGTGAATTGATAAACTTGGATTTGCGCTAGTCGCATTATGGTATTATAATGTAATAATATGCTGCTGACATTGTTAGTTTTCTGCTTTCAGGAGAACAGGTGTGAGGAAAGGATGACTCTGGGGTCATCCGTTGGCATGATATGCACCTTTACTAGTGGTAACTGCATCAATTGCCTTTGTTATATATATATATGTCATTGTTACATTGTGTGGATACATATATGTGGAGTTGTGCATTCTTTGATTTGGTCTAAAGTTAGCTATCTCAAACCATCAGATGTGGAATATATGCTTATTGTAAGACTGACCTTTTATTTACTATTGTTCTTTCATTTGCAGCCATTACTCGTGTGTCAGGTCTGCTGTGAAACCGTGCTGTAAATTTGCTGTTGTTTCATTTTGGTTAATCCTCTATAAATATGTTGAGTTTGTTTTACTTGACTAATGCACAGGTGATATCGTCACTGACGGCTTCGCTGAGGTTTGATGGTGCTCTCAATGTTGATGTGAATGAGTTCCAGACCAACCTGGTCCCTTACCCAAGGATCCACTTCATGCTTTCTTCATATGCACCAGTGATCTCTGCCAAGAAGGCCTACCATGAGCAGCTATCTTTGGCCGATATCACCAACAGTTCCTTTGAGCCTTCATCCCTGATGGCCAAGTGTGATCCCCGCCACGGCAAGTACATGGCCTGCTGCCTCATGTACCGTGGTGATGTTGTGCCCAAGGATGTGAACACAGCAGTTGCCGCCATCAAGACTAAGCGTACCATCTAGTGATGAGTACTAGTTGGCCATATCTCGCTTATGATTTGGTGTTGCTACCCTATGATTTGCTGCTTGCTGCTGAACAAAGTTCTTCCTTTGGTTTACAACATCTGCTGTCGTAAGACCTCTTATGTTTCACCATTGTTTGTCTGCAATATGTTTCTGTTGGGTAAATGTTTGAATTGTCTCTGCTGGTATTATTTGCTTAAAATTTTTTGCTGCTCATGATGGAAATTTTTTGCTGCTCATTATTTGCTTAAAATTCTCTGTTGACTAATTTGATCTTTATGGCTGCTGTTGTTGAATTTATGTACCTCTTTTCACAAAATTCTTGCAATATAAGAGGATATGCTATAGTAATTGAATTGCAAGTTTTTAACTCTTCATGACTGTCTGTGTTAGATTGTTAGATGGTGTTTGGTTTGAAAACGCAATCATAATGGTTTTAGAATACATTGATTCGGGGATCGAATGAGTAAATACAAAATATCTCTTTGGTTCAAGTGAGTAATGGGATGTTTTTGGAATACATGCAAGTGAGGTGTATTTAGAAAATGTTGACATATATTTTGAATATGTGTATTATGATTAATGTATTTTCATTATGTATAATTATAATGTAGGGCAATTGATTGACCAAAACACATCTAAACAGCAAAAAGCAAAAGAATAGGTTTAATGTTATGTTTACTGGTACCTGAACTAGAGCAGACTGAGGTTACAGAGGGCAAGAAGAGACTGCTGTAAATTGTAATGAGAGAAACAGAACTAGAAAGATCTTTACAGGATGCAAATGATGCATACAGCTGAGATACTGTTTAATTCCCTGCTCCAGTTTGCAACTTTAAAGTGATCCTGTTTGGCCAAGATTTGATTCCAGCTTCCCAAGAGAAGTTGGATACATGTAGCTCCAGCTCAATCACCAAAAAAATGTAACCCCAATATGTTTGGAAGCTTCAATTATGATGGACATTCTATGGGTATGCTGTCAATATCTAAAGCTAGAACTCCCGCTTTTGTTTAAACTTCAGCCCTGGAGCTGAAACTCGAGGAGCTTATATTTGGTCGAGCAGTTCCAACAATGATCCATACATACTCTATACTCTAGGAGTCGGATTTCGACCTAACAACTTTTTCATGGTCTTATACCTAACAACTTCAGTCAGAAGAACTCTTTGCGCACGCACACTTGCAGACGTGCTGCTTGGATGATCGGAATTACGCGCGTGATGCAACTCATACAAGAAGGATTCATCATTTGTTCATTCATACACCATTGTTCTGCTCTCTCCTCGCAACATTTCTGGAGGATGCATCTCATGCAAACACTGCAAGAACTCACGTCAGTTGATGCGGCAGTGGCGGGCTCACCGGTGGTACGCCTCGCGCATATCATCTTGCCGCGGTGGCGCAGCGGCGGCGGAGAAGCCGTTGGATTCGTGTCTTCCAGAATGGACCGTCAGGATCTTAGCTTAGGTGGTTCGCGGACTTTATCCGCCAACCGTTCCTCGACGTTCTGGACCGTTGATTAGAAGATTTACGGTCACGATCTCAGTACCGTAGTCCGTTCATTCATGGATGGACGGACAGCATCTATTACCCGTACTTCCATTACCCGCACAAGGCAAATACAGGACCCTTTTACAATAGTGCCACCCTCGTCGGCGCCGCTCGCGGCACGCCGGCGACGCCGTCCCTCCTCGGCTGTCCTCGGGCTTTGGCAGCCGCCAACCAGCCGTCCAGCCTCCCTTCGACTCCACAGGAATCATAGCTACTCCCCGTCTCATCGTTGCATCCATCCATTTGACCATTTGCTTCTATGATCAGCTCATGCCATGTTCTTGTTCTTGAGAACCTTTACGTCAGATCAATAATATGTTCATCTCATCATCTGTGTAGATGATCCTGTCTATAATTAGAATGATGAATCTTTGGAAGATTTGAGGCAATCATTGTGTGAATTTGTGATAAAACTGTTTCTTGTTAGTGTTGAAGAAACGCCAAACGTTGATGTTTTTATTCAGAGATGGAAAGAGACTGTTGCAGCTACTGTTGAAAATCACGTAGATTGCCATGTTGTTATGGTGGAAATGACAACATCTAATCCATGGTTTTCGTCCAACTAAGCTCTATATGTGAATTCAGAAAGGATACTATGATATCCACCCAAGTTTCTCTCACAAGTTTTGTGAGTTACTGTTACCTGTTGTTGTGTGTTTATATAGAATATTGTGATTTCATTCAAAACAAATTTCATAAATAGTTTTGGGAGAGAAAAAATGAATTGCGAAAACATTGTCTAAATCGGTGGTCTTGCCAAATTATTATTTCTATGCAAATTCTTAGTGGAAACCGTATGATGTATGATGTTATTCTATCTTTGTTGTTGTGTTTATGGTCATATGTGTGAAAAGGAGTGTTTGATCGAGTTTTAGCTTTAGTTTATGAGTTTATAAGTCAAAATTGTGGTTAAACACAATTTATTTCAAAACTGATTTTATAAGTATAAACTCATTTTGAACTAGAATTTCAAATAAAATGATATCGATGAAAGAGAGTTTATTAGATTTATAAGTTAAAGTTCAAATAAACTAACTTATTATAGAAGTTTAAGTTTGACCAAACACGCCTATATATGTTAACATTGTTCATGAATGAGCTGCCCTTTAAGGAATTAAAACATGGAGCTTATGTCTTCCCCTTTTTGCTTTTCGTTTCTTTGCAACAATTAATTGTGGACTTGTGGGCTCCATTTAAATTAAACAACCCTACTACAAACGCGTTGAGAGTTGTGGTTAGAGAAGTAGCTCATTTTTCTGTTTCAATTGAATTATGCAGGATATAAGTTTGTTCCCGACAAAACTTTGTGATTTGTGAATAACAACTGATGTAGCTAATGGCATGGTAGAAATATACATGAGATTCACCTTTCCTGCTCCTTATATTATGCTTATGAATCAAATTAAGCTACCATTGTTGTTGGATAAGCTTATGTTAACTGGGGGATTAAATGATGAAATATGTGCCTCTGTTCTTCTGCAGTGTCATGTCCCCAAAAAAAAAAAAGAAGAAAAAGATTGTTGAAAGGAGCAACTGGAAGACATGGGCAAAACTGTGGTCCTATAGTATTAGGTGTAACCCTAGGGCATTTTGATGCTGACATTTTGCTATGGATGTTGTGTAAAATATACATTCCTCTTGATTGTCACCAATAATTTGGAAGCATGGGCTGTGTGATTCCATTGCTGTGGTGGGACCTGGTAGCCTTCTAAATTGTTTTGTTTTGTTTTTTTAACACACAGAAGAGTTAACTAGAACACTTATCTTCAGATACAGACTCATTGAATTTATAAGATCAAATTCCCATATTAATAACTTTTCATAAATAATACTATGTAGTTGAGCCAAATGTGAAATTTTAATCCTAAATTACTGGATCAAATTCCCGCAATGTTAGCTTGTATGGATTTCATATTTCTTCTCCTTATTTATTTGCTATTGTTGTTCTGGGCGTGTAGATCGGAAATCATCAAGGATTATGTTTCAAGTGGAGTAAAATATGCACTTGCATCTGAACTTTTGGAATAACTTAATATGTATATATGTTTGTGTACACTTCTAATTTTCAGATGAAAAACCTTAACAACTGCAGAGGATAAACATACAAAATTGTAAGAAATTCGTAAGATGTTAAAACATAATCAGTTTGGTTCCTATCATAAAGTGTTGGGCTTAAAAGAGAGAAAACATAAAGAATCCCACATGAACTTCTATTAATAGTTCAGAAAGACTACAGAGTTGTTTCGTTCACCACTTCACCTTGCGATACATATCTCAAATTCCTCAAATGTACTTCAGTTAAAAAATTGTGGCGTCTTAAAAAAACTTGTTTTTCATTTAAATTAGTTAAATCACTTCTTCACTAATTTCTTAGATTAGTCCCATGAGAAACGCAAAACTCTTGCTTGACTAAAAAAAATTGTAGTGGCTCACTCAAGACATATTTTGAGGCAAATATTCGATGCGACTAAAATCTGTAGACATCAACCAATTATAGTTTCAATGGTTAAAGCGAAGCAATTTGTGTGAAGAGGAAATTGAACAACTTCTACTGTTTGGTTCACAGCAAGAAATTGTCACTGTTGGAGTGCACCATTTTTCTGCCGCTAGCTGCAGGGTTGCTTTCTGCAGCCAACTAACAAAAGCCAACAATTAGTGAAAGGGCCAATTCATCTAAATATCTCCAAATTACTTCTATTTCAGCGTCAAGATGGCTTTGATCGATGAGTGATAAGTATAACTCCTATGAGTTCATGATTGGTACAAAAGTAATAGGACAACTACGCTCAAGTTTGAGCTCAGTTCGAACTAGATTTTGAGTTCAAAATTCAGTTCAAATGAAGCTCGAGAAAATTCAAACTCGGTTCAAATAAACTAGACAACAACTTGATAGTAGAAAATTTGAGATAAGACTCAACCCAAGCTATAGCTTGGCTCGAATAGATTCGATTGCTAATAACATAAAATTTGATAGCCTTAATTAGGCTTAATTCAAGCTCACGACAGACTCAAACATGCTTGAATGTTGTATTGAAGTTAAGCTTAAATTAGTTACAGATCTGTAGATTGAGCTAGAGGTGACTTATTTTGAGTTCAAGTCAAACTCAAATTGAATCTAAATTTGAGTTAATCTCGAATAACTCATGCATCTCTAGATATTTTTGACAACCTACCAACCAAACCCTAAATGCTCCAAAGATGAAACTATTAGGTACATGTAGTTACATTAAAGAACTGCATTAATCTCTTGCTTCATGCTTACTGGGGATAAAATGTCTGACAAAAGGAAAATAAGAGTGCAAGTGGTGAGGATAAGCTTTCATTTTAGGGCAAAGGTCAAGCAGGTCGGCTTGGAACTTTTGAACTTTCACATCACCAAAAGCAACATCAAACGGCAGCCACAAGTCCATGCATGCTACTGTGCTTCCTTTCACATTCACCTAATCACACACAGAGAGGAAATATATATAGAGAGGAAATCTATAGTTTCTACAAGTATGTCCTTCTTTCTATTTTCATAACGGTGGATCTAAAAATGTGACCATATAAATATATAAATAGAATTAAACCACACGCAACAATATTAAAATTTCAAAAAAACTATGGAGTGAAATGACTCCACATGTCTTACATCGCTTTGCTACTATTTTGCATCCCACCACTTGCCTCCTATCCCTACCCCTCCCAATCACCCTACCCCTTTCATTGATCGTCAGTGGTATCCCTGCTCGACCACCTCTCTCATCCTCTTTTAACTGAGTGACAATGATAAACTTCTTATATGCACCACAAATCAAATCATGTCTTAATCTGCATCACAAAACAATTGAAACTAAAACTGATTTGCACACTTTTTTCTTCCATTACACAAAGACTATTAATGAAAATAAATAGATATTACAACTTTTACATAAGAATAGAAATCTCCCCACTCCTCTATCCCGCCAATTACTACACGATTACGCAATCCCTATTATGTGATTAATGAAATGATTAGGACATTTCAAGCAAATAACCAAATACACGTACATCAGCTACCATAGTTTCCTTTCTTTTCTTTCAACTTTTTCTCATGTATTTATACATGATATCTCATACAAGATCTTCATCACATGCTGTTGAGTAGGACTTGAATAGTGGAAACTAATAGTACACCCAACTTTAGGCTGTAATAGACAGAGACAGAGAATCAAATGTTGTACACCAATCAATCAATTGATTAATTAATTAATTGGGCCTCCAATTTAATTCATAAATTGGATAATTAGTTTATACTCATAAATAAGAGAGGTAGAGGTACATTATTTATGTGCATGCCATTCTCGGCAAAACAGGAAGATTGGTGCCAATTCTATATGATAATCAATATTCAGTTTCTTAATTGGATGTGCTCTATCACTCTATTTGGGATTATGGTGCAGTGGAATATAATAGTTATAGAAGATATTTGACATAACTAATAAAATATTATTGTTATACATTTAGTTAGCGATGGACCGCATCTAAAAATAATATATCAAACAGAATCTTTTGAAACCCACCGCGATGCCAGACATAACATGAGAATATCTGCCACAGTATTAATTCTTTCTTCTCCAAAACATGCAAAACACAAGTAGATCACAAAAACACTTGCACATATATCCCATAGGAGTAAAAATGAAAAGAAGCTAGGGTAACTAATCATTGACAAAAATTACAAGTTCATACACCTCAGAACTTACATCTGCTTCCTCTAATGCACTGATGATGCTATCTTGAATCAAAATGCCAAGATTTGAGCTTGTGAACAAGAATTAAGGAGAAAATTGAAGAGCATAGGTTCTCTTGTGCATCCATCAGGAGATGAAACTGCACAGCATGATCTGATCCTTCTGATCATCAATCAACTTGATACTCATCAGATCATGCTGGCAGCTTCACCTCCTTTTGACTGCACCACAACACAATCAAACATCTCCCATGAGAGAGAGAGAGAGAGAGAGAGAGAGAGAGAGAGAGAGAGGATGTAGAGAGAAGGTGCGGGTTTGAAGGGGTTTATATAGAAATAGGGTGCAAAGAAGTTGTATCATTGTTTGGTCTTTGGTATTGGTGGTTATGTTGAAGAATTGGCTTAGTTAGCACAAGCTAGATTGATGTAACAACTAACTAATAGTTGTGGTCCCAATGGCAAATACATTGTGTTATTGTCAAACACTCAAACAACCACCTTTCAGTTAGGGTTTCTAAATTAGATCTGCTGTACATACACTAGTTGATTATGCATAAAAAACAAAGATGGTGTACATAAGCTCTATGATTCTAGTACATAAAAAGACATATATTTAATGCCTTGAAAGTTTTTTTAAGTCCCAACCAACCACTCCTTAATTAATTCCACATTATTTTGCTAAACCATTATTTCTTTTGTAATTTTGTGCACTGTGGATTTGGTAAGCTAATTATGTGTAAATGGAAATTGCTATAAAAAAATTCCACAGATTATGTATTTGATTTAGCAATGAGAGGTGTATCATATTCGCATAATGACTAAAAAAATTAAGATCACAAATCAGACAATCTTTAAGAAAGCGAAATACTTTATGGACTTAATAAATTTTATTGCCTGTCTAATAGCTGGCATATATTAATTGGGTATTTCTGGTTTTATACAAATATTATCAAAAAAATAATTAATACAACTTAATTTCTAATAGCTGGCACTGAAGAAAGAATGTGTGATCTACAGTACATGCTGTTCAAGTCCACAAGTTTTGGTTACAGAAATTGGTCCTTTCCATCAATGCTTGTACACATGCAGCACCAATTAAAGAGATTGATCAAAAGCTGGCATTGGTTTAATTAACTAATGCGTTGTTTGTATAGTTGCACATGGTTGTTTACATAATTAATTTATGAGGTAATTAACTCCACATCACTGTTAATAATACAAAATTAACAAAATACAATTGATGTCTGGCTAATATGTAGGATTAATAGTATTTTACTAATTTCACACTTTTCAATGGTACGGAATTAAATATTCTTTAATTTATAATTTAAATGTCTATTTTTGAGAAGTGAAACGAGTAGAGATGTGCATGGTTGGAGTAATTAGAAATGGGAGATGGCAAGGAAGATGTGAGATGGGAGGATCGGGTGGGAAGGGGAAGGGGAAGGGTGGTTGGGGATGATTCAGCACAAAAGGACTTTCAAGGACGGTGTTTCAAACGTCGATGACAAGGAAGATGTGGCGAGGCATTCAAGGTAGGACGGATGTAATAGCGTTAGAAAAAAGAGAATGTGGGATATATTGGGATTTTTATTAGTTATCAGAGATTTATATAATTCTCATCACTAGAATACGCTTCACTTAATTAATGATAGATAATTTTTTTAAAGAACAGTACTTTTTGGTATCTTTCAAGTATGATAAAACTTCTCTATATATAAATGTCATCATAGTAACTATTATATACAAATGTCATAAGGAGGATTTGATAATGAGACTACAAGAGGCACAATCACAAGCTTGTGCAGAAAATTAGCTTGTAAAATTGAGATGTAACCCCCCAAGAAAGTTAGGTGCAGAATTAGGAACTGAAACAGTAAGAATATGGAGAAAGGGAGATTATTTTCAAACTCTTAAATCATAACGTTAGCTAGCTATCTTGACAACTCATAACCTTCCAACCAACAAAGATGACAAAAATTCATCTAAAAAATGACCAAAGATGAACAATGATGTGCCAAATCAAATTGTGAGCTCATAATGCTGTATTTTGAATTGTGGTAACGTAGTAATAACACCATAATAAAAATATTTTTAAAAAGTTGTTTTTGAAAAATGTCTTAAATAAAGTTCTATTAGTCGGGAAAATTCAATATTGTTGTTAATTTTATCGTAGTTCATTGACAATTCAGTATGTTCAAAGATAATTTGGATTAGAGATTTTATTGTGGTTGAAAAACAATATGTTAAACACTGTTTTCATATTACCATTATTTTTTTGGTTGATTAGACAGAACAGTTAGCAAAACCAGATTTTTTATGTGTGCCACACCCCAAGCGTAACCTAAATTCAGATTAATTTGCTTAAAAAAAGTGAGCCATAATAATGTAGTAAATATGCAATAAAACCGTCTGAAGCTTTCCACGAGAATCATTAAAACTGACACAAATGTATAAATTACATCATAATCATTTGGTTTTAATCAACTTTTAATACCAAATCCTTCTGATCAAATCTGAAACAAATTCTTAATAAAAAGACCAAACTAACACAAATGGATAAGTTACGTCAAAATCATTTGGTTTTGATCCAATTTTAATACCAAATCCTTCGGAAATCTGAAACGAATTCTTAGAAAAAAAAAGACCAACGAATTATACTTAATTACTTATACGCACCTTTCTTGACCTCGCTACTTTGGAATACTCTGCATGGAAGAGCAGAAGCAACCAAGTCTTTCCTCGGAGGAGGCAGTCCCCGCCGCTGCCGCGTTGACGACGTGCCACTCGGAGTCTCCGGTAATGCGGAGCTCGACGGCGAGCGGCGGCGGCGACGAGGAGACGACGAGGCTGGCAAATTTGCAGAAAGGTCCCTGCCCAAGTATGCATTTGCCTTGTGGTGGAATGGAAGTACCATAAGATCCTAGCCGTCCATCTCCGAATGGACGGTCCACGTCATTCAGGCGAGGTTCAGAAACAAAGAGGCTGTTTGATGGGTGACTTCAGTTTGCAATATGCCACATTTCTAGATACGCACCACAGTTCCCTCATTCTTCATTATTTTAGGCATATATCAATAGAACCTGTTTATTTGGTTCATGGCTAATCTTTTAAAATATAAATAGAAAGTGTTAAATGAAGGCATATTTTGAGCGGTAGATATTGACTTTCTATTATGTAAATATGTTTTGAAAAATAAATAATAACTCTTTAAAATATTTTAATTTATTTTATCTCAATTTAGATTTAACTATGTTGTGTAACGAGAAGTAGTGGTGGCGGGTTGGAGGACGGCAAGAAAAGATAGCAACTGACGACGATGATAATGACAATTCTAAGAGATATGATGGTGATTTGATGTGAGTTTGACCGATAAGAAATCATGAAGTGATTATAAATAATAATGATAGATTTGTGTGTGGGACTATAGTGGATTGATCATATACAATTATAGATGAGAAATCTAATAATTATTAATAGTAATATCATATTTTATTTATACTTGTCTAAATGTCAATCACTCAATTTTAAAAACCTTAATTAAAAATATGTGCTTAGACAATATTTAAGTTGGGTAGTCGCAGCAGGCATCACAAAAACACAAAACAAAAAACCACACACTCTTTAGGCAAGTGCCAAGCCATGTAGATTTATATCATGTCATCCAAACAGCCTCAAACTCCGCAAACAACCTCTTTAGATCAAAACCGTCCATCCTAGAATCAACGGGCCAGCCCGTTCGCAGCCAAACTATGAACCATGAATTCGATTTGTCCGTTCCTTTCATCTTTACACACGGACCGTCCGATTCTAGGGCAAACATTCGAGTCTCTCTCTCTCTATATCTCGTTTCTTGTTTCTTGCACAGCCAGCCACCTCCTCCGAGATAGATCAGCTCCATCTCCACCGGAGCTGGAGTGATTTCTTGGTAAGCCTGTGCCTAATCCTTTCTTGATTCATTGATTTGTTTCACTGGTAGTTTCCCCAATCTGATTTTGATTTTAATTTGTGATAAAAAAATCAAATCTTTCTTTATTTCTTTCTTTCTATCTGCGATATTAGGTTCCATCAAGAACTCTTCTTGAATGAGGTTTATGCTTGGATTGGATTGGATTAGTGACAAAGAAGAAAGAAAGAAAGATTTGTTCGTTTGTTTGTTTTTAATAATGTAATGTAATCTATCTGATCTGTGAGGTGTTTACATGAGGGGAAAGATTTCTTGTGTGACTGAGTAATCTCAGAACTAGTTAGAATTGAGGGTATTGCAAATTTGCAATTGGTCGTCTGATGAGATCATGACCTAGGCTAATATAGGTTAAGCTTTGTAAGGAATAGTGCTACCTCGGGCCGCTTGATTTTGGATATAAATTATTTTTTCAGTGTGTATAGTTTTGTGGGCTCGTAGCTATGTGGAAGCAACTTTGATAGTGATGTAGGACACTAGGAATGACTATTATTAGTCCAGGATGGGCAGTTTCATCGTCGAGTGAAAAAAATGCCGTTCATCATGGGCTTGGTGCTTTACTGAATAATAGAATTCTTGATCAGATACTGCTTTGCTTGTTTAGAAATCTCTATCATAATGGCTAGTTACGTAATTGAGTGATAGCGACCTTGATAGTGATGTAGTATTGTAGAAGCAAGCACAAGATCTCCATTGTGAGATACGCGGGCAGAAGTATCAGGATAGTGAGAAATGGAGGATTCGCTTAAAATTGTTTCTGGCTAGGTCCTTTGCTGAGTTGTCAAACTCTCTGCTGCTAACCATTAAGGACAGCTCAATTTGAACTGGTGATAAATCCTAGTTAGTAGCGTGCTTTGATGTTCTGCTAAAGCTTTCCTTTTAGAACACTTGCAGGTAACCCAGAAAGGGAAATCATGTCCAAGGCAAAAAATCCGCAAGTTTTCTTGGACATATCAATTGGCGGTAGTCGTGCTGACAGAATCACGTTTGAGGTTATAATCTTTATACTAACATGTTTGATCTTATTGTTTATCACTGTTTCTCTCTCAAGTACATAAATAGCAACCAACTAATAACTTTGAACTTTTCTTTGCAGCTCTTTTCTAATGTAGTTCCAAAAACTGCAGAAAACTTTCGAGCTCTTTGTACTGGTAATTCTGATTCCTTTGGTGAAATACTGCATATTTAATGTATGAATTATTAGCACAAATATGATTGCCAGTCCACAACTTTAGTGAACTAAATTCCTTGATACCGAATAGTGGAAAAGGTAGATGAATCGTTGCTGCAGAAAGGTAGATAGTTGATCTCTGCTGTGCATTTCCTGGTCTAACTGTTTTCAATCAATTTTTTTGTATCTAGGTTCATACTGTATGATGAATTTTCTGCTCTCAACTACATATGCACTAGATTTGTGTCATTCAATTATAGATTTGATTAAATCTTAGATGATATTTTCTGTTAGGGAGATGTTTTAAATCTGGTGATCTTTCTTGATTCCTTTTCTTCTGTGTTGGACTATTTGATTGTATACAAGAACAAAGCACAGTAGAAGCCACCCATTTGAATTGACTTGTCCACCATTCCGGTGGTATAAAAATATGCTGTAGTGTAAACTATTTCTATTTGCAACCTGTATCACTTTTATATGAGTGCCTTGCTTCTGGTCAATCTGTAGGTGAGAGAGGCCTTGGAGCATCTACCCAAAAACCACTTCAATTTAAGGGATCAGGCATCCATCGCATCGTCAAAGGGTTTGTTGCTCAGGTATCAAAATGTTATAGCTGAGTTGATTGCTGGATATTTCTTCATTAAATATGCTGTAGCTCTGTAGATGAAGTACTGAGCCCTATGGATGATCTATAGCCTTCCGGCTGTGGAGCCTAATGCAGCAAAATTTATATTTCCCCAAAATATTTGTCTCTTCCTTATGTTACAGTTGAACACACATTTCATCTGCATTAAACTCAATTGATCAAACTTTTTATTCCTTGCAGGGTGGTGATTTCTCAAAAGGAGATGGTATTGCTTCATAAGCCCAGGCTTCTTCTTTCAACTGACTTCTTGCTGTAGTGTACTTTATAAGCTCAACATTGCATGCTATTTCCAGGACGTGGTGGGGAGAGCATCTATGGTGGAAAATTTCCAGGTTAATGGCTATTTTGAAATTTTAGTTCTTGTCCTAAAATCTATCTTTTAGCCATTCAAGTTCTATGTTTCATATCATTACACATAACTGTGTTATGAGGTTCTTGCTGATAGTTTATTGTAATACTGTTTTGTGTTTTATAGATGAAAACTTCAAGTTAAAGCATGATCAACCTGGTGTTCTGTCCATGGCAAATTCTGGCCGAAACAGCAATGGATCCCAATTCTTTATAACATTGAAGGCTTTGCCACATCTCGATGGGTATTTTTTATTTCTTTTATTCAGCTGTACTATTGCATTGTGATTTTCACTTGTTTGGTTGTTTATATAATTATAAGGATATTGTTGGGGGGGGGTGGGGGGGTGGGGTGGGGTGTTTCTTACGCACTTTCCACAACCAAAACTGGTATGCTATGAACCAATTTATTGATGGCATTGTACCAAGTAGTGCTCGAGAATATGATGATTTTCTTTTCTTTGTGGCGTGTTGGTTGCACAATATGTTCCTCAACTGCAGGAGTAATTACTATCATTAAGCTCTCATGGTGTCTTCCTCTGGAGAAATTCTATACTTGCTTACCAGCTTTGAAAGGTCTATCAGCTTTGCACGATCTTACATTAAAATTTTTGTAGGAAACATGTGGTCTTTGGGAAGGTGGTGGATGGAATGGCTTTACTTAAGAAGCTGGAAGAGGTAGGTTCAGCCGATGGAAAGCCTATTTGCCAAGTGAAAATCGTAGACTGTGGTGAAGTCTCTAATACAAACACTCAAAGTCAGCTAGGAGTGAAAGGTAAGAAGTGATGAATGTAGTATTCAGTTCCTGTGTTATCTCTATTTTTAGGTTTATCAATAGTTGTTTCTGCAGAAAAGAAGAGAAGAACAGAAGATCATTCAGATGGTGACGGGAGGGTCAAAGCGAAGAGACCACCTAGTGATGATAAAAGAAGGAAAAAGAGAAAACACTATTCTTCTGATTCATATAGCTCATATACTTCTGATTCGCACTCCTATTCCTCAGATAGTGGTTCAGATTCAGAATCGTACTCATCGTCATCAGATACCAACTCATCCAGTGATCATAGACATAAGAGAAGAAAAGGATTCAGGAAGGATAAACATAAGTCTGCAAAGAGAAAGAGTAATCACAAGAAGAGTAAGGGAAAGAGCAGAAGAACAAAAGGGAAATCGAAACGGTATAAATGTTGACCTGTGTATTATGGATAATTTTGTTATAGCTCAAAATGAATACTGTGCTAATGACACGTTGTTTGGTGCTGTGGCTAGGAGCTATGAGAGTTCAAGTGATGATTCAAAGAGTTCAAATACAAGCAGCAGTAGCTCTGACAGTGACAGTGGGGGCCGTCAGACCAAGCATTCCTTGCAAAAAGGTAATAAAGCCAACCTCCATAAATTCTAGTCATCTATTGGTCTACCATATTTGTTATTAGCAACTAATCTTGATGAGTGCCTTTAGTTGACCGAATAGGCCATTGTGATTTAACTGCTTGTATTTCTGGCTTGCCTGTCAACACACGAGTTTTTGATCCATTGCCATATACTTTGTCCTTGCTTCTTAGTAGAGTGCCTGCTTGTTCTATAGTTCAAAAGGTGTTCTGTGTTTGCCAAATCACCTCTCTCTCTCTCTCTCACACACATACACAATTTACTTCCTTTTGTGAGTTTTTAACTACACAAGTAATTTCTGCAAGTATTTTGTTGACAATGATCATAGAAATTCTAAAAAAAAAAAAAAAAATAAAAAAAAAAATCAATTTTTCAATGTACATAATAAAATCCCATAGTCTAATTATCTTTTTGCGTATGTAATCTCATAGAACTCAATAGCTGAGATATGTGAATGGTATTTTGTGTAGCTATGAGCTCTGTTAATTGCATGGTTTTGTAGCAGGTCGAGAGAATACTGAACTGACGTTGTTGGACAAAGATAAAACTATGGGAGATGCAGGTAAGAACAAACAGAAGGTTATCACTGGCAACATATCACATGATGGAGCCAAACTTTCAAACAAAGATGAAAATGGGGCAGATGGCAGATCTGGAAATCAAAATTCTGAAGATAAATCGAGCAAATTCAGGTTTGTGCGGTAGCATACATTACTTCATGTCAAGACTCAAGATCCTTTTACTTTATATAACCGAATGAGTGCAAAAGCTTTCTTGTTCCATTTTGTAATAACCAGTTGAAGTTTTGAACAGTGGATAAAAAGAAGCTTATTTATAATTGCAGGGAGGATCCAGGTGCAAGCTCCAAGGGCAGCCCCATCAATGCCCGTGCAAATTTAACAAAGCCAGAAAAGGCGGATGGCAACAGTGGTGCTGATACTGCAGGGGTTGGCATATCTATAGTGGGTACCGAAAGGAACCCCTCAAGCAATGAACCTGCGGCAATCAAGAGTAAAGATTTAGCAGTGGGCTCTGCAGACAATGGCCAGCCTCAACGCATAAGGAAAGGACGTGGTTTTACACAGCAATACGCATTTGCACGTCGATACCGGACACCATCTCCAGAGCGTTCACCTGTTCGGCCTCGCTATAATGGAGGAAGAAATGAAAGAGGGAATTATTTCAATAGGTACTTCATCATATTCTTTAGTGTTACTATATATTTGATATTAATGCCAGATTTTCTGCTGTGCTTCAGGTATGGAAGAAATGGTCCTTACGGTGGACGCTCGCCAGTAAGGAGATACCGTGGCTCCCCCAGGGCCAGTAGCCCATCCAGGTCAGTTTTTCTTATGCATTGGCAATGTGGCTCCATTGAAAACTTAGCTAATCTTATGGAAAGTAAAACAAATATGTTTCTGTTGAACTATATTAATGCCTTATAGTTCTATGGAGTTACAATAATATAAGTTGATTACTGGCATCACCAATCTGTTTACCTCAAGTAGACAATTAGAGGCCAGTGCTAATTGATTGTGGTGCGCAGATTATAGAGCTTATAGACTAGTCATTCTTTGAAGTAAGTGATGAACCCTGTTATCTTACTCTTCACGGATAACAAGAGCAGTATCAAGGTTTTAGCAAGTAAAGAATGCAGTGTGGTTGAAAATTATCATACCTGATCTACATGAATCTGGCCTTGCTTCAAGTTTAATTCTTACTCGATGTTCGATTACGTAGTCTCTGAGTGACATTAATCACCCTCTATAAAAATTGTTGTTTCCTATTAGTTCGGCACCTCCAGGGTTTCATTGGTGTGAATAAATCCCCATATTTGTTTAGCCTTCCAAACATAGAAGAGTTATTTTCCTTGGCTCTCTTTCCTGACAATTTTCATCTGTCATCAAATATCAAATGTTTGCACAAGTGCAAACTGTCAAAAATAGCTGAGCTTTGCTATGACCACAAATATTTAACCGTGTCTCTCTTTTGCCTGGGTCAAGCAGCTTTTCATTTCTGATGATCCTTCAAAGAAGTTACCTTCACTTTCATTTGCAGGTCATGTTAGTTTTAGCATCGGCTTGATTAAAAATTTATCATCAAAATTTACAAATAGCGTCCATGATTTCAGATACCCAAGGAGAGACCGAAACAGGAGCAGGTCACACAGTCCTGTGAGGCATCGTGACCGTGGAGGCAACCGCCGTCAAAGCCCAAGACGCAGCCGCAGTCCCATGGAACAGCGGAAACGAGATATTATCAACAGGCCTCATTCAAGTCGCGGTGGTGGCAACCCTGATCACCGTGGTAGCAGCCCTACTGCCATGAGAGGAAGGTCCAGGTCCAGGTCAAAGAGCCATGATCCGTCAAGACCCAGATCTCCTGATGCCGGCCCGGTCAAAAGGGAGAGCACAAAATATAACAGGAGGCGTAGCAGTAGTTCGCGGTCTAGTAGCCCTGCTGGAAGTAAAGGCTTGGTTTCGTATTGAGATGTGTGCTCAAGCTTGCATGTTCCCCTTCCATGTGCCATGTGTCTCTTTCTTTATAACACGGTCTTGAGTAATCTATACCAGGTGCTCTGGTCCACACATCATAAAAGAGGAGCACAAATAGGTACACAGCGAGAATAGGCAAGTTGCGAGTTATGACCTCTAGTATGCGAAACTCGCGGTCCTTGCTTGCTTGATATTGAGTTGAGATCTGAATCATGTGGTTGTATCTTTTATTATTGTAATGGTTATTAGATTCCAAATGTTTTATGCATCTCATGTTTGGAGATGATCGAATTGTTTATTGTCTATGCATCTCATGTTTGGTTATGATCTTGTGACCTGAATAAATTTTACCTGGAAGATGTTATTTCCTATTGTGGCTTTTTTTTTCCTTGATGGATGCTTTTGTTTAGAAATACATGGTCTGTTACATGGGTACATTTATCATCTTGTATTTTCGATGATTCTATCAATTTTGATTATAGGTTTTGGTTTGTTGTCAAAAATTGACTGGTATTAGAGATGATTTGAGTGTTATTTTAAAGATTGTATAAAATAGTGATTATGCAAGATTTAGAAAATATAAAAAATTAGGATGATAAAAACAAAAATAAAAAAAATAAATGGCTTAGTTTTTTGTAAACTTGAGGTGTAATTAGATAATATCTAGTTGTCTGATCAAATAAATTTATTATGGATATGAATTAAATTATTTTTTTTCTCTATCTGATTTGTATATGAATTTGAATATATAATGTGTTTAAATCCAATTCCAATGAAATAACCATTTATATACAGATTCATTAATGAATTTCACTTTTTTTTTCCTCAGCCTCAGGATCTCTCACTTCAGCTATGAGACCTACATAGTGAAATTTGCCCCCCAAAAAAAAGAGCTCATTACCACACAAGTTTGGAGAATTTCAGTTGTATTTCATGGATTCTTGTTCCAAACCTCATGAAATGAGGAAAATTTGAACACGATTACATTGAACAATATGCAACATATTCCAAACCAATCCAAGATGGGCTTTGCATTAAGACAGCAAATCACAATGCCAACACAAAAAGTGTAAACTTTGTTAGTGGGGAGAGTCCGGGTTTCCAAGATTTGAGTTTGTACATTTAACCCTATAGAGTATATTAACACCGTTACAGGGCCAATATATTCCTTTCAAAAGGTGCCCGAACTTGCCACTTTTGATGGCATCTTGTTTGCACACAGGCTTCGGGTAGATCACTCGGTATACACATGTTCAGATAACCAGATTTAATTGTTTCCGCCCTAAATGCTTTCTTGATTAGCTGTTGCTGTTTCGTGTTGCCAAGCTTGCTCCGCCTCAAGCTTCCTTAAAGCAGACGAACTCAACTTCTCGCCCTGAGCTCCTCCAGATAGAAGATCAACAACCTCCACCTGTAGTCATGCTCATCCATATATTGATCAGGTTGAAACAAAGGAAATTGCAAAGTTGCAAAAATGCAGTTTTAGAATGATTAGTCTGTTTATTCAGTATTTTCGCTGAGGTATTTCAAGTAATCAAGAAGGGAGCACAAACAACAGACCTTCAACAATGGCAGCCCTTTCTCTTCTCTTTTCCTATTTACAGCAAACCCACCATTTAACGTCTCCTTACTAAACATAAGCAGCATTACCACGTCAATGAAGTACAGCAAACCGAGGTAGTTCGAGTAAACATGAATACTTTTACATGGTAAGGACATGGCATGTTTCAACTATAATTTTTTTCTAACACAAGCCAATATCAAGATATTTCAGATACTTCTAGAATCGTTTTGAGGTTAGTAACAGAACAAATTTTGCCTTCTGTTAAATTTCACATGCACAAAAGAACAAAAAGGAATAGTTATGGATAGCTAAATGACAGCAAAGGCACAATGCAATTGAACATACCTGACAATAATGGCATCCAACTTATCATCAATAATTGATGGGCCATACGGATCCTCAATAGGCTCCACTTGTACTTCCAATTCTGGTTTAATGGACTGCATTTTTTACGACAAACCAATCAGGATCTTTTGTCAAACATCACTATAGCACATCAGACAGACATCACATCACATGAGCATTTTAACCTTTGGTATTTCCTCACAATACTCTACCCAGAGTGCACATTGACTAAATTGTGGAATTGGATGGTGTGAAACTGAACCCCTCCGTTCTTTTTGCATGTTTATTTGACAAACTCTTCATCACCAAATTGATAGGCAGTCTCATTGATCGTCAGCCTATGAAAGACTAATCCGGGATAGTGCATCATATTCACCTAGCGGTCCTCACCCAATGGCCCATGGTCAGAAGGTACGAATCTCCAATAGTGGATGGGAGCCTTCTCTTTAGTTTAATCTCTAATAACTAATAAGACAGGTTTTAGCTCTAGCAATTAGCATTCCATGAAAGAATAATATCATTTATAATCTCCATTTCAGTTTACTGATTGAAATATAGATGTAAAGACATGTTTATCCTTTGAAAGATCATGACTCACCCAGAAGGTAATAGTCACCATAGCCGTAGAAATACAGAAAAAAAAAAGGCCCATAATAAAGTGGCTTCATTTTAAAATATTTCTAAAAATACTTATGCAAACACTAGTGGCTGCAGTAATGATTTACAGCAAAGGCCCAATCGTAAGTAGGAAAGTATACAGAGGATTAATGAGATATCTCGTATATTTGGTACACAAATCCCTTGCAAACTGTTCTTAAGTGCCGCAACACACCACTCACATCAGCTCATTATATAACGCCTCATCTATAACAGCAGCTAAATCTCATAAGATAACATCAAGCCACGGAAATTGCCAAGAACTTCTATATAACTAAAGAAGAGTCCTATAAATTTCACAACTTTGATGCACTTTGCCAGTTAACCAATTAAATTTCAGAACTTCGATGAACTGAGCTAATTCCTCTTATGCAAATGCTAGAATGAATCATCAAACTAATCCTTCCAGAGGGAGGAAAAGATCACCTTGATGTAATCCTCCACAGCCTTGATGCGCTTCTCGACGGGCTCGATCAGCTCAGCAAACTGCACAAACAGCATCAAGAACACAACCAAGAAGCAAGCATCATGACATAACTCCAAGAACTCCCGAGAAATTTGTGTGTGTGTTGTGTGTGTGTGTGTGTGTGTGTGTGTTGGGTGGGTGGGGGTGGGGGGGTGGTGGTGGGGGTTTTGTGTGAAGCTGAGATTTTTGACCTCCTTTTTGGCCAGCATCGGGCCCGTGCAGACGCCCACCACGATCCGATCTCTCGCCAAATCCGCCGAGGCCTACCACCCACCAATTCCAAATCCAAAATACAAACAAGATTTAAACCCAAATTTTTAAAATTTTTGTTCTTCTTTTATTTTCTTTTTTGGTGCGGCACCTTAAGGAGGCGACGGTGGCCGTCGTGGAGGCGGTCGAAGGTGCCGCCCAGGACCACCGAACCGTACGCCGGAGTTTCCTCCCCGGGAGGCGGCGTCGGTGCGCCGGCGAGGGGAGCAATGCTCATTGATGGGAACAAATCGCTCTCTTCAGCTGACCTGTTGCTGGCGGAGCCGTCAAGGGAGGACGACGGTCGAGGAGAGCTGGCGGCCGAGTGGCGAGCGGCGTCAAGGGATCAAGAGCGGAGAGCCGGAGACCGGGGCTCTAGAGGAGGGGGCAAAATGGGCTATTTCGGACTTCTAGAGTTTGGGCTGGAGAAATACTGCAATACACTTTTGTTTCTGGGTTGGAGCGTCACTTCAATCTAGTTTCTGATTGAATCTGGAGTAATTCTGTCAATCGAGATGGATCCAGTTGATGGTTTTTTTAAAACTGAGAGAGATATCAACGATTACATCTTCATATATGCATATAAATTTGATTTGCAACCACTCACTATTATATGTATCAATTGAAGATTTGTGTGATTAATTTTTAGAAAAAATAGAAAAACACAATTCTATTGAAATTCTTGTGAGTTTGTGACTGGTACATAGTGGACTGTGTTTTAAAATATGTATATTAAAATTTTGTTTAGCCTGACTTTAACTTTAACTTTTTTAAAATGATGATTTCTCACAAGATTACTCTCAAAAATCCAAGTTCTCTCTTAAAGAGAAATTAAATCTATGATGAAATAACTTTCATGACTTCTCACCCTTATCCACACCTAAACACCACTATCATAAGTTCATAAGTCAAATTTTATACTAAACATCTTCACAGATATATCTAAAAAGTCAACTTTTTAAACTACACCATAAACCCCAAAACCCGTTTCTTCAAGAAACCCCGGTTAGTCCAAACAGGCTCTAAGTTCATGACAACACATACATTTCTCCAAAAGAATCACTGAATCACATGATACATCTACTCTCAACTCTTAATCAATAACTTAAACTGGAATAAGACTCAAGTAGACTCAAGTAGAATAATTTGCAAATTGTTTCACAAGTTTCTACAAAGGAAAATTTCAAAATTCTAGCCACTTCTAACAACAAAGCTGATGATGAAATATAAGCTACAGCAACTGTAAATAAAAGAGTACTCTGAACACATTTACATTTACATCACCATCAAAGGCAGAAGGAAGGCATTGCAAAACTACAAGCATTCTCTACAAGATGGACAAGGATTCAGAAATGAGAGCAGCGCATTATTCCGCGATATTACCATCAGATGCATCAGCTCCTTGGCTTACCTGATGTAGGAGAAGATTAGGGCATCAAGAAGATAAGAGGTGCCTCAACTGAAGCAAGTGCTCCTCATTCGAAATGTTAAGCGAAAGACGAAGGTTTGTCAGAAGCGACTCTTGCTCCCATGTCAGGGGTCCTGATGCAAAGAAAGCTCTCACTGTTGATTGATAAGCCTGGAGCTCCAGCTCATGGATGTTCATGTCTAAATCAGCATGGAAAATGTCGTTGTTCTCCCGCCCAGATGTAGATGCACATGCAGACATGGCATCATTGGGGAAGCAACTGACAAGTCCAACCGATTGCTGGTTATGATTGGTAGAGTATTCTGAGTAATGTGCGCTACAACTAGCCACTGAGCATTCATTCTCTTCTCTAACTCGCAACAGTAATTGAGATGAACAAAGAATTTTACCGCCTGATTTCCTCTTAGTACTGATATTCTTGGTAAGATCACTGTATCTGTCACTAAAAGGCCAACGCAAGCAGTCATCATCTAAGTCATCCCTCAGAACAGAAACATTATCTGTGTCTCGTGGCAGTGATCTCTTGGTTGGCTGATGGAATTTGTGTGCGGGTGCTTTCCTTTTCTTGATTGTTCCTCTAATCAAATCATCTGTTGGCACCATACCACTTCCATCTAGTTTTTTCTTCAGACATCTAGCACTAGTAGTGGGACAAAGATTGATTGCTTTGCACCTCTTTGCAATGCGTCCTTCTTCTTCGTGGGCTTGGCGACCTAATTCCATCATAAATTTTGAGTGAGGAAAGGTATGATCAGCAAGTCGCTTCTGTTTACTCCGTTCTGCAACCTGAAAAGTGGAAAAACAATGTCAATGAAGCGTGTGTTCAAAAATGGTAAAGAGAAATTTGCAATAGCAGGGCAAAGAAAAGTTAGTGGTTACTTCAGTCACATACTGAAGTCAAGCAAAGAGTGGATGGTAGAATTCTCAAAAGAGGTGTTGAATTTAAGAGAATTCGAAGATTAGGCAGTTGTTGATTTAAACAATCCACATCAGTAAATTTTTTGTGTCATCAGTATTTTAAGGCTTTCAGAGTTGACGGAACCAAAACAAATAAAGTGAAAAGGTGAAAATCTTAACTAAATTTAGAGTAAGATTTGCATCCGAACTATTAACACAAGAACAACTAAAAGCAGAGAATGTCACGACATACTTATGATGTTGGACAGGTTGAATTGCTTTTATATTAGCGTTGCTAGTTACAGATTGTATATTATCAATCAAATATGGATCATCATGGCATTTCTATACTCCCTAAGTTGAATATAATGCTAACAAAAGCACATGAGAATCAAATCAGCTGAAGGGAAAATGAGAGAAAGCTGCACAACTTTTCACTTTCGTAACACAAGCAATTAAGTGGTTCAAACTTCAAACACACGCCAATGCTGTTAATTTCGTTTTAGAGAATACTAGTCAACGTTATTTGGCGGATCTAAACTAGAAAATATAAATTTTAAACAAAACAATGCCTTAATGGCCACTTCAAAACATCCATCAACAATCATCTAGGCACTACACAGTCTACTAGAAAAGCACGAATATGCAATAACATAAATAAGCAAAGCAAACTTCTAGGTTATGTTTTCAAAATGACTAATGAATGTAATGTAAAAAACTTACTACAATTGGGGAATAGGCTCTCACCCTATCTAGTGCAGGCGATAGCTCGGTACCACAAGCATGTGGAATTCTCAAGCAAGATATGTGGAATTCTCTTAGTTGAATGCAACCGGTTAGCCTGATGACGAAAAAATCATTCTTTAGCACCTTTGCAATCTTGCCAAGCCTCCATGAGTTATGATCCAACACCTCAGTTACATCACCAAGAATCCATTTGCTTTTTCTCAGATCAACCAGTTCATGAGCCCTAACTACATCCTTCTGCATATTCTGTGCTCCAGGTTTTCCTTCAGAAGTGAAACATGGATCATTCTCCCTAAGAACCTCTAATTTCCTACCTCTCGGCTTCATCATATCCCACTATAAGCCTGATCCAGGTAGACGTGTACATAAGAAGTCAGCCATTAAGGGAGGTGCAAAAGTCAAAAGAAGCACTTGCACGGCAGAAAGCATAAGAAAAAAATGAAGAGATAGGAAAACAAAAGGCTCACTTTGGTAAGGTCTAAATTATTACCTCTCGGTATAGCATTCAAGTGGAAGCAAAAAGTTTGTGCTTGATAAATATGTTCAAACATCTTGTCAATTTTGTCTAAAGAAATAAGGGAAAAAGAACTTACAATTTATCAAATAAAATAACTACTTAGTTGTATAGAACTATGCCAATCAAATTAGATGCAAGATAGTTCGATACTATGGTCATTATCTGAATCAAACGATGCAATTTAGAATAGAACGCAAAATCCAAATATCAATGGGTAAGGTCTAAAAATAATGTAAACTGATAGAAAATAATCAAGTCAATATCATTGAACAATCCAAAATTCCAAAAAGCTCCACGACATGATCCATCAACTGTTTGGTAATCTCGATTCAAGAACATTCAAAATACCATAAGGAGCACGGTTTTGCTTCTGATTCAGAGATGCTTGCTTTAAACTAGTTAAGTAAAAGTAAATAAATAAGTCCAGGTCAATAAAGATCAAAGCTTTGATTTACCATCTTCTACGGCCCAGAAACGGAAACCTAAACAAAAACAAAGCAGATGGACTAAATTCCTAAACTTGTGACTTAAACATTCTCATGTAACATGAACCATTATAAACTCAATCCGAGGCACGATGATCACGACCAGCAATAAAAACTTTGATGCAGGAGAAACTCCTCCACATCAACGAACATCGGAAACAGTAGGAATCAACTAGAAACTTCAACTGAAATTCTGAGAAAATCGGCTGGAATATCAAGCAAGATCAAAGAAATCATCTAAAGCAGACAATTAACACCAATTCATCTCTGATCTTGAGATAAGAACTAAGAACAGACAACTCAAATCCAAAAGTTCCTATCCTAGGAAAAGTCAAAACACCTCTAACCTATCAGATGGTGTAAAATTAATCACCTCGTCTGGATCAGATGACATATCAAACCAGAAAAGAAGTACAACACAGCAGCTCAAATTGGAATTACATAACAAACAAATTTGAAATATCCAACTTGGACCATACTACACAGGAAAAAAACAGAAACTTTAACATAAAAGAACACAAGAAACCAAACCAAGTTTAAACAAACAAATTTGGCTCTCTTGAATCTTAATCCAAAAACATAAAAAAAAAAATCACCTCCAAAAGCTTGGTTTCAATCACAATTTGTACAAAACCAATTGAGATTTCTACCCAAAGCCCAGCAGAATTTAATGTGTAAACAAAATTTAGCACGATTAGCTACGAACACTCTGATCCAAGGACACAAAAATATCACCTCCACAACTCTGTTTTAACCCCAACTTTGAGAGGCCAAATGGAGATTTATAACTACAAACCAAAAACAGCAGCTCAAATTGGAGTCAGGAACACCAATAGTTTAAAAAGATCAAATTTTAGTATAAAATCTAAAAGAAAACAAAAAATGCAAACTTTGACGCACAAACAAATCCAAGAACCAAGCTTTAATCACTTCTCACCTGCAAAAACCAAACAGTTCGCCCTGCCGATCCAAGAACACGAAAAATTTCAACAAATCAGAGATATTACTTCTCGAATTAACCCCAATTGGGCTGTTCTTACGACCCAATTGGGATTAGAGGGAGAGAAGCCAAGAACTGCAGAAAAAAAGAAGCTGAAAAAAAAATCGCAACCTCCAAACTCCTAAAATAGAAAGCAAAATATTATCGAAAAATTTTGAGAAATTTTAGAGACTAACCTTAGGGGAGGGAAGGATTAATCCGGTGGCTAATTTTGGGCCTAACCGTATGAGAAAACAGTGTTGCTGGTTTGCTGTGTAGATTGGTGGTTTCTTTCTTTCAGTTCTTGCTTTCTTGTGTTATTTTTTTGTTTTAGGAATTATATATTCTTGTTTCTAGGGTCTTTAAATTTGTGTTACGCTTTTTTTTTATAAAAAAAATCACTCTGATAATTCTAAAAATACATCGATCTGTTGGCTAGAGACAGTCTTGCTTCATGTTTGTGCTAAATTTGCTTTATTTGGTTGTTTTTTCTTTAATTTTCCGGGACAAGTGAATCTAATCAGCATGCGTTTTTGTAACATCTTTTTATTTCTTTTTAAATAATTTTGTATTAAGCTAATGGACCTAAGTTGTTAAAATTATTATTAAGTCGTTGATACAATCTACGATGACTCCATTTTTTTTTTTTTACTTTTTGAGAACGCTGCATTACAATCGGACTCGCATGCACACAAACACATTTTAATCCACTCCACAGACATGTTAACACTAAATTTCGATAAAATATGCATATGAAAATAGAAAATATCAAGTAAATTTATAATCTCTCTCTCTCTCTCTCTCTCTATATATATATATATATATATATATATATATATATATATATATTAATATATATATATATATTAATCATTTAGATGCACATGTGAGTACATGATGACTCCAAAATTAGTATATAATATTATGTTGTTAACATTTAGCATGAGATGTTTTTGGCTAAAATTTCAGTAAATTCGACAAAATCATTTAGCTCCTATTTGAGATATAAAGTATTTAATAGTTCTAATGAAAAATTGAGGTGTTATCAGAAACTATGGTATGAAAAATTAGGCTGTGTTTAGATGAGAGAAAAAAGAGATAAAAATATCATAGTTTGCCTCAAAACCGTGTTTTATCTCTATATTCAAAACTTTGGACCAGCCTAAAGTTTTCACCGAAACCGAGAAGAGGGAGTTGCGTATGACCGAATGCGAAAACGATAGGAAAAAAAGCGAGACTAGATTGGTGTGCCTCCGATGACGAATCAAGCACGGGCAACGCCATCTCGCAAATGGAGCGACGTCCGCCGCCAGCGCAGGCGCCGGAAAAGGTACGAGTCATCATCTCTCACCTTTCTCTCCGCTCGCCATCCATGCGTGCGACCTCAGTCACCGTCGTTGCCACTAGTCGGCCGATCGACGTCTACGGTCAACATCCTACCCACCAGGCGACTGATTGCCATGTCAAACTGACGTCCTAGCCACAAGCGTCGCAATTGCCGCCTAATGTCCGTCTGTAGCCACCGGCCCCCTTACTCCCCATCGGTGGCCTTGCCTGCTCACGACGGGTCGCCTCGCCGTGGTGCCGATCGGCCTCTTGACCGGCTATTGAGAGGCCGCCTCGCCTTGCTCCCGACCGGCCCCCTCGGCACCACTGGGCCGTCTTGCCGTGCTGCCAATTGGCCACCACTATTACAGAAGTGCATTCCACTAACCCATATTTTCTAACGGTTATAAACAATCTGGGAAAAATCCGATAGAATAGGACGACAGCGGCGGAAAAGAAACATTTTACTATCGGTTACACACTAGTCCAACGTTAGTGAAATGCAAAAACTTTTTACTATCGGTCATTACTGTACAAACCGATATAATATATTAAATAGTACTATCGGTTTTCCATTTTTAACTGATAGTAAAATTACGCACTTTATACTATCGGTTATGACTGTACAAACCGATATAATATATTAAATAGTACTATCGGTTTTTCATTTTTAACTGATAGTAAAATTACTCACTTTATACTATCGGTTCGTACTGTACCAATCGATATAAAAGATAAACTTTTACTATCAGTTATTAGTGTACGAACCGATAGTAAAGATGAACTTTTACTATCGGTTTGTTTATTCAACCGATAGTAAAAGAAACAATGGGGGCCTTTAGAAGAGAGGAAAGTTCACTAACGGTTGTGTTTTTGAACCGATAGTAAAAGTTCATCTTTACTATCGGTTATTAGTGTACGAACCGATAGTAAAGATGAACTTTTACTATTGGTTTGTTTATTCAACCGATAGTAAAAGAAACAATGGGGACCTTTAGAAGAGAGGAAAGTTCACTAACGGTTGTGTTTTTGAACTGATAGTAAAATTACATTTTTACTATCGGTTATTAGTGTACGAACCGATAGTAAAGATGAACTTTTACTATCGGTTTGTTTATTCAACCGATAGTAAAAGAAACAATGGGGGCCTTTAGAAGAGAGGAAAGTTCACTAACGGTTGTGTTTTTGAACCGATAGTAAAATTACATTTTTACTATCGGTTATTAGTGTACGAACCGATAGTAAAGATAAACTTCCTTATAATGGGTTAAACGCGCGGGAGTTTTCCCTCCAGTCCAACCAAACACATTTCCAAATAAGTCTCTACTCGCACGCGGAAAACTCTAGCCTCCCCGAAGCCCCCTTTTTCGCTCCTGCACCACCATTGCCGCTCGCATTTGGGTTCTCCACCGCCGCCGGTCACTGCATCGCGCCATCGTAGGCCACTCCACGAACTGTAAGTGTTCTTGACCAACTCGATTAAAATTGTTCTTGCCGCTCGTGTCAGTTTCTTAAATTGATACTGAACGCGATTAGAACCAGGTATTCTTTAGGAAAGAGTAATTGAAATGAAATCAGTTTCCTAACTTCATACAAGCATGCAGAGCGCCATGTTGAAAGACCAATACGAGTTGCCTCAATTGGAGCAGATGCGACAAATTTGGGCTCAATATATGATGGATGAAGTGGCTATCAACGATCGATCGTAAATGACTTGTGTAATATACATTGAATGTGTTAATTGGTGTATGTGTGTACTTGTATTGGTGTATTTGTGAATAAACCTAATATGTGAATAATTAGATCCAATCTGTCCAATGCATGTGTATATCTTTGTATTAGTGTATTTGTGAATAAATTCAATCTCTGAATAATTAGATTCAATCTGTCCAATGTGTCTCTCTGTATTGTTGTATCTGTTAATAATCCTTTGTAATACTATCGGTTCATATCCTACAACCGATAGAAGAAAGTTTCCAGTACTAACCGTGTCGAGTAACTAACCGATAGGAAAACTAACAGTACTATCGGTTTCCAGTGTAGAACCGTTACAAGAAATCTAACATCACTATCGGTTGAGTTCACTGAGCCGATAGAAGAAATTATCATTCACGATTAGTGAATGTTGGAATATAGGTATTTTACTATCTGTTTGCAACCGATAGAGTTGTGCTACGTTTTTTCTATCGTGCCGATCACTAGCGGTAAGAGAACCGATAGTAGAGACGATTTTAAACCGATAGTGAAAAGCAATTCTGTAGTAGTGCACCTCGCTTTGGCCACGACTGGCTGCCGACCAGCCCCCTCGCCTCGCTACCAACCGACCCCCTCACCTTGCCCCCGACCGGCCCTCTCGCCACCACTGGCCGCCTCACCGTGCTGCCAACTGGCCGCCTCGCCGGTGATAAGACGATTGCGCAAACCTTTTTTTTTTTGTTTGTACACTTTTGCCGTTGTTGCTATGTGATACTGCGGTTATAGGTTTCAATCTAAACACCTTGCAGGAAGTCTTAATACTTCAATTTCAAGAACATAAAATTTTGATATCTTCTTTTCAAAATTCCAGTTTCATAAGACCACAATAATACGATACCAGCTCTCCCAAACAGGCCCTTAGATCTGTTAAGTTTAGTTTTCAAACTACAGACTCATTTAGTCTAATTTAAATTAAACTTATAAGTCGACTTAAATTTATAAACTCTATGAGAAGAGGGTAGACTTATTTGAAACTTTTAGTTTAAATAAGGTTATATCTTTAAAGCATGAATCTGAAATTTAAGTCTGATTTCTATTTACCTGAGAAACTAAAAACTGAATAAAATAGACCAAATAAGCCCTACATTTTGTTTATTCAATTCCATTTCTTAAAACCAAATTAAGAAAAAAAAAAAACCGAATCAAATAGTCTAAATAAACCAAATCCCTCGCCTAGGAAACACAGGTGTTTTTTATAAGTTGGGTCTTTCACTGACTAAACAAAGTATTCTTTAAAAAGAATATTTACTCTATGTGACGCTAGTCCATCTGTTCTTAAATGTCTTTTTCTTTTATAAAACTTATTTTCACAAATACTTGTTATTTTATAAATTTTAGATAAATTTCTCTTAAATTGTATCTATTTAAATTGGAGGTTGGGCATTATGTGCATATATAATTGAAATTAAATATTTATTAATTATAGTATATATATATATATAATTTATAACAGATATAATATTTTTGATTGGGTTAAATGTTCCCCAGAAAAAGTTAAGATCGGTGATTGGCATTTTGCAAGGGCGAAGTGGATAGAAGAGATATCCACATCAATCAAGATGAATACAAAATGCAAAAGTCACATTGCGACAAGAATGCCGAATTAATGTTTGAGTAAAAGGGCTGCATCTACACCTGAGGCTACACCAATACATTGATTTAGGGTTTTGGTTAAACTTAACTAATTCAATAAATCAGCTTTGTTGTTTGTTTATCTATACTACTATATAATATATATTATATAGTTTTAAATTTCAAAAATTCTTTCTTTTTATGGCTATCCGATCCAAATAATATTGTGTGTTAATTAGAGATATCAAATATTATTATTTGAAGTTAATCTTGCTTGGTCTCATAACTCATTAAAAGCTGAATTTTTCTCTCATTTATGTTAGCTTATGAATGATTAATGTGGTATATTAAGAGGTATTTTTAAATGACTATTATGGTTTTCTATCAATAAACAAACATAAAAATTTGACATTTTTGACACAAATGTTTACACTAATTACTGCAAACTCAAATTGATTCAATTTTGATGCATTGTTATAGCTAAACATATTATTTTCCCTTACACATTTTTCATTAGAGCTCTAAATCAAGTCATTTAAAATATTTTAATTTTCAAAATTTACTTGCATTCCAAGTTTCTGTAACTTCTTAATTTATGATTTAATTTTTCAAATTTGAATTTCATTTTTCGAACCTCTCTAAATTCATATAAGTTGTTGTAACGTGGATTCCATGTACTAGTTTACTAGTAAGCTTAAAAAACTAGTTTGTTTTATAAGCTGAAAATTCTACAAGAAAAGTTGCTTGACAAGATTTTAAACTTATCAGCTTAAATAGTTTGAGCGACTCCCAAATGAACTGGAGAAACTGCAGAGTCCAGCTACAGCTTCTCCCAAATAAGCTGCAATCAATTTATAATCTCCCAAAATCTTGCCAAACAAGGTTCTCTTTTTAAAACGTACCTTCCAAAACATGTTTAAAATAACTAGACATAACTTGTCAAAGCTACGTGCTTTATGAAAATGCCAAGATTTTTACTCGAATTTTATGTTGAGAAGATTCTTCAAATAAGTTATCGCAATGAGAAACGCCTCCAGCCATGGAAATAGCTACTCTTTCAATATTCGGAAACGGTAAGTGTGTTTACGCTTCCACCTCTGAAATACATCTCCATGCATAAACTGTTATATACTTACACCTCTAAAATAAAATCTTTTTTTATGACTATCTAATCCAAACAGTGTTACTATTAATTAACACTATTAATTTGAGACAATAGCCAAATACTTTAAATTGTCCCTGCCTAAAGCATATTAAAACTCATCTATTCCAGCATCCACCACACAATTAATTATCCCCAATTAACCCCCATGAGTAATGGCTAAATAAATGGATAACATTCATTCAAGTAGCTATTTCTAATGCATCTATATTTAAGAATTAGTAAAAAAAAAATTTGGCTGAAGCGGATTCCATACTCCATACTGGTAAAGATAAATGTTTTAGACAAAAGGGGAAGGGTTACAGGAGTGACAAAAGCAAACTAGACGCAAAGTTTGCTGGTGTCTGCACTCTGTAGTCCTCTATCTGCTCATCCTTTGCATTGCTTCAAACAAAAAATTAACACCCAAGTATTTAAGCTAGTGTCCATAATTAATTACACCGAGGCAGGGAAACAAGATCTGGCGTAAACATATTCTGGAATTTAATTTAACCATTTTGCAGCCTTTGAATCTTCCAAATTACGGCTAAAATGTAACAGCTAACAACCTTTGTGATTACATTAATCTCAAGTCGGATTTTCTTCCATCATCCTCCAACTTACAGGTTTCAGGGAGGCAACTTATCATGAATCTACAGCGAGGCATCACTAGCAAAGTGTCGAAAATGAAGAATCTTTTTGCAGCATTCAATCTGTGGCGGTTCATAAACAAGTAGAACAATAAGATATCCAGGTTTCAAGTGAAAGCAAACCGATTTGATGCGAGAGTGGCACTTACATTTTTGGTATTGTCTGCTTCCATATGGCAGCCCTTGTTCACGAGGAGCTGCTTGCCTCATCTGAACAAAGAGAGATGCAATTGTTTGAGTTAAATGGTAGCATGAATCCAAAAAATTCAAAAAAGAAAGGAACCTTAGTAACAAGTTTTTGAGCTGTATCCCCGGGCTTCTCTTGTTATTTGAGATTAGTTTGTTTCTATTTCTAGATATCTATTTCTGAGACAAATGTGGAAGACAAACAAGAATGGCAAGAACTAAAAAATTGAGAAAACATACCTGACTACTGGCCGATAGTCCAGATATTCCATAATAGGAATCTGCATATCATAAATATTAGCAGAGCACATTGGCAGACTATTTGATTAGCATGAGACAGGCTGTAATACACTAAACATACCTTCTGGATATGTACTGCTGCCATAATAATATGGCTGAGAAGTTCTACCTATCGCATGGGGCAGCACACTATAGATGAGATATTATAAATGAGCGTGAGAAGAATGATTTAAAGAAAGGGAGAAAGCAAATTGTTGCTATATGTTGACATAAACTGTGATGCAAGGAGATAATCTAGAGAACCTTGAACTTGAAGATGCCATAGGATATGCATTACTATCATAACGAGGATGAGGATGGCCTCTCATGGGATATGAAGAATCATCACCCTGCAGCCTCAGCAACGATCAGAACTAAATGCAATAATAAGTTCAATGAATAGATATTTCATGCCTATATTGTTGTCAAGCTTATTATCTTACCACTGCTGCAAAGGCACGCTTCTCTCCAGAATATATATGGGGATAATCTCGAATAGCAGGATCTGGCATTGTTTAAGAGCAGAAAAAGGAACATCAACTATCCAGGATTTCAGGAAAAAAACTCCAGGATTTCAAAGTTGATGGACTCATGACCAATAATAATGATAAAGCTGAATCAAAGTTCAATCAGATTCCAGAAAAGGACCAGATGCTGATTTATTGCATGCATAAGATAATAGCAATCACTACAGATGGCAGACTGACAGAGGCTAGCAGAAGTTACAGGCAAGTCTAATGAAAAAGTAAAATATAATGCCATCCAATTTTTCTTTAGCATGTTGCAAGACAGCCATTGGAGCCTCGGAGGTCTTCACGGTGGTTGAGAGAATTGAGTTGGTTGGAAGAGTTGATTTACAAAGACTTATCTCAATGTGAAAACCCTCCACACAATTTGGCCTATACTGTCGTTCTACCACAGCATTCTTAGACCAGCTGATAACAAAATATTGATTGTCAACAAAATGCATGAAATATTAGTGCAAATCATATAAGTTATCCATTAGATAGACTATGTTTCCCAGCAATTTGCTATGCATCAAGACATGGCCTAAATGAGCCAGTCTAATGTTTGCCTTCAATGTAGAGGGGTTTAAACTAATAAATATTACAGGAGGTGAAAATCACTACCAGTAATTTGCTATGCATCAAGACATGGCCTAAATAAGCCAGTCTAATGTTTGCCTTCAATGTAGAGGGGTTTAACCTAATAAATATTACAGGAGGTGAAAATCACTACCAGTAAATGAAATAGCAGCATATAGAACGAAGGGAAAAAAATCTATTTTTCCAACACAAGGTTGAACACTTTGTCCAAAAGCACTTAGGCAGAAGTGGGGCTTACTTCTTTGCCCTTTACTTTTGCAGTGTAGCGCATCGCTGCAAAAAGAATTTCAGGTGACCATAATTTCATACCACTTTTTCATATTGGAGTAAATACTACATGCTATCTGCCCAGCTCCAACATTGTTTATTCATCTATGTAGCCGTAGTGAATATGCAACAACAGAAAGAGATGGAACAAAATGCACTGTTGAACAGTTACAATGTTAGACTAACATATGCAATGCACTACAGAATCAGAAGCATGCTTTCACCAAGTTAAAACAAAAGGTCACAGAAAACTTACCCAAACTAGCTTGTCCTGGTCTCCAGGTAGCCTGCTCCCTCAGAACGTGAAGCAATTCATGAGTTGTAGATGATTTGTTATCCCTCTTAGTATGAACCACTCTGGGATGCATTATTTTTATTGAAGATGGCCTAACTTTTGTTTCACCTAGTAACAATAAACGGGTACAGTTTTCAGAAGAAATAACAACGCATTCATAGATGATCTTTAGGCAACACAAATTCAAAAATAACAAATACTTGTTATCAGCAGCTTATATGACTTGTTTCCTCAAAAGAGCACCTATACTGAAGGTATGCCACAATATCTTTATCACAATCAAATTAGGGATGAACGAAAGAGGAGAATGGATGTTGTATGAAGAAAAATATCTGACACCTAGAATTTTTATGAATTGGTGAGATGAGTAAAGCTTGGTTCAAGTGAAGTTTACCAGCCTAGAAGTCATGCAATACTTCACAAATTATTGGGGCTATTCAATAAACAAAATTTGAATCAGAAAAGGCCATTCAGAATCAAGAGTGATCCATAAAAAATCTAGCTCCAGAAACAAAGAAAAAAAGAGGGGAGAGGAGGGGGGGTGGGGTGGGTTCTCAACTATAAAGGTGTATATCATAGTTTTCCATGGAACAAGGCTTCCACTAACCAAGTAACAAGTAACACCATTTAGATGAAGCATACCAACCACTTCCACTACTAAGCTTCTAACCTAGGCAATGATCGATCACCAAGTTGCATCTTAAACCTCGACTCCCACCAGTCAACATTTTGATATGGTTAGCATTCACTAGTCAGACATTGCAAGGCAGTCCAACTGGATCTCATATTGGCCAAAAAATTTATTGGCAACTAGAAAAATTGGTGTCTGGGTATTTACCTTCTTGTGGAAAATACTCATATGAGATCTCTTTTCTGTTCTACTCATAGTCACTACTCACTACAATCAACATCAACATTAGTTAGCTACTCAAATTTAGTGCTCCAGTAAGCTGATGGATAATAATATCAAGATCCAATAATCATCAAATGATCCAAGACAAATTCATCGGAGGAATAAACAACCGAAAATTAGTACAAGGATCCTGCAAAATAACTTGCTGTAGCAAAATGCAGTAAGTCTTGCAAGGATATTGTAAGAAATACTCAAGAAAGTGGCAGCGATGCACCATCAAGGTGTATGTGAGTTTCAAATTGGTGAAGAATTACGTCTATTACATACTTACAATCATGGCGAAGGAATTCAAAATGCAGCAGCTCAGAGTTGCATGAAGCAAAAGCTATTTTATTGAAGTCCAACTAGCACGGAATCTAAGATAACTCTCAAAACAGAAACAACCACAGCAAAAGGGATGCTTATAACAAAATGAAGATTATCAGAACTGAACATATCAACAGAACTGAAAATTCAAATCACTGGACCATTGCATAAACCAGCTGGCTCCTAATAGATAGATCATGACAAAAGACACTAAGAACCAATCATATAGTTAAGAAACAATGCAGTCAATAGTATGGCACAGAGGGATGAAAGTAGGGGAGTCAAATAATTGGAATCAATGACAAGATAGTCAGAACTTTGAAGAACACTCACTTTGAGCAATCTTTGGCTTGTATTTCTCACTACTATATAACTTTCGTCTTCCTTTATTCTGCTTGCCTTTTTGGACAGGTTTAGCCAGCGACACTTTAATATTCACCTGGGATGCACCAGCTAAAGATGTGAAAACTATGTAAACCAAAAGCTCTATTTTTAACCTATGTACAAGAAGAAACCTTTGAGCCATTCCCAGTCAATACTTCCTTCTCAAATGATTCAAGGCACGAGATTGCATCCTCACGAGTAGTGTAGTTGACAAATGCAAAATCTTTCCTTTTAGCTGATTGTATATCACGTGACAAAACAACACGTTCAATCTTCCCATACTTCTTGAAGATTTCTGTCAGCTTAGCTTGATCCCAGGAAGTTGGTACACCTTCCACAAAAATTGATTTAACCTAAATTCAGCAAAGGGCGCATCAAGTTACTTAGACTTCTCAAGGAAGTACTGCCTAGCTGTTGAAGGCAATAAAATCATATATGCTGTTCAAATCAACAAAGTTCTGTTTCTGTTGACATATTTGGACGAGATAGTAGGACCCAATAGGTGTGCGTGAATAAAGCTCCACACATTGAGAAGTCAGATTGGACATTGGATGAGAAGAACCGACTTTCTAGATGAAAACAATGATACATAATTTAGCATTGGGAGGAGAAGGAATTTGTACTATGAACAACCCAATGTGTTCATGTAGCAGACACCTACTAATCAAAGAGCAATGGTTTCACTGCTAAAAGATGTTTGATATTTCGAAGAAATTCAAAGAGAATCAGAAAGTCCCTTCTGATAAAGCAATAGTAAGTTTCAAATATCCTGGTTCAAATAGAATGGTAACTGATGTCGAGATTTGGGGACATCAATACTATCAAGATCATAACGTAAAGGCATGAAACTGAATAAATACAAGGACAACATGAGGCCAAACCTGCAGTAGATCACAAGACACAGCAATGCTCTAACATAACAAAAAGTCTGTCTCTTCCTACTCTCCTAGAGCTTAACCAACTAACTAATAGTAGCCATATGCACTTTCCTGACATAATTGTTCAAGCCATTAAACCACTGAATGTGTTTCTTTGGGCCTTATGGGAAAGACCAGGATGAGTGTACAGTGTGCATGCACACGTAAATGCTCTAATAAAAACAGCCAAGTTTGTCTCCTCCACAAAGTTAAGCATCAATCGTAGCAACTGATTAATAGTAGCCATATGCACTTTCTTAACATAGTTATTAAAGCCAGTAAACCAACATGTGTTTCTGCCTTGTGTGAAAGAATAGTACGGATGCACAGACTTGCATGATTGTGCACGCTTGCGAGCGCACACGAGAGAGAGAGAGAGAGAGACCTTCTGCATCTCTTCTTCATCTGGATCATTCAAAGGTTCAGCCCATGCAACTCTTATATTTAGGCGTTTACCAAAAACATCTTTCTTTGAAAGCTTTTTGTATGCCATCTGTGCATCTCTATTAGTCTCAAGTTCAAGAAACGCAAAGCCCCGATTACAGCCTGGATTATTAGGATCAGCCATAAGTGTTACAGTATCAATGTTCTCAACTCCAATATTCTGCAATAGTTTGATCATCTGCTTGGAGAGAAGATGCACAGGGTCAACAATTGAAGCAAATACACAAGCATGCCATTTGAAAAGGAAAGAACATGCCAGGTATGAATGAAGCTGTACTCACATCTTCTTTCTTCCACTTCTTGTCAATATTTCCAAGAAAAATTGTGTCATTTCCATCCAGAGCTGCAGCTCCACAAAGCTTTCCACAAATCTTACAGTGGGGTTTCAATGAACAAGATAATCAATATGGGGGAGGAGGGAAAGAGAAAGTATAATAAACATAAAACAAAATGTGAATCTGAGACATAGGTCATGCTCCAGCCATTAAATACAATTGTAGTCAAAGGCCAGAAAATAAAACAGGTATTTCTGATCTTCTGTACTGGCATATTGTTTTGGTTCACCTACAGTTTAATCTGCACTAGGTTGCACTGACAGTGATATGACACAATACAGAAACTCAGTGACATGGCTTTTCAAGAAATAACAATACAAGAACATGGACACATAAATTAAATAAAAAATCATATGTTTTTCAACTTTCCTTAATCCTTACTTTCTCCCAAAAAAAAAAACTTTCCTTGCCATCTCTGTACTAATGCTATATTGATTTACAATGTTTGGTTTTACAAATCACATGCATAAGGGTAAATTAGATAATGTTAGATATGTTGGCAATAATATATCAAATTGTCACTGCTGTGCCATTGTCATGTCAGTGTTGTGTCTGAGGGAAGTAAATTTTTTAAATCAAGAATATATCGACACTTCACATTACAGAAAGAAGTTAATTCACTAGAACAATAATATATCAACACTTCACATCAAGGAGGACACCCCACCAAGCCTCAACATGACTCTCATATGTGTCGTGGAGGTGTTGTTGCAACCAATTAGAAGCATCGATAAAAACAAACGTGTAGAGCCACCCAGTAGAAGCATCAATACAACATAGGATTAATGGTTGGAGTAACTATTGCACCAAACCATATGGGAAAATTCACCACAGTAACTCAGTTTGTTGAGAAGCAATCATCAAATCTCAACCATGGAGTTTCAGATCAATCAAATCAATTGGTCTTCAGTTTTTACAAAAACTGCTTTTGGATTTTAAAATCTCTATAGGCTTAAACTGATAGCACATCACTAGTGACATTTGGTCAACAAAACAAAATCCAGATAACTGATCTATCACGCTCAACAAATGAGTGGAAGGTTTCCAAATTTCCATTGAATTATTAATGAAGGTTCATAAACAGAAAATCCAATAGCTGGTTCACAGGAAAACCAATTCCCATATTACAAATTCTGGATCCATCTTTGTCAATTTTAACCCAGGGCTCTGAAGGAGTAGAATCAACCAATGGCAGATAAAGAAGCAAAAGTTTCAAATTAGCATCGCAGTTTTGCTATTAACAAAGACAACCGGACAAGAGCCTCCAGGTGTAATGCATTCGTACAATCTTATTGTATGAAGTGGAGAAATAGAGTGCATGACAAGAAGCAATCATATACACTAAATGTGCTTTAGGACATAGCTATTAGATGAGCCGTGCTTCATTGGGACAAGTGTTGGGCTAATAAAGATGGAAATGATATTCCTATAATTAATGTAGAAGTTTGTGCCATTAGAGACGAGTTATTCCGAAGTTGGTTGTGACACCTAAGGTAAGCTAAGAATGTGGCAACTCAGTTCATTTGGCGATATTGGCTCAACTTCATCAAAATCACCTACTCAGGCTACTCTAGTATAACAATCATGGTACCCTAGGGTAGGTCAATGATTTGTTAACTAGTGGAAGATGATTAGGATCTGGCCGTGAGCTTACTCCATAGTCCATACAATGGTGAAAGGAAAGGAAAAAGAACATAAAACCTTTTTTTTTTTATCCTTCATGATATTTTGTTTTTATGAAACGAATTCAAAGCATTGCCCATTTGCTCATACAGAATTGCACCGCATCACTTGTGTTGTCATGTGTTGATTCTATCTCCATACATGTGCATCTCATAAAACAAATGAACTCATGCGAGAAAGATGAGTGAATAAATTCATTTGAGTAAGTTCGCACTACCTCCACTTTGGCCAACTCCGCAATGGCCTTCTTTGCCTGCGTAGCCTCACGATACTGCACGAAACAATATCCCTTGTTTTTCCCTGTCCTGGCATCCACCACCATCCGCACCTTGGTGATCTCCCCCGCCCTCGAGAACACCTCCCGCACATCTTCCTCCTTCGTGCCCCTATCGAGTCCCCCAACAAAAACCTCCCTCCTCCTCCTTTTCCGCCGCTCCAATATCCCCGCCTCCCCTTCCCACTCCCCATCTTTACCCTCCACTCCCTCCCAATCACTGGCATAGCGATCAGCCACTGACTTCTCATCTAGGGTCTCTTCCGCCTCCCACTGCTCACCCACCACTTCCTCTTTCACAGAAGCAGCGTCACAACCAATCGCAACCTTGACATCCTTACCCACGGATTCCTCCACCACAGCGGCGTCGCAACCAACCGTTGGCTTCTCCGCTAGAGTTTCTTCCGCCTCCTGCTCCTTACGCACTGCTTTCTCCACCGCGGCATGGTAGTTGCAGTCAACCGCTACCTTCTCAGCTAGGGTTTCCTCCGCCGGCTTCGACACCTCAGCGGCAGCTTCCGCGGCAGCCGCCGCCGCTGCTTTGCGGGCGGCGAGGGTGCCCTTGGGGACGATCTTTTTTATGATGACCTTTTTTATAACCTTGCGGACCTTCCGTGTAGTTGCCGGCTTCGGGGGGTCATCGGGAGGCGGCCGCGTGGAAGCCTTCGCGGCTGGGGTGGCGGCCGGAGGCGGCGGTGTTGGAGTTGGGGTTGGGGTGGCTGCTAGGGTTTTGGCTGCAGGGGTGGGGGTCTCCGGAGCCGGAGGAGGCCGTGGTGGTGCGGAGTTGGGGGCAGCGGCCTTGAGGGGCGTCCTCGTGACGCGGCGCTTCGGAGGCATCGCCGGCGACCACCAGTTGGGAGAGAGCGCGCGTCGGCTGAATCGGCTACTTTGCTTTGAGGTTTGTACTGGGAACTGCCGAGTTTAAGCACAGGCGACCCTGATGGAATCGGTTCAGTTAAGAACAAGTTGCGCATCTTTAGAATTTTTTTTAAATAACTCATTTTAGATAATAAACCTCAGAAATAATCTTTTCAAAAAAAAATTTCACAAATAACCTTCAATTGCTAAACCAAAACCAATGATTGAACTTTAGTCACTAGGTAGACTAACGACTAAAGATGTGACACCTCTGACTAGGTGCCACATCAATTTTAAATATTAATCATAACTATTCTCAAAAAGATAAAAATTGATAAAAAAAATATTTATATCATAACCATTTCCAAAAAAATCAACATTCTCATCAAAGATTTAAAATGTCTCTAGTGTGATAAATTGTAGGGTTGCAAAGAATAACTTTATTCTAGCATCACCCAATAATATAAACTTATGTTTAGTTAGTGGAACTGTATCCTCTAATTTTAAAGATTTTATGTTTTATTATTGTAATCATTCTAGTAATAAACAGATTTTTTACGAGGAGAAAAATGAGCACAACGAGAAGGTGAATCCTGACCATATTAGGATTATACAAGTTTAAAGTCCTAAATAAAGATTGTAAGACTTGGATTGAGATTCTAACTACCTTATCTATAATCCTGTTTTGTTACAACACGTCCCACTAAAAAAACTATTTTCATATTATGTTTTGCTATAATAACACCTCATTGCGGTTAGTCACCTTCACCTATAATCATATCAATTGTTGCCATCAATTGTATCAAACTAGTAAATGGGTGTATATTTTTCACACATTATATAAAAAAGATGTTAAGATAATAGTTAAAACAAATATTATCGGAAGTAAAACACTACATAAAATGATATCAATTTGATGCACATATTGGGATGTGTTATAATAGTGATACAAATCACATAACACCATAATTTCAAAATTATGTATAATGGAGTACTATAAAATAAAAATAACAACCTCAATTATCTTCAAATTGTGGTGAATGATTCAAATACAAACGTGTTAATTTGAAAACAAGAAAACATAAAATAAATTAAAATTGAAGCAAAACCCAAATTCCAAACAATATCCTCAATTTCCTAGATTTAATTATTTACAAAAAATACATTAAAAATAGTAAACTAACATGAAGTAAATTGGAACCTAAGTCGTTAAACTTGAGCAAGTGTATCATTTTGGTGAATCCCTAAAATTAAACTAAAAAATGGTATGCCATCATGATATGACACTTTAGTTTTTGCTGTGACATACCACATTAGTTTGTTCAATATAATATTGTGTCACATGGCATAACATATTGATTTCTTGATAACACAGTGTATTAATATGGATTGATTATATGGTACTATTTTGATGAAATATTTAGAAATTAGTATAAAAGGTGATGGTAAAAATTCAACAATAAAAAATGTGGATCTAAAATAGAAAATATACATCTAATTTTGAAACTTAACAGAATGACCAAATTGATCAACAAAGACAAGTTTAGGGTCAACCAAGTTTTTCTAAAGCAAAGAAACCAATTTTATTCATATCCTTCCACAATTACATACTCGTCAATAAAGATTGGTGAGAAACTGTGTGGCGACCTGATATATCACCCACTTGGAAGTATGTCTGGTCTTTGAATATTTTCTGAATAAAATCAGATTATCCGACAAATGTTTATAACAAAGTAGCGAGATAGAAACATGTGCTTAATTAAATAGGGCTTAACAAAAGTTTATGACAGTTCGGGGGTGATCAAAGTGATTAATCTTCATCTTCAATACTGAAGTAGGTTGGGTCGAAGTCACAAATATCCTACTCTAGGTAATCTTCTTTTTCTACACTGCTCGACATTGCATCGCCGATGGAGTACTCAAAGTTTAACAAGAATATACAAGTAGCAAGAATGAGTGTTGAGGCACTCAGCAATCAATTTTAAAATTTAATGCATCATGTAGACCATAACTAGTAAAGGAATATTAGGTCGTATTAAGCAAGGATGAATTGTTTGTCAAAATTTATTTGCGATCGTGAGAGATTCAATTTGTTAAATCCAAAACTCTACTAGGCACTTATACCACAAGGTGAGACCACCTGTAAACCTCCTTTCGTACTACGACGCAATTTTCAACCTGGAAGTAAGAAATGGTCATTCACGTTTTACACTGTAGAGGGTATCACTTTACCCACAGAATTTTTTGATTTTCATGTCAATGTTCGTCAACATCACCCCGCATTTCAGATAATGTGTGACATCATCAAGAGAACATGGGCTTTTTCAAATCCTTACACTAGATTCCTCCACTAGCATGATGTCGTCATACCCTTATAGACGGACTCATTTACTACACCACCAGTCAAACCTATAGCTTGGGGCCCGCCTCGGGTCGTGACTTTCATTCAACATGAATACATACATATATACATTCCCATGTTGAGGTGCACTAGTTTCTGGATAAGATACTTGACTAGACCTGTCTCATATTAGGTATATGGTTGATACAAGTAATACGGCGCTGGTAGAAATGACAATTAATTATATCCTTAACTTCACATTTATTCTTTATCATGAAATACAAGCCATCCCTCAGCTCTTTAACAAGATTACTCAACCATTGTCTGTGGCACCTTCATCAGGGCCGACGTTTAATTTCATAAAATATTCCTTGTGATGCAATGTGGTAATATTATCTAGATTATCAACTAAATGCTAATAAAATAACTTCAACCAAGCATGTTTAATATGGTCAAGGAATCAACTTGCCTGGGTCAACAAGTTCGAGATCCGAGCTGTGTAAGTTGCCTTGGGGCTCTTCACTAAGATCAGCTTCTGGAATTAAAATAATAAAGTATATAAGTTTTTAGAAGAACATTGGTGATCACCATGCAAGGATGCAGTGTTTAAGCACTAAACACTCTCGCCTCTTTCGTAGCGTGGGATCCTAGCCTCACTCTAGCTCTTATCGTCTCCTATCATATTCGAAGAACCGCAACCCCTCCTTGGTAAGATGAAATTTTAAATTAAGTTTACTTGAACTGCATAATGAAATTGCATAAAACCTCAGGTTGGATACTTTCCAAAAAGAATAATACTATTTACATTTATTTTCTAATCACTGAAATACAGATTTAAAATAATTAAATTAAGTGTGATTGGTCTAAAAATAAGTAAATTAACTAAGGAATTAATTTAACTTAATAGATTATAAAAACGAATCTTCATTTTTGAGAATTCTCTTATTTAAACAAAAATACTATTACCTTATAAAATAATACAATCATATTCATTGAAAAGTAAAACATATATATATATATATATAGTTAAATAAAACCCTTAAACAAATCAAGTATATGAATTTTGGAAATAACAAATTTATTAAGATATGATCAGTTAGTAATAAATATCTAACAATTAATCTGTTAAATTAAATAGATTTAATAAATAAATAAATAGTAATTAATCAAGTAATATTTCAGGAAATAAATTAAAATTGAAATGGAAAAAGAAAAAGAAAGAAAAAACTTTCGGTTAGGTCTGAACCAGCCCAACTCCGCATCACTGGGGTTGGGCCAGCCCAGGCCCAACCGCCCTCTCCACACGCCACGTACACGCCCACTTGTCCTAGTGGCCCACACTCACACACACAGAGCACACACACATCCACTAAAACACACTCACATAACACATGCACCACACTCACACAGACACATACATAAACACACTCACACCCCTGCGCACTTGCGCTACTCTAAACCCTAACTGTGCTTGATGCCGAATGGCGGCCACCTCGCTGGCGGCAATTACTTCGCAAACCGCAGGCTCCAACTCACCTCCTTTGCTATGCGGCCTAAGACATCATATGTACACGCGTGCACTAAGCCCTAACTTAGCCGTCACGCCTCACGATCCCGAATCCCAGTCGCCGATGCCTTGCCGATGATGATCCCACTCCAAATTGTTTGTCATAACTCTCCCCGACCTGAACCCTAATAAGACCCTACCAATTTCTAGGTTTTTACGTTTTTCCCTAGCCCTAATTTACTCTAAGGTCTCGCCGCTACTAACCCTCACCGGTGACACGTTTCTCTCGACAACGCTTGCATCGCGGTTGGCCGTAGCCTGAGCCGCGCCGTCTCGCCTCCTCCCTCGCGGTCCACAATCGAGCTTGGCCACGCCCTCGCGGCTTGGCCACGCTGGTAGTGCGCCGTGAGCGTGGGTGTCGTGCCAGTCGGCTCGTCAACCACCTGGTCCTCGACGTCGGTGCCTCAAGTTCATCTTCTAGTCTCTGGTTGTGGTTGTGGTGTTGGTTTTGGTCTTCGGTTCGATTGGGTTTGTGTCTGTTCCTGTGTGCTGTGATGGTTGTGAATGATGCACGAATGTATTCTAGTGTTCATTATTGCATCTAGGTTTTGATGATTACTGATAATTTGGATAAACTTTGATTTAGTAGAAGTATTTGAAATATTATTTGTTAAATCCTTATTTTGGAGCTTTCTTATCTTGAATTTGAAGTTGATGTCTCCCTTGTTGTGGTTTCATATCAAAGCATATGTCGTGAGGGAGCTCATCATATTATTCATCCATGTTTGCAGCATCATTGCATCCAACTTGTGCTAATTATTTTGGTGGCAACCTAACTATGAGACTAACGTGGTTTAATGAGTATATGTGTTGTAGTCTCAAAATGAATTGTGAAATAAAAGCAAGCAAGAGCGTATGGAGAATGATATTGATATGAGCCATTTTGAGCGAGGTCAAAGGTAAAATCAAAGATTAAGGATCTTTTTCTTAGAATTTTATTGGTCTCGGTATTTGGAGATAGACCAAATTGATAGGATTCTTTTTCTAGTTTGACCGTACTATTAACAGGGATCGGAAACTAGTAACTTGAGTCAATCTAGTGTGGAAGCTCAAATGCATTTATATCATATTACACTAGTGCTCATTCACCTCTTGCATTGCTAGAAAACAAGTCTATATTATTTAAATTGGAGCTAAGATCTGAAAACTAGACATAGTCGTGATCGTATCTAGCACACAGCTTGGTCGCATCAATATTAAAACTGATCGTGGTCATATAAGTTCATTACTGGTCATATCAGTAGTAGAATTGGTCATTGTCGTACCATTACCAGACCGGGTAGTGGTCGTATGTGTAGGATCGAGGATGCCGACTAGAGAGGGGGTGAATATGAGGCTTAAAAACTTTTCAATTAAAAACAACTTTTGCAAAGAATAAGAACAAAATCAATATAGCATAATCAAAAGGAAGAGAGAAGAAGACAAACACAAGGATTTTTCCCGAGGTCTCGGAGACTCGCTTGGTCTCCCCTACTCCCCGTTGAAGCACTCAAATGAATGAGTCTTACTCCAATATCCACGAAGGATATTTCTCACTTGTGATTGCTCCTTGTCCACTCAGAAAGGCGAGCACTGATGCCTTTTATGATCCGGGAGGATCTTCAAGTCCTGATCGCATACGGTTTCGTGACCTTAACCGTGTTCGAAAAGGTTTCTCGACCTTAACCGTGATCGGATTGGTTCGCGACCATGGAAAGGAATTAGTTCCCTATTCGGAATTGTAATCCAATCCAAATATATATAACTAAACTTATCCGTTTAGGATTAGTTAGTTAGTTAGTTAGTTATATGAGTCTAATACGTTTAAGTTACTGATTCTGATACATATTCATACGATTGGACTATAAATACCTTGTAATAGGTCTAGTTTAGATCATCGAGTCTAGATGGAAGTCTTAGACACATAGTTCCTTCGACGTAGACAAGTCTGTCTAACGTTCGACGTGTAAAGCCCTCTTTGAAATAAAGAGTTGTACAATTGCTTGAACTCTATTTTTCGATCAACCTTTGGGTTTTGGTATTTCCGAGTAAAATCCTGTTATTCTGCATATTAGTATCTGGGCGAGTCTAGTACGAAAACTAAGGCTAGGTCTCAAACGGATCATTTTACAATCACGCTAAGCCTCTTCAACAATCTCCGAACAGAAGAGATCAACGGCCACGCCACCAAATTGTCTAGGTGAAGGCGTTCACCAAGAGTAATAAGTTGCAAGGTCTCTCCTAGACCTCCAACAATCACCGAGAAACTCTAGATATGCAAAATGATACGAATAGAAAACTCGGTGGATCACAAAAACTCATGACTTGATCAAAAGATCAAGATTTTGTGTTAAGAACTAAAGCTCAAGTGTGTATATGAATATGAGGCTGCTTGGTGTGAGAAACAATAGTTCAAAGCCTCTATTTATAACCCAAATGAGCAAAAGAGCCGTTGTGCATGAGCTGAGAAGTGACAGTGCATGCTGACAGTCAGCATGGTGTGCTGACAGTCAGCATAGGTCATGACCAGTACGAAGTAAATCTCAGAGAAAACTCAGTTAGCCGTTTAAGGTCGAAAAAGGAAACAAAAAACACATACTGACAGTCAGCAACACATGCTGACAGTCAGTGTCTATAACCTCAGCTCGACAAAAATCACGGATAAAACTTAGCTAGCCGTTTGTGGTCGTATATGAAAACTATCAACTCATGCTGACAGTCAACATTGACCACAAAAACGACCAGTTAAAACAAACTCACAAACAAAACAGCTCGAGGTCGAAACTCATGCTGACAGTCAGCAGCACATGCTAACAGTCAGCGTAGGTCAAAAAATTTCAGCTCAAAAACATGCTCTCTGGACAAATGTCAGTAAACAAAACTGACATTTTATGCTGACAGTCAGCATCACATGCTGACAGCCAACGTGGATAAAGATAGACATAACTTTTGATCCAGAGATCCGATTGAAGTGATTAATACCTCGTTTGAAAAATATTTTAAAGGGCTATATTTTTGTCAACACAAGTAAAAGTCAGATCAGCCTAGATCTTTCTAAAAAAAAGTAAAAATACTTATGTTGCCAAAAACTCATCTGAAAAACCAAATCAAATCCAACCGAAAAGAATGAATGCAGTGAACTAATGGTTTCTCGGTTTATGCTAGAAATATAGAGAGGACTTGCAACCCCTCTTGATAGTACGGTTAAAACTAAAAACAAATTTCTAAAACCGATCAAACTCCAGAACACCGTGATCAGTAAAAATAAAAACAAATTTTACTTAGATCCTTTGTAGCTTTAATTTTGCGGTTTGCGTCTCATCTTTGTACCTTGCGACTTGTGATTTATCTCTTTTTCACGTTGGGTTCATCTTAATCATCTTGCATGTCTTCCCAACACAGCTCTGTATCAAATAGCTCAAAAACACAGTTAGTCTAAAACGCTTGTTTTCATTAATCATCAAAATCAGGCATAATGGCCTAGATGCAACAATCTCCCCTTTTTTATGATTGATGACAACAAGTGTTTGGTAATAAAAAAATGAATAAATCCTCCTCAGTGTATGCATAAGATCTCAAATCAACATCATAATTCTCCCCCTATCATAAGTCCAGATTATACAACATAAATATCAATCAATAACAAAGACCAAATCATCACATATATATAAACCATCCACATCATATCCATAATCATATCAGAAGGCATCCATATCCATATAAGAAAACATAAATGACATACTGTCATACAAAAAAATATCCAACCATAACAAACCACAAAGTCATACAAAATTCTCCCCCTTTGGCATCAAGCACAAAAAGGCGGGAGTAGAAACTACAGCCTAATCCTCCTCACTGGAGAAACCTAGAACGGCTGTATCTCCGGAGCTTGTAGGAGATCCAGTCAGGTCGATGGCTGGGGAAGCGGAGGCTGGAGCTGCGGAGGTTAGTGCAGCAAGTCCTGAGGCTGATCCTGGCGAGGATGGAGCTGGGCGGGCCCTCTTGCGAGGGACAGACACACCTGACGAGGGAAAGCGAGCCAGAATCTGCTCCTGCTGGGTAAGCAGACGAAACAGAATCTGGTGATGCTCCTCCTGAGTGCACAGTATCTGCTGTTGCGTCTGAATCACCTACTGGAGCTGAGAAAGGGAGGAAGATCCTGTGCTCCTGTGTCTAGTAGGTGCCGGATCTGGTGCCTGTCCTGCAGCCTCATCGCCGGACTCACCAGCAGCATCATCGTCAGATGTAGGAGAGGCATGCAGGTGCAGCTGCAGCTGCAAGGCGAGCACCAAGACGCCAATCTACCTAGCCCGGAGGATAGAAGACAAGAGGATGATGGGGTCGAGGAAGCTAGCTCAGAGTCGACAACCTTGATATGAAGAAGCATCGCCATGATGTATGGAGCATACACCAGGTGGTGTCGCGGGGCAAGAATAACGTGCTGAATCTCACTAATGAGGAGATCAACGACGTCGAATGGCTCCTCTCGAAAAATGGAGATCAAGACAAGGAGAGCGAGATAAGTGACCCTGGCCTTGTCTCCAATCATCGGGAGCAGGGTGAGACGGAGGATCCGCAGGGCCAGGTCAACATCGCGGCATAGGCCAGCGATGTGAATGAGCTGGAAGGGGCCAGAGTAAAGCATGGCCACCTCCCGATGCTCAAGGTCAGGTTGGGTGTGGAGCTGGCGTCCAAAAGCTGGACGAACCAGTCCAAGAGCGGCCTCAAACTGCTCCTTCATGATAGTGTGGACCTAGAGGCCTGTCATGAAGGTCAGTGAGTCGCGCTGCAGAGAGATAAAGACAGTGGCATAGGACTAGTGGATGGGCTCATCAGCCCAGTGGAGAGAGGAGTCAGAGACGAGGTCTCTGATCCCAACAGAAGCAAAGGAATCCGCCAGGGAGACAATGCCTGTGCGACAGGCAATCGTCTACCAACAGAGAGAGCGGTGGACAAAGATGGGGACACGGTAGTAGATGCTGGTCCAGAGGTCAAGGTAAAGGTTTATGTAGAACATCAGGACACTACAAGAATCGCGACCTGTGGGACGTGGAGACAGATAGGGGTTTGTGGAACGGAGAGTGTGGAGGCGACTTGCGTGCCACCAGGAATAATCCACGGGGACGCGCTCGGGCGGAGGTGAAGAACGAGACTCAGACGGTGAACCCGTTGAACGACTGTTGTTTGCAGCATTCTTCCAACGGGCAACACGTCGAGAAGATGAGGGCTGATCAGACATGGCGAAAGAAACAAGGAGGAAGAAACATGGACATAAGCGGAGAAACAGACAAGAGACCTTGGTGAACGATGAAGCAACAACGACGACGATAAAAAACGGCCGGCAAGAGATGGGTGAGGAAGCCAACGGCGAAGCACTGAGAGGTGTGACATAGTGAGGTGGTGGAACGTCGAGGCACGGCGTGGTGGTGCACGGCGAGACACGGTGCGGCGGCAAGACACGGCGAGGTGGTGGCTAGGCACGGCGAGGCGGCGCGGCGCGGCACGGTGAGGTGCGGTGAGGTGGTGGCGCGGCACGGTGAGGCTCAATATGGCCAGAGGAGGCAACGGCAGCAATGGGAGGAGGCAAAGAGACGGGGAACAGAAATGAGGGTTTTGGGGTTCAGGATACGCACACTAACAGTCAGTGTGATATACTGACAGTTAGCACAAAAATCAGAGTTTTGAGACTGACAATCAGCTCAAAGACCTAGGTTTTGAAATTGACAGTCAGTGTAACACACTGATAGTCAGTGAGGGTCACCAATTTGACCAGTGGCTATGACCAAAAGCTGAAGCACATAACTGACAGTCAGTGTATGAAACTGACTGTCAGCATGGTCAACGACTTCGACCAGAGACTACGATCAGGCTCCTAAACAAAGAACTGACAGTCAGTTTGTGATGCTGACTGTCAGCATGCGTAACCACTTCGACCAGACAGAGGATTTCGACTAGAGAGAGAATAAAATATATTTTAATACAATAAACATATCAACTAGCATTTGAAATATCAATTATATTTAATTCACCTCTAAGAAAGCAAAATCTAGTTTCATCTAAGGGTTTGGTGAAAATATCTGCTAGTTGCAACTCAGTTCTGATATAACTTACATCTATATCTCCTTTTGCCACATGATCTCTTATAAAATGGTGTCGTATTTCAATATGCTTAGTTCTAGAATGTTGAACATGATTATTTGCAATTTTAATGACACTTTCATTATCATACAAGAGTGGAACTTTATCAAATATTATTCCATAATCCAAAAATATTTGCTTCGTACACAAAATTTGAACACAACAATTACCCACCGAACATACTCTGCTTCAGTGGTGGAGAGAGCTACATAATTTTATTTTTTAGATGACCACGACACTAATGATCTCCCCAGAAGTTGACAACTATCAGATGTGCTCATTCTATCAATCTTGCAACCCACATAATCAGAATCCGAATATCCAATTAATTCAAAGTTTGCATTTTTCGGATACCAAAAACCTAGGTTGGGATAAGATTTTAAGTACATAAGGATTCTTTTAATAGCAATCAAATGACATTCCTTAGGATCTGACTGAAATCTAGCACATAAGCAAACACTAAACATGATGTCAGGCCTAGATGCAGTAAGATATAGCAAGCTACCAATCATGGACCTATAAAATTTAGAATCGACCGCTTTTCCGTTGTTGTCCATATCCAGATGTCCATTAGTGGCCATGGGAGTTTTGACTACTTTAGCATCTTCCATCCCAAAGCGTTTGAGCAAGTCCTTCACATACTTGGTTTGACTCACGAACGTTCCGTTCTTGAGTTGCTTGATTTGAAATCCAAGAAAAAACTTAGCTCGCCAATCATTGACATCTCAAATTCCCTAGACATCATTTCTCCAAACTCATGACAGAAATATTTATTAGTAGATCCAAATATAATATCATCAACGTATATTTGACATATGAACAAATCTTTTTCAATCATCTTTGTGAAAAGTGTTGTGTCAACCTTCCCAATTTTAAAACCTTTTGATAAAAGAAAGTCTCTAAGTCGTTCTTACCAAGTTCGAGGACTTGCTTGAGACCATAGAGAACTTTAGACAGTTTAAATACATGGTTTGGAAATTTTGAATCTTCGATACCAGGAGCTTGTTCTACGAAAACTAGTTCAGATATCTTACCATTTAAAAAGACACTTTTTACATCCATTTGAAATAACTTAATATTAAAGTTTGATGCATAAGTAAGAAGTATACGAATAACTTCGAGTCTTGCTATCGATACAAAGGTTTCACCAAAGTCTAAACCTTCAACTTGAGAAAAGCCCTGTGCAACAAGACGAGCTTTGTTTCTAATTACTACACCATTTTTATCTTGCTTATTTCTAAAAACTCATTTTGTTCCAATCACATTATGATCCTTGGATTTTTCTACTAAAGTCCTATCGTGGTATAAAAAATACCTCGGCAGATTTGATGACATGCGCAACACGTGTTCCTCAACACGTGCTGACCGTGTGACGGGTCACCCCGCGTTGGACAATCTCAGAGATTGACACAAAGGTTTATACAGGTTCAGGCCTCAGTGGTGGCCCTAGTCCTGTCGACGTGCTCCCGACACGCGTCGGCTAGGGGGATCTCTCCCGGGGAGAGAGTTCCAGAGCACGCCTATTAGTCTTTATGATTGGAGTCAAATGAATGTCTTAGGTTACAAAAGAGGGTTACAAGGGTATATATAGACCCCAAAAGACGCAAATTACTAAACTACTCCTGCCACAACCGTAGGATCGAGGGCAAAACGGTCTTTTGACGAGGTCCAGGGCACTGATTTCGGACACGTGATGGCCCTCGAAATCAGTGCCCATCAGGGGAGCGCCGGGAGAAATCTCCCCTGAGCCCGGAGGAGATGCGCCGGGGGAAGCCTCCCCCTGGCCCGGAGAGTTGGAGCGGGCAAGTCCACCCGGGAGAAGGCGGAGCACCTCCTTGGGAGGTACTATGAAGACAAGCACTCCCGGTGCGTCGCCGTCATCGGGGAGGGTTCTCCCCGGAACATCGTCGCCGAGGCCTTCGGGATGACCCTCCCGATAAGGGTTCCCCTTCCGACTCCGAGCTCTCACAGGCGGCGGGAAACAGGGGTGCCCTCGGCGGCGAAACGCGCTAAGACTGCGCAGGCACCGGGCGCGGGTTTCACTCAAGCCCACGCCCAATCACCGGCGCCGGTGCGGAGGCCGACGGGGACACCCGGAGCCCCGGGGAAGATAAGGCCTCCGGGACAAGTGAGGCCCTCCCCCGCCAAGGCAACTCTGGAGACGCCAAGGACGCCGGGGGAGGCGAGGCCGTTGCCGGCGGGTGCACCTCCGGCGCAAGTGACTCCCCCGGGGGGATCGCAGCCCCCGGAGCCGGGGCACGAAGAAAGCCCCATGGACACGGCCACGCTTGTCGCGCAGCTTGATGCCTTGGGGGCATCGAACGTGTACGACCACGTGGTCATGGAGGAGGATGAGCCCACCTCCGGGGATTACGACGCCACTCCTTCCCCGGAGCAAGCTCTCCGGGAGGATCCCCCGGGGGTGTACTTCCGGGGCAATGGTGCCTTCGCACGCCTGGACGCGCTCTTCGCTCCCGACGCCGCCTCCTGGGGGAGCGAGCCATCACGTCCCCCCCGGGGGCGACACCTCGGCGACACCACAACCGGGGAGGGGAGCCCCCCGGACGCTACAGCTCTCCCCTCGTGCGGGGGACGGGAGGTCCCCCTCCTCTCCCCCCGGAGACTTTCCCCAAGGCTCCGGGAGTGGGGTCGGTGACGGGGGCTTGCCGATGGGAGGTGACCCCCGTTCCCCGGCGAGGGGGGCATCTCTCTTCTCCTCGGAGGAGACGCGCAAGCTCTCCTTGGGCCTCGTCACCCCTAAGGTGCGGGCTCATGTCCGGGAGGGAGGCATTGACGAGCGCTACGGGGAGGTCGTCTCCTTGGCTCTGCAGGTAAAGAAAAACTTGGAACTTCTCACCTCCTCGCTTGCACTCACTAATACATCTCTTCTTTTCTTAGACCACCGCCGTAGCCCGCGCTGTCCGGACTCGCCTTGCCCGGGAGAACAAGGACATGCGGTCGGCCTTAGCCTCCGCGGAAGTGGAGCGCGACGCTGCTGTCCGGGAGAGGGACGCGGCGGTCCAGGCCCGGGAGAGGTTTGTCCAGGAGAGGGACGCGACCGCCCGGGAGTTGGAGCGCGTCCGGGCGGAAGAGCTGGCCCCCGTGGAGGTTGCCCGGGACACCGCCGTCCGGGAGCTGGAAGGCGTCCGGGAGCAGCTCGCGTCCTCCGAGCAGGCTCACTCCCGGGCACTTCAGGAGAAGGAGGCCACGGGGGCGCGAGCCCTTGTATTAGCGGGGAATCGGCTCCGGGCCACGTTGATTGGGCTCGGGGTCGAGTTCTGGGAGGAGGGGAATCTCCGCAACCCGCTGATATCTTTGGCGAAGGCCCGTCGATTCCTCACCTGGCACATCGCGGCGATCCCAGAGGCCGCGGACGTTCGAGCCCAGGCCTTGGCGTCTACCACCACCGCGCTCGCAGCCTCCTTGGTGGAGCATCAGGGGGTCGGGGCCCAAGCTATTGGGCGCCTCGTCCCCCGGAGCTTCCAGGAGTTCTACGAGCCCCGCCGGGCGATGCTGGAGGAGTTGGCGGGGGCTTTCTACGACCGAGTGATTGAGCCCCCGCGAACAAGGCGTCCTCAAGCGGCCGGAGAGGAAGTTCCGGGCGACGCCTCCTCCGGGGGGGGATGACGCCGGGCAAGTATGAGCCTCCTGTCCCCCCTGGGTAGATTAGGGGATTCTTTTTTTTGTGTATAGGATTTTTGTTCCCGGTAGTTCCGTAGGGGGAACCCCAGACTTGTAAACCATTTGACAATGAAATGAAGAAATTTTTTGCTAAGTTATATCTTGTCATGGTCAGGTGTCCGGGGCGGGTGTCCCGGGAAAGGACATGGAAATCACTCCCATCCCCGGGAGTCCCGCCCCCAGTGTCCCCCGGGGGGGACAAGCCTTGCTCCGGTGGTTGCCCGATTGGCACTTGGCGAATTTTGACAACCACCGTGCGGAGTTGCCCGAATCTCCCCCGGGAGTGTGGGAGGCAGTTCCCTTGCGAATCGAACCTCCCGAAGGGTATGAATACTGGCCGGAGGACATGTTCAACGCAGTGAGGCGACGAGTCCGGAGCTTGTACCGGGACATGGCGAGGGCTTGATGATGGGCTTAGGGGGTGCTAGTTCGCATTAGACGTAGGTAGCCCCCTATATGTCCACCGGGAGTACTCAACTCCCGGTTGTACCCTGTAAGCCTACTGGGAGAGGCTGTCTCCCGGCTTATTTTGCATGGAATAAAAAAGATGGCACTTGTGCCTTTTCGCTTATTTCGCGCTTTTAAATCATTAGAAGAGCACTTAGGGAATGAACTCTGGGGGAGCAAGGCTCCACCCCCGGAAGACAAAATCCGGGGAGGAAAGCTCCACCTCCGGGGGAGCGAGGCTCCAACTTCGGAGGTGATGGCTCCTACCCCGGAGGACGAAGGTCCTGGGGAGAGGCTCCACCTCCGGAGACAACTGCTCCGGAGGACGAAGTCCGGGGGAGCAAGGCTCCACCTCCGGAGGAGATGGCTCCTACTCCGGAGGACGAAGGTCCAGGGGAGAGGCTCCACCTCCGGAGACAATTGCTCCGGAGGATGAAGTCCGGGGGAGCAAGGCTCCAGCTCCAGAGGAGATGGCTCCTACTCCGGAGGACGAAGGTCCGGGGAGAGGCTCCACCTCCGGAGACAACTGCTCCGGAGGATGAAGTCCGGGGTGAGCCTCCGGAGGAGATAGCTCCTACTCCGGAGGATGAAGGTCCGGGAGCAAGGCTCTACCTCCGGAGGAGATGGAGGACGAAGTCCGAGGGAGCAAGGCTCCACCTCCGGAGGAGATATCGCGTACTCCATGAAAATTCTAGCTGCCTCCCGAACGTAATTAACTGGGTATTTTATCTCCTCCCCCTGCAGCGGGGGGCGACCTAAACAGGCGGCCCGCGCTGAAATCATAAGAAAAAATCCCGGCCGTTCCCATGAGGGGTGGCACCCACAAGGGGTTATCCTCGTGCAAGCGAGTGTGAGGATAGAAGATCGATCGGTCGTGCGACCTAGATCGCTCCCGGAGGAGGAAGAGCATAACAACAAGCCCTAGAGTGTATGGGGGGGACTAGTCCCCCAAAGTGACTCGTTACCTCGGTTCCTTGGGAACCAGGTTGTCGCTTACCCCCTCAGTCCACGGGGGATATTGTAAGCCGCCCGAGGGGGAACGGGGCTCCCGCCGTCGGGACTTAAGGCTGAGCTGGAGCCTGTAGCCTCCTCGCGATGAGAGCATCCTCAAGGGGCATCCTCACGGGGAGGGCATACTCGTGATGAGGGCGTTGCCTCAGGGGTGGTTAAAGTTTGTACAAAACCACATGGAGAAAAAACCATTCGCATTGATTAAAACAAGTTGGTACAACACCTCCACCCTTTGCAAAATCGCAGAAAAAAGGGTGGAGGGCAAAAGGCCTTTGAGGCAATTGTTACAACTCACCGCGCCTTCCCCTTGTAAAGTCCACAAAGGGGAAGGGGGAAGGCTCGGAGACTAAGTGTAAAATCTGCGGAGTAGGTCCGCATTCCATGTGTGCTTCAGCTCTTGGTCTTCGAGAGTGGAGAGCTTGTAAGCCCCCGAGCCAAGGATCGTGGAAATCCTGTATGGCCCTTCCCACTTTGGGCTGAGCTTCTCTTGGGCTTGAGGGTCGGTGATACGCTTGAGGACAAGGTCTCCCAAACGGAAGGCCCTCCCCCGAACACGCTTGTTGTAGGCGCGCGCCATCTCGCGTTCATAAATGGCGTTGCGGAGGAGGGCTCTGTCTCGCTCTTCTTCGACGAGGTCCACCTCCAGCCTCTAGTTGTCTTCGTTGGCTTGAAACGCGGCTGCCGAGGCTCCCTCGAGGAGTTCGACTCGCAGTGATCGGAAATTGATTTCCGAGGGGAGAACCGCCTCAGCCCCGTATACGAGAGAAAAGGGGGTACGCCCTGTTGCTTGGCTTGGGGTCGTTCGCATGGAGCAGAGGATGCTCGGGAGCTCCTCTGCCCATGCCCCATGCCTGGAGGCGCTTTGCTCCAGGCGACGGCGGAGTCCTTGGAGGATAACCCCATTGACGTGCTCGACCGCCCCATTGCTCTTGGGGTGAGCCACCGAGGCGAAGTGGAGGGTCGTACCCAAGTTCTAGCAGAACTCGCGAAAAATCGCGGAGTCGAACTGGGTTCCGTTATCCACGGTAATCTCGCGGGGGACCCCGAATCGGCACACTATGTTCTTCCAAAAGAACCTTTGCACCGCACGAGACGTGATGGTGGCCAGGGGCTCGGCCTCCACCCACTTGGAGAAGTAATCCACGGCCACAACCGCGTACTTGTATCCTCCCGACGCTGGGGGGAACGGGCCTAGGAGGTCCATTCCCCACCGCGCGAAGGGCCATGTAATGGGGATTGCTTGTAGAGCTGCGGAGGGCAGGTTTGAGCCCTTTGACATTTTTTGGCAAGCCCTGCAAGCAGAGACAAGGTCTCTTGCGTCGCAGGCGATTGTTGGCCAGTAGAAACCCTGGCGGATGGCTTTTGACGCGACGGCCCGGGGGCCGAGGTGAGAACCACAACACCCGAGATGAATATTTTCAAGGAGCTGAACTCCCTCCTCCCGCAGGAGGCAGCGAAGCAGCGCAGAGGCTCCTCGCTTATATAACGTCCCCTCTATTAGCACATACGCTCGCGCCTTAGCGCGAAGGTGCTTGGCTTCGGTTTCGTCGGAGGGCTCCCCCTCTCCCTTGATGCAAGAGATAAGGGGGCCATCCAGGATGTAGCCCGGATGATTTCCGTGACGTCGGGGTCACAAGACCCGGAGTCCTGATCGGGGGCCGTTGCAGAAGGTTTTGAGATGACCTCCAGGAAGGCCCCTTCGGGGAGGGGCCCTCGGGCACTCGCTGCCCTAGCGAGGGTGTCGGCGAGATCATTGTCCCTACGCGGGATACGGCACGCCTCGAGGCCGTCGAAGTAGTTTTCCATCTTCCGGACCTCACTAAGGTAAAGGCTCAGATTCCGGTCATGGCACAAGTAGGACTTGTCCATTTGACACACCACGAGTTGAGAATCCCCCTTGACAAGGAGGCGTCGGATACCCAAAGAGCGGGCGAGGCGTAGCCCTAGGAGAAGGGCCTCATATTCCGCGACATTGTTTGTCGCGGGGAATTCGAGCCCGGCTGCATATTCGAGGGTTCTTCCCTCGGGGCTTCGAAGGACTACTCCCGCGCCGGCTCCTGCCAGGCATAGGGAGCCGTCAAAGAAGAGGGTCCAGTGGTCGTCGCGCGGTGGGGTGGCACCCGCTTCTTCTTCCGGCCCAGGGGCCGGAGCCCACTCGGCCACAAAGTCCGCGAGGACCTGCGACTTGATCGCAGATCGTCCAGTTAGGGATAGCGAGAAGGGGGTTAGCTCGGCCCCCCATTTCCCTATCCGTCCGGTGGCTTCCTTGTTCCGAAGCACCTCTCCCAGGGGGAGAGAGGAAGGCACCGTGATGGGGTGGCCTAGGAAGTAGTGGCGGAGCTTCCTCGAGGCCATTAGGAGGGTGTAACAAACCTTCTCCACCTTTGTGTATCTTGTTTTAGCACCTTAGAGAGCCTCGCTCACATAGTAGACGGGGCGTTGATGCCCATCTTCTTCCTTGACGAGAACTGCGCTGACGGCAACCGGAGTGGCCGCGAGGTAGAAGAGCAAGGGCTCCCCCTGACGCGGGCTCACGAGCATCAGAGGGCTCGTGAGATATTTCTTCAGGTCCTCGAACGCAGCCTGTGCCTCGGGGGTTCAATGGAACCCCTCAAGGCCGCGGAGGATCTTAAAAAATTGGAGACCGCGCTCCCCCGAGCGCGAGACGAAGCGACTTAACGCGGCCAAGCGGCCGGTAAGTCGTTGTACATCCTTGACAGAACGCGGCGGAGGCATGTCGAGGAGGGCTCGAATTTTTTCAGGATTGGCTTCGATGCCCCTTTGGGACACAAGGAAGCCAAGGAGTTTTCCTCCGCGAACGCCGAACGCGCATTTTTCCGGGTTAAGCCTTAACCCGTACTTACGGAGATTGCGGAAGGTTTCTCCCAAGTCTTCGAGATGGGTGGCCGAGCGCGAGCTCTTGACGACTGCATCGTCAACATACACTTCCACGTTGCGACTGATTTGATCCCTCAGGACCAAGCTCATAAGGCGCTGGAAAATTGCCCCCGCGTTTTTCAACCCGAAAGGCATGTGGACATAACAGAAGGTGCCGAGGGGAGTTATAAAACTCGTCTTTTCCTCGTCCTCCTCCGCCATTCGGACTTGGTGATAGCCCGAATAGGCGTCCAAGAAACTCATCAGCTCGCATCCCGCGGTGGAGTCCACCAGTTGGGAGCGGGAAAATCGTCTTTTGGGCAAGCCTTCTTGAGGTCGGTGAAGTCGACGCACATTCTCCATTTGCCGCTTGCCTTCTTTACGAGGACGGGGTTCGCTAGCCATTCGGGGTGTAGGACCTCCCGAACGAACCCCGCCTCCCGGAGTTTAGCGATCTCCACTTTGATGGCCTCCTGTCTTTCGGGGGAGAGCTTCCTCATTTTCTACTTTACCGGGGGGCGACCGGACATTACTGCGAGCTTGTGCTCGATAACATCCCTGGGCACACCCCCCATGTCCGCGGGCTTCCATGCGAAGACGTCTGCGTTTTCACGAAGAAAGTCGGTGAGCCGTGTCGCGTGTTCCTCGGGGAGATCAACCCCGATCTTGATAGTCTTCCCCTCGTCCTGGAAGAGAGAGACTTCCCGGAGGTCTCCCTCAGGGCGAGGCTTGGGAAGGAACTTCCCGGGGAGCGTAACTGGCACGTTTAGGGTCGGGGAGGAGCTACCTCCCCCCGGGGCCTTGACCAGGTTATCGTCCCCGATCACTGCGGAGGCGCGCTCGTAGAGGGAGCGAGCCACACCCTGGTCACCATGCACGGAGATCACCCCGCTCGGCCCGGGGATCTTCATGCAAAGATAGTTGTGGTGGACCACTGCTCCTAAGCAGTTGATGATGGTCCTCCCCATTATGGCATTGTAGGAGGAGGGGAGGTCCACCACGTCGAACCGAACCATTTCAGTCCAGTAATTATCTGGAGCGCCGAATGTCATCGGGAGGTCGACCTTCCCCAAGGGATGTATAGTTTTCCCCGGGACGAATCCTTGTTGAGGCCCCGCCGCGGGTTACAGGAGCTTCTCGTCCACCTGCATTTCTTTGAACGCCTTTAGATAGAGGACGTCCGCGGCACTCCCGCCGTCCACCAAGATTCGGGCGAGGCGACAGTTGAACACGGTGGTGGAGACGATAAGCGCGTCGTTGTGGGGGAAGCGCACCCCACACGCGTCTTCGACGATGAATGTCAATGGGACGTCCGACCATTTTGATGGCCGGGACGTGTTAACGGCCCCTATCACCTTCACTTCTCGCGCATACTCTTTGCGCTGGCGTTTGGAATCTCGCCCGGAGGCAGATCCCCCCACAATGACATTGATGTGCCTCTGGGAGGTTCGGAAAGGGAGCTCGTCGCTCGAACTCTTTTCCTGGCCTTGCTTCTGACGTCCCCCTAGGGGAGCGGGGAGTGCCGCTAAGGCCGGCGATGGAAGGGGTAAGGAGGTAGGGCCTCCTCCCCCTGGCCCATGTTGCTCGAGAAATGCCGCGAAATGTTGGAGGAGCGCATGGCATTCTCGGGTTGCATGGGAGTTGGACTTGTGGAACGCGCACCACAAATTGGCTCCAACCTCCTTGCCCCCTGGTTTGGAGGCTTCTCGCGGACGGGAGGATTGGCTTCCTCCGCCGCCTTTGGGCTTGAAAAAGGGGCGTTGTTCCCGGTTAGGCTCCCAAGAGCCGCCTCCGCCTTCGAGGACGAAAGTGTCCCGAGGCCTTGGCTCGCTGCGGGGCCCCCTCCGGGGACGTTTCTTAGAGGGGTCCTTCGAATCCCTCTCCCCGAGGCCGGAGGTCCCCTGATGCTTCTTTCAGAGATCGTCCTCTTCGGCTCTCGCGTACTTCTCAAGTACGTTGAAAAGCTTGTCGGCTGAAGACGGGCAACTCCGGGAGAGTCTTCGGTGGAGCTCTCCCGGGAGAATGCCACTCTTGCATGCTTCGATCACCGTCGAGTCGGGGACGTGAGCCACCTTGCTCTTGATTTGGGCGAAGCGTTTGAAGAAACTTCGTATCGTCTCCCCCGACCGTTGGCGAACGGTGTACAATTGTGACGAATCCAGGGGACGAATGTAATTCCCCTGGAAATTCGCGCAAAATTGGTGCTTCAGCTGCGCGAAGGACTTGATGGACCCGCTCTTGAGGTTATAGAACCATGACCGAGCTATCCCCGAGAGGTAGAGGGGGAAGACGTTGCATTGGACGCTTTTGTCCCCCCCAACCGCCGAGATGGCTGTGGAGTATACCTGCACGAACTCGTAGGGGTCTGCCTCCCCGTTGTAGTGCTCGATATGGGGCGGCCGATACGGCTTCGGCCACCGAACACGCCGGAGGCGGCGGCAAAGGGGTTGGTTGGCCCCTTCCACTTCCTTTGGGGAGTCCGCATCGATATCCCCCTTCACAGGGGAAGCGCGTTCATTGTCCGAGTCGGAAAGGGGTCCCAACGGACCGCCTGCCCTCCGGTACCGTCTTCGTTCTTCGGGGTTGGTAGAGCTCACCTCTTGTACCTCGGGGGGACCTCCGGAAGTGACGGAGGCCTCTTGCATTGGTCTCTTTCCCTTGTCCGTTGGGACAAGAGAACCGCGCCTACGCGCGAGTGATTCCCGGTTGTGTCGGGGCGGGGTGCCTTCGGACCTTGCCGCGCGCATGCGCTCCACCTCCTCCCGAGTGAACCGCGTTTGGTTCACTGGGGGAGCCCGAGGAGGGGGACCTGGGGGAGGAGGCGGATGTGCGCCCGTGACCGACGCGGGAGAGAAATCGCGGGCCGGAAGGGTTCCGGCTATGGAGACGGCCCGTGGCGTGGGAAGACTTCCCAGCGGGGGAACGGCCTGTATTGTAGGAATCGCCCCGGAGATACCTCTTGGGATAGGCGCAGTCCCAGGGAGGGGAATCCCTTCCGGGGCAAGGGACGACTCGGGGACGGGCGGACTCCCGGGGAACGGAAGCCCTCCGGGGGTGGGAGCACCCCCTGGGGGAGGTCCACCAGAGGAGGGAGCTCCTCCCGGGGGAGGGTGTCCACCGGGAGTGGGAACACCTCCCGGGAAAGGGTAGCCCCCGGAGACGGGCGTGCCCCCCGGGAGCGAAGGTCCTCCGGAGGTGGGAACACCTCCCGGGAAAGGGTAGCCCCCGGAGACGGGCGTGCCCCCCGGGAGAGGAAGTCCTCCGGAGGTGGGAACACCTCCCTGGAAAGGGTAACCCCCGGAGACGGGCGGACCCCCCCCCCGGGAGCGAAGGTCCTCCGGAGGTGGGAACACCTCCCGGGAAAGGGTAGCCCCCGGAGACGGGCAGACCCCCCGGGAGAGAAGGTCCTCCGGAGGTGGGAACACCTCCCGGGAAGGGGAAAACCCCCGGAGCGAAGAAGGCTCCTGGGTGTCCCATCATAAACGGAGGTGCCACTCCTCCGAACTGGAAGGAGTGCGGGTACGCGGGAGCCGGAGGCCGCGCTATAGCGCCCAACAACTCCTCAAGAGTATGTTGTGCGCGAAGCTGGCCCTCCACCAGTGCCCCGAGTAGCGAGTCACGCGCAGTTGAAGGCATAGCCTGGGAGGCACTTGGTCCCCCCGAGCCGGGACCTTCAGGCAGGCTCGCGGGAGCCGTTCCCCCGCCAAGGGTGACGGGAGGAATAAGTGTTGCCTCCCCCTGAGTGTCCCCGGGAGGAGGTGTAGTGACGACAGCCCCTTGCACCGGCGGTGCAGGGTTGCTGTAACATCCTGAGTTTTGGGGTGAAAAGTTTCTTTCTTAAAAGTCATGCATGCATATGTCTCTTCTAGATCAACCAAATCAGCCTCAGCTTTATTCTGTTCTAGCCCTAAAATCTCCAAATCTATCCTGTGACCCCAAGTCAAGATCTGACTTGCCAGATTTGATCTATCAGTTATCCTAAACCTAAAAGCCTTCAGAACCCAGATTCAATTCTATCCCTAACTTCCAGAATTATCAACTCTTTTCTGTTTTCGAAAACAGAATATCTGTTATTACCTTTTACCCTAAGTTTCAGAAATTCAGATTTAATCAAAATCTTAGCCAAGTTCAGACCAGATTATTCTTGGATTATGATCAAGGGTATGCCAATACCTTAATCCAAAAAGTTGGCAGCCAGATTTCACCATCTGTACCTTTTTCGCAAATCAGTCCAAGAGTATCGCAGATCAGTCCTTTTTCCAGATTTTCTAAAAGCCAGAAAAGGCAAAATGTTGCAAATCATCTCCAAATTCAAATCTGATTCAGGGAACACCTCCCAAATGCTTTTCAACACAAATTCTTCTTTTATGAGTATTTCAAAATCAGACCCTAAATCCCAGAATTCGAGATCAATAAGATTCAGACTCATTTTACCCTAATCTACTCTGTTTTCAGTTCATATCAAAATCATCCGAACATCCCAAATTTTATCTTCAATCTGTGCCAAATCATCTGTTGAATCAAGTTTGCCAAATCAGCAGAATCAAAATTTGATCAAACCTTCCAAATCTCCAGAATTACAGATCAGTCCAAATCAAGAATTGGAAATTGCAAATGAGTCCAGATTCGACCAGGACAGCAGCTGCTTTGCACGACCAGAGATCGCCGTGCATTTGCGCCGCGCTTGCTCGCCGCCGGCCACGCCTCGCCTGCGCCTGAGCTCATGCTCACTTGAGTTTGCATGTGCACACGCGTCTGTGTATTAGCCATCGTCGTGGCAGCGCCGTTGAACAGCCTCGCTCCCGTGCGCGATCGTCGTCAGCAACTCCTCGCCACGTTGCTTGCTTTGCCAGCCGTTGTCGCCACTGTTTTGCACCGCCCGACACCATTGCGTCCCGATGAAGCAACAGTAGCATCAACCGTTCCATCGCCTGTGCGCCATCGCTTCACCGTCACTGTTGCCGCGCCTGCGCCCGGCCAGTCAAGTCCCCGGCGCCAATTTCCTTGCTGCTACCTCCTTGCAAGCTCCACCTCTGGCCTATAAAAGCAACCCCATACCTTGTAACAGCTTCACTTCATCAGGACTTAGCCAATTTTGCAAATTCTCTCGCTGTCATCGTCTTCTCCGGCGAGTCCAGCAAGAAGCTTCACGGTGGCAGCCTCGACCATAGCATCTCCTGCCAATTTGAAGCTAGCAGTGAGTACCTCTCATCCTCCTGATTGTACTGTGACATTGAATTGCTCCCCGGTGGACCCTAACGCCGGTGATCGCCAGAATTGCTAAATGCCCTGTTCCGGCAATGCAGGCCAAATTACCCCGAATTAGTCTTTGAATCTGTGGAACAAATTGATCAGTGAGCTCTAATTAGCAAGCCTATGCATCCAGATCTCCAGATTGAGCTTCAATCGAAGCTTTCCCCAATTTTGAGCTCCACCAGTCGCCGGCGATCGTCGCCAGGCTTCTCCGGCCATCCTCCGGCCAAATTGATCGTGCAGGTAGCTTCCTCTTACCCCCCTTTCACTCTCCAAGCTTGGAATTGAGTTCATTCGGCCTAAATCGAAAGCCCCCAAATGGCAGTGTTTCTTCTCCGGCGTCGATCACCGGAAAACCTATTCCTGGCCGTTTCAGCTTCATCTACTTTGTCATTCAAGTGTGCCTCAACCTCCTAAACATTTTTGCCTTCTAGCTCGATCTCTGAAACTGCCCAGAATTCATGTTATAGCCATGCCAAAATCTTGTCCAGAACTGCTCCAGTGCAACTAGTTCACCTCAGTTCATCACTGAATTTCATCACCTTCTAGCCATCTTCTGCCCTAAGTCCTGTTGAATGATTTGTTCCTGTTATCAATGCCTACCTCCCAGACAAAGTGGTGCATCATTTGGAGCTCTAGATCAAAAGATATGGCAAGCCCTAGTTTCTGGCCATGTCAAGATCAATGCCAGGCTATGTCAGTCAGTGGCATTAGTCCTTTTCACTTCCTTCCAGATGTGCATTTTGAGCATAACTTCGTCCCTTAGATTCCTGAGGTTGTGATCAGCAATTTCTTCTTCTATCACAACTTGATTTGAGCCCTTGAACTACAGTTTATGCTAAAACCCTAGATTTTAGCATTGTCAGCCCTATGCCAGAGCATGTCAGCCAGTGGCATTAGCTCTTTTCACCTCCTTTCAGTTGTGCAAACTGGAAATAACCTTGTCCCTTAGACTTGTGGAGTTGTGCTCTACATTTTATTCTACTACCACAAGTTGAGATAACCCCTCTATCATCCATCGACCCTATGTCGATGCCTTGAACCGAATGTCGACCTAAAGACGTTCGCTGTTTTTGAGCGAACCAGTCGCAACCTTGATATCATTCTGATATTTTGAGACATTTGGAACCTTGTAAACCTTCAACAACTAACCTAATCATAATCAGTTTCTAACCCAATCATTTCAGAATCATCAAGACTTCATCTTTACATTATTGCATATAGTATAATAGTGTATTGAAAAGATTGTGATTATTGGTTGTTTGTTTGATTGGAGAGCAGATCAAGAGCCCCAGTTCGAGGACTTCACTGTTGACCCGACATCAACTGCTGTATTTTACGACGCGGAAGGCAAGTTATATTCTTGGTCATCTCGAACATATATTTTAAGAGTTGCTATAACATAACCTTGAATATAGATAATATTGCATGAGAAAGATTGGAAATGGTTGATTTATGAATTGGCAGTACTGGACTGGTTATCTGTGAAATGTGCAATAAACAAGTTTTGAGCCATGAACTATTATAAATTTATATACTTATATTCATGAAATAAAACCCTAGCCATGACCAGGAAATGGTATGGAATGGTGGTAGCACTGGAGGTGCTAGACTGCAAAGGATGTGCAGGCACTGAAGGTGCAGGGTTGTGGATGGTCTGGTCACTGGCATATAAGGACTAGAACCTTGTGTGGTGCGTCTAGTGGCATGAACAAACGTGCTAACCGCAAGCCTGGTATGGGACAGGCCTGAACAAGTACTTATGTGAATCGTACATGAAACCCCTGCATGAGATGGAAAGTAATACACTAAACTCACGGGGTTCAGCTCCTCCACGTATCACTGAATGTGATTTGATCAAGCACGTTGACCCAGTAATGGGAAGAGGCTTATGGGTGGGGGTATAGCCCGCCACAACTGCGGTTTGTGTGAAGAAAACTGCAGGGTCAGGGGTGAATTGTAAGTAAAACATAACAAAAGTTCCTGTTATCTCCACCTTGCCGCTCACAGTATGAAGTGAGTCAGGGGTCTAATCATTCTGATAGGATGGGCTTGAAAGTGGAATATCTTGCGGGTAAATTGGTACATCTCTGCAGAGTTAAAAATGTATTCGAATACTTCGTGCTCCCGAGTTTTAGGAGTCTGCTGCGGTGGATTAAATCCACGGGGTGTGACACAAGTATTATTTTCTAAATAAAATATATTAAATCAAGATTACCCAAATGACATGTGTTGTCATGATAAGGAGTGCTGCCGTGGGCGGTCATGTGTTGACGTGTCGCGGTAGTGCTATAATTTAGTAAACATGAATGATTATGTTATATTATGAAAGGTGCTGCCATGAGTTGAGCCAGGAAAGAGAAAGATTATTTTACAAACATCCATAATTCTTGACTAGTCTAGGTTCATGTCATCTCTACTACATGTATCTACTCTTACCTATGACTTGCTGAGTACGTAAGTGCTCACTCTTGCAACCTACAATTCAGTAGATGGAGCGTTCTACAACCAAGACGAAGGCATGGAGTACTTCGTGGATCCAGAAGGAGGAGCGTCAGTCCCGTCATTTCCCTGATGTGTGTTGTTCTACCGTCCACTTCTCTTTGTGGGTGGGTCACCTACCTTCTGCTGTGTAGATGTTATTTTGCTAAACCATGAATGCCGTGAAGGCATTGTAATCTTCTTATGTAATATCAAGGCCAGCAGGCCACACTGCTTAACTATTTTGTAAGTTACTCTGTTGCAATGTGATATACTCCTGTGCTTGACTTATCCTGGGACGTCAAGGGTATGTGTATGCTATGCATATATGGGACTAGCTGCAGCGAGCTAAGTTTCTACAGGAGTAGTCGTAGTCCCAGTTTCGGGGCGCGACAGTTGCTAGGGCCGGCGTCATTAGGGATGGAGGTTAGGTGCCTCATCCTTCTTGGAGCCATGACTATTCGTCACGAGTCCCCACGGTCGGCACCAACTGTCGTGGTATAAAAAAATACCTCGGCAGATTTGATGACGTGCGCAACACGTGTTCCTCAACGCGTGCTGACCGTGTGATGGGTCACCCCGCGTTGGACAATCTCAGAGATTGACACAAAGGTTTATACAGGTTCAGGCCTCAGTGGTGGCCCTAGTCCTGTCGACGTGCTCCCGACACACGTCGGCTAGGGGGATCTCTCCCGGGGAGAGGGTTCCAGAGCACGCCTATTAGTCTTTATGATTGGAGTCAAATGAATGTCTTAGGTTACAAAAGAGGGTTACAAGGGTATATATAGACCCCAAAAGATGCAAATTACTAAACTACCCCTGCCACAACCGTAGGATCGAGGGCAAAACGGTCTTTTGACGAGGTCCAGGGCACCGATTTCGGACACGTGGCGGCCCTCGAAATCAGTGCCCATCAGGGGAGCGCCGGGAGAAATCTCCCCTGAGCCCGGAGGAGATACGCCGGGGGAAGCCTCCCCCTGGCCCGGAGAGGGGGCTCCGGGAGAGGGCTCACCCTAGCCCGGAGAGGGGGCTCCGGGAGAGGCCTCTCCCGAGCCGGGGGAGGTGCGCCGGGGGAAGCCTCTCCCGAGCCCGAAGGAGGGGCTCCGGGAGAGGTCTCCCCCGAGCCTGGAGAAGATGCACCGGGGGAAGCCTCCCCCTGGCCCGGAGAGGGGACTCCGGGAGAGGGCTCTCCCTAGCCCGGAGGAGGGGCTCCGGGAGAGGCTTCTCCCGAGCCAGGGGAGGTGCGCCGGGGGAAGCCTCTCCTGAGCCCGGAGGAGGGGCTCCAGGAGAGGTCTCCCCCGAGCCTGGAGAAGATGCGCCGGGGGAAGCCCCCCCTGGCCCGGAGAAGATGGGCAAGAATGAGGGGGCTCCTCCTCCCGTCCTTGGGTGATTGTTGATATTGCTAGTATTTTCCCCCAACAAGTCCAAACTTTATTCCTAGAGAAATTATTAAGTTCATCATGCATAACATTTACCCAATCAGGATCACTAAGAGCTTCATCTACATGTTTAGGTTCTAGAGATGATACAAAAGAGTGATGTTCACAAAATGAAGCAATACAAGAGCGAGTTTGAACACCCTTACTGACATCACCTAGTATTTGATCTAGAGGGTGATCCTTAGTGATGGTTTGATGTTGCCTTGGTGCTTCTTCTTGCGCTGCTTCTCCTTGATTTAGTTATGGTGGATCAATATGAGGTGATGTTACATGTTGATCATCACCCTCTAAATTTTCATCATCTTCTTGATCATCTTCTCTTGGTTTGATGTCTCCAATGGTAATGTTCTTCACAGCTTCTTGAATATCTTCACCTGAAACTTCACAAGAGACTTGCTCTTTTTGCGAACCATTAGTTTTATCAAATTCTATGTCGTATGATTCTTCAATACAATCAGAATTTTTATTAAAGACTCGATAAGCCTTGCTAGTGGTGGAGTATCCGACTAGAAAGCCTTCATCAACTCTTCTTTGAAATTTACCACCAAAGTTTATTTTTTCTAAGGATATAGCATTTACAACCAAAAACTCGAAAATAAGAAACATTTGGCTTACGCCCAACAAGAAGCTCATAAGGAGTTAAATTTAGAAGAGGATGCAAATAAAGCCGATTAATAGAATAGCAAGCAGTATGCACGGCTTCGGCTCAAAAGCGAGTAGGAGTGTCATAGTCACTTAGCATTGTTCTTGCCATTTCTATTAGGGTTCGATTTTTTTTCTACAACTCCATTTTGCTGTAGAGTGTAAGAAGTAGAAAATTCATGTTTCATTCCTAGCGAGTCACAAAAATCAACTAAAGTTGAATTAATGAATTCTCCACCATGATTACTGCGGATTTTCTTGATGGAAAGTTCGAATTCAGTGGAAACACGTTTTGCAAAAATTTTGAAAACATCGGGGGTTTCAAATTTTTGAGAAATAAAGAAAACCCAAGTGTAGCGAGTAAAATCATCAACAATGACAAAACCATAGTTGTTATCCCCGATACTTTGGAACTCGGAAGGTCCAAATAAATCTATATATATGGAGTAGTTCCAAAGGTTTGCAAGTCGAAAGAATCACGTTTTAAAAGCTTTTTAAATTGATGCATTCCAACATGTGCAAGCCTTCTATGCCACAGCCAACCTTTTGAGGTTTGAGAGACAAGACATGTTGAAAGGGATGTATCTTTAGAGTGAAAATCAACAAGATAGAGATTTCCAAAACGAAAGCCTTTAAAGATCAAAGAATTATCCTTCAAACTTTCAACTAAAATATTTTTAGGATAAAATACGTAATAAAATCCAAGATTGCAAATTTGTGCAACGGAAAGCAAATTAAAGTTCAGAGATTCAACAAGTAAAACATTTGAAATTGAAAGATCATTGGATATTGCAATTTTATCCAAGCCTACTACATTTCCTTGACGATTGTTGCCAAAGGTGATCTTTTGGTTTTCGCTTGGTTGTCTTCCAATGAGGTGAACAACTTTTTATTACTGGTGGTGAGATTGCTCACACGATTGAACTCATTTAAGGACAAGCCGGCAAAGAGAGTATTTTTAGCACGGGCGTTTAAGTGGAGTTTTCTCCTATCGTCATCGGAGTGACTTGCCGGATCATCCGGAGGAGTAAACCCAAGCTTAACAATGTCCCAAACATTAAGCCCCATGGCCTCTAGAAATACCGACATGCGCACTTTCCAATAAGGATTGTTAGTCCCATCAAAGATAGGCGCACGACCGGTATGACCAAGATGAAAATCCTCATTTGACGTCATCCTCTCTCTAGGAGGTAAAGCCTATTCAATTGAGAGACCACACTCTGATACCACGTGTAGGATCGAGGATGCCAACTAGATGGGGGTGAATAGGAGGCTTTAAACATTTCAATTAAAAAACAACTTTTGGCAAAGAATAAGAACAAAATCAATATAGCACAATAAAACGGAAGAGAGAAGAAAACAAACACAAGAATTTTTCCCGAGGTCTTGGAGACTCGCCCGGTCTCCCCTACTCCTCGTTGAAGCACTCAAAAGAATGAGTCTTGTTTTAATATCCACAAAAGATATTTCTCACTAGTGGTTGCTCCTTGTCCACTCCGGAAAGGCGAGCACCGATGCCTTTTACAGTCACGCCGAGTCTCTCCGACAATCTTTAAAATGGAGAGATCAACGGCCACGCCACCAAACCATCTAGGTGAGGGCGTTCACCAAGAGTAATAAGTTGCAAGGTCTCTCCTAGACCTCCAACAATCACTGAGAAACTCTAGATATGCAAAATGATGCGAACAGAAAACTCGGTGGATCACAAAAACTCAAGACTTGATAAAAAGATCAAGATTTTAACTCTAAGAACAAATACTCAAGTGTATATAAGAGAATGAGGTTGTTTTGTGTATGAAACAATAGCTCAAAGCCTCTATTTATAGTCCAAAAGATCAAAAGAGCTGTTGTGAACGAGCTGAGAAGTGACAGTGCATGCTGACAGTCAGTATGGTATGCTGACAGTCAGCATAGGTCACGACCAGTACGAAGTAAATCTTGGAGAAAACTCAGCTAGCTGTTTGAAGTTGAAAAAAGAAACAAAACAACACATACTGACAGTCAACAACACATGCTGACAGTCAGCGTCCATAACCACAGCTCGACAAAAATCACGGATAAAACTTAGCTAGCCGTTTTTGGTCGTATATGGAAACTGTCAGCTCATGCTAACAGTCAGCATCACGTGCTGACAGTTAGCTTCGACCACAAAAACGACCAGTTAAAACAAATTCACAAACAAAACAGCTCGAGGTCGAAACTCATGCTGACAGTCAGTATAGGTCAAAAAATTTCAGCTCAAAAAACACGCTCTCTGGACAAATGTCAGTAAACAAAACTAACATTTCATGCTGACAGTCAGCATGGCATGCTGACAGTCGGCATGGCATACTGACAGTCAATATAGATAAAAATAACCATAACTTTTGATCCAGATGTCCGATTTAAGTGTTTGATAGCTCGTTTGAAATATAATTTAAAGGGCTATATTTTTGTCAACAAAAGCAAAAACCAGATCAGTCTAGATCTTTTTAGAAAATGCCAAAACACTTATGTTATCAAAAACTCATCTGAAAAACCAAATCAAATTCAACCGAAAAAATGAAATGCAGTGACCTAACAGTTTCTCGGTTTATGCTGGAAATGTAGAGAGGACTTACAACCCCTCTTTATAGTACGGCTGAAAATATAAGTTTCAAAACCAATCAAACTCCAGAACATCGTGATAGGTAAAAATAAAAACAGATTTTACCTTAAATCCTTTGCAACTTCAATCTTGCGATTTGCGTCTCGTCTTTATACCTTGCGACTTGTGCTTTATCTCTTTTTCACGTTGGATTCATCTTGATCATCTTACATGTCTTCCCAACACAGCTCTGTATCAAATAGCTCAAAACACAATTAGGCTGAAACGCTTATTTTCATTAATCATCAAAATCAGGTTAAGCATAAAGGCCTAGATGCAACAGTGTCTACCTTCCCAATTTTAAAATCCTTTGACAAAAGAAAGTCTCTAAGTCGTTCATACCAAGTTCGAGAAGCTTGCTTGAGACCATAGAGAGCTTTAGACAGTTTAAACACATGGTTTGAAAATTTAGAATCTTTGAAACTGGGAGGTTGTTCCACAAAAACCAATTCAGATATCTCACCATTTAAAAAGGCATTTTTTACATCCATTTGAAATAACTTAATATGAAAACTTAATACATAAGCAAGAAGCATACGAATAGCTTCAAGTCTTGCTACCGGTGCAAAAGTTTCACCAAAGTCTAAACCTTCAATTTGAGTAAAACCTTGTGCAACAAGACCAGCTTTGTTTTCTAATTACTACACCATTTTCATCTTGCTTATTTCTAAAGACCCATTTTGTTCCAATTACATTATGATCCTTAGGTCTCTCTACTAAAGTCCAAATTTTATTCCTAGAAAAATTATTAAGTTCATCATGCATAGCATTTACCCAATCATGATCACTAAGAACCTCATCTACATGTTTAGGTTTTACAGATGATACAAAAGAGTGATATTCACAAAATGAAGCAATACGAGAGCGAGTTTGAACACCCTTACTGACATCGCCCAATATTTGATCTATAGGGTGATCCTTGGTGATGGTTTGATGTTGCCTTGGTGCTTCTTCTTGTGCTGCTTATTCTTGACTTTGTTCTGGTGGATCAATATAAGGTGATGATACATGTTGATCATCATCCTCTATATTTTCATCATCTTTTTGATCATCTTCTCTTGGTTTGATGTCTCCAATGATAATATTTTTCACAGTTTCTTAAAGATCTTCACCTGAAACTTTACAAGAAACTTGCTCCTTTTGTGAGCCATTAGTTTCATCAAATTCTATGTCGCATGATTCTTCAATGCAACTAGTATTTTTATTAACGACTCGATAAGCTTTGCTAGTGGTGGAGTATCCGACTAGAAAGCCTTCATCTACTCTTCTTTGAATTTTCCACCAAAGTTTCTTTTTCTAAGGATATAGCATTGCATTTACAACCAAAAACTCAAAAATAAGAGACATTTGGCTTACGCCCAATAAGAAGCTCATAGGGAGTTAAATTCAGAAGAAGATGCAAATAAAGCTGATTAATAGAATAGCAAGCAGTATGCACAGCTTCGGCCCAAAAGCGAGTAGGAGTGTCATACTCACTTAGCATTGTTCTTGCCATTTCTATTAGTGTTCGATTTTTCCTTTCCACAACTCCATTTTGCTGTGGAGTGTAAGAAGTAGAAAATTCGTGTTTAATTCCTAGCGAGTCACAAAAATCAACTAAGATTGAATTAACAAATTCTCCACCATGATCACTACGGATTTTCTTGATGGAAAGTTCGAATTCAGTGGAAACATGTTTTGCAAAACTTGTGAAAACATCGGCGGTCTCAAAGCCACTGCTCGAGTTCTTCTGGAACCCCGATAATGTTCGTCCCAAAGCTTGTTTATCTCGTCTCCGTGGCGACATTTCTCGCAAGTGTGAAAACCCAAATGTAGCTAGTAAAATCATCAACAATAACAAAACTATAGTTGTTATCCCTGATACTTTGGAACTCGAAAGGTCCAAATAAATCCATATATATGGAGTAGTTTCAAAGGTTTGCAAGTCGAAAGAACACACTTAATTGGATGTGAAGTAGCTACTTGCTTGCCAGCTTGACAAGCGTTACAAGGTTTATCCTTTTCAAAATTCACATCTTTTAAACCAACAACCAAATCACGTTTTAAAATTTTTTTAAGTTGATGCATTCCAACATGTGCAAGTTTTCTATGCCATAGCCAACCTTTTGAGGTTTGAGAGACAATACATGTTGAAAGGGATGCATCTTTGGAGTGAAAATCAACAAGATAGAGATTTCCAAAACAAAAGCCTTTAAAGATCAAAGAATTATCCTTCAAACTATCAACTAAAACATTTATAGGATAAAATACGCAACGAAATCCAAGATTGCAAATTTGTGCAACGGAAAGCAAATTAAAGTTCAGAGATTCAACAAGTAAAACATTTGAAATTGAAAGATCATTGGATATTGCAATTTTACCCAAGCCTACCACATTTCCTTGACGATTGTCGCCAAAAGTGACCTTTTGGTTTTCGCTTGAGTTGTCTTCCAATGAGGTGAACAATTTCTTGTTACCGGTCATATGTTCGGAGCATCTGTTGTCTAGCACCCAAAGTTTTCCACTGGTCTTGTAGTTCACCTGCAAAAACAAAAAAAATCAAGTCCTTTTAGGTACCCAAACTCTTTTGGGTCGTTCGATATTAGCAATCAAAGTTTTTGGCACGCAAATTGATTTCTTCTTTTTATTTGGCATGGGTGCACCAACAAACTTTGCTATAGCATATCCTTTCTTTGACCTTTTAAGCATGTAGTAAGTATCAAAATAAATTGAAGTCATTCAAGGACAGACATCATGAGAATGACCAGTTTCATGGCATTTAAAGCAAAATGTGTTGCATGCTTTCACAAAGACAGTTTTTGCATTTAGTTTCTTTCCTTTCTTCGGAAAGTATCCAAGTCGTTCTTTTTTAAATGAGCATTTTTGTTTGCTAAGAATGAGATCAAGAGATATTTTTTCTTTGTAGCAATTTTCTAATCATTTTCCAAGTTTCTCAATTTGTGCCTTAAGTTCATTATTTTCATTTAAGATTGTTTCATTTGAAGCACATGGTATATCAAGAGAACTTTGAGGGATATTATTAGAAGAATTATTATCTAGATCACAAGAAATGGCTATATCTACTTTAGATGGAGCATTAGTAATATCTTTAATAAGAAGACTTTCATATGAATCTTTTAATTCTGAGTATTGAGTGCGTAAGGAAGAATGCTCTTCTTTAAGCGCTCTATACTTTTTCTTAGTGATCCCAAAAACTTCATTTAATTCAGCAATCATTTCAACAAGTTCATCATATGAAAGATCATTAGAATGTACCTTTTCATCACCTTTAGCCATAAGACAAAGGGATGGACTAGTCGAAATGTTGCCGAGAGCTAGTCCGGCTAGCTTCTTGGAGCAACCTCCTTCATCGTCGGGGTCAGAATCGGAGCTCTCTCCTCCGGACATCCATTCTTCGAAGCAGGCTTCTTTGGTTGCACCATTGTTCTTCTTGAAGAATTTCTTCTTCTTATCCCAAGTCTTGTTCTTTTTTGGACATCTTGAGGCTATATGTCCTATTTCGTGACATCCATAGCATATGATATCCTTGAAGTTCGATTGCTTGGACCCCTTTGGTCGTGTGTCGATGTTGACTCCCTTCTTGTGTAACCTGCGAAGAAGTTTTTGAGTGTTCTTTACCATAAGGGAAAAATCCTCATCGGAGGAGCCATCGCTTGAGTCATTTTTGGAGCCGGCTTTGAAAGTCAACACCTTCTTTTTAGTCTCCAAAGGTTCAGCCGCTTCCTTCTTCTCCTTTCGATGTATCTCATGGGTAATGAGGTTCCCATAGAGATCAGTAGGTGTGGTGATCGATAGGTCGGAGTTTGTGAGTACCATCACCAGAGTGTCAAAACTTTCTGGAAGAGCCCTGAGCATTTTTCTCACAATATCGATGTCAGTAAAAACAACTCCTAGCCCATTAAGTTCATTCACAATGTTGTTCAACCGAGCAAACACGGAATCCACGGACTCGGTTGGCGACATGGTAAATGTCTCGTATCGTTGCCTTATCATGAGCAACTCTACCTCTTTGACTTTAGTAGTACCCTCATATATTTCTTCGAGGGTGGTCCAAACCTTGTGAGCAGTGGTGAGATTGCTCACACGGTTGAACTCATTTAAGGACAAGCCGGCAAAGAGAGCATTTTTAACACCGGCGTTTAAGTGGAGTTTTCTCCTATCATCAACGGAGTGACTTACCGGATCATCCGGAGGAGTAAACCCGAACTTAACAATGTCCCAAACATCAAGCCCCATGGCCTCTAGAAATACCAACATGCGCACTTTCCAATAAGAATAGTTAGTCCCATCAAAGATAGGCGTACGACCGGTATGACCGAGATGAAAACCCTCATTTGATGTCATCCTCTCTAGGCGGTAAAGCCTATTTAATTGAGACCACGCTCTGATACCACGTGTAGGATCGAGGATGCCGACTAGAGGAGGGTGAATAGGAGGCTTAAAAACTTTTCAATTAAAAACAACTTTTGCAAAGAATAAGAACAAAATCAATATAACACAATTAAAAGGAAGAGAGAAGAAGACAAACACAAAGATTTTTTCCGAGGTCTCGGAGACTCACCCGGTCTCCCATACTCCTCGTTGAAGCACTCAAATGAATGAGTCTTGTTCTAATATCCACGAAGAATATTTCTCACTAGTGGTTTCTCCTTGTCCACTCCGGAAAGGCGAGCACCGATATATTTTACAATCACGTCGAGCCTCTTCAACAATCTCTGAACATAAGAGATCAACGGCCATGCCACCAAACCGTCTAGGTGAAGGCATTCACAAGAGTAATAAGTTGCAAGGTCTCTCCTAGACCTCCAACAATCACCGAGAAACTCTAGATATGCAAAATGATGCGAACAAAAAACTCGGTGGATCACAAAAACTCACAACTTGATCAAAAGATCAAGATTTTGTGTTAAGAACTAAAGCTCAAATGTGTATATGAATATGAGGCTGCTTGGTGTGAGAAACAATAGCTCAAAGCCTCTATTTATAGCCCAAATGAGCAAAAGAGCCGTTGTGCACGAGCTAAGAAGTGACAGTGCATGCTGACAGTCAGCATGGCATGCTGACAGTCAGCATAGGTCACGACCAGTACGACGTAAATCTCGGAGAAAACTCAGTTAGCCGTTCGAGGTTGAAAAAGAAAACAAAACAGTACATACTGACAGTCAGTGTCCATAACCTCAGCTCAAAAAAATCACGGATAAAACTTAGCTAGCCGTTTGTGGTCGTATATGGAAACTATCAGCTTATGCTGACAGTCAACATTGACCACAAAAACGACCAGTTAAAACAAACTCACAAACAAAACAGCTCGAGGTCGAAACTCATGCTGATAGTCTGCGTAGGTCAAAAAATTTCAACTCAAAAAAACACGCTCTCTGGATAAATGTCAGTAAACAAAACTGACATTTCATGCTGACAGTCAGCGTGGATAAAGATAGCCATAACTTTTGATCCAGAGATCCAATTGAAGTGATTAATACCTCGTTTGAAAAATATTTTAAAGAGTTATATTTTTGTCAACAGAAGCAAAAGCCAGATCAGTCTAAATCTTTCTAGAAAAAGCAAAAATACTTATGTTGCCAAAAACTCATCTGAAAAATCAAATCAAATCCAACTGAAAAGAATGAATGCAGTGACCTAATAGTTTCTCGGTTTATGCTAGAAATATAGAGAGGACTTGCAACCCCTCTTGATAGTACGGTTAAAAATAAAAACAAATTTCTAAAACCGATCAAACTCCAGAACACCGTGATCAGTAAAAATAAAAACAAATTTTACTTAGATCCTTTGCAGCTTTAATTTTGCAGTTTGCGTATCATCTTTGTACCTTGCGACTTGTGCTTTATCTCTTTTTCACGTTGGGTTCATCTTGATCATCTTGCATGTCTTCCCAACACAGCTCTGTATCAAATAGTTCAAAAACACAGTTAGTTTAAAACGCTTGTTTTCATTAATCATCAAAATCAGGCATAATGGCCTAGATGCAACAGTATGGAGCATACAGACTGGTCACACAGAGTAAACAAATTGGTCGTCTAAGAACTAGAGCTGGTCGTGGTCGTGGTCGTATCTATACAAACTGGTTGTATCACTATTTGGAACTAGTCATGGTCGTAGAAATTCAAACTAGTCGTATCAGTACTAAAGTTGGTCGTAGTCATATTTTCACTGTTCTGACTGTTTGTATGAGTGCTCAATGCGGACATTCAACCAATACACAGCTCGAATGCGGACATTCGACCACCTGTTTTCTACCAACAGCTATCGACCACTAGTCTTTTGACCGATTTCCAAATGAGACTTCAACTTGATCAATCAAAACTGGTTGTGGTCTATGTTGATTGTCAACATGCATGTCCGCGTGGACGCGGATGTTTGTGTTGGACATTTTGGCAACAGGATAGTTTTTGAATTTTCTAGAAAGATCTAGGCTGATCTATGTCTTTATTATGTCAACAAAATTGTAGCCCCTTGAGTTATCTTCCCAACAAGACAAAAAGCACCTCAATCGGATCTCTAGATCAAAAGTTATGCTTATTTTACTGTCAGCTACACAAATCCATGCAGACTGTCCGCATGGGACACTAACTGTCAACATGAATGTCAGCGTGTGTGCGGACATTTCTTCAGAGATGCATATTTTTGAGCCAAAATGTTTTTGACCTATGATGACTGTCAACATCACAATGCTGACTACCAACACACGGCTGACAAAAATTCCAACAGCTTCTGACTGTGTCATAACTAGCCGTTAGTGCTCGATGCTGATTGTCAGTCTTTGAGACTGACTGTCAACATGCACTGACATTTTTCCTGCGTGTTTCTAACGGCTAGATTTGTATGTGGGGGTTATATATACTCTTCCTACTGGTTGAGAGAGTATCTTTGGCACCACATTTCATATCTCTAACAAGATCATTGTGTCTTTAAGTATGCAAGTGATATTCATAAAAAGACTAGCCTCATTGCTTGACTTAGCGCATTTGTGAGAAGGTAAGAGTGCTTAGTGCACATCACCCATCATTGTGCAAGCTAGTGCTAGAGTGTGGGCATTTATTTTTATCATTTGAGTTTCTAACACTTGGTTTATTCAAGTGAAGGTATACGACTTATTACTCTTGGTGATCGCCATCGCCTAGACGGTCGTTGGAGGAGAGTCGCGATTTCTCTGTTGGAGTTTGTCGGAGAGGCCGACAAAGACTTGTGAAAGGTATTGGTGCTCGCTTATCCGAAGTGGAGAAGGAGCAACCTGAGTGGAGATATCCTTCGTGGATATAAAAGTTGTAGGATCGAAGATGCCGACTAGATGGGGGTGAATAAGAGGTTTTAAAAATTCTTTTTCGATTAAATAATTTTTGCAAGATATTTAGGAAAACTTAGTTTTCACAAAGAGTTTAAGACCATCTAACATCTAGTTGCATTCAACAATATAGAATATGCAATACAACATGCAACAAGATTAATTTGAAACAATTATGTCAAGGTAATACGAAATGTATAAGAGAGAAACAATTGACACAACAATTTTTACCGAGGTCTCGGAGACTCACTTGGTCTCCCCTACTCCTCGTTGAAATGCTCACACGTGAGCCTCGTTTCTATATCCACGAAGGATATCTCCATTCGGGTTGCTTCTTCTCCACCCCGAATAGGCGAGCACCAATAACTTTCACACATTTTGTCGGCCTCTCCAACAAACTCCAACGGAGAGATCGCGACTCTCCTCTACCAACCGACTAGACGATGGCGATCGCCAAGAGCAACAAATCGAACGCTTTCACTTGAATGAATCAAGTGCTAGAAGCTCAAATGATGCAAATGAATGCCCACACTCTAGCACTAGCTTGCAAATGATGGATGAAGTGCACTAAGCACTCTTAACCTCTCACAAATGCTTCTCCTCTCAATTGCTCTCAAAGATTTGGCTCTAAATGCAAGAGATTGAATACAAAGGATTTGGCTAGCTTTTGCACAGGATTTTCGAGTTGTTGAGCACCTCAAATGCTAGCCAAATCGAGGTATATATAGCCCTGACAAAGAAACTAGCCGTTTGCAAAAGCTGAGCAAATTTTGTACAAGCCAGACAATGTCCGGACAGTACATGTCAATATGACCGTTGCAAACGTGTCAGTTACTGTTCAGCTACTTTTGTGAAGGCCGGACAAATAACCTTTTGTTTCAGACAAAAAGCCCGGACAGATGTAAACGTCTCTGGTTCACTTTTTAATTTGCCTCAAAACCAATTTGTACTGGGCGTACATTGTTCGCTCACATCGGACAAAGTCCGCTCCGTCCCGGACAAATGTGCCCAGACAAATTCATTTGTCTCTGGTTCACTTTGTTTTTGCCTCAAAAAGGATTTGTACTGGACAGACATTGCCCACTGACACCAGACAAAGTCTGCTCAGGTACGGACGGATTCACCCAGACAAATACATTTGTCTCTGGTTCACTTTTGCTTAAGGTTGAAAAAATTTGTACTGTCAAGACATTGTTTGGCCATTAAAGACAATGTCCGGTCTGTGCAAACCGAAAACAGGACTTAGGTATTTTACTGAATTTGAGGCTATATGCAAATGCAATTTGTCTGAGCCCACGAAGATATGTATGCTGACAATCAACATAGACCATGACCAGTTTTGATTAAAGAACTTTAAGTCATTGGTCAAATATCTGGTTGAAAGCAGGTGGTCGAATGGGTATGGTTGAATGTCCGTATTCGAGTTGTGGACTAGTGCGACTAGTTTGAACTCCTACGACCACGACCAGCTCCAAATAGTGATACAGCCTAAATGTGCAAATACGACCATGACCAGCTCTATACTGAAACAGATTGATTTATCTGGTGACCACGACTAAGTGTAGTTTTCAAATATTATCTCTAACTGGAACAAACTACATTTTTTTTTTACAATGCAAGAGGTGATTAAGTACTAGTGCAACATGATATCAATGCATTTGAGCTTCCACACTAGATTGACTCTAGCTACTAGTTTTCGACCCCTCTTAATAGTACGATCAAACTAGTAAAAAGAATCCTATCAAGCTGGTCAATCTCCAAACACCAAGACCAATAAAATCCTAAGAAAATGATTTTTAATCTTCGATCGTACCTTCGGTGAAACTTGACCTCGCTCAAGATAGATCATATCGACATCGTCCTCCATACACCCTTGCTTACTTTCATCTCGCAATCCATTTTGAAACTACAACACATACACTCATTAAACAACGTTAGTCTCATAGTTGGATTGTCATTAATCACTAAATAAATTACTCCCAAATGATTTAACTCAACAATTTCTCTTTTCGATGTTTAATGACAGAACCATTTTCAATAAACCACAAAACGGTAAGAGATGAAATATACAATCATATAAATCCATACATGATAAGAAATAAGCACAAGATCCATACTACTCATGTCATGATAATAATTAGCATAAACTTGATGCAGGCACAGATGATTGATATGATGATCTCCCCCTCAACATATGCATCTATATTAAACCACAACAAAGGAGACATCAATTTTAGGGTTTAACGAATAACATAACAATAAACAATTAGCACAAGCTTGATGCAAGTATAGATGACTCATATGATGAGCTCCCCCTCAACATATGCATTGATATTAAACCATAACAAGGGAGACATCAACTTCAGGGTTTAACAAATAACATTTCAATTTACTTGTGCTAAAATAGGGTTTATCCAAATTATCATTAATCATCAAAATTTAGATCCAACAAAAGCGAGGCTCACGCGTGAGTGCTTCAACAAGGTGTAGGAGAGACCCGGCGAGTCTCCGAGACCTCGATAAAAATTGTTGTATCACTTGGTTTCTCTCTTGCACACTTTATATTTGCCTTAATTTATTTGTTTCCGATTACTCTTGTTGCATATTGTATTTCATCTTTTATCTTGTTGAATGCAACTTAATCTTAGATAGTTTTGGACCTTTTGTGAAAACTCGGTTTTCCTTCATATCTTTCAAAAATTGTTTTAGTCGAAAAAATTTTAAAGCCTCCTATTCACCTCCCTCTAGTCGGCATCCTAGATCCTACATTCATGTCTGTGTGGTCTTGTGATGGAATGTGATGATGATTGTAAATACCTCATGTGGTAGCAATGGCCTGTAGTTCTTGGTGGGTTTGTGTAACACCCCTATTTTTCCCAACCCTAGCCTGCCTTGTCTATCTACATTTCAGGATGAGATCTTGGTTATGCCAGAGTGTTACCCTGAAAAGTTGGCAGCCAAACTCCTTCATTCAGGTCATTTTCGTAGATCAATCCAAAAGTTTCACAAATCAGTCCTTTCAGATTTCTGAGAAGCCCAAAAAGGCTAAAAGTCGCAGACCATCTCCAAATTCTGATTTGATTCAGTGAACATCTCCCCTTCACTTTTCTGAACATTTTTCCCTTCTGGAGGAATTTCCAAATCTCGCTCGAAACCCTAGTTTCAGCCTTATCAAAATTTCAAAGTTTCAATTACCCAGATTACCCTGTTTTCAGTTCATCCCAAAACATGTCTAAATCTCCAAATTCTATCATCCCTAGCTACTAATCAATCTCTTGGACTTTGTGGATTAATTTGGCAAAGTCAAAACCCTTTTCATCAGCCATTCACCAAATTCACATATTAGTCCCTAGAATCAAATTCTGTAATTACAAATCGGCCCTTCTAATCTTTTCAGCCCATTTTCGACCAAGGCTGGTCGTTGCTTCGACCAGTGTTGTTTCACCGTTCGACCGGAGCCGCGCCCTGTCTTCTCGCCGCGTTTCCTCGCCGCCGGCCATCGCCTCTTGTCGCATGTGCTAGTGATCAACTGAGCCACCCCGCGCGCACGTGCCAGCAATTAGAGCCCCATTGAAACCAGCGGATAAACGCCCGCGCTCCAGTACCGTTGTCGCGCGCGCACGCCCGTGGCCGTGGCACTTGCATGCGGTTACGTGTCATCGCCGGAGCTGTGCTGTTGCCTCCGCATTTGCGCCATCCCAAACCCAGTTCCAACGCGCCCCGACAATGCTGGCAAAGCTGCTACAACGCCTGTGCGCCATCACATCGCCGTTCGCCGCTGTTGCGTCTGCTCCCGGCCGGTCTCATCCCCGGCGCAAATTCCCTCGCTGTTTTCCCTTGTTGGCTCCGTCGCTGTGCCTATTTAAACCCTCCAGCACTGTGAAGAAACCAAATTTCCAGTTCCTCGCCATTTCTTCTTCTTCCCCGGCGAGCCGATTTTGAGGCCACCGTCGCCAAAGCAAACCGTAGCTCCTCTCTCCAATCTAAGCTCACCAGTAAGCTCCCCACACCCATCTTCCCGTGTCCAAGCAACCAATTGCATTCAGGTGATCTCCATCGCCGGTGATCGCCGGAAAACCAAAAATCCCTGTTTCTGAAATTAAACCCACTCCAGTCCTTTTCACCACCCCTTTCTGTAGAATGAAATGATCCTTAGCCAATTCTTAGCAAGCCTGTTCAGCCAGTTTTCAAATTGGTGCAGCACCGCGTGATTTCCCAATTTTCACGCGCCACTGTGGACGTCGCACGTCGCCGGCGTGCCTTGCTGCAGCTCTCCCCAAATTGAAGCCACCTACACCTTCCCTGTAACCCCTAGATGGTGTAGCCCAAGGCTTTTAACCTGCATTGTTGTGTAGCCCCAGTTCGTCGTTCACTGTCTTCTCCAAGTCCGGCGACAACGCCGACGAGCTCGCACACTTAACCTCTGTTCAATTCCCTTCTCCAGAATGATCAGCACCACCCCAGGAGTATTTCCCCTCAATTAATTTCAAGTTCAATCCACTCCAACTCTCTGTCACCGTGGCTCATCCATGTCTCAGGCGGTCGAAGAATTCGACCTCGTCATTCGTCGCCAATGAGCCACCCCAGCCAAATTCCTTTCACTAGCAACCTTGTTTTGATCCCGCCTACCTCCCTGACATGTTTGGCGAAGAACACATGCGTGCTTTGTCCAGACGCATGTGCCCCAGCTCACCACTGTACAATGGCATTCGATTTCCTGTGTCCTGAGCCTTACTGTGATTTTCTGTTAATTCTAGGGCCTTTCTGAAAAATCCACTTTGTCATTTAGGTCCCTCACAGCATTTGGCACACAATGCCACCCCTTGCACCAGTTTTGATCATCCAAAAGCCCCAAATCATTCTTGTGTCCTTTTTGGACATCGTTTGTTCGCGAACCGAATGCCAAGCCTTTGACTTTCGTCGCATTCGAGTCTTGTCCAGTGAACCTAACCCTAATATCCTTTTCTCCGCTGTTATGTCTCTGACCAAATCCCCTCGTTTGCATACATGTTTATATTTTACATATATTTTTGTATAAAGCCAATTTTTTGGATGCTTATGTCTTGTATGTGTTGTGTGTGCTTTCGTGCGAATGCAGAGCAAGGAGCGGAAGATTTGGAAGGAACATTCGAAGACCCAGCAGATTTCTTAGACCCATCTTGGCAAGGCAAGTCGCCACCCTTGATCATGTCTCACCGAGTATTTTGATATAAAGTAGATTAACTGTTTTTAAGATATATGCATGCTGAGTATTTGATAAGAACTATGTTTAGAAACATGTTAATAGATATGACCCAAGTCTCATGTGGAAACGCCTTTTTGAGATTGAATCATTATGCAACCTTGTCGCCCTAGGATGCTATGCTTAAACTCTACTCTTATTTAAATGTACATGTTGGGTGTGAAATGGCTAATATGTGAGAAATGAATTTGAAACCCCTTTTATGAAAGAAAATGTGAAATTAGAATTGATAGTGAGGATGGTTTGACTGGTTGGCTGATGTGTGCGCATTGGGTATGTGAATGTCTCCTCACTATTAACTCATAAGGACAAGAACCTTGTGTTGTGCCTCTATGCGGCATGAAAAACGTACCAACCACTTGCTTAGTATGGGACGGGCACAACTTAGTAGCTTTCTTGGTATTAACAGTTCCCTGCATGGTATGTCGGTCCGGTTTCTCGCGTGGAAACTGGTGGGGCGCATTTCGTCCATGAGTGGTGTGAGATCAGAAAAATTATGAGAGAAAAAGGTGGAAAGAAGGAAGTCGTCCTACGCCTGATTAAGTCGTGCGCGGCTGCAATCATAAGGTCATATGTCTTGCGAGGACACAGACCAAGGCTAGGAAGTAAGGCAGTGGAGAGGACCCACAACAGTACTTGAGACTTAATTGTCTATTTACCGGGCGGGAATACTGTTAATACTAGACTGCAAAAGCGTTGTGTGATCTTGGCCTTGTCACATGCATAAAAGTCGCATGGAGTTGGCCCGACTTGAAAGTCGAGTGAAGAAGTGGATTTAAAAAGAGGTACACCTTTGCAAAGTGTAAGAAAAGTATCAGATACTCTGTACTCCCAGGTCATGGAGTATGTTCACGGTGGATTTATCCATGTGGTTCAACACAAGTAAGATTTGGGAAAAACTTTCATAATATGGTTAATTCAAAATGGTGGATCATGAAGGATCACCATCCATAATGTTTTCTTAAAGTCTATCATAAGATTTCCAAAACCCCGCTGTTGAAAATAAAATCCTTATCTAAGAGATTAAAGAATTGAAATCTACACTATTTATGATTATAAGACTTAACCCCTTTTCTTGATCACTCCTCATCTATATAATTGCATTTCTAAGTAAAAGACTTGCTGAGCATTATGTAAAAGCATGCTCACCCTTGCTTTACAAACAATTCAGAAGAGGGATTCGCCGATCCCGATTCGTTTGGTTATGAGTATGAAGCAGAAGATGGAAACGCCCCAGATGATTCGGAGTTCTAGAAGGGTCTCGCGCCGAGTTGAGTCCGATGTGGAGAAAGCCCTACCAAAACCGTTGCCGCTAGAAGTGAAGATCTTCGTTGTTGCTGCCTGCTTTGTTTTGTGTGTTCGGTATCTCAATACCGACTCTTGTATGGATAAAATTTTTATTTTCATAGCAACTCTAAATAGCGTCATTTTGGGCGCTATGTTAATGTAATATCGGTCCTTGTGACCTCGTACCTGTTTATTTATATTTTATGCACTTGTTGTGAGCTTGAGATGAACCTATCTGTGCGCAATCCACCTGGGCGGTTGCCACGGGATTCCTCAAATGAGGGTCCCACAGTTTGGGGTTAATTTCATGCCAAGATTTACTACTTCTACTTAATATCTTAACAAGGACAACTAAATTGATAAAATTGAGACTTAGGGCTTGATTTCACCTTGCTGTTGATTCTGAATTCCTTCTTCTTGCTCCTGTGTTGCTCCTACTACTGTTGATGCTACTGTTCCTGTGAATCACAAAGCAGAAAGGGATGAATATGTGCTAGAATTAGCTTGCTGTCTCTTCTCTCTTCTCTCTTTCTAAGCCCTATAGACTTACTGTTCTTACCTTGATTTCTTACAGTTTGGCTAAATTTGATTGTGGGTGGGTGTGTGGGGGTGTGTGTGTGTGTGTGTGTGATAAGCCTTATACACCGTGTTTGTGCATAAACCCCCTCTATTTGAGTTGAGGTGGCGATACCTAGGGCAAACTGGGTGTATTTTGGACTGATTTGTAAAAATAGGGAACTTCGGGGGGGGGGGGGGTGTTTGTGCAAAAATTACAATGTGGCTGAAAAAGAGAAAATCCCCGGGGCAGTTTGGCAAAGCCAAGAAAATAGGCCTTTGGGCTTTCGTCTTAAGGCTTGGTATTGGGCTTAAGAGAATCTCTTTTTTTATTATTAGTTTATTACTTTACCCTAAACTTTCTAGGCTTGGAACTGTCCCGTAATTGATCTGAAATAATCTGAATGACTCAAATTATCAAACGTTGGATGATGACAAGCAAATTACAAAGGCGAGTAGTGGCACACGCTCAGGTTGAAAGGTGACTATGAGGAACCTCTAACAGATACTATACAGTCTAACAGTAATCTTTTCAAAACAAAAATCCAATGTGTAGATCTAAGTCTTGGTTTCGTCAGCATGGCGACTCCTTTGACAACAACGTAACCTCCAACTAACCAACTAGGTTCTCGGTGCTCACAAACTGAGTCACACTTGGCCTTCCCCCATCTCGGCCATCCATATTACAAGAGTGTTTAGCTCAATTAATAAAGAGCATCAAAATTACATTGCCTCCCTTTAAGTTCAAACACCACATCCTCAAAAGTGGGAACTAATAACGAAAATTGATAATTGTATCAACGGACTATTGTATATATTTGTTATATTATTGATTGCTCCCTCCAATTTGAAAAGAATGTTATTTCTTGATTAAAAAACGTCAATTTTTTTTATTTTTGACTATTAATATATCGATAAATATTTAGATTAAGTATAACATATGAATATATTTGTCATTAAAATTATAAAAGGGTCTCTCGACATGACATTGCTTCTAAGCATGTTGGATAAGGTAATTTATCCAATTTAGAAGCCTTTATTATAGCAAATTTTCCTTACTCTACAAACAACCCCAGTCTTTCCATAATTCAGTTTTCGTGGACAGAATCTAATAAGTTAAATTTGAAGTTTAGAGAACTAAATGATACAACTATATAAGTTTAAAGACTCAAAGTGAAATTTTACTCAAGGGATAAATATAGAAGCTATTTAGAAAATTCAATAAAGATGAAAAAAGATAAGTTAAAAATAAATTAACGAGTATATATTAAAAAAATTGAAAAGATGAGATAAAATAAAAAAAATTTCTTAAAATCATTGTAATTAGTTAGAAAATTTGGATAATCCTAAAAGTACAAGATAGCCATGAATTTAAAAAATTGAAAGAAATATAACATCAATATTAAAATTTTATATTAGCAAGTGTCCGATTTTATTTTTGCTAACAAACTGAGATTTGAACAACTCTAACCGAACTCAAAAAGGGAGGAAAAAAGTGGCAGCTACTTTTTTTGTCATCCATTAGATTGTGTCAGCTGTGCAATTGAGACGGAGAGTCGCTAAATTAGTAGCTTTTTTGGTTACTGAATAAATTGTTTTTAAAAGGGAAAATAATGAAAAATGAGATAACTATTTAAGTCAATTTAGGGATTAAGTGAGAGTTGATTTTTTAACCACAACTCTTTCTTAATATAGTAGTATAGATATATAAGATCATTGTAACAAGAAAACATCATAATTTAGTGCAAAAATACCAACAGGGGGCAAATAATCTGAAAGTAACAGCAATTTAGTTCCAAAGAAAAAAAACTTTTCATAGAAAGAGAAAGCAGAAATTTGAAAAACCCCTCACAATTAAGTGGTAGTTCTATCGTCTTAATAACCATCTTATAAGTCATATTATAATTTTGATTTTTAACTCACACATAAACTATCTCTAGTTTTAAACACTCATTATCATCACTGTTTCGTTAAATTTAAATAAAAATAATTATAAAAATGAAAAAAAAAATTCACTGAAATATGACTTCAATCTAATTGACTCGATAACACAGTAGGAGATCCTCACGTGCAGACTATTCTAGTCTAAGTTTTTCGTATGACATATATACTTACCAGTCCATGGTTTTTGTGGAGGTTTGCCATCCTCAGCTTCATGTTGTTCTGTGTCTTCCACACGAAGACACATTGTCTTCATGTCATGTATTATCACGTATGCCATATTCTGCATTCAAAGTTATAATTAATGTCAAATTTTGATGCGTTAATGGAGGAGTGAGAAATAAAGCATCACATGCATATAATTTCAGTTTTGAGGTAGGAATGGACGTACCGGATTGATCTGCCGCCTAGGTCGTGATGCCACGCACATATCCCAGAGACGAGCTCCTGCAAGCCACAAATACATCCTGCGATGACCTGAAATTTAAGCACAAATAAGACGTGTTTATTAAAAATTTTATGCCAGCTTATAGAAGTTTAAGTATGATCCATAGCTAGCTAGCTACTCACGTCGTGGTGGCTGGCGATAAACTTGGCGGCGGAGTGGAGGACGATGTCGGCGCCGTGAGTCAGCGGTGTCTTGTTCACCGGCGAGGCAAGTGTGCCGTCGATGCACACCAGAGCTCCCTTCCAGTGGCACATGTTGGCAATGAGCCTGACGAGGATGCACTTGAGCAGGGGGGTTTGTCGGAGAATCCGCATAGAAGAACTTCACCTGCATGCATGCACATATGCATGCGTCAAACAAAAAATGTGTACAAGTAACCATGAAATGGCTTTTGTGTTATTGGTGCTCATGGTCCATCATTTGAATGCCACGACCAAGCAGGGGAACTTACAAACTACAAGAAATGAAACAGTATTATTGTAGCAGAAATAGTAGAACAGCTAGTTACATGATTCATCCACGTACTACCTGAGATCACCGGGCATCTTGGGAGCCAGTAATTCAGCAAAGTCAGGGATTGCATGGTTCAGGTACAACATGGTGGGATGCTGCAACCTGCAAGTGCTTTGCTTACACGGTGAGCCGATGATCGTGTTGACAGACGACAACCTCGCGATGGTAGTGGATGCAGCACACCATGGCGATGCTGGCGATCGGCGTCGAGATAGCAGCGGTTATCTTTGTCACACAGGTACTGCATCTTTCCCTCAAGAATATATGCTCAGCTAAACAACACACATAAGCCAAAGAACACTTACAGACATATGGATGAGGGATGTTCACCCTCCACAGTGCTCGACGCCGGCGGAAGCCACAACCATTCGCCCACGCTTGCGGCAGAGCGCAGCCGATGGCCAACGATGTCACATTATCCTAGACCAAAGCAGCCACACCCCGCAAATCCATCATAACAGTGCCATTCTATTTGTGTTTGTTTGCATGGATGGTGAGTATACATATTAACAATTTAAATAGGGAACGGGTAACAAGCTATAGCTTGTTATTGTGGAAATCTATTTGTTGCTCGATCCTTTGTATTAACAAACTTTTTTGTTGCCTAAACTGATCCATGTCTTGGCTTAGATGTATTTATTTTGTAGAATCTAATTTGCCCTGGGCGACACACGTGTTACAATCGGCGGGATAAAGGGTCGCGATCTGGTTAGGGTGAACTAACTTCAAAAATCAGTCTTCAGTTCAGATTGCAAACTGCAACTCGCCTACATGAAACAAGAATCACTTGTAATCGTCGGTCAGTCATACAGTGGTGAATCCGTTCCCGGGCCTTGTACACACCGCCTATCACACTATAAGAGCTAGTCATGTTTGAAGTCATTACCCTTAACCGTAAGGAGGGGTGTCTAACACTAGGTTTGCGACTGGAGTGAAACTGTAACAAGATAGTCGTACTGGAAGTTGCGGTTGGATCACCTCCTTTTCAAAGAGAGCTAATGCTTATGTTTGTTGTGTATTTTGGTTTGACACTATTTCACACCCAAAAAAAAGGCAGTTACATTTGAATTAAACTAAAGTCTTCTTTCGTTTAGGGTGAAGTAAGAACAAACTCACTTGTTGCTATATCTTGAGATAAATATGATCTATTGAATGGATAGCGAGTTTGTAAATAATAATCTCCATCAAAAGTATCCAGTGTCATTTTGAAAAATAGATATGTCCGTTTGATTCTAATTCAACACAATGGATATGACAGTTGTAAATACTTTTATTAATTTTTTAAATTTTAGAATGGTTTGTTACGAAATGCTAAAACACATTCAAATTAGGACATTTAGAGAAAAAAAATAAAAAGAAAGAGTTATTTAACTAAAATTCTATTTTCATTAAGTAGTATAGATAATAGGGAAAAATATCAAAAAGAAAGGAAAAAAGATAAGGAAAAAAAAAAAAAGACAAAACCCAACCACATGGGGCGGCCCACTAAACACTAGGCCTAGCCCACTTCCTTACTAAAAACTTCACCGTCTATTCCAAACCAACGTCCAAGATCTCACCTCACAAAACCCAACGCCTGAAACCCTAGCCCCCGTCACCTATATAAACCATTCCCCTCACGGCCCGCCTGCCTTCTTCCCATCCCTCCCCAAAACCTTAGCGCCACCGCGCCGCCGCGCCGCCGCTGCCGAGCCATGGCCGCCGTCACCCGCCCGCTCGTCTCGGTGAAGGCCCTGGAGGGCGACATGGCGATCGACTCCGCCGGCCTCCCGCTCCCGGACGTGCTCCGCGCGCCGATCCGCCCCGACGTGGTCCGCTCCGTGCACGCGCTGCTCTCCTGCAACCGGCGGCAGCCATACGCCGTGTCCCGCCGCGCCGGCCACCAGACCTCGGCCGAGTCGTGGGGCACGGGCCGCGCCGTGTCCCGTATCCCTCGCGTCCCCGGCGGCGGCACGCACCGCGCCGGCCAGGGAGCCTTCGGCAACATGTGCCGCGGCGGACGCATGTTCGCGCCCACCAAGATCTGGCGCCGCTGGCACCGCCGCGTCAACGTCCACCTCCGCCGCGCCGCCGTCACCTCCGCCCTCGCTGCCACCGCCGTCCCCTCCCTTGTCCTCGCCCGCGGCCACCGTATTGACTCCGTCCCGGAGCTTCCCCTCGTCATCTCCGACTCCTCCGAGTCCATCGAGAAGACCACCCAAGCCATCAAGGTGCTCAAGCAGGTCGGCGCCTACGCCGACGCCGAGAAGGCCAAGGACTCGCTCGGCATCCGCCCCGGCAAGGGCAAGATGCGCAACCGCCGCTACATCAACCGCAAGGGCCCTCTCGTCGTGTACGGCACCGAGGGCTCCAAGATCGTCAAGGCCTTCCGCAACCTCCCCGGCGTCGACGTTGCCAATGTGGAGCGCCTCAACCTGCTCGACCTCGCCCCTGGTGGCCATCTCGGGCGTTTCGTGATCTGGACCGAGAGCGCATTCAAGAAGCTGGAGGAGGTGTTTGGGACTTTCGATACACCGTCTCAGAAGAAGAAGGGCTTCTTGCTGCCGAGGCCTAAAATGGCCAACCCGGATTTGAGCAGGATCATCAACTCCGATGAGGTGCAGTCCGTGGTGAAGCCCATCAACAAGGAGGTGAAGCGCAGGGAGAAGAGGAAGAACCCGATCAAGAATGTCGCCGCTGTGCTCAAGCTCAACCCCTACTTTGGGACTGCCCGCAAGATGGCCACCCTCGCTGAGGCTGCGCGTGTCAAGGCCAGGGAGGAGAAGCTTGGCTCTAAGAGGACCAAGCTTAGCCCGGTATAATCCTTACCCCTTCCATTTCTTGCACTTTCATTAATATAGGTCTGATTACTCTGCAGAAGATCTGTAGGTTTGTAGTGTGTGTTTACCTATGTGCTTGTCTTGCAAATGTTTATGATATGGTTAATTGTTAGTGTTGATGTTATTATGTTCTCTTATTTGTTACATAGTAGATTTGTTGCTTTAAGTTGTGTTAGTATTAATGTATTATATCATACATTTGGTTTGTTGATATAATATTGTATTAATTTTTGATACATACACATGTACTGTTAGATTAAAAAAATTTTGTACTGTTATTTTGCATGGGAATTCTGGTCTGTAGTTTAGTTCTTAGACCATGCCACTTACCTTACTGTCTTGAATTGCTTCTAATTCTTGTGATAGCTATGCGCCTATGCCCTTGAAACGAAATGATAGGCACATGGCATGTTTATGATAATGTTCGAGAATTTTGAATTTGTCCGAATTTTGATCACGTGATTGCTTCAAATGCTACTTGGGGCTTATATAGGAGCCTCTTCCATGAAAGTTCTTGAGCTTATACTTTTTGTGCAAACTAATGTACTGGTGTGATCGGTGAAGTTCTCTTGACGTGCTTTTTATCTATAAATATAATTATTGTCAGTATGGCTGGATTAGGGCTATACTTATCAACAATGTATGAATCATGAGTTGGTAATATTATTAAATTTTTTTCGTACAGTGCTTTGATAGCTGTTGTATGAGATTGTGTTTCATTGAATGTGTATGTATTGCTAACTCTTATGGTCAGTCAATCTGATCCATTTTTCATTTTCGTCAATAATGCAAAGTAACTTCTAAGCTAGTTTGTTCTCTTCAATTTGATCGGTTCTTATGCCTTCAATTTGCTTACAGATGTGTGTTATTTGTCATTTCTTTGATATGCTTGCAATGAGTAATGTCTCTTGATTTTTCTGTAGGAGGAGGCTGCTAAGATTAAGGCCGCTGGAAAGGCATGGTACAAAACCATGATCTCGGACAGTGACTACACAGAGTTTGAGAACTTCTCGAAGTGGCTTGGAGTGACGCAGTGAGCGCACTGTGCTTAAGTTTTGAGTAGTCTTGTCATCAAAGATATTCTGAGGATTATCATTTTGTTTATTTTACTGCTATCTTAAGAAGTTTGCTGTGCGATTTTGAGACTCGATCTGGCCTTTTGTTAGTGACATATCATGAGACATAATAGCATATGGCGTGTTACGAAACTGTTATCTAAACTAAGTTTTCTCTTCATAGTCGATTGTTGCCCTGTCTTGTGTTGTGCATGGCCATATACTTTAGCCTGAAGCAGCAGCACCATTGCCATGATGGTTCGTCGTAGTGTGTGACCGGGAAGAGAAATAAGTGCCATGTTATGTTCTATATCTGCTTGTTGATTGATTTGTTTGTTGACTTGTTTATTTAGCTTGCAATGTGGTCTATTATCAGCTGTGTGTAGCCTAATTTTGAGGTACCCTTGAAAATGAAAGGTTTTATGTCTACTCGGGGACATTTGTTTATTTTTAGGGGTGGTTGTTTTATCATTGGTATCAACAATTAAGGTACATTTGGTTCTTTATTCGAGTCTCCAGTTACCATTTTTCTCACCAAAATGAAGTTTGGTCTCTTGGCAAGGAAGCTGATTTGAGTGGTAAAGTAGTCACTGTAATGTAGTAGAAATTTATTTTAAATAAAATAAAATAAAATTTTGAAAATAATCCACACGTGTTTTTGACGCCTCTTGTTCCTCTCATGGCTCTGATATGCGACAAACCACCTGGTCGAAACAAGCTTGTCGACAAGTCTATTTGTGCAAAGTCGGTCACTACTTTGTACCTTGCAAGCATGTGAAAAATTGTAGATGGTTTTTGTATTCTTCAAGAATCAATATTTTTGATCTTTAATTCCAATTTAGGATCTGTTGAATCAAATAGATTTGTGAGATTAAATCGATTAGATTTATATAAATAAATTGTCGATGGGAGATATCACAAGATTTGATTTATTGTGATATATAATTTTGATCAACGATTTATTTGTGTTGATTTAGTCGTTTTAACCTCATAACTCCATTAAAAAAATATAAATTGATAATCGGAGTTAAAGATTGAAAGATATAGGCCAAATCTTATGAAACTAAAACGATCGAATCGGTACAAATAAATTATCAATTGGAGTTATATATCACAATCACAAGCTTGTGATATATAATGACGATCTATTTATATTGATTTAATTATTTTGACTTTACAAATCTATTAATTCAAATAAATTATAAATTAGAGTTAAAGATAAAAAATTATTGATTTTGAAAGAATAAAAAACATAAACAATTTGTTATCTAGGAAACATGCTTGCAAAATGCAAAGTAGTGGTAATTTTTGCAAAAGGGACAGGTTGTCATGGCTCCTAGCCATGAAAAGATGAGTCGACTTGTTGCAGCTCCTAGTCAGGAGAGGTGGTGTGTTGTGGGTTATAGTCGCGACAAGTTCATTTTGATCAATCACGGGTTTGAGTCATGAGATACACACATGATGTGTCAAAAATAAAAAAAAAACCTAATGTGGATTATTTTCTAATTTTATTTTTTTAGGTTATTTTAAAAAATTCGAATGCAATGCGTAATGACTGGTTGGTTTGTTGATCCTAGATTTATTAGGCACTTAATTTTTAGTATTTTGAAGTATATTTCGGTAAAACTTTAGGCTTTCACTCATTCAATTCTATTGAGAATAGAAATCAAATAATTTATGGACAAACTCTAGTTAAGTTGCTGTTCAGTCATTTTAGACAAACCTTAATTAGATTTCAGTTTAACCATTTTTTGGATGAGTGGACCAATGGAGCCCATCACAGGGCGTTTTGGAAAGAACTCATGCGTGCAGACAGGCTACAGTAGCTGTCAGCAGAGCCTATAGGTGCCAAATTACTCTTTCATATACACCAAATCCCTAAAAATCGACATCAGCACAAGAAGGAATACTATCCAAATTTTCAAGAGTTTTACCTTTGAATAAGATGTTTTGTCATTCTCATTTCTTCGTATATGGTATATGTCTTTTTTTTAAAGTTATATCATCTACATCATACATCTAGTTCTAAATTTAATCTTTACTCTCTCTTCTCTCTCACACTTATTTTGTCTCCTCCTTCTCAGTCACTCCATTCTCTTCTTTTCTCTTCCTGGTCAGCGTCGACAGCGATAGCAACTTCATCTCACCAATCTGTCTCTTGTCTCCTTATATTTGTCATCTCTCATCATTTTTACTCGTAACTAATGGTGTCACTGTTTTCTACTTCTGTCATTTAAAGAGTTAAAGAGAGAATACGGTGAATTTTATCGGATTAGTTTGAGCAGTTTGTTAGAAGAGGAGGGAAACGTATGCCAATTAAAAAAAAAAAGAATAAAAAAGGAGACAGGAGATCTTTCGCCCCCCAGAGCTCATATCGCCAAGTCGCCATCTCCGCCTCCGAGGTTCTGACCCTATAAAAGTACAAAAAAACCCCACCGCTTCCACCTCCACCGCCGCATTGCCATGGCCGCCACCTCCCACTCCCACTCCCTCCTCCACCACCTCCCCTTCTCTCCCTCCCCCTCCCCCTCCCCCTCCCCCACCCACCTCCACCTCCGCGGCCACCACCACCACATCCCTCGCCGCCTCGCCTTCTCCGCCTCGTCCAACCCCGCCGACCTCACCTCCTTCCCCAACCGCGAAGGCGTCCTCGTCGCGCCGGCCTCAACGGCGATCGACGTGGACGCGGTGACGGAGGCGGAGCTGAGGGAGAACGGGTTCCGGAGCACGCGGCGGACGAAGCTGGTCTGCACGGTGGGCCCCGCGACGTGCGATGCGGGGCAGCTGGAGGCGCTGGCCATGGGTGGCATGAACGTGGCGCGACTCAACATGTGCCACGGCGACCGCGAGTGGCACAGCGGGGTCCTCCGCGCCGTGCGCCGGCTCAACGACGAGAAGGGCTTCGCCGTCGCCGTCATGATGGACACTGAGGGCAGCGAGATCCACATGGGCGACCTCGGCGGCGCCCCCTCCGCTAAGGCCGAGGTGAGAATGGCGGCACAGGATGTGTTAATTGATCTAGTGTGTTTCTGCTGGAAACTAAGATTGTGTACACTGAGATTTAATTAGCTTATCGTTGATATAGAGAAATAATTTAGTGTAGATTTGAGTTTGGGTTATGTAAGTTATACGGCTGCATTATGATTATTTGGTGGTCGTGGAATGCGATACGGTGGGAATTTTCCCCTCCTCCATTTGGCACAATTGTAGGAATTGGCACTCAAGATGATCAATGGTTCCGTAGGTGTAGATTTGAGTTCAGGATGCTATTTAGACAGGGTAAAAGAAGTTATTCACTCTGATATGGAAAAACCCATAAAATAACTGCTTGCTGCTGCTAGGTCTTAAGAATTTTAAGAGTGAAATTGTAAAGAATTTGAACTAGTAATTTGTGGTCAAAGTAGTCTCATTTTGATCTATCTATCATATGATGAACTGAACAACAGCCATGAAAATTTCAATGAAAGTGAAAGGGGGACCTTTTGAAGGAAGCTTCCCAAAGCTAACACATATCCCTAACAAAGACTGTTGGTGTGAGATGTATCAGTGTTGAATTAGAGGTGTGCTTGAGTTAGAAGCCCTAGGGTGCTGAGTGCTAATACTACCATGTGGATCTTAAGAATTAGATATCTGCAGGAAAAGCAAACCATTTTAGGTGTAATTCGAGTTGAATGACTTGTTGGATTGGTAGTTCCGTTTATTGCCAATCAAGGTGCCCTAAAGCATTTCCTTTCTCCCCATCCTTCCTTTCTACTTTCTTCCTTTCCTTTCCTAAAGCATCTCCCCTTCCTTCCTTCCTTTCTGTTGCGATGGCTATAGAGAAGAAAGAAACAGAGAGAGAGAGCTACAAGTTGAAATCTAGAAGGCTGCAATGGTGGAGTCGTGATGGCTGGCTGCAAGCCTGCAACGGTTCAGCGCGACGATGACACATCGTGATGGTGACTGCTGGGAGCGACGGATTGCGACTGCGATGGTTTGTGTCGGGCTTGGGAAGCGACAGTTTGTGCCAGGCGGCCGCCCCAGCAAACTGGGCAGTGCCTATACAACCCTATGTGACGCCTGGAGTGCCTAGGTGGCCACCTAATCACAACACAGCAAGTTGAGGTGTCACAGCATCTGATCTTGGCCGACTGGACGCTTAGGCGACGACGTGATAACAGTGTTGCTAATGATGAAAAATGTGAAACTAATATCAGTCCCATTTAGTGTTTCAGTGTGTTTGGTTCAAGCGGCAACTAATCCCGACAGGGTCCAAATTTGATATAGTTAGAAATAATGTGTTTGTACATTTTGTATTGTGGGAGGATCTCCAATTCTCCATATTTAGAACTTTGTCATCGCTTCCTTAATGAGTGTAAGTACTTCAAAACAATTAATACTTAGTGGCAACACTAAGATTTTTTTTGAGTTTGTTGTCTTTAATATGCCGTGGCAAGTTCTGAGATTGAAACACTAACGTGAACTCTCTAGTTCACAGATCCTGTCTTCTACTGTTTACATGTTATGACTATATTATCCAAATCATGCTTGAAGCTGTGACATTAACCAGTAAATTATTTTGAAACAGAATCCAGGTGGATTCTTGTACCAAATCATTCTTAATTTCCACATATAAAAGAAATCAAACAGGAAAGTAACAAAGTCAAGAATGGTTTGATTTCAGAATTCAGATCATACATGGCACGACTTATGAGTAATTCAAAAGAAACCACTTGATTTCTTAAGCCACATATTTAACCATGTGATTTGTGTTTCTTGGATCCGAATGGGTTTCCTGTGGCCATATTAATTCAATACCAAATTTCATTTTCATTCTCTTCTGTTGGATTTTGCAGGATGGAGAAATTTGGACATTTAGCGTCAGATCTTTTGATACACCACTCCCAGATCGAACTATTCATGTAAACTATGACGGCTTTGCTGAAGGTTATTTGTCAAGAGTTGATTCTCTTTGTTAAGCTCATTTATTTATTTTGGAAGCATGTTCACCCATGTTCAAGATTACTAGTTCTTACTGTAATATTTCGTCTAAATGCTACACAGATGTAGAAGTGGGTGATGAGCTTCTTGTGGATGGTGGAATGGCGAGGTTTGAGGTCACTGAAAAGTTTGGGCCAGATGTGAAGTGCCGTTGCACAGATCCTGGTCTATTGTTGCCACGGGCCAACCTTACATTTTGGCGAGATGGCAGTATAGTACGTGAGAGGAATATGCTTCCTACAATTTCTTCAAAGGTGAATTCATAGCACAACAACTTTACTGTTTTAATTTTAAAAGCTGCAGAACCTTGTAAATCTACAGGGTTCCTTGTCAATTGACAGCTTTTTCCCTCTGAATGTAGAGATTAGTTTCAAGTATTAGGAGGGTTGTTTTACTCCAAAAAAGTACATTGTAATGTTGAAGAACTTCTATAATTACTAATGGATCCATGGCTTAGAAGGCTGCTACCAATAAGAAATGTTATTGAGATATGAAACTTAGTAATATATAGTAACTTTATACTAATGACCTTTGTTTCTATTCTTGTGATCTCAACTTTGCAGGATTGGCTTGACATAGACTTTGGAATTGCTGAAGGTGTAGATTTCATTGCAGTTTCATTTGTCAAGTCTGCAGAAGTAATTAATCATCTGAAAAGCTACATAGCTTCACGGAGTCGTGGCAGGTAGTAGAGGATTTTACTTTCAGTTCTCAACTAGACTTACCCTAATGACATCCATATGTGTGACCATTTACACATGATTGGTATGTTTTAGAAGTTGCCAACCTTTTACCTCTATTTTGGATTCTGGAGCGGTGCACAACTGAGTGGAACTTACCTATCACATTCTTAAGGTTTTGAACTTGAATGTTATGTTGTTTCCTTTCTGCTATACGAATACTGTAGCATTGTGCACTATGAGCTGTAGTACTGCATAAATACTAGTTAATATTTGAAGAACTTGAGCCACTTATAGTACCGAGTCTATAGTTGATAGTTCTAATCATGAAGACAACTGTTTGTGTTAGTTTTTTTTGTGGTCTAACTTGTAGCTATGTTCCTTAGATTTCCTGCAATATCCTCATTTCTAATTTCCAAAAAGAATCTGAATTATGTACTTGTATCACAAAATCTATTAGTTGTATTGGTCCTTGATGCGCCAACGGATGCTGATCTTCTGGTGAGAGGGTACGTTTGGTTGGGTGGAATGTGTGGAACGTGACCTAGGCGAAACGGCTACCAATCCAGACAGGCGTGGACGCCGGCAATCGTCAAACCATGATTACAATTTGTTATCAACCGTATCAAACACGGCTGACCTGACCACGAAGGTCGATTCCTGCGATGCAACCAAAGAAACACAACAAGAACAAGATAAAATCAACTAAATTTGCTGGAATTAGATTAAGCTCACACAATTTGGGGTTCCGAGCTCTTTCCTGATGATCTAGTCGATACAAAAGGAATCGAGGAAGTTTCACACGCGCAGTGGATAACTAAGCAAAACAAAACCCTAGCAAGAAGAAGGGTAGCGGCGGCCATAAATAGAGCGGTGGCCAGAGGAGAGGTGCCGGCCACGATGGTACCCACACACGCGCAACTCTAGGAATATATAGGCTTTTGGCCCAAAGAAGAGGTGACGCAGCACCTGGTAGTTTTTGTCCCGTGGTGTATTTTGGTGATTCCCGTCGTTCCTGGCCAAATCTGGTAGTGGGACCAGAACCATTGGAAAGCTTAGGAAATAAGCTTTCCGTGGAGTGGTGGATCGTCGAAAACGGACTTCGGACGCGAAAGTTACGGCCGTTTGAAGTTGGACCTTCCTTGGGGCGTTGAGGCTTCTGGCATGAGGCTCTGGACTACTGATGAAGGCTTGAAAGGCACGGCTTGTGGATTGAGGCCTCCATGCGTCGAAAAAGTAGTAGGGGAAGGAGTGGCAGTCGCAACCGTGTCAGTGATGTCCTCATCATCCTCCCCTTGTTGAATTGGAGTCGTCCTCGACTCCATCTCATGCTCCTGCAAAAGGTTAGTGGCAACAACAGGAGGGAAAGAAATAGATGCTTGAAATGAATTCTTGTTAGTCAATGGATCATGCGAAGGAATTTTTGTAGCTAACAAAACAGCACCCTTCAATTTAATCTCAGACTATTTAACTCCAAGTTCGTTTGGTGGGTTGTGTTCTTGAGCTACACATTGATTTTCAGTTTTATCACACTCCTGTTTCTCTCTGTGGGCTCTCTCTATATCAATGTTCAGCAACTCTGCAGGGGTCATAGGATCCAAAACAATTTTCTTACCCTTGAACATAAAACTATATTGATTGGTCCGACCATGGTGAATGGAATCTCTATCATATAACCACCACCTACCTAATAGCAGTGAACATGCATCCATAGGTACAACATCGCAGTCAACGTGATCATGGTAAGAACCAATGGAGAAGTGTACGTGCGCAGTTTTAGTTACCTGGAGCTTACCACACGAATTTAATCATTCAATCGAGTACGGGTGTGGATGTGAACTCGTGGTCAAGCCAAGCTTCTCGACCATGTCCACACTAACGAGATTGTTGCAGCTACCTCCATCAACAATGAAGTGCACAACACGTTCTTTGACAACAAACCTTGTCTGAAAGATGTTGTGGCGTTGATTCTATTCAGCACACACTGGTTGTGCACTAAGGACAAGCGTGACAACAAGGGTCGGGTATTTCTCCACCAATGCAGAACTCAAGATCTCTTCTTGTGGTTCAGTGTTACCTGCATTGTTAGTTGCAATAAAGGCATATTCTTCTTCATCGTCACTAGCACTAGTATCCTCACCATCCTCTTTCACAAGGAGGGCACGCTGACTTGGACAATGGCGCGACACATGCCCAAATCCCTTGCAACGATAACATTGTGTGTCGCGAGTACGTCCTGTGGAAGCAACAGAACAAGCGCCCTTCGCGGGTGCGGCTGCCTCGATAGCACACGAAGGAGTAAATGTAGTGACAGCAGGCAGAGGCGCACGACCGGAAGTAGTGGATGGTTCCTTGGAATGCATCACCGGGGTCTGGCTTGAGGAAGGAGAGCCTCCAAAGTGTCCTCTTGTCTTGGGATGGCGTCCATATACTTCCCTTTCAGCTTTACAGGCAAGATGAAACAAACGAGTGATAGTAGTGTAATCCTTATAATCAAGAATATCCTGTATTTCACGATTGAGCCCTCCCAAGAACCTAGCCATCTTAGCATCATTATTTTCTTCTAAGCCACAACGCAACATGCCAGTTTGCAATTCTTGATAATATTCCTCTACAGATTTTCACCTTGGTTCAAACGTTGCAGCTTATTAAGCAAATCTCGAGCATTATAAGAAGGGACAAATCTAGATCGCATAGCTCGTTTTAGTGCTTCCCAAGTTCTAGGTATATTTGGTTTTTTACAAGTTTCATGCCACCAAATAGATGCAAAATCAGTGAATTCACTAGTAGCAGCACTTTCCTGTCCTCAGAGAAATTAAAGTATGCAAATTTTTGATCTACAGATAATTCCCAACTCAGGTAAACATCAGGATCATATCGACCAGCAAAAGGAGGTATGGAAAACTTGACTTTAGCTAGTGGATCATCATTTACCTTTCTTGGATTTCGATTGGGATTTCTAGCCATACCTTGGCGGTTGTGTCGAAGCGACGATGGGCACGGTCAGTGTGGAGATTGAAACCATCATCTGCCTCAGTATCAGCAATGTAGGCGTTCTCATACTCTTCGACCTTGTTTGCCCAGGAGTGGCGGTTATGCTGAACGGGAACCGCATTGGATGCAGCGTTGGCCGCAAGTCCAGCAGCATCAACAGGAGGCGCATGTCTTGGGGTAGCAGCGTGCAGTGCCCCCTCAAACTGATCCATTCTGTTGACGAGGTTGGAGATGCTCCACTCAATGCGCTCCATCCTTTGCTCGCTGTCTTGGGCAAGTTGGTGAGGTTTGCGCCGATGCTGTTCAGCGCATTATGATTGTCCTCCACGTACTTGTTGAATTCTGATCTTAAGATGCACTCGTCATCCCCTTGGGTATTAGATCCTGCCATTATTAGTAGGAGACAAAGGAAAACACAGAATATATGTGCGTCCTACCAACTACTAGGATGTGGAGTGCTTACACGCTAATGCTTGTACCAAGTTCTTACTCGTTCTTACCAGCCGCAACGAGAAAGGATTCAATCGGTGGTTGGTTCATGACAAGCCAATTGAGACGTGAGTTCAACGATTGCAAGGCCCTGTTCCTGGCTGGTTAGTAGAAGGTGGAGCTTGGATAGGCTATTATATGTGTAGCAACATTCAAGATCAATAATGCAAGATTGAAAATTACTCCAAAGTAATAGTCAATGTGCTGGAACTAATCTAGACTCAGACCTGGCTCAAGCAAGCAACTAGCAACACAAAGGACTAGAACCAAAATATGCACCACAGAAAATTCTCTTCTTTTGCTACACACATTTTTCTTTTCTAATTTTCTTTTGTGCGGCTCTTTTTTTTGTGCACTTGCCTTTTTCTTACTTATTTTCTTTTTATGAACAGTGCGGCTTTTGTTGCACTTTGCCTTTTTCTTTTGGGCTGCACAACTAGGACAGAAACGTTGTTTAGCAATTTCAGATTCTAAAAGTTCTGAATCTGAAGATCTACCCAACAGAAAAGTTGTAGAGGATCTTTTTATCTTTCCAACAAGTACAAAAACGTCAAAAACGGAGTTGGGAATCAAAAGATATGGCAATTTTACCGAAGCTGTCTCAGATTGAGCAATTTGAATCCGAATTGGACTAGAGTTTGAAGATTACACAACTAACTTTGCCCAAATTTTAGCGTGATAAAAACAGCCAAATTTGAAGATTACCCAACTAACTTTTTCTGGGATTTCTCGCAACTATTCCAGAAAGTATAAGTTTATCCCAATCCGAGTTCGGATGAAAGAATTATGATGAAAATACCGAAACAGACGTATTAGATTCAAACTCTGCACCGTCGACATTAACGGCCCAATATCTCGTAGATGGAAGTCGAATCTGACTTCAACCTCAACAGCAAAGTTGTAGAGCACGATCTGATGTTTCCAGAAAGTACAAGAATGTGAAAATCCGAGTTCGTATGAAGAAGATATGATGAAAACAACGAACTGGACAGCGGCAGATTCAAATTGGACGCGATGATGAGGAGATCGACGTGCAATTCAGCTCCGCGACTAGATGCAAGACTAAAACTAAAAACCAGCACTCGACAATGATGGACTAAAATTCAAAGATGCAAACTGACAAGAATGATGCAAGGCTATTGACGATGGTTTGGACAGCGGAAAATAAATCTTTTTGGAGGACAATTTTCTGAACTCTAGGTATGAAATCAATCTACTAAACTAAGATAAATTCTCACCAGTGAAAATAAATCTTTTTGGAGGGCAATTTTCTGGACTCTAGGTATGAAATCAATCTACTAAACTAAAATAAATTCTCACCGGTCAACCGGAAGCTTTGATACCAACTGATGCGCCAACGAATGCCGATCTTCTGGTGAGAGGGTACGTTTGGTTGGGTGGAACGTGACCTAGGCCAAGCGGCTACCCATCCAAACAGGCGTGGACGCTGGCAATCGTCAAACCACGATCACAATTTGTTATCAACCGTACCAAACACAGCTGACCTGGCCACGAAGGTCGATTCCTAAGATGCAACCAAAGAAACACAGCAAGAACAAGATAAAAGCAACTAAATTTGCTGGAATTAGATTAAGCTCACACAATTTGGGGTTCCGAGCTCGTTCCTGATGATCTAGCCGATACAAAAGGAATCGAGAAAGTTTCACACGTGCAGTGGATAACTAAACAAAACAAAACTCGAGCAAGAAGAAGGGTAGTGGCGGCCATAAATAGAGTGGTGGCCAAAGGAGGGGCGCTGGTCATGATGGTACCCGCACACATGCAACTCTAGGAATATATGGGCTTTTGGCCTAAAGAAGAGGTGACGCGACACCTGATAGTTTCTGTCCCGTGGTGTATTTTGGCGATTCCCGTCGTTCCTGGCCAAATCTGGCAGTGGGACCAGAACCATTGGAAAGCTTAGGAAATAAGCTTTCCGTGGAGTGGTGGATAGTCGAAAACGGATTTCGGGCGCGAAAGTTACGGCCGTTTGAAGTTGGACTGCTCCTGGACTGACGAAACGGGCTTTTCTGCGACTTGGGCTTGGAGTTGGACCTTCCTTGGGGCGTTGAGGCTTCTGGCATGAGATTCTGGACTACTAATGAAGGCTTGAAAGGCACGGCTTGTGGATTGAGGCCTCCATGCGTCGAAGAGGTTGCAGGGGAAGGGGCGGCGGTCGCAACCGTGTCAATGATGTCCTCATCAGTCCCTATGAAATTTTACTGATTGCAATTAAAAGAGGGGGTCACTGTAAACAATTACAAGGGGTAGTTTGGTTAACTACTACAGAAGTAACAATGTAAGTTGGTGGTGCAGAGTTTCTGAAGCTGAGTTTGTATGTAATTTTCCTTAATGTCCCACTTAACAGCAATCAAAGTTACCGATTTGCTTTTAGACTGTAATCAGAATGATACGTGCATTCCAAAGGACTGGTGAAGAATACATACATTTTTTTGAAGAAATATGATTTAGATATGATACCTGGGGACCTTTCATTTCATGCAAATTTATGGCATGCTGCTCCGTAATGGTTCTTTAATGCTTTATTGTATATGATCAGAGATATTGCAGTCATTGCAAAGATTGAAAGCATTGACTCTCTCAAGAACTTGGAGGAGATCATTCGAGCATCCGATGGAGTGATGGTAGCCAGAGGGGACATGGGGGCACAAATTCCTCTGGAACAGGTCCCTTCAATGCAGCAGAAGATTGTTAAATTGTGCAGGCAGCTCAACAAGCCTGTTATTGTTGCTTCTCAGCTTCTTGAATCGATGATCGAGTATCCTACTCCCACTAGGGCTGAAGTTGCTGATGTTTCTGAAGCAGTCCGCCAGCGTGCAGACGCTCTCATGCTTTCTGGTGAGTCGGCCATGGGGAGGTATCCAGAGAAGGCTCTCAGTGTCCTTAGTAGCGTCAGCCTAAGGATCGAAAGGTGGTGGAGAGATGAGAAGCACCATGAGGCCCTGGAACTACAGGATGTTTCATCTTCCTTCTCTGACAAGATATCAGAAGAAATCTGCAATTCGGCAGCTAAAATGGGTAATCCATGCCATCACATGTTCGATGAGTTGTATACTTAATTGTTGAAATAACTGAAGCTGCTGCATTTTCACTTCGATTGATCTTACTTTGCTATTTCAAATTAACCTAGAAGGTAGTTTGTTGAGTTCAATTTGAACAATTTTAGATGCATTCTAATCTTATTATTCTGCATCATCATGTTTACTGAAGAAACAATTCAATTTTTTCCTTCACACTTTTTAGCTATCTCTAATTTTGTTGCCAGTGTTTTGATTTGCAGCTAACAACTTGGGAGCAGATGCTGTGTTTGTCTATACAAAGACCGGTGACATGGCCTCCCTGCTTTCACGGTGCCGTCCAGATTGCCCAATTTTTGCGTTCACGTCCTCCACGTCCGTTAGAAGACGGCTGAACATCCAATGGGGTCTCATCCCTTTCCACCTCAGCTTCACCGACGACATGGAGAGCAATCTCAACCGCACCTTCTCTCTGCTCAAGGCCAGGGGTATGGTACAGTCCGGCGACCTGGTGATTGCGCTCTCCGACATGCTGCAGTCTATCCAGGTAATGAATATACCTTAAGACCCCCAGATTTAATCTCTTTCATGGGTTGTTCTGTCCACAATGGAACCAAGCTTTTTCTTTCTTACTCTAATTTCTACTGTATTAGACAGAATCAGAGAAGTACCGAGTACGGAAATAATTGGTTGCAATCTCAGCGACCTGTGTAATGCTATGCTATTTATTCACTTTTCACTAAGTAGTGAAAGTACTAGAATGTACTAGTAGCTGTAGACTCAGCATGTGCACGGTGCGCCCGGCTGGGTTAGGGTGCGTGTATTGCCAACAGAACAGTACATGAAATATGTACGCATTTCTGTGTGTATTAATCTCTCTAGGAACCAGTTTTCTCAACACTAGCTCGTTTTTTTTTTTTCATATTGTTATAAAAGTAAGGGATAATTAGCTCCATCGTAAAAAGTGTAAAATAAATAAAACATCACTGATTGTGAATATAAAATGTGGGACTTGAGTTCATATGTTAGTAAAATATTTTATAATACTATACTAAATTCACAATTTTGGTAGTGATATTGAGCTTATTATTCCAAAATAAATTATTGTACAAAAAGATAAAGGACGACATTCTTAACTCAAAAATATAACAATCTAAAATGATAAAAATATGATAATTTAAAATAAGAAAATGTGACAATATTAACTAAAAAAAATTGTAATAATCTAAAAATCAAAAAATGAAACAATTTTAAAAAAAAATGACAATCTAAAATAAAAAAAAAGTGATAATCTGAAATAAGAAAATAAAAGAAAATGAGGCAGTAAAAATAGAAGCACATGATTAAAAAAAGTTTAATACATGGTCATTCTGAAGGATAAATTAGAACCGAGGGGATCTCAGATAGGATCTTAGATACCCTTGCAGCGTAATCTCTATTTTATTCTTACAAATAGTACAGAGTCATATAAAATGATCTACTAACCTCTAGAACAGATGTGAATCCTCTTTTGATACATCTATCTATGTTGTACACACGAAGACAAGATTCACTACCCCTGCTTGTGAAATAGAAATTAAATCCCCCCTCAATCCCGTATCCAAATAAAATAAAGTGGGTGATAAATAATTAGTTCTAAAGAGAAGAATCAGATGGATTCATATTAAACTCTTACTTGTATTTTATTACAATTTTGATTAAGTGAGGGATCAAATATATACTCGATTTTATTTGATGGTAGTTTAGAGAATTAGAAATATGATTATTATTCTGCAATTAGCTATTTTTGCATTAATTGTGACGTTCTCAATCTTAGTGAGTAGTGTATTTCTCTTGATGGTTGATCAAATAATAAAAATGTTGTATTTTCCGGTACATCATTATGGATTGAATTAGTTTTTTTGATAGTTATTCTGAATTCTCTCATTTCTTGAATTTGTTTAGTATTTAATCAGATACAAAATAAATAAAAAGAAAAAGACCATTCCTTCTAAAAATCTAAAAAACCGTGAGTATTTCAGATGCCAAATCTAGCCGTGAAAATTGGAAAATTTTAGAACAACGGTTTCTTAACATGAACATGCGGGTTCTTTAGTACGACTTCAGGTGGTAAATTGCATCCTCAATGCGAGGTCGCGGCGCCTATTAGATACGTCTAGATCGGTCTGTGAGTTTCACATTGATGACCAAATGCGTCCAGCTTCCACGAGTATCCTCCTAGGAGTAGAGTCGACTCCGACGGATTTATAGCCTCCCCCCTAGAAAACAAAACTATATTTTTTTTATATATTTTAGATTGTTAAATTAACAATTTAAATTAAGATATGTGAGAAGTTTAGAATTTCTAACGAGATAATTAACCACATCGATGTAATTATGTCAATCTTAATCATTCAAATTTTGATACGATGATTAAGATTGAAAAAAGGTTTGTCGTGACTTTTTAAGTCATGATAGGTGGTTTATCATAACTCCAAACCATGATAAGATTGTGAGCTGTGATTCACAGTTTAGAGTTGTGATAGGTTGAGTTAGAAAGTTATTTTCACAATCTTGTCAAACTATGAGTTGGTTTCGTAATATCTTTTTTAAATTTGGATTATTTTAAAAAAATTCGTTACATGTGTCCATGACCTATTACTCTACAACTATATACACGAGTTATTTTAGAATTTTTTTTTATGATAATTTGATATTATAATTGCCGTGATTAGTATATTAACATTCGATTAAGATATTACAGTGGGTATATATTGACGTTGGCTTCTAACCCCCTTCCCACTCATCTTTTCAGTTGTGTTACACATGTCCATGACCTGTTACCCTTAACAACTATCTACAAGATTTTTTTTCTCAGAATTCATAATTGATATCCTAACTAGTAACTAGCATGGTTAGCATGCCAACACCAGTTAAGATTTACACTTGATATATATTGATCTTTGGCTTCTAACCCCCTTGCTACTCGTCAAAATATAAGTTGTTACGGCCACTAGTAATCGTATGTTAATCGGTCATTCTCCTACATTTTTATCAAGAATGTCACATAACGGTGAGAGAGTGCAACATAGAACTAAGTTAGTATTGTGTAGAACAATATGCCGCATGCAAGGGAGAATATTGAGAAAGAAAGAGATTAGCTCTGTGTGGTTCTAATTTGCTCCAATAAATGCTACTCTAATCTGCTCCAATCAGTTTCATGCATTGTTCTGTGATCACTACATGTTATTATCTTGAAACATGTAACAAAGGGGAAAAAAATTAAAGTGACTGATTTGTCCCATTTTGAAATAGAGGGTTTTTAAGTGTCTGTTTATCCTTTTTCTAAACGGTACAACTGTCCAAGTGAGGAGCTTTGGTTCGAGGAACACGTTTGCAACAGGTACATAAATCGCTTTGGCATGCGTATAACTTATGGCGGGTGTGTGTGTGAAGTTACTTTCGTACTTGGTGATAATGTGGCTATACAAGACACACTGGAGTCGTGTCACACGTACGTGTGAATATATGACCTAAGCTAGGTTGTGGTTGGTGTCATAGAGGGTTAAGTTTCTTGTAAAAAACTGATTGGTTACTGTCTTAATCATGAGCAACGACGTTGTCGGTCCAGACCAGTATCACTAAGTGTTATTTTTAAAAGAATGTTTAAAGCCGTGGTTATAAAAGATTAATGAACTTCAAAAACTTAAGAAAATAAAGAAAAAGAAATAATAGCCGAGCAGGTACCATCGAGAAACTGGTTAGTGAACCATCGAAATCTACGAAATTGAGTGTCATGTGTCAAACATAGCTTTTATTTGTGAAATTTACAACCATAAGTTCATTTCTGAACCTATATAACTTTAAGGTTGGAAGCACTCAGCAAAAGGAATTCCACAGGTTAAAGAGGGAAAAATAAACATTGCTATTAAAAAAACTGGAGATTGAAGGGAGACATATAATGCAAACTCAAGATCTGAGTTGTTTGATTAGTATGGACAGAATAATCATATGTTCAAAGATGAGATAAAAATGTCTTATGATACAGATTCGACAGATACATTATTGCATTTCATTTTTGTGATGATCAATTCAATTTAAATCACATGTTTGCATTTTCTCATTTTAAGAGAAGTTATAGTCATGATATGATCTCTTCTATAACATAGTAATTCTAGACCTATAAAATTCAAATTTTGTTTAAACATATCTAGAAACATATCAATGAAATCCCAATAAGGTCAACCACCTTTGCACTTGGCTACAAGCCACAGACCTAGGAAACTAAGCCTAAAATAAACAATATAAATGAGATAAAAAAACACACACACACGTACAAACACCAGACAAGCCTGCAAATGAACACAAAATTGTATACTTTAATTTGACGACACAAAACTAATATCTCCTTTTCACAAAAAAAAAAAAAAAAAACCTCTCATTACCCGCTACACCGTATCATATCATCATCACCTCCCATTTGCAAAAGGGCAAATGGATGCAAAATTTCCTTAATTTGTGGCAAGCAAAGACTATAATAGCATTGCTGAGAGAAATTTTTACATTTATTAAGTGAGAGTAGTGAGGTTGTTGGGGCTAGGTTTTAAAACACTGATTGCAACCAGGTGTTTGGTTATTAATGGTTATCAATCAAATTGGTCAGGTAGGATAATTGAATTATGGAGATGATTACTCTGAATTATTGTTGAGTTTATCTGTGGTATTCTGATATAAGACCACTTCCGTCAAATTTATGGGTTCCAAAAAAATTCAAAAATCAATCGGCTAACAACAAATCGGTGAGAGGCGGGCCAATTCCGGTTTTTAAAACTCTGGTGAGACCACTTTGCCCATCTCTCTCTGTAGAAACTTTCATCATGGAAATGATCACATACAGTCACTCAGCCACAATATGAAGTTATGAACATTTGCACAACCATCCGATCAACAAAACAATGTTTGAGATCAATCTCAAATTGAAATCAAGGCAAAAATTTCTTGCACGCTTTTGTATCCTTGACACCATATACTTTTTCATTGGATGGCTTGTACATGCATCTAAATTATTATATTATAAGTGTTTATAATATCATTATCCCATTGAAAGATGAAATTATACATATTCGGTTCTACAAATTATATTAGAACTTATTATTTATGATTTAATCATAATAAAAAATAAAAGAAAAAAAGGAGGTCATAAAACCTAGAAGAAAGTGAGAGGCACCCTTTAGAGCTAAGTTTAGTAGTAGCACCATCTCCATCTGCCTGCCAGAGAGCTCATCTATGATGCTTCAATTGGTGCTTCTTTGCACTGCCCCTACGTTTGGGCCAGGATATATTTATCATAACAGTGGACCCCACTTGTAAGTGCACATGAAAGTGATCTACGGAAGGCTTTTGTCATGTTGTTTTCATTTGATTTGAAAGGGACCATGGAGCAAGCAAATCATGCATGCATTCTCCATGATTTCTCTAGTCTCTACCAAACCATCCTACATTTCATTTTTGCCAATACCCAAAGTGGGCTTGGACTGATACAAAAAAAAGATCATTCTTCAACTACTGAAGTGTTCAAATGGTGACAGTACCTAATTAATGGAAGACATAGGACTCTTAGGGACTGAGCAAAATCTTAAGGAAATCGCACTCACATGTGAATAAAAACAGCTGGAGCATGCGCTCATGCAAGGTTTGATTCTCAATCTCTTCTATTTTTATGTGTATGTTTATTTTGAGTATTGTGTTGGTATATGTGAGAGTGTGTGTTGTTAATATAGTAAATTTTTTTATTATCACTCATAAAAACAACTTTCTAAAGAAAACCTTAAAGCAATTTTGGTTAGAATGCTGAATTTTAGAACGGGATCAGAAATAAGTTTATTATGTTATGATACCTTATAAAATGTGATATCCTGGGTCATCTTAGAGATGATTCGAGTGGCTTATGTGCATGATTTAGTTCTATATGAGAGTTACATGTCTAGAGGAGCTGATAAAACTAATTTTAGCTTGCTTTTTTTATGCGAAAGAGCACCAAAGTAGGTAAATGAAAGTGTGTTGGACAAAAGGTGTTTACACAAAGAGACTCAAATCTGGCAAAATCTTGATGAGGAGCATTGCTGATGAGAGAAGCAGTATTAGCCTTGTTTTCCTTTTCCTTGGAAGTAAGTTCTAGGTAACGTGAGCTTTTCAATTATGCTTGTTCATGGCCTCATGGGGCCTAATATGTTACCTATTTGTGAATGCATGTCTCCTAGTAGCTCCTAAAACTGACCTTAGAAAACTCCAAAAATGCTTTCACTCTAATGTTTTTTTATATTGGTTGCCTTTACTGTTGGTGCAATCTACAATAATCTTTTTTTAGAAATCTACAATTTTCTTTGTAGGGCAGTGCAACATTCTTTAAGATAAATAAGTGGTATATTTTAGCCAAAAGTTAATTTTCTTTTAGATAAATAAGAACTGTGGTCTTCAGTAGGCCATCTGGATGCCTTATCAATTGATCTATAACTAATTGTTATGTTTTTAGTACACATTTTTGGTCTCTATTTTTTTGAATGCTCATTTTGGTCTTTCTATTTCAAAAAGATCAAATTTGTTTCTTACTTTTTGAATCAACTCAAAATAGTTTTTTTGGATTAAAACCAGAAATGAAAAAGATGGTGTGGCACAGCTACACTTATGGTTTGATGTCCAACGACTGTATCATCAGTGCTTTGATCTCAGTCAGTAATCAAGAACCACATCATTATTTTAATTTTAATTTTAATTAAAAGAATTATTTTGAGTCCATTAAAAAAATAGAGAAATCAAAATAAATTTTTTTATAAAAATAGATAGAATAAAAAGTACTACTTTTCCTTAAAAAATATATCATATCAAAGATGTTTTTTTAATAGCACTATATACAGCAGGCATGACGTCATGATCTCACGACAAATTAACAAAACTTTGTCTTTGACAAAGTCGTTTTAAGCGTCGAATCGGACAATTAAAAGACGTAGGAAAGATATCTCAAAATATGTATAGTTTAATTACGATGCCCAGACTTTTAATTAAATTTAATTACCGCTGCGTCACGCATTCCCAAACGAAAGAAATTCTATTAGAATTGCTATCATATAACTATATGAGATATACTCTTTGAATCATGTGATCTATAGTTAGAATTTGAGTATAATTATTTGACATAGAACATACAATTATTTAATATGATCATATGAATCACAATTGTATAAGTCTTTGCAAACTTTGAGTTGAGTCGTTGAAAATCCGGATTCTATTCAGGACAGATATGCTTTGCTTAAGCCCGACTTATTAGCAATTAGGTCAGTTCAAGGCATTTTACACTATTTTCATCACTGGTTCTAACCTGATCCAATTATATGGACATCGGGCTTGATTGAATTCGGATTGAGTCAATTTTACGTAAGTTTACAGCTGCATTTTAATCACTTAATCATATAATTTAATAAACAAAATAATATATTCTATATTTATTACATGAAACCAAGTGTTATAGACCTTGTTTCTACCCAAACTCGGGTTATGTGGCAAAACATTTTCATAAGTCGAACTTTATGTTACTCGCTATTAGATATCCTTATATTAGTTTCTTAGATGACCTCATAGAATAGGTCAAAACTTGTAATCCATCGTGCATGATAGTTTTGTCAATTAGTCGTAGTTAATGGATAAAACAGATAGAAACTAGGAAGCCTTATATGTTTGGAGCGGATAGAAAGACCCTTCCATTTAAGAAAAACTATCAACCAAACCCAATATAAAAAACCACTATAATATACCACTGCTGATATCTGACTATTTTTTCTAAACGAGTTATCAAAAATTTTTTTACAAATAATCCAATAAAAAAATTTGAAATTTAATTCAAAACTTTTAAAATTTCAAAACTAACCTTCAGTCGTGAACTGGGTCTCGTAACTGATCTTCAGTCAGTCACTAGCTGGGTTAACTATTGAAAGCTATATATAAACGAACAAATATTTGGTAAGACTGTGAGTGGGATTCGAATCCTAGACCAGCGAGTGGGAGAGTAGTCTCCAAACCAACTAGGCTAGGATATATTTTTGAAAGTTATTGTTATTGCACAGAATAATACTTCACTTCAGTCGCTGGCCCGACTAGCGACTGAAAGACTGTTTGGCACGGTTCTGAGCCAACGGTGCATTGGGTCGTGTCATGTCTTCAGTCGGAAATAATTTTAAAAGTTTTGAGTTAGTTTTCGATTTTCTTTTTTTTTATTGAGTTATTCGTAAAAAAAAATTCCGATTTATCAATCTTCCTATATATATATTCACTTCAAGACCAAAAGATTTCTAGAGAATTTTCGATTGTAACAGATTGGTCCATAGAAGTGACTCAATAATAGTGTCAACTTAATTATAAGTTATACATTGGAGCAAAAAAAACTTGGTTAATTACTAGTAGAAATTTTCATAAGATTTGCAAGACATGGGGAGAAAGCGACATGCAATATATTGATGAACATTAATATTATTTTGTTTGTTATTTAGATGTTTGAATACCATCTAATATCCTGCGAGATCTTCTGCATGAATTGATAGGTAGTCGTGAAAAATAAAACCATTACCTAAATAATTTCAGTGCATATCCGACAATGTTGACCGACTAACTCAAGGATAAAAAAACCACAACAAATTGAATTTATGTAAACTTAGTTACAACTCAATCGTATATCAAATTGATGATGGACAACCAAACATAGGAATTTATCGAGATTTTTAATTCATTTTTAGTAAGATTTGGATGATAATGGGCAACATGGTGGTGTCGACGGGTTCGACAAAATTGGTGAGAGATAAAGAGATATGTAGAGGAAAGATGGTTGAAGAGTTACAAAATGTGATGATGCCCACATAGGAGACAGAAAGACACACACAATAGAACTAGTGAAGGTTATGTTGGTGAGCACGTGGTGGAGAAGGTGCTCATATAGAGAAGATTGTTAAAAAAAACTCTGTTTCGATGGTTGCATGTTATTCAATAACATCAATTTCGACTTATCAAATAAGTCTAAATTTGAGTGTTCGATCACACCAGTAACCGATAATTATGTTAAATAAACCTACAACAATTTAAAACACAATCCATTTCATTTTCAAAGATTTCTATTTCCTTCTTTAATTTTATGGACTCCATGAACGATAAAAATTCAGTAATAAAAAAATATCTTCTTCATGATAGGAAAAACTAATAATTACTAGATAACATCACACAACCTACCATAGCTGACCAAAGACTTGAATTGAGTGTAGATTAATTAATTTCGGGTTAATTGTGACCATCTTTGAATTGCATAATTTTACCCATCAAATCAATATATAATATAAACACGTCAATTAAGCCATTGAATGATTGTGCCTTATCCATTTTTAGTGTGAGGTGGTCTAGTCTTCTAGAGAGCAATAATTCGGTGGTGCATTAATTTACTTACCAACAATTAATTGTGTCATGTTTGTACTTTGGAGGGTTTGATACTCCATAATCTATGCATCCATAAATCAAATGTTTTGTGATTTTGTAGTATTCCATAAATCAAATGTTTTGTGATTTTGTAGTATTTTTTGTGGTTAGATAAATTGAAATGACTTTCGTCCTAAAGCCCTGCCACCTTGTGTAGTACTTCCTTTATTCTCAAGTATATTGTCGGTTTTAATCTCATCATCTTGGGAGGGTTTGATCGACTATTTTAGATTTTTTTTTGGGAGAAAGGTTTATATGTAAACAGCAAGAATCAGGGTTGTTTATTTTTTTTATGTTTTTGTAATAATAATAATAATAATTATAATATGCATAATTGTCTCAAAAAGATAAGATAAGAAGTGAAAGAGAAAGAGAAAGAGAAAGTACATTTCAATAAAATTGAAATTAGCTGTTTATTTTGTATGTTTTTGTTTTTCTTTGGCAATTTCAACATTGCCATGAATTAAAGCATGTGTTATTTTATACTTAGACCTAAAAAGTCTAGATAAGAAGCCTATAAATACATTATTTGCAAAATATGCAAAATACACAAAAGTGCAGGCTGCAAATTACTAGATCAAGAAAAGGGTTGAGGATCTAGCTGGGGTGGTTCAACCTAAACATCTGCTTATCAAAAACTATATAGTGCATTTTTCAAATATATATACCCTGTTGTGTTTGGTATCGTTCAATGCTCCAGAAAATTCTGTTAGATATATCTTTGTCAAATGTGGTAATTTGTCAAATGCTTATATAACAAAAATATTTTATTATATATAATAAATATATTCTATAATTATCATATCATTATGCACCGCAATCTAGCACATCCAGTCCTAATAGAGCTACAGTGCTTTTTAAAAAAAAAAGCCTAAAAGATGGGCTAATTAAGAATAGTGGTTAGGGAGAAGTGTGCTTTTGGATGGATAGAAAAGGAAGGAGGTCAAAAATAATAAATAAAGTCAAATTCAGAGTCGTTCGATAGATTTAAGGTCATAGACGGCTCAGCATGGTAGTATGCATTATTTTCTAAATATTAAAATATCAAAAATTGGTGTATGGATAGGATTCTGAAAACAGGAAAAACTACCACATGCAAATAATTAGTGCAAAACCACTCATTCCAATTCTCAAGCACATAGTAAGTTACATTTCAACCATGAGAATTGATAAGAAAAGATCTAATCATCTGATCTAGTGCAACAAATGACACAGATTAATTATATTCACTCAAATATAATTTTTTGAAATATCATAATCAGTCTAATTCATCTATTTCTAATCATACAATACAAACCATCTTCTCATGCAACTCTAATAGAAAAATTCATATAAAAAATTTGTTGTTAGACCAATACCAATCCCACATACAGAAACATATTGAGAAAGAAAGGCAAAAGAATAAAGTGGGGCGAGGGCACAGATATCCTGAGCACAGAAGATCCGAATGGGACGTACCGTTCTTTTCTTTCTCGCCTTCGGGGCTTCCATTCATGCAAGCAAGGCATCATTCCCTGCGCAACACATCTGTGGCCATCGCTGTCGCCACTTGCCAGCCCCGACTGGATGCCTCACATCACACCACGTGTCCTTGCTGCATGACAACCCAAACACAGAGTAAAGACTTTTTTGGGGGGAGGGAGAGGATGCTGCTATTGCCTTGCCCCTTTTTTGTGTTCAATTTACGACTTTGCCATTGGTTCATTTTTCTTTTTCTCTTTTTTATTGGGAGAAAAAAATGATAATATCATAGAATTCTGTTCATCGACTGATGTTGCAATAACACAACGAGTCCACAATTAAGATCATCCATTTTATTTTAGAGATCATGTGTTTGGTTTCCAAAAATAATGTTGCCAATGGCGAACTACAAAGAAATGAAATTGTTAGCAGTGTTTAAGTGTTGTGCTCTATCTAAGATGCTTAATTGCATTATGTGTCTTATTAGTAATAATTGTTTGGTAATATGGATTTATTTGAATCTCCTACGTAATATCAATACATGTTTTAATTATGATGTACTCCAGGATTTGACAATATATGTTGTAACCATAATTTGCATTAGGAATTTGACAATACATGCTATGTGATGTTGTTCGCGTGTGACTTGTTGGCAGTTATAACCTAACAATACATAATACATCATATTAATTGTAGATTGTTGTTGATACTTGATATATTACCTATCCTAATAGTATGTAAACATGTCTTGTATTTTCCCCTTTGTATATTTATGTACTGATAGTTAGGTAATACTACAAGTTTGAAAAAAAGCCACCCATAAAGCTAACCAAGAGAATGCAAAGACACAAGTATGGTAAAGCATCTACCATGAAACATACAAAGAAAACACAAGACCAACCCACAAACAAGTGTTCAAAAAATGCTTTAGGTTGTGGTAGACACAGTTGTTCAACTAAAATGTTACAATTTTTATTTTAAAAAAATTGTTCACAAAATAATAACTAGAAAACATAATTTATAAAAAAGAAAATGTTATGTGCTTATTTATAAAAAAAACATAATTGATTCCAATCAAAAGGAAAATCTAATAATACTCAAATGTGTAGTTGGAACATTAACTGACGCAAAAGAAAAATGGTGGGTTTCATTGTTGAAGTTTGATTTCATCTATTTTCATATGTGTACTTAATTGAAATAGATATATGTTGAGAGGGATGAAGTTGGTTACTATTAAGATTATAAAGTGGGGTGGAATGTGTGGCTAATATAATAAAATATAAATGACCATACGGAAGAACAGTTTTATTTATAAGAGCAGTTGTAAGAACCAACTTCCAAAACACTAATTCCCCTAACATTCCCATCCTGCCCCTGCTCCACAAACCGCAGCATAGCAAGCCCCAGGGGCAAAAACGTCACTTGCCCCCGCGCCCACGCCTCCACTCCTCCACCACAGACAGCAATACCGCGGGGCCCACCTGTCACCATCTATCATCATCGTCCGGGAACGCCTCCGCCACGTACCCGCCGGGCCCCACCTCAACCGCCACGTAACCCGGCCCCACAACTCATCTTCGCTTCGACTTTAAAATCCCCCGTGAATCCACCGTCTGCGAACTCCTCCTTGCCTAGCGACTTCGCCGGAAATTGCCGCCCCCGCCGCCGCCGTGGAATCGCCGGTGTACGGACAGTAGAACGGACTTGTGACGGTGTTGCACGTGTGGTTGGTTGGCTACTTACGCACGAAGCATTCTAGTTTTGGACGGTGGTTGCGTCGCCGGGAGATGGTGCTGTGATCGATGCCATTCCAGGCCAAGAACCATCACGGAACGATGGAGGCGAAGCCGCCGCCGCCGCCGGCGAGGGTGTCGAGGTTCCGGAGGCTGCTGGTCCGGGTGTCGGCGGTGGAGCGGCTGTCTGCTGCCGGAGATGGTAAGGACAGGGAGAAGGACGACGCAACCAGCGGCGGCGGCGGTGGCGGCGAGTCGGAGGCCGGGTCGGTGGGGCTGGACCGCATGGTGCTCAGCTTCATGGAGGAGACGGCGGCCGTCGAACGACCGCCACGCGGGCGCTGCAACTGCTTCCACGGGAGCCACTACGAGGATAGCGACGACGAGGAGTTCGACTTCCTACCATCCGAGTTCGCCCCCTCGCCGGCGCCAGCCGGGGCCGGCGACACCTTGGAAGCTCTAAAGGTAGAATTTTTTTTGTGGAATTTGGCATATTATAGGCTCTCAAATTGTGCATCGGAGTGATCGAAAAATTGTTTAATTGCAGGGTTTGGTGCAGAGCGCGAGCGTGGCTGAGAGGAATCTACTCGCCGACGCGGCCAAGGTCGCGGAGAGGTGCGGCCGGAGCGGCAAGAACAAGGCGGAGTGCCGCCGCGCCGTCGCCGACGGCCTCAGGGCGCTTGGCTACGACGCCGCCGTATGCAAGTCGCGGTGGGAGAGGACATCCTCCTACCCAGCAGGCGAGCACGAGTACATCGACGTCATGGGGGATGCGGCCGCCGGCGGCGCCGGAGGCGGCGGGGAGGGGAAGGAGGTGAGGCTGCTAGTGGAGGTGGACTTCCGGTCGGAGTTCGAGGTGGCGCGGTCGACCAAGGCGTACCGCGCAGCGCTGCAGGCGCTGCCGCCGCTCTTCGTCGGCAAGCCGGACCGCCTCGGCCGGATCGTCGCCGTCGTCGCCGAGGCCGCGCGCCACAGCCTCAAGAAGAAGGGCCTCCACTTCCCGCCCTGGCGCAAGCCCGAGTACATGCGCGCCAAGTGGCTCTCCCCCCATGTCCGCTCCACCGACAAGCCGCCGGCGCCGGAGCCGCCGACACCAGTATCCACGGCAAGCTTCTCGGGCGAGTTCGAGCTGCGGTTTGATAGAAAGACAAAGCCAGAGCACGCCGCCGTTCCCGGCGACAGCGGCGAGAAGATCACGGTGGTCGTGTCGCCGTGGCGCCCGGTGGAGCCGGAGGCGAGCAAGAAGGTGGTCACTGGCCTTGCCTCCGTACTCTAAATGTGGCGGTGGTAATAATTAACACAAGAACTCGCTCTATAATTTGTCCCTATTTTTTGCTATCTTTTTCTCCAACTTTTCTTGATCTTCTTGAGGCCTAGTTCTTGGTGTTTTGGAGTTTTCCCTTTTTTTTTTTGGAAAATAGAAAAACACTTGGATTTTCTTCTTCTTTTTATTAAAAATTTCTTAAATTTATTTTGGTTTCCACAATAGGGTTGTGAGAGCAATTCATGAGTTTTGCAATTGCTCAATCCTTTTGTTGTGAAGAAAAAAAAAAGAAAAGAAAAGATGAAATGAGGATGTTGCAAAGTGCAATCCTCATGATCTAGTGATGTACTACCACTACTTGTAGAACCACTCACCTACCTTATGCTAGTACTAGTACTAATAAGAAGTTAAGAGCTAAAGACCACCTTGTTGGTATGACATTATGATTTATGAGAGGCTTGTTACTTTACTTGAAGAGGTAGTAAAAATATATGTAAATTTAGCCCCAATAATTTCCTTTGTATGGAATATGATTGTTCTTCTTTCTACTTCTGCATAATTTGATGTTTGGTACTTGTTTTTCCCAAACGGGCAGAACGTTTGGACGGAGGAAAGAAAGAAGACAGCCCAGGCTCCTTGTTCGCTTATTGCGTGTTTTTCTTTTTTCTTTTTTTATTTCTGAATGATATATTTGTTCTTGTGAATTTTATCACATATTATGGTTTACACTCTACACTATATAAAAAAAAGAAATACAAACATGCATATAAACGAATATGTGGGAAGGAAGAAGGCTGGTTAAGGTCGAAAGAACAAAGGCACAAGTGAAAGTGGGGTGGGATTTAGGGTCGTATATTGTATTTTTTGTCTTGATGAGATTTCTATAATCTATATTAATTGCTCTAGTTGTCTATAATATTTATAGAGTGAGACGGCAAATAAAAAATTGTAAAAAGAAATATGATTAGAGAGAGACATGGGAAGAAGTGAAGTGAGTGGATTTCATCCCCACTATCCATTCCCCTATATTGTTTTCTTTTTAGAAATCTATGCTTTAAAAAAATAGTAATTATCATATCATTAACACACATTTCCACTCTATTCCACCCACCTTTAAGACGAATTTTAACTCATCTCACATACAACATAAATATATCAATTAATCACACACAAAAAATTAAATTGAAGGGATTGAGTTTCAAATTAAGTTGAATATACATTTTAACTGTAGAATACATATGTGAGTGCTATTTTTTTTTTTTAGCTGAGCCTTTTCCAATTTCGACCTCTTGCTGCATCACCAAAGGAGTAATATTTTCTAGCCCCTAGGCAAATAGTAAAAGGGTTTAAGGGGTAATGTAGGAGTGCCTTTTTTATTTATCAGGTATTCGTTAAGCTTGAAATCTGAAGTCGGCAGTACCATCTTGGTCGCTTAATTTTAAGATAGGTCTAATTAAAACTTTTCGAGTCATAGGCTTATAAAGTTGCAAGACAAACTAACGAGTATGTCTCACTTGTAACGATTCAGAAATTTAATTTTTTTTTTTTAGTGAAAGTGATTAAAACGCTTCCTGTTTTAAGGCTTCGGACCATTTGGGAGAGCTTACTAACTTTTTCTTTTTCTGTAAGTCTTTTTTGTCAAAGAAGAGGGGGAGAAAAGATTTGATTTATCTGAGAAGCTATTTTCATTATATCTGATGGAGAGATTAATCTTTTGGCTATTATAAATAAAACTAAAACTCTTTTAAATAGGATCTTAAAATGGATATAATGCTAGAGTTGAGATACTAATATGGTTGTTTTCCCTAAATAAAAAACGTTTTATATGGGCAAAAATGAGAGCACATGTTAAAAGGTAAAAAAAAAGTTTTCATAACAAAAGGGAAAAATAAAAAGTGCAGTTTGCCTCCGCATGGTAAACATGGTGCTATGAGCATCTGCAATAGCTCACTCAATAAATAAGCGATTAAATTAATTTAGTGGCACATCATCAAACACTTCTATAATATTTTTTAATTTCAATAATAACATTTCTTATTTGGTGTTTAACTGGAGTCTACAAATATTTTCTCTTTTTTTTTCTCTCTTATTAGATTTTATTAGTAGAAAAAAGATAACATAAGCACGAGTGTTACTTTTTCTCCTATTTTATCCCTCTTAGTTGGCGTTGTCTTTTTTATAAACACCTTATTGAAACATCTTATTGGAGTTGCTCTTAGTCCTATCCCGAGACTTTGGGAGAAAATCTTGAAAGCAATGATTATGCTTTTCCTCTATATCTATGTTCGAACTTGGGAGAACTATAAAAAGGATAAATTGTTGGGAGACAATAAATTATTGAGATAAGATCATTTTTGGTCCATTTGCTATGCACGAAAACTTATTTTGGTCTCTTGTACTTTCAAAAAGACGAAATTAGTTTCTCTGCTTTTTGACCGGCTCAAAATGACACTTTCTAATTTGAAACGGGCTTAAGATGATGACATGATGCTAAGTGGTTGACAAGTTATATTGCTCCACTTGTCAGGTATTGGGAGGACATGCTCAAATACACATGGGAGCATCACAAAATACTTCATGTGTTGTGGGGTTAGTGTAAGCCGACTTGCATCAACATAGCTCGGCGTGTGCTTGATGTGATAAAGGCGTGATAGGACATAGTGGACGCGTATGGGAGCTCCAGCTGTGAGCTGAGCTAGTGGTGCCATTGGAGTGTGTTTGGAAGTGGTGAAATGCATTTTGCGGACCCCACACAAATCTCTTGCGTAGTACTGTTACTCGTAAAAATTTTACATTGACATGTGGGTCCAAAAAAAAGTGGCCCACCTGTCAATCTCACGAGTGCAATAGAACGTGCATTGCAAGAGGTGTGAGGTGTGGTAGCCCCACAACTGACGCAAAGAGATGTGAGTGCATTAGTCTTGGTATGCATGTGCACGACAACATAGGTAGGCCCCATGATGCTTGTTCCCACATGTCAACAACAAGAGTACTATTCTACGCGTTGCACGCAAGGTGATGCGCATGACCCCTGTAGGATCAAGGATGCTGACTGGTGGGGGTGAATAGGAGGTTTTTTTTTTAAAAAACTTTTTAACTAAAAACAATTTTTGCAATAATGAAAATAACAAATCAGTTTTTCAACAATGAAGGCCTAAAAGAACTAAGTGAGTGTGAGGAAAAACTCAACCAAATCGAAGAAAAGAAACAAGAGTAAAAGAGAGGGAGAATCAAATATAAGTGATGTATTCTGAGGTCTCGAAGACTCGCCCCGATCTCTCTTAATCCTTGTTAAAGCATTCAACGGATGAGTCTAATTCTAGTGTCCACTATGGTTGTTCTTTTTCCTCTCCGGAAAGGTGAGGAACGAACTTCTCACAATCACACCAGGTCTCTCCAACAAACTTCTGTTGGATCTAGGTAGATCTAAGTATCTAGATTTTGATGATTAATGATGATTTGGATAAATCCATGATGATTAAAGTTAATCTGGAGAATGTCAGATTTGATGATTAAATGACAACATAGATAAATCCTGATTTAGCACAAGTAAATTGAATTGATTATCGGTAAACCCTGAATTGGATGTTTTCTTCGGTTGCGGGTTTGATATTGATGCATATGTAGAGGAGGAGCTCGGTGATTGCATCAAACTTGTGTAAGATCGAGGATACCGACTAGAGGGAGGTGATTATGAGGCTTTTAAATTTTCTTTCCCACTAAGCAATTTCAACAAGATAATTGTTTGAGTTAGATTATACAATGAGGCTTTAAAGCAATTTAGTCAACTAATTGCATTCAACCATATGAACTATTCAATAAAACATGCAACAATGGTAAATTTAACAATTGTGTCAAGATGAATGTAAGGCAAATAAGATATACGCAATTGACACAATATTTTTTACCGAGGTCTCGGAGACTCGCCCGGTCTCCCCTACTCCTTGTTGAAGCGCTCGCTCGGAGCCTCACTTCTATATCCACGAAGGGTATCTCACTAGAGTTGCTCCTTCTCCACTTCAGATAGGCGAGCACCACACCTTTCACAATCTTTTGCCGGCCTCTCCGACAAACTTCAATTGGAGAGATCGCAACTCTCCTCCGACACCGTCTAGGCGAGAGCGATCGCCAAGAGTAACAAGTCGGATGCGCTCACTTGATCAAATCTCGTGCTAGAATCTCAAATATGCAAATGAGATGCTCAAACACTCTAGCACTTAGCAAGCAAATGGTGATTCAAGTGCACTAAGCACTATTAACTTCACACAATTTGCTCTCTCTCAAATCAACTTAAGATTTGGGCTCAATTCTAGCCTCTAAATGCAATAACTCAAATTCAATTGACTTGGCTAGGTTTTCAGCTGGTATATGAACTCTTTGAGCAGCCATAAATGAAGCCAAACACGACATATATATAGCACTCAAAGAAAGCTAGCCGTTTGCAAGAAACTGGGCCAAAATTGTACAGGCCGGACATTGTCCGACCATTTCGGACAATGTCCGGTCAGTACAACCCAATAGTGATCGTTACTCCCAACGGCAACCTTGTCAGTTACCGTTTCAACGAAATTTGTGAAGGAACATTTGTCCGGACAAAAACCCCAAACGAAAGAATTTGTCTCTGTTTGCAAGTTTAATTTTAATGCTCACGAGATTTACATAGGCCGGACAGATACTATTTGTCCGGACAAAAACACCGGATGAAAGAATTTGTCTCTGTTAACTCTCGGCTCAAACAATTTGTACAGGCTGGACAATGTCCGTCCATATCGAACAAAGTCCGGCCTTCCCGGACAAAAGGCCCAGACGGATGCAAATGTCTCTGGTTTCATTATGCAAAAGACTGAAAAAATTTGTACATGCCAGACAAAGTCCAGCCACTGCATACTGACAGTAAAACAAGCATAACTTTTGATCCAGATATCCGATTGAGGTGATTTTTTGCTTGTTGGAAATATAACTCAGAGCACTACAATTTTGTAAACAGGAGCAATACCTAAAAATGTCTAGATATTTCTAGAAAACTCAAAAACTTTCCTGTTTCCAAAATATCCAACACAAAAATCATCTCAAATGCAATTTAGGGTATTTGCACATACAGATTTGTTGTTTTCTCGTGGATATCTCAACTGACACTCAGCGACGACCACGACCACACAGGTCTGATATCCGATCAAAAACAGGTGGTCGAGAGAGTTTGGTCGAACGTACGCAAGTGAGTTGAAGACTGGTATGACCAGCTCGAGCTCCTACGACCACGCCCAAACCCTAAACAGAAAGCTGCAAACTAGCGACACGACCACGTATCAAGTACGGATATGATCAAAATGTGCAAATACATCCACAACCAGCTCTAGATAATAAACCAGAATAAATAGCTGGCGATCATGACTAAGTGCAGTTTTCAAAATATTTTCTCTAATTCACACAAACTACGCTTAGATTCTCTAGCAATGCAAGAGCGATAAAGATATTAGTGTAAGATGATATGAATGCATTTGAGCTTCCGCACTAGATAGATTCCAGCTACTAGTTTCCGACCCCTCTTAATAGTACAGTCAAACTAGCAAAAAGAAACCTATCAATCCGGTCTGTCTTCAAACACCGAGACCGGTAAAATCCTAAGAAAATAATCCTTAATTTTGGATTTTATCTTTGGTGAAGTTCGACCTCGTGAAGCTCGACCACTTGACGCTTTTCCTCACAAAGCTCGACCACGCTAAGCTTGACTTCGCTCGAGATGATTCATATCGACTTCATCCACTTCACGCCCTTGCTTGCTTTTATCCTGCAATCAAACCGAGACTACAATACGTACACTCAATGCACAACATTAATCTCATATATGAGTCGTCATTAATCACCACTAAAGAAACTACTCCACACAGGAGTTAGCTCAATAGTTTCTCTTTCCAGTAAAATGACAAAATCATATTCAACAATCAATAGATGAGTGCGAGATGAAATACAATCATATAGATCCGTATATGATAATGACATACGCACACGATCTATACTGCTCATGTTATAATAAATATAAGCAAAGATGACTAATTTGATGAGCTCCCCCTCAACATATGAATCGATATCAAATCCACTACTGGAGTCATCAACCTTTAGGATTTATCTCATGATATTTCGATTAATCAATCAGTACAAGTTTGATGCAACCACCGAGCTCCTCCTCTATATATGCATCAATATCAAACCCGCAACCGAAGAAAACATCCAATTCAGGGTTTACCGATAATCAATTCAATTTACTTGTGTTAAATCAGGATTATCTATGTTGTCATTTAATCATCAAATCTGACATTCTTCAGATTAACTTTAATTATCATGGATTTATCCAAATCGTCATTAATCATCAAAACCTAGATACTTAGATCTACCTAGATCCTGTTGACAAAATTGTAGTTCTCCGAGTTATCTTTCCAACAAGCCAAAAATCACCTCAATCGGATCTTTGGATCAAAAATTATACTTGTTTTACTGTCAGTGTGCAGTGGCCGAACTTTGTCCGGGCATGGCCGGACATTGTCCAGCCTGTACAATTTTTTTTCAGCCTTTTGCAAAATGAAACTAGAGACGTTTGCATCCGTCCGGGGCTTTTGTCCGGGAAGGCCGGACATTGTCCGGCCTGTACAAATTGTTTGAGCCGAGAAATGAAACAGAGACAGATATATTCGTTCGGGGGCTTTTGTCCGGGACGGGTGTAGCTTCTAGGCCCCTATAGAGTGTTTTAATAATTAATGACAACTACAAATGCTATACTAACGTTACCTGTCTAGTTGTGTCAAAGAAGGTACTTAAAAGACAGGTCAATGAAAGGCAAAGAAAGAGTATCATGATGAAGAAAGGGCATTGATCAAAAGGGCAAAGGTACGAAATAGGATCTTTTCCATTTTTACCGGTCTAAGGTGATTAGAGAAGAATTTTGACCGGATTTTAGGATAGTTGCCGTACTATTAAGAGGAGCATGTGGTGCATCACAAAATACTTCATCTATGTGCCACAAATCATAAAATCAACTTGCATTGCATGCTAGAAGGTCACATCCTTTGAGAATGCTTATTTCAGCTCATGTCTGTCTCAGTCGGTCTGACTGTGTGTTAGACCGGTCTGACCGAATTATCGCACTAACCGTTTAAGATCTCGAACTGACCGATGTTGTGTCTATGCATAGTGTATTCCTTTTTAAGGTCGGTCTGTCCGTAGTTAAATTCTCGGTCAGACTCCTGGAACCTCTTGTTTTATCCTTCGGGCATTTTGAGCTATTACGGTCTGACCGTTTGTTAGACTGGTCTGACCGTAAAATCGGTCTGACCGTGTTTTTGAACTGCGGTCTGACCGTTTGGCCGGTCTGTCCGTATATTTCGGCCTGACCGTATAAGGTGTCCAGAAACTATGTCGTCTCTGGACAGTTTTACGGTCTGACCGAAATAGTCTCCGGTCTGACCGTATGTGTGCCTGACAAAGGCAGTTAAGCATTTATTGCGCCTGTTTAATGCCGTTGCAATTGCGGCGGTCTGACCGAGCTTGTACCTGCGGTCTGACCGCCAGGTGATCTTTTTCTCCCAACGGCCTGTAACGGCTATATTAATTGTGGGGGGTATATATACTCCCATGCACGGCCCTGTTCAGAACTTTTGGCATAATCTTGAGCATTGTCATCATCCTTGAGAGCCTAAGCTAGTTTCATACACTCTAGGGTTCAAATTCTCAAATTTGTGAGAGTGTGCATTTGAGATCTTCTAGTGCATTGCATTTAGATCATTGAATCAATCGGGTGGCACTAGAAGAAGGCAAAGTGATCATCACCGGCTTGTTACTCTTGGAGTTTGCCGGCTCCTAGACGGCTAGGAGAAAGGTTTTGAAGAGCTCTTCAAGGAATATTGTGAAGAAGCTTCAAAACGTCTTGTGAAAGGTTGAGCACGCCTTGCCGGAGCGGTAAAGTGCATCCTTAGTGAAATCGAGGTTTGGATAACTCATCACACTAGTCCGGCTCAAGATCTAGGTCACTTCTCGAGAGAAGGTTGACTAGATAGAGGAGTGGTTAGAGATTTGAGTTTGCCTCAACGTGGATTAGGGGTGATCGGCAAATCACCGAGACCACGGGATATATCCTTGTGTTGAGATTGCTCATTGTTCATCTTGTGTTATTTAAATTGCTCTCATTTACTTCAAATTGTTTGATTTATTGTAATTTGCTAAAATCGCCTATTCACCCCCCCTCTAGTCGATATCCTAGATCCTTTTCAACGGGCCGGACTTTGTCTGGCATGGCCGGACATTGTCTGGCCTTTACAAAAAAAAATCCTCCAACGGTAAGTTTGCAACGATCTAAATTGGTTGTATTGGCCGGACAGTGTCCGGTATGGCCGGACAATGTCCGGCCTGTACAAAATTTCGCCTATTCGTGGCAAACGGCTAGTTTTCTTTGAGGGCTATATATATATCGTATTTGCTTTCATTTGGGGTTGCTCAAACACCTGATATTCTTGTGTATAAGCTAGCCAAACTCTTTGGAATCAATCTATTGCATTTAGAGCCAAGATTTGAGCCAAATCTTTGAGAGCACTTAGAGGAGAAGCAATTGTGAGAAGCTAAAAGTGTTTAGTGCACTTCATTTCCATTTGCAAGCTAGTGCTAGTGTGTGTGCATTCATTTGCATCCTTGAGCTTCTAGCACTTGATTCGTTCAAGTGAGCACATTCGACTTGTTACTCTTGGTGATCGCCTTTGCCTAGACGTGTCGGAGGAGAGTCGTGATCTCTCCGGTTGAAGTTTGTTGGAGAGGCCGACAAACAACGTGTGAAAGGTTTGGTGCTAGCCTATCTGGTGTGGAGAAGGAGCAACCCGAGTGAAATATCCTTCGTGGATATAGAAGCGAGGCTCACGGGTGAGCGCTTCAACGAGTAGGAGAGACCGGGCGAGTCTCCGAGACTTCGGTAAAAATATTATGTCAATTGTCTTTCTTTTGTATAATTCGTATTCATATTGACAAAATTGCTTGATTTGCTATTGTTGCATGTTATATTGAATATTTCATATGGTTGAATGCAACTAGATGTTTGATTGCTAAACCTTTGCAACCTTAGGTTATCCTAAATATCTTTTAAAATTGCTTAATTGGAAAGAAATTTTAAAAACCTCCTATTCACCCCCCTCTAGTCGGCATCCTTGATCCTATAACTCCGTATATGGAGAGATCACCGACACACCTCCAAGACTGTCTAGGTGATAGGGATCACTAAGAGTAACAATTTCTGAGGTCTTTGCTCGACTGCGAACAAGCACCGAAAAATTCTAAAGATGCAAATGATACTCCTTGGAGGATCTCTTATAAGCTAAGTGAATGATTTTTATCAAAAGATCAAGTATTGAATGCAAGAGAGTGTATGGGCTCATAGTGTATTGAATACTAGCTCAGAGAGGTGTCTAACACATACTCACAGCAAGTATATATAGTCCAAAACAGCCAACTAGCCATTTAGAACGAGCAAAAGAAAAGAGTCAGTACACGCGGACAGTCTGCTCTAAAGACAGATAGTCAGCGTCTGTGTCAAACGGCTAGTTGTGACGCAATCAATGTGCCATTGGAAATGTGTCAAAACAAGGTGCAGACAGTCAGCAAACTGTCAACATAGAACAAGAAAAATCTCCTCCAAACTGACAAAAACTATTGAACAAATGTCCGCATCCAAACGGACATACATACTGACTGTCCGCATAGTATAAAGAATTTTCAACCCGAGAAATCTTGAGTTAGTGGACAAATATCCGCATAGTATAACATTTTTTAGCTCAAAAATTTCTGGGCTACTAGATAAATGTTCGCATCTAAGCAGACATCCATGCTGACTGTCCGCAGAGTCTGACAATTTTCAAGCCTCAATTTTTAAGTCTAGTTTCAATTTTTTTGATAACTGCATTTTAACCTAGACTTAGCCAAAGTGATATGCAAGTGTGTGAGACAAAGAATATACAACACATGACCTAAGAGTTTCTCAGTTTTTATCAGTAGTTAATAAAAAACTCTTGCAACTCCTCTTAATACTACCGTCAAAATAAAATAAATCCTTAAAATAGAAATGGCCAACTACTACAGACCTGGCCGATAAGATTAAGAAAATTTTCTCCTTAATCTTCATATTTTACTTTAGATCTTCGCGATCTCCTGTTTGGTGTTTGGTCGATTATCGATCCCTTTTTAGCTTTTCATTCGATTCCTTTAATCACATGTAAAGCAGATAGATTAGTCTGAGAAATTTAAGGTCGTTAATCATCAAAATCAAAAAGTGAGGGTCTAGATACAATAGCCCCACCTACCACGTGAGCGTCGTCAGTGTGCCCACCTCTCTTCGTGCACCCACCCACCTACTGTTGAGCCCCTCCCATTGATATGTGAGTTTTCTGATTCATGACCCTACTTATCAATGACATAGAATGAATATAGCCGTTGTATTAAATTGAAAAGGAATTTAAATTTTTTCCACACTTAACCCACAGTGACTGGCAAGTGGGCCAGGTGCTCTATTGACCCACCTATCAGCCTCTCAATTTTGTTTTTTTAATTAAAACTAGCTGTTGGAGATTCTTTTCCATTAGAACCACATGTTAGTGGCACAAGAAATAGCTATTGAGAATATAGTTATTGGAAAGAGCAGTTGAGTTATTTTTAAATATTTTTTGCCAAAAAAATCATTAAAATAGCAAAAAATTCAGAAAAAAATCTAAAAAATTGTGGAAAATTTACATAGCTCCTTTCTTTATAAATATAATGATCTTTCTTCATTTTTACTTGCCATTCTAACTCAATCTAGCTCCAAACCCACACTAAATTCCAAAATTTTTCAAATATTGCATATGGATTCTAATCTGCCTAATGGTTTTCTAAATTGGCTTGACTCTTCTTAATCTCCCATGAGAACACCAAAAATTCTTGTAGTCAACAACAATCTAATTTTTTGCACCGACCATATCCTTCAACTTACCCTCCACATCTACCAAATTATCCTCCTTATCTTCCATACATACCGATCTATTTCTATAAACCCCTCAATATAGATAAAATTTTATTTTGTTGGTATATTAATGAAACTATTCTCTTCACTATAGTCCCATAAGGACAATTCACACTCTAGCGACGTTTGAAAGTGATACCCACATTCGTTTCCAACCGATTTGACAATGCAAATCGTCATTGAGAATAACAATAACAATGTCATTGACGCAGGAGAGAGGACAAAACATTTGCCATAGTCATATGCCAGATTTGTTGTCCAGATCACCAACCAAACAGCTTGCATTTTTTGTGGTAGTTTCTTTTTTTATGTCTTTTTTTTTCCTAAGGTGTTTGGGTAATTAAAATAGTAAGTAAAAAAATAAATAATGATGCAGTGCATGTACTCACTGACTCTGTGCTCGGGCACTGGCTTTCTGTTGTAATGTACTGCTCTCGATGTTTATTTGATCATCAGGTTTGTAGTACTTGTACTTGCAGTCCTATCTTATCCTGTGCCAGGAATTTATTTCAATATTACTCCCTGACTTGGAGTCCTAATTAAAAAATAATGGGTATAGGAAAGTGTGTTTCTTGACTAATGAGCCATGCCAAGTGGCAGCACAAAATATCAAATAAATTTTGCAGATTTAATATTTTAAGTATTTTCATGGAGCAGTGAGTGCATAGCATGGCATAATGTCGCTTGGCTTTTTCACTTTTTATTACCCCATCTGAGAGTTAGAAGTGCAAGCTAGTGGTAGTTACTACAAGTGAACTGTAAAAACTATATGAGAGACAAACAAACGGGGGGAAAAAAAGGAACTTTTACTCCTAGCATTAGAATTGGGCTCGATCTAGATTCAAGACCCTCCTCTCTACTCTTAAATCAATATATATTCGATGATGAAAGACTAGATATAAAAACTTAGGACAGTTTCGATCAAAGATCCTTCCAACAAACTTCATAATCAAATTAGATTACTTCTTTTCTTATATTTAATCATCCATTAATTTAGACTGTCAGATCTTTGATCAAACATATATAATTTGCTACAATTGCAATTATGATTTCAGCAGATCCCATCTTGAGTGCAACTCATTCCAAACTTCATGGCCAAGCCAAGGAAAACACAAGAGAATTAAAAACTTCTCCCCAAAAGAGAGGAAACAACTAAAAAAATGCGAGCGTGTAAAAGAGAGGAGAACGACTTGGTGCCAAGGCAACTCCAAGTAAAACAAAAAAACATTTGCATCTTTCCTATCTGGATCTTATTGGAAATAAAGATAATTTTCTCTTCTCTCAAAAGTGTGTCGTGTATATATACACGTGGATAAATAGTTTCTATTGCTATGTAAAAATTACATGTAATTGATGAAAGAAAGATTAGAGAAGATTTGGTTCAAATGTGACGTCGGTTCAAGTCACACCGATACATACTCTTATGTAACAATTATATGCAAGTAGAATTTCATTTTTTTTAAAAAAAACTCAATCTTCCTTTTTTATTTTTCATTTTTAGAATGCAAATTCCCATTTTCAGTACATATAAATTCAACAAAAAAGTAAAAAAAAATCTAGGAATAAGAACGCAATATAGCGGTTTAGGTCAGAAATGACATAGTAGATTATTTCAACAAAGGCAACGAGACAGGCAAGTTGTAGCCTATTTAACAAGCACTCAAATATCGTAGTGGAGACTAGAGTTTAAATCCCAACTTACAATAATTACATAAAATTTTATCTTACAAAAAGAATAAAATTTTTATTTGGATCTTGGAATTTAATAATAGATTGTTGTCCTTTATGGTAGTTTTCTAGTTCCGCCCGCGGCATGAGTGACTAAGGAAACGTATAATATGTATCTAGGGGTGGAAACGGGTTGGTTTCGGATCGGATAGTACCTAAACCCATATCCACATCCGCATATCTCTTCCAGATACGGATGGTATGCGGATGTGGATACGGATATGAAAGAAATAGATACGGATACGGAGCGGATATTTTGCGGATACGGACACGGATATTAAACAGATTTGGAGCGGATACGGACACAAATATATGCAAAATGAATATGATTATGATACAAACAAACAAGAATAACATAATAATAAGAGCCATTGACATATGCATGTGTAAGTGCAGCTCTAAAAATTTTTGAGCCTGAGGATATACACTCACTAATATAATGATGATTCCAGAGACAATGTCAAGAACATATCAAGAATATAGCTTCCTTTGGGCACGCAAAATGTTGTTTTGGTATGAACATTTGAAGCACAGGCATTGCACATGCGTGCAAGTGCATTGTTTCTAGGCACGGCATTTGGACGAGTAGGTAGTGCGTTGTGCGCATGTGCAAATGTATTGTTCTGGATATGGTATTTGGTTGGGGGAGCGAGCAGCGCGCATGTGGAATGGTGTTTCTACTCTGAAGCATTTGGTCGAGCAGGTGATGTGCGCCGTGCACGTGATTGAACTATATGATTTCCCCAAATAAAGAGACTATGTGTATGGGAAGGTGGATAGGCATGATGTTTGGGATGAGACATTTGATCGAGCACTTGAAAGTTGAAATTCATACCTTTGTTTGGGAAGTCGGCGGCCACCGGCGGAGGAGGCGACGGGGGATGAGGTAGCATCATTATCAGAGGAGAGGTGACAGCGCAGGGGGAGGAAGGGGAGGGCGGCCATGGCGAGGTGAGGAGGAGGCGGTGGCGGTGGCGGTGAGGCGAGGCGAGGAGGGCAGCGGTGGTGGGGAGGGTAGCGGTGGCAAGGCGAGGAGGCGGTGCCGGTGGTGAGGAGGAGGCGGTGGTGGTGAGGCGAGGAGGCAGCGAGGCGAGGAGGGGAGGAGGTGGTAGGTGAGGCGGCGACGGAGGGCTGAGGCGAGGAGACGGTGGCGGCGGTGAGGCGAGGAGGAGCCGAGGAGGCCACGGTGGCGCGGAGGTGGGAGAGGAGTTATATGGATCAGGTTTAACCTATATCAGCATCTGTATCTGGTATATTTTTGATCCGGGAGGATCTCCAAGTCCTGATCGCATACGGCTTCGCGACCTTAACCGTGTTCGGAAAGGATTCGCGACCATGGATTGGTCCGCGACCAGGAAAAGGAATTTGTTCCCTGTTCGGAATTGTAATCAGATCCGAATGTGTATAACTAAGCTTATCTGTTTAGGATTAGTTATATGAGTCTAATACGTTTAGGTCTCTAAGTCTGATACGTACTCATACGATTGAACTATAAATACCTTGTAATAGATCTAGTTTAGATCATCGAATTCAATCGAAGAGTCATAGAACTTATTTGAGTTTTAGACACTTATAGTTCCTTCGACGTAGGCAAGTGTGCCTAACGTTCGACGTGTAAAGCCCTCTTTGAAATAAAGAGTCGTGCAATTACTTTGGGTTTCGGTATTTCCGAGTAAGATTCCGTTATTCCGCATATTAGAATCTGGGCGAGCCTAGTGCGAAAACCAAGGCTAGGTCTCAAACGGATCAAGTTGGTATCAGAGCAACTTTCCTATCCTGTGGATGGTGAAGACTCGCCAGGGTTACAAAACTTCCGGCGAAATTCCAGGTGATCAATTGACGGTTCCTACAGCCGCGTCTCCGACAATGTCTGACGATACCTCCGTGCAAGCTAACCTAGCCGAACAAGTGGCTAAACTCTCCACCGACATGGAAACCGTGCTTGCTTGGATTAAGCAGCAGGCCATGATTGTACCTCCTGAAGTAGGGAAGGTTATGGGTGAGAAGACTGGTGAAGACTTGCGCAGGGCAGACGAAGATGAAGACGAAGGCGACCACAAGACCGACGACCTCGCCAACACCTCCTTAGCTGTCGGATCTTTTAAAGTTGACACTAAGATTGATATACCCATATATGATGGGGTGATCGATGTTGAGAAGCTGGATTCTTGGATCGACCAACTTGAGACCTACTTTGACCTTAAAGGGTTCAGTAGCGCTCAAAAGGTCAAATTTGCACCTTTGAAGATGAAGGACCACGCCAAGACATGGTGGAAGGCCCTTGTCGCTAGTGGTGAAGCTGACGAACTTGCGTGGGGTCAATTCAAACGACTTCTGCGACAAGAATTCTATCCGATGGGTTACCTTGAGGAGAGATGGGAGCGTTGGAACAGATTGTATCAACGGCGCGACCAGACTGTCCAAGACTATACGACGGAGTTTCGGCGACAAGCAATGGTCATCGGCATCTCACTGTCCGATCCTCAGGTATTTCGAAAGTACACATCTGGACTTCAGAAATCGATCAGTACTGAGCTAAGTCTGTTCAGAGTTCAAGACATCTCGACCGCGAGTACGACTGCTTTGGCGATTGAGAAGAAGAATAAGACCCGCAACGATAAGAACTTGAGGGAGATTTCAACCACGACAAACTCCGGAGAGGGTACCCACGATACGGGTAACACTTGTGAGCATTGTCATGTTGCTGGGCACACAAAAGAGAAGTGTTATAAACTTCATCCTGAACTGCGACCAGAAAGAAAAAGGAGGGATGAACCAAGCACACGAACAGCTATGGTTACTTCTATTCCGCTCGCAGAGGAAATTATCCAGTTGGATTCGGTTGAAAAGGCGGACACGACATTGTCTCTAATGGCAATACCGAAGGAGAAAGGTCCGGGTTCATCAATTGACTACAACCCGACAGAGGAATTGTTCACTGTTAACATACAGGTGAAGCACGAGGTGGTCGCAGCCATCTTCGACCTCGGAAGCCAAAAGAATTTGGTCTCCTCCGGGCTGGTTCGACGACTTGGTTTGCAGACGACTCAACATCCTCGACCGTATCCTCTGGGATGGTTCACTTCTGACGTGAATCAGCAGATCAAGAGTCAATGTACTCTAAAGTTTGCAATATCTGCTCGTTACATCGACGAGGTTCAATGCGATGTCATCCCCATCGATATTTGCCAAGTGATTTTTGGAAGTCCGTTCTTGTACGATCGTGACGCCCATTATCACCGAAGAGCTCAAGACTACGACCTCACAAAGGATGGGACGAAATTTATCATCAGCAAAAACGACCACGTCGACACCAAGGACTTGTTGATAGCAAATCAGGCAAAACGGATTGTCAATGCATGCTCAAAGTGTGTGCTGAGCGTGATGCGTCCAGTTAGCCAAGGGGATTGTGATACATCGAGTATGGAAAATGATGGTTGTTTGGCGAGCTTGCCTGCAGAAAACAACGTGCTGTTCGCAGAGGTATATCGTCGATCACCACAACGACTAGTTGAAAATGACATGCAACTTGTCTCTACGGCGCCACTATTCAAAATTCGCAATCCTAGCTTTGGGATCGGTGATAGTATTAACCTCGACAAGGGGAAGGCTATCCGCGAGTGGCCAAGGCCACAATCCATGACGAAGGTGCTAAGCCCCATGAGCGCCTATCCATACATTCAATCCGACGATTGTAGCATTGCTCATCGTGTGTTCATTCCAAAACTCCCAGTCGTTCTCTACATCATCACGGTTGGTCACCAACGGGTGTTGGCTCCTTCTCAACAGGGGAGTCATGATTCGGGAGGATCTCAGGTCGCGTTTGCAACGGATTTGCGACCACGAAAAGATTTGCGACATTGGAAAGGTTTGCGACCTTGGGAAGGATTCAAAGTCTTCGAGCCTTCAATGCTGGATGATGAGCCAGATATTATAGTACCATCTGTTGAAGACTTGGTTTATCAACGAGACAAACCTCTACGTGAAGATGTGATTCTGGAAAAGAAGGTGACTACCACCCGCAGTGGCACCAAGGAGACTTTTCGAATCGGTCGGAAAGATCAACGAGCACGTGCGGCAAAGTGGTACACCAAAGAAGATGGACAAGCCCAATTTCCACATCTCCAGTTTGATCGTGAGGTCGCAACAGGGGTTGGCTCCTTCTCAACAAGGGAGTCATGATCCGGGAGGATCTCTAAGTCCTGATCGCATACGGCTTCGCGACCTTAACCGTGTTCGGAAAGGATTCGCGACCATGGATTGGTCCGCGACCAGGAAAAGGAATTTGTTCCCTGTTCGGAATTGTAATCAGATCCGAATGTGTATAACTAAGCTTATCTGTTTAGGATTAGTTATATGAGTCTAATACGTTTAGGTCTCTAAGTCTGATACGTACTCATACGATTGAACTATAAATACCTTGTAATAGATCTAGTTTAGATCATCGAATTCAATCGAAGAGTCATAGAACTTATTTGAGTTTTAGACACTTATAGTTCCTTCGACGTAGGCAAGTGTGCCTAATGTTCGACGTGTAAAGCCCTCTTTGAAATAAAGAGTCGTGCAATTACTTTGGGTTTCGGTATTTCCGAGTAAGATTCCGTTATTCCGCATATTAGAATCTGGGCGAGCCTAGTGCGAAAACCAAGGCTAGGTGTCAAACGGATCAATTTTAGTGAAACCCGACTCCGCATCCACATCCGGAATTTTTAACAAAATTACATCCGCATCTGCATCCGAACCCGGGTCGGATCCGAGTTTTCATATCCGCATCCGGATCCGGAGCCGGGTTGAACCCGACCCAACCCGGCTCCATTTCCACCCCTATATGTATCAGATTGATCATGGAATTGGGCCTGGACCTGGGCCTTTTCAGAGCCAGGTCATAAAGTATTGGCCCATGGCCTGCTTAGGCTATTACTTTTTTTTTCTCTTTTTTTCATGGCCTGCAAAATAACGGGCCAGCTTGTTTTTTCCACCTACTCTGTGATTCTTAGAATTTTTTTTATTAAGCAATCACTTTTAAATAAAATTTCTTAAAGTGACACTGGAACGTTTTATTGGTATGAAATGGAGTCAACGAGTTGTAGTCTACATCAATTCAAACCACACATAAAGCTAAAATGTTTTTTTAAAATGATACTATAATTTGTACGAGTCCAAGGCTAAATAACAAGGTGTTAAGATCTTCGTCTGTGATTTAGATTGATGTAAAAGAGAAATCAAAATATCCTAGATTAGTTGTGAAGTAATAGATGGGAATTGTGACATGTACAATTTTCTTACTTAACCAAAATATCCTACATATAAACCAAGATTGAGTTGAATGGTGCATAATTGTATAATTTGTATTGTTCTCCCCAATTCCTAATCCCAACTTTAAACCCACCCTTCATCCTGATTAAAAAGAAAAATAGGTAGAAGAGCCACTCACCATCTTTTTTTTCTTTATTTTTGATCATTCTTAATTTTTTATTTCTAATTTCGTCTCTCATTTCACACTAACCAACCACATGTTATTAAAAACTAAAAACTAAGAATACAAATCAGTACAGTGAGCACCAACAAAAACAACATCGGCCGTCAGTACTAATAAAACAGGTTTTAATAAGTAATTAAAGCATCATATTAAGATTGCTAAACAAATATTACCATTTTAAATAAAATACTACATAAACCAAGCCACCTTCGCCTCACTTGCAATTCTTCCTCTTCCTCGTCGTCTCCTTCCCTCCCCTGCGAAGCAAACCCAAACCCAAACCCACCTCCCCTTCCAATCCCAAAACCCTAACCCTAGACTTCCTCCCCCCTCCCCCTCCATTACTATCACTACTAGATCTCTCCCTCCACGCCTCCACGCCTCCACGTCCACGAGAAGCTGCCGCACTCCCCGCCATTGCCGCCGCTTCGGAGACGATAGGGTTTGGCTTCCGGTCGTTCCGCTGCGACATCTCGGGGGGCTGAGTGGGTGGTGCGGGAGTGATGGGTTGGCCGCGGTTTCGATGGGCTCCGGCGATCTGGGCGGTGACGGTGATGGTGTGGTTCTGGTTGCTCGCCTCCGCCGCCACTGGGGATCCCGATCCCGACGAGCTCGAGCGCGCGTAAGTGGCAATTGAAGTGCTATTTTACGGATTTTTGCGCCATTTGAGTTGGCCTTGCTTGTGTGCTCGTGTGGGATTCTGAGTTGGATTGCGAAATGTGCATTCGGGACTAATGCTAGCTTTGGGTCAAAGTTACTGAGCAATTTAGGTGTTTTTTCTCTGTTTATGTCGTCATCTCGTTGCATGTAGTGATGCAATGTGTTGGTGCTGTTGGAGTTTTAGAATGGGCAAATTGCGGCCAGTTTATTAGAGGAAGGGCGGTGGGACGCTCGGGGAATGGCTCCATTTGACTTGCTGTGCCTAATTTTGCCATGTTTTTAAGATGTCACTGAGAGAAATATAATTATGTGAGATGGTGGAGCAGGTAGGTAGTGCTATGCATCACATGACTGGTGCATGGAACGGAAATAATGGAATATTAATTATGCGAGATGTGGAGTAGGTGTTGTGTGTGTGTGTGTGTTGTGGGGGGGGGGGGGGGGGGGGGTCGGGGGTGGGTTGCACAAACCAATCCTGTGGAGGTAGCTATTGTGTTTGCGAATGGATGGCTGTTTTGTGAATGTATGCGAAGTTTTCACTTTGATTGCGTGATCACTGCTTTAATGAAGTGGTCCATTGTTTGGGAGTTTGTTGAGATGAGTGTTATGGTCTGTGCCTGGTACTATTATATGCTTAGGGAGAGAGTTTGGCTTGAGTATATGTTTCATGAAAATAAGTTGTGCTGATTTGGTGATAAAGTGTTATGTGAGGTTGATTCCTCAAGACAGCGTTTGGTGAGTAAGAAGTAAATTAGTACCAGTAAACAAGGGTAGTGTGGTTATTTGGGATTAACCTTTTACACCTGTCTCTTTGAGCGAACCATGTATTGCATATTTCTCTCACTACTTTTTCTAAGTGTTAGAACATCAATGAACAAGTACAACAAGAAGATTGCTATAGGAGGCTTGTCATCAGTTAACCTGGATAAGTTATCCACAAAGGTCAAACCAAATGAGATTCCATTGTTTCGATGGAGACTATCAGTAATAACTTAGTGGAACTTCATCATAGCTTCTGATTAATATGTGTGAAAGGACGAAAAATATGTACAGCCCAGCCCCACTAGCACTGTAGTAGTCATGTTTCATTTTTATTTGCACTCTAAGGTAAGGACACAAGCATCAATTAATTCAGTACTGACATTTATCAACCAGATATATTGTTAAAAGTATCATAAAGTTGTCTGGCTTTTGATCAAAGGTAGTTATGCAGGTTCCCAATTGTGGAGCCAGATTATGGCCACACGAAACTCCGTCTTTCAAAAGAAGGTTTGGAGGCAATTCAAAGGATCAAAACTCCCATAGCTGCTGTCGCTGTACGTCCAAACTAAATAATCTGAGAGAGCTTCAATCGCCTGCTAATTTAGTTTTTCTAACTAATGCCAAGGCACTGTCTTTAAATGTTTGTTCTAGCACAATGTTGAGTTCCACATCTCTATGATTGTAAAATCAGGTTATTGGTCCATATCGATCTGGAAAATCATTTCTTCTCAACCAGCTTCTCTCCCTTTCATGCAATAAAGGTACATGCTGCTTCTGGTCTATGTGTCAATCTTCAGAAAATGAGATATTTTGACTGAGGGGCCATGATAAATTTACTGTGTAGGTTTTGGAGTTGGACATTTGCGAGATACCAAAACGAAAGGTGAGGTGGTTTCTCAATATCCTCAGAATAATGTTCTTGTAATTGTCATGCATATATCCTATCAAAGGATATCAACGCACTTTTTTTTTTCTTTTGCAGGTATATGGGTTTGGGGTGCCCCTGTTGAGGTGGATGTTGATGGTTCCAAAGTGTCCATCCTTTATCTGGACACTGAAGGATTTGAAAGTATTGGAAAATCAAATGTATATGATGATAGGTTTGTTGCCCAGAAATAAATCATATAGAAATTCTGATTTACATATTTCTAGTTTTCCCGCTTGGATCTGTACTATAATCACTGGAACCATTTGCTTTCATGACAGGATATTTGCACTGGCAACTGTCTTAAGTTCTGTGCTTATCTACAACCTTCCTGAGACGGTGTGTTCCTTATCTGGCTCCTCATGCCCCCACCCTCACCCCTAGTTCTCTTGTTTGATAGCTGTTAATTTTATATCTTGTGATTACAGATTCGTGAAGCTGATATATCCAGGCTCTCATTTGCTGTTGAGATTGCTGAAGAATTCTATGGAAGGTTTGCTTACTGTCATTTTGAGATTTGCAATTATTAGTAAGTAGAACATTCTAACAATATTCATTTCCTTCTCTGTGGCTTGGTGGTAAATAGAGTGAAGGTAATGCTCCATGTTTTCATGAATCTAGATCTCAATAATAAGAAAATGGTAAACTGTAACTATATCACAAATATGCTGCTTGTTTCTGCAGGGGCAAGATGTTGCTTTTGAGCCAGCAAAGCTTTTGTGGCTTATCCAGAGGGACTTCCTTCGTAAGCTGCTTCCTGTACTCATTCTTATTGTATAGTTAAAGACGACTGGAATAAGAGTGTAAATTTTGTTTATCCAAAAGTTTAGCTGGACACATTTGGCATGGTTCATGCATTTGATTCAATAAATTAAATAGTACCATTCTCTTTGGACCATGAAGCATGTCTTTAGACATATATCTAAACAGATGCAATAAATTGTCGCAAGTGAGAAGTAGGTAATAGATAATAATTCTAATTTTATGCTATCTACATTTTTGCCTGCTATCCTAGAATAGAAATCATTACATTCCGTATCAAGAGGTTGCCATTTTCCTAAATGAAGACTTCAGTTGAGAACATGCACATTTTACCTGATTTTGGTGTAGAATTGTAGATAGTTAAATGGACCCAACTTTTAATTATGTTATTTCTTTCTTTTCTTTTTTAGCAGACAACACACAACTTAGTTCCTTTATGAATCGCACCCACTGCTGGGGTCTTAATAGATTAGCTAGCATTGACGTTTTGTAACCATGGTTGAGAAATAGATGAGATGGAGATCACTGTGCATTGCTGAGCAAACAATTATGAAATTCATTGTAGTACTAAGTAATCTTGTTGAAGATATTGTTGGCCTGGAGTTAATAAAATTCTTCTCTTTTCAGTGAATAGTTGGTATCACTGTACAACACTGTAAAATTGTTTCCAATTGTGATGTTAGCAGTTAAGATGAGTTGTAGGAGTAGTAATGTCAATTGTATCTCACATAGTACATAATTTCTTCTGCCTATCTTATAGTTCACAAATTTGCCAAATGTCTTTATTTTGCGTGTCACTGTCTGTTGTTGTCGTTTTGTTTGTAAGATACTAAATTTTTTCTGATGAGTTTTAACTTTCAATGATGCAGAAGGAAAATCTGTTCAACAAATGGTTAACGAAGCTCTGCAGCGGGTACCTAATAACAATGGTAGTTTCAGCTATCTTAATGATTAGTTATTTTTACTAGGTTATTTTTGCAGTTGTATATTATCAACAGTTGAATTAACATACTTTTGTTTGTATGCCCCCAGGAGACAAATATATTGATGAGGTACAATTATTTCAAGCTCATGTTTTTTTACTGGAACATATAAGACGCAAATTTTGTTAAAGAATGCTGTATTTCATGTTTTATTAGGTCAACCGAATCAGAGATTCTTTGGCGGTTATGGGTGATAATAGTACTGCTTTTAGCTTGCCCCAGGTACGTTCTGATAACACTTGACCTTTTGCTTTCATGTTCTGCATCACCATTAGATGTATTGGTGGCAACAAATGGCTTGGCATCTAAGAAAATTCTAGTGGATAAATATGTCCCCTTGGTGGTACATCTTCCAGTGTGCACAAATTTTATCTAGTATTGCACCTATCTGTATTCAGTTCTGATGCCTCTATGTTGTGCTGTTTGTTACTGTTAACCATAAATCATTAAGATGCTGAAATTCTTCTTTTGCAGCCTCACCTGCAAAGAACAAAGCTATGCGATATGGAGGACAAAGAACTTGATCCATTGTATGTCAAAAGGAGGGATCAATTGAAGCAAATTGTTGCATCCATGATAAAACCAAAAATTGTGCAGGGTAAAACTCTAAATGGAAAGGAATTTGTATCATTCCTAGAGCAGGTATAGATACTTGGTATGTTCATTGTTCATGTATGCTGATACTTCCATTTGAATACGATCTGAAAATATTGTCTTTTCTTTCAGATACTTGAGGCTTTGAACAAAGGTGAAATTCCTACGACAGGATCACTTGTTGAAGTTTTCAATAAGGCCATTCTTGAACAATGCCTGAAGGTGTATAATGAGAGAATGGAGGGCTTGGGTCTACCATTATCAGTGGATAAACTTCATCAGGTTCATGAGGTAGCAAACGATGCAGCTAGAAAGCTCTTTGACAAGCAGCACTTTGGTAAACACCATGCTTCTCAGTCCATCCTCAAGCTTGATGAAGATATCAAAAAGGTCAGTGACAATACTTAATATTTGTGTTGCTTAAATGATGCAATTGTCCTATACAGTTGATGAAATAGAAAACAGCATCCTTATTTAATTCCTGAGTTGGAACATATGGTAGAAATCTGATATTTCACTGAGGTGCTATGTTATTCACATAAGAAATTATTGGTTCTATATTTTGTTCTTTTCTTTTTTTGAAATGCATTTTGTTCTTGATTTTCATGATTATGTACTATGTTCTGTTCTTTACTTATTTTAGTAGAAGAATGAACGCTGTACTTTCCTTGTGGCTTTTCTTTTTTTGCAACCGTGTTCAACTTCAACATTGTGTCACTTTCATTAGATAGGTGATATCTTCTATATACTTACAGGGCATTCTTTGTAGGTCTACAGAAATTTCATTCTGGCCAATGAGTATCAGTCATCAAAGCTGTGTGAAGCGCGTTTCTTGGCCTGTGAAGATAAAATGGATTACCTTCAAGTCCTGAAGCTTCCTTCCATGGCAAAATTCAATGCAGGATTTCTTCACTGCAATCAAAGTTTTGAAATGGAGTGTGTAGGGCCTGCTAAGGAAAGCTATGAGCGTCGAATGTCAAAGGTTTCTCTTTTAACCTAAGACACCTTACATGATTACAGTTCTGGAGTTTAGGGTTAATTCCATGAAATTCTTCAGGCATATTTTATTCCTGCATTTGTCCAGTAATGAAAATGGCAACATTCTTTTGAACTGTCTATTTTGCAGTGTTATGTATAACTTTTCCAACTTAGTTCTTGATGACAAATCAGACAATTTTTGCTGTTACTTATTCTTTGCTTTTTTTTCCATGTCAAAATGACATGTTAGTAAAATTTGATTCCAAGTAGGTAGCACTAGTCTAAATTTGATTCTTTTTCCATGAATAGCAAAATAAATGAGAGATTTAACTAAACGCTTAAAGTAGATAACAAAAATATCTTGATTCAACTTCTTCAGTCTTCCTTTTGTCTCGTAAAATCCAGTTGATGCTATTTGAATTTTTCATGTTTTAAGTGCCTGGAACTTGATGCATGTTCTCATAATATGCTTGTTGCCTCTGACCTTGCTGAAACCTGAAACTCATGGCATTAATGGAACTAAATTAGAGTTCTATGTATGCTTCTAGATGCTTGCAAGGTCGCGGTCTCTTTTCATCAAGGATTACAACAACAAGCTTTTCAATTGGCTGGTGACCTTCTCCTTAGTCATGGTGGTGGTTGGGCGCTTTGTCATCAAGTTCTTTTTACTTGAAATGGTTGCATGGGTGATGTTTATCTTCTTGGAAACATACACAAGATTGTTCTGGTCGTCAGAGTCGCTGTACTACAATCCTATTTGGCACGTCATTGTGTCTTCATGGGAAACTATTGTGTACAGCCCTATTCTTGATCTTGACAGGTAAGCTTTTTTGCTTCCTCCCCCAACTGCATATAACATTTATTCTACCAAATTTATCAGTAACAATTGGCTTCTCGCACAGATGGGCCATCCCTCTTGCTATCATGATATCTTTTTTAGTTCTTTATTGGCGTTGTTACGGTAAAAGGAAACGGGGCGGCCCTTCATTACTGCCTCTGTACAATGGATCATACAGAAGTTCGAATCGCCCAAGAACAGACTGATTATATGTTTGAAAGACCGGTTTAAATCATCGAACATGCACAAAGGAAGGAAGATGGCTGCCTCGTTCCAACCATCAATCCCGTTGGATGGGCCTCATTTTATCGCCGCCCTGCCAATGGATCTCATATTCTTCTCAGCCCCCATGTAACGATGAAGAGGTGGTATAGCTGCTGGTCTAATGTAATTCAAGCACGTAGTACTTAATTTCTCATCTCGCAGTTGTATTGTTCTTACTACGTCATTCTTTTATTATTATTGTTCAAATTCGAAAGAAGCGAATGCTGATATATAAATAGAATGATCTATACCATATGATGTTTGTGAAATCAGAACTGGTAATCTGGTACTGTAGGGAGGAATAGAAGTGGCTGTAGCTGTGCTTTGCAAGAATTTTACTTCTTTAGCAGCCTTATCTGGGCATGTAAGTTTTTCCAACAAACTAGTTTAGCTTTGCAGGTCCCGTTTGGTGGTCAGTTATGACCTAGCACTCTCTTAGTAATTAACTTAGCTCATATCAAGTTTTTAAAAATCTAAATTACATTCACATTTATGATTAAATTATAATATTTTTTGTGTATTATTTTTTTAAAAATGTTTTATAGTATTAAAACCTAAAATAGTGCAAATCACTAAATATTTGAGAAGAAATATAGACATATGTTCAGTATATGATATTTATATTAGTCATCTTAAATGTTTACAAATTTTGTACTGAATTGATTTGTCAAAATCATATTTGTAAATATCAAATTTTGCAACCACTGCAACCAGGATATCAAGTGATACATGTTTATCAATCCATACATGTTGGCTCTCTAAAATAGTATACCGGACGGTACAAATAATAATTAGAACTATAGGCCAAACTGCTACATCCGTCATCACCTCCATGTGTAGCAGTCTACAACCACAAGAACAACCATGTAGATACCTAGCAGCTTCTTCACACAAAATGAAGGCACAGGCACAGTATTCATATATCAACATCAACACCCCAAACCACGAGATTTCCCTCCCTCCATTAGATTATGACAGATGGTAAAGGCTATATCTCACAACAGAATAGCTAGCGGGCATTACTGTAATCTGTTCAAATATTACAACATAAAAGCATATGTTGTGAATGGCCATACATCTGTATCATACATATCACACCAAAGTAACTTGCGTTCCTTCTCTGAAGTTTCCACACAGTGGATTTATGATTTGTGATAATCATGCATCAGATGACAGAGTAACAGATATCTAAAGCAACCACCATCCGCTCAGCTACTGTTTGTTCTGTTCTTGCGAGCTATCTCCCGAGCCCTTTCACGAAGTTCTTCCGGAGATGGAGGCCGAGGGCCATCAGGAGGAATCACCACATAAGGATGCTGGAATAGGAAACAAAACAAACATTAGTTCAAGCAGCTTTAAACCATCATGAAAAGGGAAAGGGGAAGGGAAAGAAACTGAAGCAAAACAATTAAACAGAGGGTACATGGAGAGACAAACTGAACTGGCTATAATGCACGCTAAGGTCTGAGTAATAGTTTTGTTTCTGATCATTCTATAATATAATTATATAAGAATTAAGAGGTAACTTTAGGAATGTTCATCAGCATGAAACCAACAAATCATAACATTATCTGTACAGCACATGCCACAAACACAAGATCAACAGCGCTACCCAGAAATCTAGCAAACTGCCATCGAAAAATACATGAAATAAGGAAACCTGCTGAATGCTTAAGATTAATAGTCCTGCTTGCAAATCTAGCAAACAACATGGTATGACAATTAGCAAGAAAATCTGTAGAATGCTGCAGAAACAACTTGTTCTGTAGACTGATAATTGCTATTTGCCCCAGCCCCCTCATCTCATTCTGTTACCACCTAATCACCTACCAAACCTCTGAATTAGAAACATTTTTCCACAGATATTTCTGAAAATAGATGGCACGGCACCAAACAAGAGGGCATACAGTGTCACATCAGCATGACAGTTCTTAATCATCAGAAGAACAAGAAAGGGGTACATAGATCAATTCGATACATAGTTCAATTCCCTTAGACCAAATTACACATCGCCTCTCTCCTAAACGATGCCATCATTCACCACCATTGTGGTGTTGCCATAATCCAGCACACAATCTGTTGTCAATCAGAGATGCAATTCTAATATGTACCAATCAACAGTAGTATAGTTATTGGCAGATAAACCAACACACCCCCAACGTTTGATACAGCCACGACCTTCCTGAATCTTGGTCAAATTCCTCTCTCTCTAACCAAGTAAATAAAAGAGTAAATTGTATCGTAGGTCTTTAAACTTGCACAAGTGTATCACTTAGGTCATTGAACTTAAGAATTCATCAAATAGATCCCTAAATTTGTGTATGTTAATTAAAATAGGTCCAAATGATGGTTTTGTGATAGAATCTTCTTGTGTGGTAATCAAAATATTAGAATTTCGTTAAGCATGATCATATATCAATCCTAAACAAAAACATCATCTCAACAAAATCTAAAATAGAATTCATATTAATAGTAACCATACATGCATGGTGGGATATTGCATTTTCACAAAACATCAGTGTCATTTGAAATGATTGTGATTGCTATCTAAAGCAATCATCACCTCACCTAACTCCCATTTTTTTCATGAGCACACTGTAGAGTGAATGTCTTCTTTGTAAGCATGTTGCTGTTATAGATTTGGTGATAACGATGAAACTATCGAACCAACAAATATGACAAATTTGTGGATTTTTAAAAATGCCTCGATCACACCTCATGATCCATTCACATGTGATTGACATATCAGCAATTCACCTAACCAACATCATTACAATGTCATCTCCCATTTAAGCAAATTCTGTCATAAAAATGAGTGTTTGACTTATTTTGATTAACAAACACAAGTTCAAAATGTATTTAATGACTTCTCAAATGCAATGACGTAGCTATCACACCCATACAAGTTTAGGGAACTAAGGTACAATTTACTCTAAATAAAACCTCAGCAACCAAGTCCCAAATGTTTAAAAAGACAAGGCCAAGAACCTAAAGTAGCCTACACAAGAAACACCATCCAATCAAATCCATCCAGGAGAGATCCATTCCAGCACAGTTTAAGCAACCATTTCTTGATCGAACCGAACCATGGGGTAATATATGATGATATGATGAGAGAAAGAATTAGAGTACTTACGCGACCGATGAGGTAGTCGAGGATCTTGCGGTCAGAGGTGACGGCATAGGTGAGGGCGATGGGAACAGAGACGTATATCGCGAACTTGGCTATCTCCAGGATCCCCTTCGATGTCCCCAGCGACGACATCCCCCCCTCTCTTTGTGGCTGCCTCCAAATCTCTCTCTCTAACGGCGATGGTGAGAACTGTGGGTACAATAGTGCCACAGCGGCCCACAGCCACGAATAGATATGTTTGATTTGGAACCGGGCCACTACCCTAGTATTACATGCGTTTCATCTGTTAGATTAAACAATAAGGACTTGTTTGGCAAGTCAAGAAATTTTTTCATGTTAAAAAAATCCTGACCGGGAATTCTCCAAACTCATGGGATGTCAAAAAATCCCAGTGGGAAAAGATCCCCGATGGAAAATTTTCCCGCCGACTGTTTGGGAGAGAAGGAAAAAAAAATCCCATCCATTAAAAAATTTTAAAAAACAAAAATTTTAATCCAGAATATTTCAGAAAACTCAATTCAATATGCTACTGTCTTTCTAATAACTCTTATCTTCTGATCTGAAACTTGGTAAGGTGGCTACTAATTGACACAACTTGTCAACTAAAACTACAAGTAAAGCACCTGAAACATATATAACTTGAATCATGATTTCATAACTGCTATTTGCATCAGATATACTCAATCAGGCCACTACACCCTGCTATGATGGTAAAGGCTTAGGAGGGTGTTGACAAGAGTTACCCTAACACAACACAGTTGCTTAATCAACACCATTTGGATTCACAATGCATATCTGGCTGGTGTTAAAGCACTCAGGTATCTAAACATGCAGATTGATATAACAGCAAAGTAGTCTCAGCTAAGATACCACAACTATTGAAGAAGTCATGAAACAGGATGCTCCTTAAATTGGTTTGGCATTCACTTTTGTTACTACTAGTTCTGCATTTCATTTTTGCATTGATTAAACAAATGGACTGCAGGGTTGCAGTTCACTGACTCCAAATTTTGGTGATAAAACATTACTCCAATATGATGATGTGATGAAGCTAGATTTTGGGACTCATATAGATGGTATGTCAACTCATTTGTTTTTTTTTTCCTTTCTATTTTTGGTGCTTCTTGTATACGTAGAAATATAAAGTTTGACTATTTATAACAGCGTGATGTCCTTTCGACAAGTGCTAAATAAAGATATACTCAGATTTCTTGTGAAATAAGAGTAGCAACTATGGGAAAGTCTAGTAAAGCATAAAGTATACTAGAAGAGAAAACATTTAATTGGCACTAAGGTAAACAGCTTAGCAAAATAGAAACAAGATTTGCATCCCATTTAGACAGCAAACCAAATTGGAAATTAGACAGCAAACCAGTAAGCAACATTGAAAAAAACACATTTGGGCAAAAGTGACATTTGCATCACATCACATGAACTAAATTGATCCTCACCACTCTTGTTCTTTTTTAGCACAAAACTCTAGCAGATAATACCTTAGCATGTATTATGTTACTGTGCAAGCATGTATTATGTTACTGTGCATACCAACTTAGATAGGATTTGAACTTGATACAATAACAGACTGACTATATAACATAGCACACAAATAACATGCAAACCAGATTGACTGAAATCAGATAGCAAACCAGACTAAAATCAGATAGCAAATCAGATAGCAAACTTGGACACAGGAGTTACTTGATTCAAACTATATTCAGACAGCAAACCAGATTGATTCACACCTCATTAGGGAAAAAGTGACATTTGCATCACATCGCATGAACTAACCTGGTTTGTCAGGTTCTTCTAGTTTCACTTGATGAAGCACCGGATAGGGAACTCCCTTGGCCCTGGCTGTTCACACCATAGGCAATGGAGGAAAAAATGCATCAGCTTTAGAAATGCCCAAAAAACACTATAACTAACCATCTCATATAAATGTGAAGGCATCCTGAAACACTACACTGAAGCACATACATACTTCTACCCATGTATCCGAACAGAACGAATTATGCAGATAGATATAACAGGAACTAGGAACAAGCATTTCACTGAAGCACATACATACTTCCCCATTTCACTAAGAAAAACTTTGAATGCTATCAATCTTATGAACTGAACTAGAAACAAGCATGGATCTAGGAACAAATCAATAGAAAAAATCTTCTACCCATGGATCTGAACAGAAGAAATTAACATGCAGATAGATGTATTGAAACAAGCAGATAGATCTGTGAAGATCTGAACAGAAGAAATTAACACAAGCAGATAGATCTGTTGAAAAGAAGAGATGGGCAGAAGAATTGGAGATTGCTATGTACCTGGATCAAAGATTTCCAAGCGCTTGTGTTCTTGGTCTGATCTGCTCCGATTTGAGAGAGACTAATACCCCTTGTCACTGGATCTGTGAAGATCTGTGGGAAAAAGGAGCAGCACCAGCACCGGCGCGACGCTACTCTCAGGCGGTCCTCCTCCCCGGCGTCGGCTAGATCTGGACGTTCAGTGCACATAAATCAAAAAACGCCTCCGAAACCCTAGATCTGCGTAACCCTAGATGGGGAGGTGGTGATCTCACCGGAGAGGGAGTGACAGCGTCGTGCGGGAAGGGGTAGGCGGCGGCGTCGAGGCGTCGCAAGGGGAGGGGTAGGCGGCGGCGAGAGAGGTCGCGAGGGGAGGCGTCGTCGCGAGAGAGAGGTGGGGGAAAAAAAAACCCGATTCGGCGGGTTTGGGCCTGAATATTCCCATTCCCAGCCCAACCCAAACGCGTTTTTAGATGGGCCAAATTTAATTGCGGGTGGGATTTTTGCCCCGGATTGGGCGGGAATCGGGGATTCGGCCCAGCCGGGGCTATCAAACAGGCCCTAAACGTTATTGTTGGCCCTTTTATACAAAATTAATATTTTTTGTTTTTTCAATTTTTAGATATTTAAGGCATATCTGACTCGTCTATTACACAATCAGAGGGATGCAAATGCATAGAACAGTTTCTGTGCAGCAACTCCTCTGTTTTAGAGGAGCACATTATGTTTGATCTAGGATATGTTGGTTCATATCCAATAAAAATTAATCCAAATATTAGTCATGGCCAGATGCATGGCATGACTAAAAATTTTGATCACAAACTAAAAATTACCAAATCTTTTGGATGTCAAAATTCGATTTGGCTACTAAATGTTGGACAACCAAATCCCATGTCCAAAATTTGGCCAAAAAATACATGTAAAAAGTATTCAAATGTTGGCTGATTTGTGTTGGCATGCCAAAAAAATTAGTCACAAATCAAACAATAAGCATATGATAGTGGAATAACCAAATTTTAACTTGGTTAAATGTAAAAGTGAACCAAACATATATAGACCAACCATTCAGTGACCATAGCCAACTTTAACTACTGAAATATAGCGAGTATATCATCTGCCGCACATTTAGCAAAATATAGTATTGAAAAATGATTAAATACAGGCTAGATAGTGGCTTGTTGAATCTTAACCATCAAATAAACAAAAGACATATAGTGCTAATATTTTGCTTAATAAAAACTAAGCCATCAAACATTTTTAGAAGTTCCATCCTCTACTGGAATAGTTATGGTTGATATTTTTGACACCATAAAGCCACAATTGATAGGAAACATAGAACTGACTTATTACAAGTATATTGTAGATTTCCAAAAGTGTAATTACTCGAGCAATTCAAATCAAGTTTCAACTTTTGTATATGAGCCTGGCTCAAGCTCTTTCAAGTTCTTGTGGAGCTGAAAATTGGAGCACCAATATTTAGCCAGTCAATACAAATCTTCAAACCGTAAAAATCTATATCAAATGTACCGGAAAATATCCCATAGAAGAAGAATATCGATAAAAACACACACAAAATAGGCAAATAGCATTTCCTTATAAAGGCCCACTTAAAATTATATCAGTGCAAATATGGATCAGGCTGAGCTCGAACCCAACTGTCAAAAAACCTGAATTCATACAGCCCAAACCTGGTCTTAGGGGCTCTCGGGCCAAACCTCATGTCAAGTCAGGCCATCTCAATCCAAAATAGGGTTGGGTTGAGTCCAACCTGACCCGGCTTTCAGACCTCGAATTCAAAGGCCAATCATATGTGCAGTGAGCTCAGGGTGATTCTCAACTATAATAGCTATGTGGACGTAGTTTTTTTTTTATATAATATCTGTTATTTTGATAATATATACCCCAACATACAATATCCAATGAGGACACACGACCTCCGTTTGGCACGAGTCCACGCTCTAACCATGATTTTAATCCACTCTATAACACGTCTTGCTATGGAACTGCACGGAAACGAGGGAACTAAATATCACGGTGCTCGTTTTGCTAATCACTCGTATTTCACTCACACCACCATGTGTCACACCATCCACAAACAACAGCAGCAGAAGTCCCTGAATAATGCATAAACGCCACATCTACAAACAAACATCACAGCATTTGCACTGTCCCTGAAATGTTTCTGTTCTATTTCATCTTTGCAGGGCCATTTGGATCGCATGTCCTCTTCTGGAGAGGGTCCAAGTAATCGAAGCGCTGCAGAGAAGCTGATGTGTCCATCCTCCCTGTAGCCCCGACATTCTCGATCCGAGTTGACAGGGCCATCTCAGGCATGTAACCATTGTTAGCTCCGACATCATTTGCGGTGGCAAAGTAAGCGTTCGGGACATCGTGGATGGGGACAGCAGCATCTGAGGTGACATCGGATGGGGAACCATTAAAGGGAATGCTGAGGGATGACATGTTGGAAATGGCAGGAAACAGTGGGTCAACGACTCTTGTGACCCTCTTCACTGTCTCCTCCGCCATCTTCACCTGAAACTAACTTGATGTTAACTATCCACAAGTGGCAATAGTAGCTAGCATATAACATACCATGGAGCCACCCTGGCTCTCTTCAAAAATAAGTATGATCAATTGTGTGAATTGATTAGTATCAACATTCAGCAATCAATGCTACACCTGATTGCTGTAAGTTTAAATATCTATTAGAAATTAAAAAAGATCCATCCTTTGCAAAAGAACAGCAATTATGATGATTCCTGTTACCAAAATTATGGTTGTAAGAAAAGATAGCAACAAGTTTACTGGAAAAAATTTCAGTATGATGACAGCCTATGCTGCAAGCATCCTTCATCTTAACAGATACACAACATGAGCAAGGAATCTAATTCCGATAACGACTAGGTCCTTTAGGTAATTTGTGAAAACATTCCCGAAGACACAAGATCCACTAGGATATCTGGGACACAAATGCAAAATTAATCCCCCTTGTACTAGGAAAATAACTTTGAGCCTTGTCATGTCATTTCTTCAATCCCATTGTTTACCTCCTGATGGAGACAGCATAGAACCCCATCTTTATCCAAACAAGCCCATGGGGATGGATATAGATCCTAATTCTTGAAAATCAATTTCCAAGGAGATTGGATCAAATCTACCACATCCAAACAGGCCCTTAAATTCGTATTGAAACCCCATAAAAGACAAACAGACACAACATACACTATTTCCAATTAAATGAAGATGGTACTGTATTTGCAACAAGACAGATGCCAATTAAACAGATGTAAAGCTCAAAAAACAGCTGTGTACCTTTGCCCTTAGGGTTTCAACATCAGCTTTTAACACCCTATTGTCAACTGCAGCATCAGTATACTTCTGATTAACATCAGCAAGGCGTCTTAACAAAGATGAATTTTCAACTCTTAATTGTGATGTCTGTAATAATTTGGTAGATTTAAGCTCAGTAACTCAAAACATGTTAGAACTTTCTTGAGTGGCCAAAAGCAACAATTTCAAATACCAGACCTGTTCCTCCAACTCCTTCAGGTGAGCTGCCCTTCTGCTTCTCGAGCGTCTGGCTGATTCCCGATTAGATTGCTTCCTGCAATTAATCAAGAAAATCAATCTCAAAAGTCAAACGATGCATGCCTGACAGCCTCACAAAAAAAGGCTACCACATAAATCCAAATTATACTGTTTACTACTAATAAGCTGACAATGGCACATGATATAACCCAGCAGATCATCATATGATATCGAGACAAATCTTGCAGTGTTAGCTCTCATGCACATGTCCCATGCATTCCTCTATTCACGGGGTGCTGCATTTTTTCCCCCTTGCATGTTGTCTATGCATGTCTGTTTGTGCCCAACGCAATCTTTTTTATATGGATCTATGAGATAGTAGACAACTTGTAGCAAGCATAGCATTGGAACAAGTCAGGCTATAATATTGTCAAGTGCAGAACAATAAGACCATTTAAAGTTAGTTTTGGTGATCAGCTGATCACAATCAGTCTTAATGAGAAAAGAGACAACCATATCCACTACAAACAACTTAACCACCTAAGGAATCCAGAAGCATAAAATCATAGAGCTATGGCCATAAACAAGAGAAGGACAGTAGCAAAAATAGCGTCCCTCGTCAACAACTAGTATAACAGAAAAGCGAAGCAGGCAAAAGAATATGTAGCAGATGCACGTATAATGAAACAAGTTAGACGTATGCACATTTCCCTACCACATCAAAAGGATTACCTCCTCATTACTTTTTCTTCAGTGTGGTTTGTATTTCCCATTGTCTCTGCTTCCCCTTCCATATCCTCATCATCTGATGGCTCCCTTGAGGAAGAGCTAGAGGCTTGCTTTACTGGAACATCTGCATTTTGGTTGAAATGTATACCTGGTCCTCCATTGAGGGCACTAGCTAACTTGTTTTGCACCAGAACCCCATTACCTGTATATGTGCCCACAAACCAAATATATAATGGGAACCAGATGTATGTCACATGAAAAAACAGCATCTAGCTTGTGTAGCATGCAACCAAATACGCAGCTAGATCCAAGTGCCAATTTCAACTATCCAATAGGTAATCAAATTTCCATGCAGATTAGTTATTTTTTTATTTGTTACTCCAAATGCATTGATTAGCAATGAAACTACATACACATCATGTTTTTTGACACCTGATGTTACTTTGATTTCACCAAATGACTTGCATACCTGATAATAAGATCATACTGTCAACTTTTCAAGTATATTGCCCGTTATTGCACAATGATGACACAGGCCCTGAAGCTCCAGGTTTCCTGACTAAAACAGGATACTGCTCGCTAACAGGCAACCCAGCAAACAAGTACTTTAACATGAATTAGAAGAAGAAAATTAATTCCATTCATGATTCTTTTGGAATTCGCAAAAAAGCAACAAATGGAATGAGACAATTCCGGTGGTTTAAGCATTATTTAATAATTATAATCTTGTTTAGACGTTCATTCTAAACATGACTTCATAAGTACTGAGAAGAAATAACAAGACGAGTACCTGCAATGTAATTTTGAGCTCCTATATTAGAACCATCCGAACTCGGCAAGGCTGAATCACCGAGAGAACTCTCTGGAGGCATTGCGCCAGAGGCCTGTAGATGATGATGCAAAAAAACTAAAATTACCACATGGCACAAAGAATTAAACTTTTGCTCATACAAACTAGCAATTAACCCGTGCTCTTGTCCGGTTTACCAATTTTAACACAGAAACATAGGACTAATCACAATACCTAGAACTCGCAACACTATCTATGCAATCTAGATACCTCTGCACGCTTCTAAACACAGAAATGCTCCACAATTCATCCAGACTTATGACTTAAGCGAAGCACACGTAGCCATCCAATCAACGAAGCCTACGAGATTACAATTAGCGATTCGAGAGCTAAAGGATAGTACCCTCCACATGGCGACGGCGGCGAGGTCCTTCTCCAGCTTCTGCCTCATCATCGCATTGTACTCCACGGGGTCCATTGCCGCCGCCACCGCCGCCGGCGGCTGTAGTGGCTTGACCTCCACCACCTCCTCGCCGCCACCCCTCCTCCCGTTTGACTCCGGTCTAGGGTTAGAGTTAGGGTTTGCGGCGGGGCTGTCGAGGATCGCCTCTTCCAGAAACTTCTGGAAGTACCACTCCGAGGTGCACCGGTTCATCGCGCTCCCCGCCGGGCCGACGCCTCCGACGGCGGCCGTCGGCGGAGCTGGCTGCGGTGGTGGGGCCCAGAAGGGGTCGGAGATCTCCCCCACGGAGAAGACGCGCTCCATGTGCGGACGAATCGAATTGAGTCGCGTTTGATTCGAATTTGACGGGATTTTCGAGTGGATTTGGGCAAATGTTTGGACGTTTCGGAGGATTTGAGGATTTCACCAAATGAAGTGGTCCTAATTTAACTATTTGTAAGACAATAGCTACTTTATATAAGAGGTGAGGTAGCTTCGAAGATAAGAAATCGACAAGGGCTCCCTGATTTGGCCTCGAATTCTGAGTACACAATTTTTATTTGGGAATGGCTATGTTACAATATTTTTATAACTCTCGACGACAGCAACAAAATAAGAGAGCTAATGGAAAAGAGTATTTTTGTGGCTTTTCTTGTGTTGTTTTTTTTTTAATATTTAAATTAGTTGTCTGGATTATTAATTTCACGTAATTTTTTATATGATATTGATAATATTAATAGGTTCTAGTACCGGCGTGATGTAAATGTAATAAGTTTTTTTTTTTCAAAGTATCAGCAAAGACGAAAAAGGACAAAAAAATGTATGGTTGGTTTTGTTTGTTGGAAGCTTGGATTACATTGTATTGCACTTCATGTCACATAGGATTATCTGAAATATATTTTGTTGTAGATCATAAGTCAAAATTATTTATTGATGCAAAAGATGTGAGAATACTTTCATTTCTTTTTTATGAAAGTGAAAAAGAAATAGTATGAATGATAAATTTTTTGATTGGAAATTTATGAAGGATAATTTCACATATCAACAGCCAATTATAGCATTATTATATGTCAATCACTACACGATTTCAATATTTTATCCAATTTGTTGGTTCTACAATAAATGCATAACATGAAACAATTTGAGGATTTTTTTTTTCAGTTATTCAATAAATATTGACACATAAAGAAGAAACATGGATTTCTAAATGTCCTATTTAGCACTTTTTTCAAAAAAAGAGAACAATATTCATGTTCCCTTGTGGTGGAGTATGAATGGAGAACCACGTTTTCCCACTACATTTTTCCTATTCCAAAAAAGTAAAGTGAGGAAAAGTCATTGGTTTCTTTTTCTTAACAGTAGATTTGCATATATTTTTCCGCCAACTGTCATAGTCTCACAATCATGTCTTTTTTTTTTCTTTATTTATCTTTTTTTTTTGTGTATTTATTTTTCTTTTTTAGATCTACAAATTCTCATGATCTGCATCAAATATTTTAATCATGTTTGATAGAGATATAGAAGAGCAAAAACGGATACACAAGAAAGAAACAAAGTGTACTCACATGCTCCTTTTATTTGCTTTAAGATTTTAGGTAAGACTCGTGCAGTGTGTGTAGCAACTAACATAGAAATGGTTTATCCATCTAGATAGCGTGTGCAACTTTGACATGTCCATCTGCAGTGTGTAACTTGGAAACAATTTCTTAGGTATCCTCGGCATATTCCTGAAAAATTTTGCTTTGGTATAACAGAGTCTACAAGCTTTTACTCATCCAATCAAAAATCCAAGTCAAAGCTATATGTTGGACTTCTTTTTTTTTTTTTTTCTATTAACAGAGTTCTCGTGCCTGCCTTAATCTGAGATTTAGTTGCACAAGTAATTGACTTTTCCATTCCTTGGTAGGTCTTATAACAGTATAACAGTATCCAATAAGCATTGATGGTCGTTTGATAAACAGTCACATGAATCAAAGTACGATATGTCTGTTTTTTTGTAATATGTATCCATTTATGTTTCCCATGTAACTAAAATATTCTGTGTAGATGATAACTGATAAGAACACATATATTATAAAGAATAAAGTACATAAGAACATAGAAAAGAAAGAAGGCAAGATTGGGCGAGGCAAATGGCGCTGCATTCCATTGCACAAGTAGTTGACTCCCGTTCAGATAATACTGATATATAATATAAGTTAATTGCTGCAAATGCAAAGTGTGCATATAGCCTGTCCAATCTTGACACGGTCTCCGATACGTTTCACCTCTGTTTAAATGTTGATTTGAGAAGTCACTTGCACACGATGAACATGTTGATCCTGAGAAGGCTCAACTTGTCGTAAAAATGAAAAAACACTCTATAGATACTATCATTCACAATTGACAGCAATCATGTTTCCAGAATTAACCTTTGCTTATTCCTTCGAGCATCCGATACAAGCAAAAAATTATTTCACCATACAACACAGCAGTCTCATAACCTTAAATAGAGTGAAAAATCAAACTTTGCAATGCTATAATTTAAACCAGACTACAAAAAAATAATTAATCATCTCTTCTTATATTCCTTGCTGATAAAACTGCTTGCTTCATGGCAGTGCAGCCTTCAGATTCTTGGTGTATTCTTCTAGCCTCTTCAATCCTTCTTCAGGAGAAGCTGCTTCCCCCAGTTGCCTCACCATTGCGCTCCCGATGATCACACCGTCTGCCCCCCATTCTGCGATCTGCATTACAAAACAATCAAGTAACAATGCTGTCTAACAGAGAAAACACTAGTGCTCAAGAAAGTCTGAGTGACTGATTTACCTGCTTCACATGCTCTGGAGTGGAAATGCCAAAGCCGACAGCCACAGCTTTGTCTGTGACCTGTAAAAACAGTAAGAGAAGCTTCGTAAGCATTCGTGAACTTAAATAGCTAGTGTCCTTTGTACAATTACTTAGGAGGTACTGACACTAATTCGCTAAGTAACAATGAAAAGAAATACGAGTTTGCCAACCTCCTTAATCTCCTGAAGAAGAGATTGCACCCGTGAGCTCACATTTGTGCGAGTACCTGTAACTCCAACAGCACTCACCTGTATGGCATACAAGTTAGCCAACATACATCCAATCGGCTATAACCGAAGTAATCTGAGAGTGAAATGGAAGTAAAGGGTGGTGAATGCCATGCAAAGTCTGGATGGGGAAGTCTTGGAGAAGTGATTGAGGTGCGGTAATTTTTTGAACCTTAATTGCCTCTATTTTCCATAATATTTTCAGTTCTAGCATTTTAGCACAGTAGTTTCCAATTTAATGAAGTAAAACTAAGGCAGCACAGGTTATAAGAAACCTTGCTTAATGTGCAATACAACTTCAATACTTGCTCATCATTCTTCTGTCCCTATATACTAGTCTGACTACTTTGAACTACTTGTTGACCTAATGACAAATCTTTTAGGGAATAAATAGTCAGCATATTCTAGATACTTACAAGATAAACAAATCCTTCTGAAGCTTTTGTAATTTCCTTCATTCTTTCTGTTGGTGTAGTTGGTGTTGTCAATAGCACCTGCAAGCATTCATACAAAACAATTTCTGTTAAGTAACTTAAAGAGCATAACAAAAATAGTGTGAACTTGAGATACATTGATGAATAAGACATCTTTGTTGTCCATTTGGCTGCTATCATGTGAATCAGATCCGGCAAGTTACTAGAACAACGGGAAAAAACAGTGAGAGATGACCTACCAGCTCTAGGTTGTTCTTAGCGGCTTCATTCCTCAAAACCTCTGTCTCTTCCAAAGGAACATCAGGCACAACAAGACCTGTAAATTAAAAATTGTAAATAGATAACTAACAAGGAAGAAAAAAATGAGAGAAAATTATAAGAAGGATAACTTCTAGATAGCCTAAACATCTATCAATAGAAGAGGGCACAATCCCAAAAGCAAATTTAGGCATTTTCTCCACATAATAGAACATAGACATTAGAACATTCAGCGTACATAACTACATTTGACAAGTTGGTTAAAGTAATTTGGATGGAACTAGACCATCACTTCAAGCTAGACAGGCAAATATATGAGTAAGAGTCATTTTAAACTAGTAGAACATCATTAAATTCATATAATTCACTATCTAAGACAGATTACCATGTACACCGGCCTCTTTGATGGTAGCCATGAAGTTTGCAACACCACGCTTCAAGATCGGGTTGTAATATGTAAAAATTGCTATTGGGCAAGACAGCTCAGGTATCACCTCCTTCAGCATGGACATGACAGAATCCAATGTGGCACCATTTGCTAGCGCTCGTGAAGCAGAAGCCTAATATGATGCAACCAAAACTCATAAGCTGTAGAACACAAACATTACAGAAGATAACTGCACATAAAATCAAAACATATTAAGTCAATACCTGAATAACTGGACCATCAGCCAACGGGTCTGAGTAGGGAACACCTAGTTCGATCACGTCTGAACCGCAAGCATCGAGAACCTTCAATGCTTTTGCTGTGGTTGCCAAGTCAGGGTCACCGGCAGTGATGAATGGGATAAACGCAGTCTGAAAATTTCCAAGGATCAGAGAGACAGCTTAAGCTAAATTCCAAAATAAGAAAAATGAGGCATCAACCATCATACTGATGCAGACATATATCAGATAATGGCATCTTCTCAGCAACTTGAATACAAATATTGCAGCACAAACATGTGAACAGATTTTAGCACAACACTCCACAAATTGCAGGGAACAAGAAACACAATTGAAAGGGAAAACTCCATTCAACACTAATTTCCAAGAAACGATTTTTTTTACTACGTTATACAACAAAATAGCACTGGATTAACATAGCCAAAGCAACAAACGGGTAAGATTAATCCAAAAGTTTAATTCTTTGACAAAACCTGGGCCAATATGGACCATCCCAACCAGAATTCAACTCCACAAGAACCCAAGAACCACAGTCCCCATCACTCTATGTATGCATCATAATCTCCACGACTTTGTTTTCTTACACATTTATGAAAAAAAATACACTAGATTAACAAAACCAAGTAATTTATGCGTAACACTAATCCAAAAGTTTGATTCTTTCACAAAACCTGGACCAATCTTGACCATCCCAAAACGAATTTAACCCCACAACAACGCAAGAACCACAGCTCTTTGACTTTTATCTATTCAATTCCAAAGCCAATTTAACACAACAAACGTAACAATATAACAAGCACGAGATTCAAGCTCAACCTAACCCCTAACCCACCAATTTTAACAAGCAGAGGATTAGAACAAAGCTCATTTCTATTCCACACAATTCATCCCAAACTATACAGCCCCAGCGCAAGATCCTACCTTTCCCTGCCCCTTGAGCGTGGAGAAGGTATCGGCGATGTTCCTCTTGTCAGCGGCCACGGCGGCCGCCCTGATGGATGCCATGGGCGCGACCACCCGGAACGAGACCCTCCCCGCGCCCCGCCTCGGCGCCGCGGCCAGCGAAGCCGACGAAGACACCGCCGCCGCGGCTGCGGCCACGGAGGTCAGGGAGGAAGCCTTGAGGGCGAATGCCATGGATGGAGGTGCGGTGCGGTGCGGTGCGGTTGTTGGTGGTGCTTGCGCGCTAGGTGTTCGACGGCGTGCTGCAGTGGGCGAAGACACTTAGACACGGCCGGCGAAGTATTAATAGGCGACTGGGGGGGTTGGTGGGGTGTGTTATTGTGGCACGTGCGTACGATTACAATTTACATGTGTTGTTTTCGTTTTGTTTCATGTTATTATTCCCCCGTCTAGTACTGGAAATAAAATAATATTATATTAGTGCGGCGTCTTATCAAGATTAATAGATTGTTTGATTTGTGTCATAAAATTATCTAGTTTAAAATCTGTATAAGTCTGATATGTGTCTAGATATTATTTTTACTAGTGTTCGTAGTATAATTAATTATATGTTCATGTCACTCTTGATCCTAACTTATTGTACCTAACTTACTCGTATGCTCAAAATGGAGTGTCAAGCACTCTCAGATTGACAAATTATAGATTGTTTGATTTGTGTCATAAAATTATCTAGTTTAAAATCTGTATAAGTCTGATATGTGTCTAGATATTATTTTTACTAGTGTTCGTAGTATAATTAATTATATGTTCATGTCACTCTTGATCCTAACTTATTGTACCTAACTTACTCGTATGCTCAAAATGGAGTGTCAAGCACTCTCAGATTGACAAATTATAGATTGTTTGATTTGTGTCATAAAATTATCTAGTTTAAAATCTGTATAAGTCTGATATGTGTCTAGATATTATTTTTACTAGTGTTCGTAGTATAATTAATTATATGTTCATGTCACTCTTGATCCTAACTTATTGTACCTAACTTACTCGTATGCTCAAAATGGAGTGTCAAGCACTCTCAGATTGACAAATTATATGTCTACTTCCAAGCAATTTGAAAATCCATTTGCAATACACGAAATATGATTGGTTGGAAGCCCATCCATGAAGATTCTCCCTTCTTTTACGTGAAATTCTCCATTCAATAATCATCCACAATGTATCAATCAAACAACTCAATCTCAGACATGTCTCAATAGCCAAGACTCTTTAATATTTCATATAACTTTCTAGCCTATTTTGTAGTCAGAAATATCACCTAGGTCACCAATCAAACGAATTCTAAATTTATTTGATAATCATTTTTTAAGAACTTAAACTTATAAACTCAATAAACTCCTTCAACCACCAACTTAAATTTATTAGAGTTCTTCTAATGTGAGAGTGACATAAAATCATAAAATATTTTTTAAGAAAACTTCTTGTTTAAACTAACTTTAGTCTATAATGTCATCAATTGAAGTGGGAGCTGAAACTCATCTATTAGACTGAGATTAATCTTTCCCAAACTTTTTGTAATTTGATGGAACATTTCCTCATATCAAAATCATTCTACATGCCGGTTCTTCCCCTCCATCTTAGAAGGGAAAAAAAAGAAGAAAAAAAAATAGGCAGTGCCGTGTGAATGTAAACAAGGAAGGCTTGTATGTACTTGTCAACGTGCTAAAATATTGACATGTTTGAAATGGCAAATTAAATTGTAAATTTTTGGGCCATGCAAGCAGTCATCAACAACCATGGATTTATTGACTAGTACTAGTAGTAGCATGACCACATTTTCCATTTTTTTATATGTGATTACAAGAACATCATGGCATTTAAGATGGACTATGTCAAATGTTTTGGTACTTTGGCATGTAAATTGTTGTAAAAATTGTCAGTAATGTCCAGTTAACGAGAGATATAGTTTTAGTTTAAACTCATTGAAAGTTTTAGTTCTCTCAAATAAAGTGTAATTGAAATAGTTTTTTAGGTAAGTTGAAATCCCTTTCCTATTGATAAATCGAATCTAGCTACTTGGTTGCATGTAAATTGTTGTACAGTGTCACTGAGATCAAGTTTAGGAGAGATAAAAGTTTCAACTTAAAGTCGCTGAAGGTTCAAGCTCTGTTAAGAAGGGTGCAATTGAAATAGCTTCTCCAGTAACTAAAATCACACTTTGTATTGATAAACTCGAGCACTCTCTTTCTCAACTTCTCTAAGAAATCAATTTCTGAAAATAAAACTAAAACCCTCCTAACAGACCCTAATAGATGTCAAAAATTGAATGAGCTTGTTTTCTAATTAGCATGAACTAAGAACTATCCTTAAACTAAGAGAATGATAACTATAGTCTTAATCACTTTTTCAAATCTAAATGGTATAGATCAAGTTGGATAGCTCAAGAGGCTTAGTTTTTTTTTTTAGTGTATTCTTCTATATTTCATTCTTTGTAACTTATGATTCTCCGTAATTTGCACCAAATATTTTTGTTCATTTATAACTTGCTTCTCTACAGTAAAAAAAGTTATTGTAAATATATTGTATCTATCTCCATCCATTGGATTAAACATCTAACAAGTCATGATAGATCTTTTGATTAAAAATTTAATATTTTTTTGTGACTTTTAATTTTGAGATACATGAAGCATCCGTTGCATAATCGGACGATCAAAGATGCACATAGTTTCCTTTGTGACAATAGCCTAACACAGAAAGATAGAGGGTATAGGCTGGTCTACAAAGTTAGAAGCAACTTTAGGAGAAGTGCATTTGTTTTTCTTTTAAGGTACTGTTCTTCTGTTGTTGGTGTGATTTGTGAGCCTTTTTGACTCTCTCTGGCTGCTGCCAAGCTAGGGGAAGGAAGAAGGCAAAAGGAAGGTTGGGTTTGTATTGGGACTTAGCCATCTATTAAGACCAAATAGAACTTCTTTTTTTTTTTTTAAGTGAAATCCAGCTCATCACTTCGACGTCATTCTCCCAATGGATTCTGATAGACAGAAGCTACGTGTACACCGTGGTTGGTGAGCCGACGGTGATGTCCCGGCCAATGGGCTGCCGGTGATGTTCACTCCATGTCAATTAACGAGAGCCATGTCGGTATCTATGGATTTTTTTTTTAAGATTTAGAGGTTGACGATTTGTTCTTTCTGGAAACTTAGTTGTGTGTTGTTTTCAAGGAGTTTACTAGGAAACATCATCTTACCCCTCTTATTATTAAATATAACAATAATTTTACTAAAAATAATTAAAAAGAATATAATCATTGACATGAGACTCACATATTAGTTATTGTAATTTTTATTTGTCTCTCTCAAGTCCTACTCCACTCTCTTTCTCTCTTCCATCTCTTTTTCTGTCCCTCTTCTTATAAAAGTGGTGATAAGACCCAGCGGCAGTGAGGATCGCACATCACCTCAATCTCTTCCTCTCTAGCCCTCCCTCTCTCTCCTATCTCTTTCTTTTTAGTCCTCCCCTTCTTGCATTCCCGACAGCGAGGCCTAGCGGGCTAGAAAGGAAGAGCTGGAGAGAAGTGAATTGAGGTGACTTGCTATACTTGCCACCACACTTGCCGAGGAGAGGAATAGAGAGAGAGAGAGAGAAGAGAGTGTGGGGGTAGGACTACAGAAAGAAAGAATAAAAAATCACAATCACTGATATGTAAGATCCACATATCAATGATTGTATTTTTTTTTATTATTTTTAGTAAATAATTATTATATCTAATAGTAAAATAATGAGATGGGTGAAACGAAAAAAATACTTGTGGGAATGCAAATATTTTAAAATGACATTTGAGGTGTATGTAGCAATGGGCCTAACTTCTGATAGGATTTTTAAGGAAAAACAACTACCTGTACCCTAAACAGCCCCCAATATTATTGTAGATATGTAACTTGTAATGAACATTAATTTACTATAATTTGGTATTCCAAAGTCTTCGTTTAGAGTTGTGGTAGGACTTGTGATGTAGTATATGAAACAATTACATCTAAAAATAATATGTCAAATGGAATATTTTTCAGAATACATTGCCCGTCAAATATAGAAATTTCAAAACTAACCCAAAATTTTAAAAAATTTCAAAACTAACCTTCAGTCACGAGACGAGTGTGCGACTGATCTTTAATTGCTAACTAGGCTAGCGATTGAAGACGTGACACGGCCTAATGCACCACTGGTCCAACTCGCGTGCCACACCAACAAATTACACAAATTGGTTATAGTCTAGTCGGTGAAGAGACTCTCTTTCTACAAAGAGACCACACCGCAAATATTTGTGTGCTTTTAGTCGCTAGTTGGAAGTTAGTTTTGAAATTTTGTAAAATTTTGGGTTAGTTTTGAAATTTTTTTTATTGAGTTATTCTTTAAAAAAAATTCAAAAGTTAGACCCTATTTTGGACTTAGTTTTTTTTATTGTTATACATTCCCAGAGGGAGAAACTCTCTAAAGTATAAACAGGTTCCTTCCATGGCGACCCCCTCACTCTTTGATGATCAAACAAGTGAGAGTGAGGATTTTTCATAAATAGGATTATAGGACATCGTTATCATAGGCCCATGTCGTTTGCCAAACATAGCCCTAAAAATGAGTTGTGTTCATCACCTTTCTTTTTCAGGCCCACAGCCCATAAACTCTCTCTATCTCCGCGTCTCTACTAAAAAAACGCCAAACAACCCCGACCCCTCTTCACACATGCCATGTAAACTTCTCTTAACCTTTCTCTCCCTCCCTCCCTCCCTCCCTCTTAAGTCCTACCCGAAGCTTCCCCCACTGACCGGTGTGGCCCACTTCGCCGGAGCAGCCTCACATGGCCGGGCAGCCGCCGCCCACCCCCGAGGACGACTTCCTCGAGCAGTTCTTTTCCACGCCCTCCTATTCCTCCGCCGCGGCGGCTACCGCCGGCGGTGACCAGCCCTTCCTCCTCGCCCTCAGCCTCGACGCCGCCGCCGCCGAGGCCTCCGGCAGCGGCAAGCGCCTCCACGACGACCCCGACGGCGGCAAGGCGGTGAGCTCCCACTAACTAACCTTACCCTCTTCTTACCCTGAAGTGAAGTGAACTGAAGTGGAGGGTCTTCTTGTATTTTCGCTCTGGCTCTGCAGGAGCGCGACTCCGTGCAGCTCTCCGGCCTATTCCCCCCGGTGTTCGCCGCCGGTGGCGTGCAGCCGAACCACCACCGCCCCGGCCCGCCTCCGCAGGTTGCACTCACTACGGAACCCCCATATCTGAAGCGAAAGCTGTGTGCTTTGTTTAGGAATTCTTGGAGCCAATGCTAATTCCTTTGTGTGTGTGGTTGTTGTGCTATGTAGGTGTTCCACACGCAGCCGAAGCCGGGTGAAGGAGCCATGGCGCATCAGCCGCCAGCACCACGGCCGAAGGTGCGTGCACGGCGCGGGCAGGCAACGGATCCCCACAGTATCGCGGAGAGGGTAATGATGCCATCTGTCTCCATAACTGAAATTGTGTACTAGCTTAAGGAAGCTTTATGTGTAGTGCAAGTATGAAGTTTGCAATTGTGGGTACTGGTTGTCTGGTTGGTGATGCCATTCCTAATAGAAACAAGATCATGGACCGTTGCCGTGCAAGCAACCAGCAATTTTAGAAAAGGTTTTTGTATTAGCCTTTTGATTTCCATGATGTTGTATTATGTTAGAAGTATCCTCCTTTTGAAAACGAGTACATCAAACTGGAATCTTGTTATGTGTTGAATGTGCTATGATTTGAGGTACCTTATTTTTGAGGCTCGCGTATGCTTGTTAGAGCTTCAGTAATGTATTGCCAATACTTGTAGAATTAACTGGGTACCTTATCGCTTGTACTTTACTCATGTTAGTTTCCACCTTTATTTTTAACTAGAATTTTTTTTTCAGACTTTTTTTTAGGATCTTAGTTCTTTTAGCAGCGTTTTGAACCATCCTTTGTTCCAACGCAGCTAAGAAGAGAGAGAATAGCAGAAAGGATGAGGGCCTTGCAGGAATTGGTCCCCAACACAAACAAGGTAATCATTTTTATTATGCTTCTAGATGATATTATAAAGTGAAGACTTGGAATGTTCACATGCCTACCGTTTATGGAATTTTCAACAAGTGGTCCGGGCTCATGATTTCTGAGAGTAGTGTACAATATCTTTGCAGTCTGATCCTACTTGTTTTTATAAATAAACCTCCTCCTCTTTAAAATAGTTCCTTATTATATATTGATTCTATTCCCAGATAATTATGCTCTCTAGAGGTAGTATGTATCCCCATTTGAGATAACATAAGCTTGTAATCCTCCCAGTTTACAAGCCTGTAATCCTTTTGTCACTTTATTACAGCTTTTTAGTCATTCTGTAACTCCAAAAGACGTCAAACATCATTTTGCTGACTTCTTTTAAACTGTGCAGACAGATAGGGCAGCAATGCTAGACGAGATCCTCGATTATGTGAAGTTTCTGAGGCTTCAAGTAAAGGTATGATTGCCTATCTTACTATTTTAGACAACAGCTCATGTTTTAAGCTGTTTGATCTGGACGCTTGATTCCATAATGTCAGGTTCTGAGTATGAGCAGACTGGGTGGTGCTGGCGCTGTTGCACAGCTGGTTGCTGATATTCCACTCTCAGTTAAGGTGATCCTCTAACAAATATCAAATTTTGGATTCTAAAAAACAAATATAGAATTTTGCACTACTAGCTTCTGTTGAATTCACTTCAGATGGCATTCAATTAAGATGGCCTGATTATCTCAAATTGTTTCTTATTTGTTGTTCCATTGTACAACTGTAAGAGGTGCCCTTACTAAAATAAACAAGAGAAGATTGTTCTGTAAAACGGTGCTTTTGCACTTCTGTGTGCCATTTACTCATGTTCTTCTGCCTTGTAGTGCTAATTCTTGAGGAATTATTCTTGCCTCGTGCTATCATTTTCATCTGGCAAAGGTGCTGGGTATTCCTGCTGCTTTAGAGATGTGTTCCCACACACCCGTATTTTCATGAGACATGCAAACTCAAAAATATTCTATGGTCTTTGTTTTCATATTGACGACCATCTCTATGGTTCCTAAAACCTGTTGTTGTGATATGAATGCATTATCAGATTTTGGTTGAGAATATTTTGTCATCCCAGTATGCATATACTCAGATTTCCCTTGTCTTCAGTCCTTCAGAAATCTGTTATGAACCTCTCTGTTTTTCTCTTTTTGTAGCTGCCCATTCCTTTTTTTCTAGGTAGTGATGGAGAAAGATTTTTTTACTCTTTATTGACTTGATTTATTTGATTATCTGTTGGTACGTCATGTCAACGTACACTGTAGGTTCTTGTTGCTGTCAACGACAACGAGTCCAGTATATCTTTTTGTTTAACAGCTACCAACATTTAATATTGACTAATGAGTTGGCTAGATGAAATATTTTAATTGTATTTTCTTGATCTCCTCAAGCAAATGCCTCAGCATCATTATAATTGTTTGAACATAGCATTGTTTACATGTACGCTCACCCTGTTTTCAGAAGCTAAATGTAAAACTTCTGTTTGACAATTTTGTGTCCTTGTAGCATTAACGCCCTGATGGTGATGTTGCAATATGGCAGTAATTCTTTCTTTGAATAATAATGTCTTGACTTTATGAATCTTTTTAAGTCTTCCGTCAGTTGCACCACATCTTTTGGTTGTTAAACTGTACCTTGCTTGAATGACATTAGGAGGAGGCAAGTGACAGTGGGAGCAAACAGCAGATTTGGGAAAAGTGGTCAACCGATGGCACAGAAAGGCAGGTAGCGAAGCTGATGGAAGAAGACATCGGGGCGGCAATGCAACTCCTCCAATCCAAAGCGCTATGCATGATGCCAATCTCACTTGCCATGGCGATCTATGACACACAACATCTGCAGGAGGGTCACTCGCTGAAGCCTGAACCACATACTCCTTCATAGTATGGTAGCAACAGCTTTAGCATGCACCCCTGCTACTACTAGGCGTCGACCTACCCAAGTGTAAGATAAAAACTTCATGTTTTGGTTGACTAACAATAAACCAGGAAAAGACCTAAAAGATCCCCTCCACTTGAAATTGTAGCAATGGTATATGATTTCGCCTACACCTTTTCCTCTTTTGTTCAAAAGTGCTTTGATTGCAGGGATATGGTAAGCAAGTAGCAACCTGCTCATGCTCCTGCACCATTCAATGCCCCTGAGTGTGCAACTGATGAGGAGAGCTACCAAAGAGTCTAGCTTGCTCTCATATTGTTTCCTTTTGGGTCTGTAGTGCACTAGCCATACACATTGTGGTGGGGTCGACCGCACTTTTAGTAGTGGGTGTTCGGACTAATCAAAAGGGGGCTGATGTATGTGTGAAGTCCTTACAATTGGTTGACAAAATCTGAAAGAATGTTTGAGATGGAAGATGATGTTGATGGTGAATGGTGGTGCTATTTCTTGTCTATTTCTTCCAAAGTGGAAAATGGAGATTTTGGTCAATGGAGGCCGAGCATGCGCTAATCCGCTTGCTGGTGAGTGGTAGCGTGCGCCTTTATGTACTTTACTTTTCTGTTTTCTAGTCATCGTCGTGATAAGAACTGCCATCTGAAGTTTAGCATCTCCTGTTTTGTTGGTTCAGACATGAAATTATATATATCTTTGTGCTTAACAAATCTTCAGGGTTTATACTTCCATTTTAGTTGTGGGTAACTGCTGTTGTTGCACTATTTACTGCTGGCAATCTCATGGTTTTTCCAAGCGTGCTAATTATTTGTGATTTGTGAATGTATCCAACCATGCACATTTGAAAAGTTGTATGATGCTTAAATTTTTACTGTTAAATGTTAATAGTTCACAGCAGTTGTTGCTATTACTTTTCTCTGAGGTTTCCTGCTTAACCACCTTGTGAAGTTTCCACTAATGGATCAGGAGTAGGTGATAAAGTGCAGTTCAGTATGTTGCATCCTGCTTTCCAAAAAGGTTTAATTATTTTTCATTATTTGTACTAGTTGGAATGCCATTTTTTAAAAAAATATTAATAAAAATAAACATAGTGGCGATGTTTTTTTTTTTTTTTTTTTTTTTTTTTTTTTTATAAAGGGCAATTTCTTTTGAAATTATAGCAGAAAATTATTACTCAAATAGTGTGGTTGGTGGTCCAAATGTTTTAATACTTTAATTCATCACTGTACTCTTTACTCTGTGTCTGTGATACTACTACATTTGTGTGCAATACACTTGTTTATTCGTATTTCCCTTGGCATGCTCTGCAATATCATATGTTCATACAATCATGCATTCATACATTTATTCTTCGTTTGGTTGTACAACAAACCATCTTTTATATATATATATATATATATATATTTTGTAAAAAGGAGTGCTTTGTTGAACAAGTTGTAGGTGACCTTCTATTATATTGATTTCGTTTGGCCTCGTTTTGAATTTCCTATCAGCCAGTTCATTTGTCTGTGTTTGTAAACTTAACACTGTCGGGGCTACTGGTTAGAGCATTTAACTAGGGCTTACAGGTAAAAAGATAATGTCATCAAATCTCACCAATAATGAATAATTCACACAACAGGGCCCAATGGGATTTATAATCAACAGATGTTAGCTTTTCAGCATTGGTCTTCACCAATACCTTTGCTAGTTGAGTTATAATTGCTTGGTGTCTCTGTCCATAAATTTGGATTGAAATTGCTTATATTTGATTATTTTTCTTGAGAACCTCGAAGCGCGCAGTTTGTAGATCCCATAGCCTCACATCGCACGCACACCCACATCCACCTGTGTGTATCACTAACAAGTGGTCCATAGAGAGTTGGGTCAATATATCACTAACAATTTTTGGTGAGGCGTGGGTGTGATTGAGCGCGCTTGAGTCGTGTGGGCCCATGCGTCAGGTGAACCTGCAACCTACGACGCGCTCAGCTCCATTCCGAGCCAAGCTGGCAGTGGCGTGGTGCTTCACACTAGGACTTTGCAGCCCATTGGAGATGTCCTTGGGCGACACATCGCTGACCAACTAGCAAATACACAAAAACTAGGGGGACAAAACTACAAAATGCTCAGTAACAAACTTGGACCCGTACACAGTAACGAGCGAAGCCCCACAGGAGACGGACCCCACCGGCCTGACTCCTAACTCCTAAGTGGGTGTAATATAAAGTAATCGAAAGGTCTTATATGAATAAATATAGACCGTGCATGTTAGCCAGGGTTGCTTGTGCAAAATTCTCTGCAACTAATTTCCACCTAGATCTGGGCCGTACAAGTTCAATCGAACGGTGCCCGTTGCTTCGCGAGCCAGACGCTGGGGGCGACCTTTTGCAAAAATACCCCTGCCACTTTTCCCGTCTCCACCAAGCTCTTGCTCCGCAGGTCACACACACTACTCTCAGATTTCCAAAAAAAAAAAAAAAAAAAGCTTCGATCTTTGCGTGGTTCCCATGGCTAGAGTTTACCCAAATGAATCCTCTGTTCTGTGCGCTCGATTAGGTGTCTGCGTTTAGGATTTCTAAGCGTTTCAAGGAGAATTTAGGGGCGTTGATGGATCAAATTGATGGTTTCTTTACGAATAATAGAAACACAAAAAAAAGAAATGTTTGGCATTGTGCGCGAATCAATCAATGTTTCACCAGGGAAGTAACTCAAGCATATATGACAAAGTGCAAGAACTCGATCTGGCGGCGATCAACTGTTCCACGCATGCTTGCCGGAGATCGCGGCCTTGCCCGAACTGCCCTGACAGCTTCACCGTCAGGTGAAGATCGGCGGCATAACGCGGGGCCAAGATCGCCGGTGTGGGGTTCCTTTTGCAAAAAATTCCCTTCGCCACTGCTTCTATTGCGCCTCAATCCGGACCGCATAGTCTTCATCGGACGGCTCCGGTTGAATCGTACCTTCCACTCCCCTCCGGCGCGACGCAGCATCCGCCGCCAGAGGCCCGGCGGTCGTCGCGGTGGAGCAAGTGGATCAGGAAGCGGTTGCGCCCACAAGATGGAGCGCACGTACGCCGTCGCTGCGTGGCACGTACGTACGGCTGCGGCTGTTAATGTTGATCGGAGAAGAAGCAACCACGGCTGCCTCCGGCAACACTTAACACGGCGGCCATTAGCATGCATGGAAGCTCCAGATTTTAGGGTGCATGGGAAATTCATGACGTAATGAATGCATTCACTGTCTGGTACGTCTACACTTGCTCTAAATCTTTCTAGTAATGATAGTTAGGGACCTCCACTGGATGGATTGCTCAAAAATCTATGATAATACTTTACTGAGAAAACTATTTGGTGGAAGCATCTGAGTTAGGATATCTAGCACTATCTGCCTACTTGAGCAAAACAATAGCTTAGAGATCTTGCTTTGCAGTTTGCACTCTCATGCTACATTAATCCACATGTGAAGTCTCATTATATTACTAATCTGGAGTGCCAAACAAAAATTGAGGCTTTTCTCCTGCTCAAGTGCAGTTCAAGACTGATAAAATTTAATTGAAGAAGTTAGTTACATGGTGTTTGGTTCAAAGTTATAATCATAATCATAACGAGTTTCATAATTCATTGGGAGTGTTGGTGGAATAGATGTGAAATACATCTTAACTTGGATGTATTAAAATTTATTTAGGTGGAATCATGGAGCATTATGTTTATAGAGTAATCTAATCAAATAGCAAGTAATATATTCTCTTTATGAGTAATGAGAATACGGCACAAAAATCTTTAAACCAAATGCCACCGCAATGTTTTTTTTAATGTATTCTCTTGATGTAAAATGATCTTTCAGATTCTAATCCATTCCTCCATTTTACAGTAACAATCAGTATTCAGAAATTACCGACTCTCACTGAACTCTTTCCATTGCCCATCTACTGATGTTACTGCAAGGACATGCTTCTGATCCTTTGCTAGGCTGTGAACTGATTGTCGCCATGGTCATCATCGGCTTGCAACTCCGAAATCTCATGACCTGTAACCCTGATGTGAATATTGTGCTGTCTCCTTGATGACTGATTCGTATCGGTTCTGGTGGGTCTACTGCTAGATTGTCTGAAGAAGCAAAAACATACACCCTATATGTTGCAACTTTCAAGAACACAGTTTTACCTCTGTGTTACCATCGTCTGTTCTTTGTTACAATCAAACCGAACAGCTTATCTTGTTTTCTCGACTTCTGACGAGTGACGATACGATAGCAGGCTGTCGGGTGTCGTCTTCGAGGGTATTTCTTCAGGTGTTGGTCCAGTTCATGAGTTGGTTTGCTGGAGAATTCCTGGAAGTTTCAGGTACACTGTGCCACATTAATTATCCATGACAGTATTGTGTCTGTATTGTTTTTTAGCTCTGCTTCTGCTGCACTGCACATGATATGTCACAATATGCTCTTCTGAATAACATGGCTTCTGTGCATTTGGAGGTTTCTAAGGAGCTTCATTCTTGATATGTATGTGCCCTGCCCCTGTTTTGTCTGACAGCACTAGGCAAGCACCTTGTTTTCACAAATTGCTGAAACCAATGGTCTGTACTCTGTTGGTTGCATCTTTTTTCTTTTCTTTTTTTTCTTTGAAAAATAGAAACTCTTTTAGACAGATCAATTCATGTTCCTCTTCCTTCATATGTGGCACATTATCATCGTTCAAACTTGCATGTTCTGTTTCTACACACATTGGTGTTTCTTTCTTGAGGGCACTTGGGTCCCCGTAATATGTGCCAAGTATATTACACACTATAGAAAGAGGACACAAAAGGAAATAGACAAGTCACATTTTCTTATGAATTTTTTGACTTTTGACATAAACATTAATGTTGATGCAGAAGAATTGCTTGTGATAGTAAGGTTGGTCAGATCTGAGACACTTCATGGCAAATTGTTCATGTGTACCTCCTGTTGAATTCGTTCCATGCAAATAATGGGTAATATATCTATGATTAAATCTCTGGTTATCTGGTAAATGAAATCCCTGTTGGAATTTACTCAGATCCAGTACCATCATATCTGTCGAGAAAAAAGCAAAAATTTGATCTGAAAAATACTAGATTTTCACTGTATTTATTACCAGCTCACACCCAAAAAAAAAAAGATCTTACGATAGAAGTGACCAAATTTAAGTCAAATTTCCCCACTTTTTTCCCTTATTTTTCTCCACCTCAGCCTTAGATTCATACAAAACATAAATTAAAAAAAAAGGCCTAGTTAAGACTATATACACAATTCTCAGATCCTCATTCTCTTTGGATGCAGAAACAGATCCTGCTCGTTTTCTCTGTACATTTGCTTAATCCCCATGCATCTTAAATCAATTTCATGATCATTAATTCCATTGGTTTATCATCTTCATGCCTCTTAGCTAATCACCTTGCTTCAGACCCTCTCATTATCCTCAGCTTCTTGCAAGAAGATATAAACATACTGCAAAACACGGTCAACACATAAATTAACCTCATGTACGCTTCATATCTACAAAAACAAAATGAGCTGAGCCGACCGATCAGTATGGAAATGAATCATGTTCACTAGATCATGAGATGCTAACAATGCTAGCTTCTCATAATCAGATCGATCTGCTCAGATTATGAGTTTATTTTCTCTTATTTTAAAAAGAGTTCTTGTCTAATACACTCACAAACATAAACATATACGGAGAATCAGATGAGATGACACTTACTCCCAAGGCACATCTCCCACAAGCATAAGGTCACCATCCTTGTCCTCATAAGCAAGGGCAAAATCTTCACTGCAGCCATTATCTGAAGCTGAGAAGCACTTGATGAACAGCAAGTCAAGTGCCTCTCTCAGCTCCTTGTACCCCTTGTACATCGTGAGATCAATCTTTCTTAGGTATGGAGCTCCATCCATGCTCACCTTCACAAATTGATGTTGCTGTTGTTCAGTCTTCTTGGCTGCTTGGAAGGTGTTCTTCCTGTATGCCCTCACTGGTGGCCAACCTACCACTTGCGTCCTGAAAACATTTCATGAACAATTTTGTAAGTAAATCACCTCAATCAAGCTCAAATACTGTGTCGTATCATGTCGTGCATAAATTTTGAGATGTACATACTTGGGCGCTGTGGTGATGTCTTGGTCATCGCCCGCCGGCCCAGTCCCCAAGGTCTTGCTTTTCACGTCGTCGAACGGGCGTTTCGCCCCGGCAGATGACGGCGGCAGTTTCTTATTAGGCCGATCGATGCTGCCGGGCGGCCCAAGCCGTAGCTCGGTGACACTGAGGTTCTCTGTGTTGATCTCCATAGAGTTGTGATGGATGGATTAAGACTCTGGAGAGAAGATAGGGCTAGATGGAATGAAAACTTTGGCAATGGTGTGGGACTACAATGCTGTTCTTTTTTGTGTGTATTTATAGGGGTAGTTGTAGCAAAGCTTTCCACGAGGGAAGAATTTTAATTAGAGGAGGCAATCGTACGTGTCTAGCGGTCGGGCGGCAATGGGGCCCAGGCACTGACGCGCTGGGGGGCCGATGGGGAAGTGAGCCCCACAGCGCTGTGTGTGGGCCCCGGCCGACAGGTGGGGCCGGAGGTTTTGGATTGGGTCGGGGGAGATTCCGTGGGGGGCCCGGGGCGGTTGGGCTGTAGGAGCAGCCCATGTGGGGTGCTGGGGCCCACTGCCAGTGGGCCAGACAGGAGCACGTGCTTGGTGTGGGGACCCCTGGATCCATGGATTACACGTGTCGCGCGGCGGTTCCTTGGCTAAAGTACTTACAATTACATGAAAAAATTTTTGAGGAAAAAAAAATGATAGCCTAAAAAAATTCGAAGATTTAAAATTAAAAAATATGACAATAAGAAAATATGACAACTACGACTTAAAATATGAAAATACGACAATCTAAATAAGAAAAAAGTAAAACTAAAAATAAGGACAACTTAAAACAATAAAATGGGACAAACTAAAAAAACGACAACTTAAAATAAAAATAAGGCAATTTAAAAAAATACAACAATTAAAAATAAGAAAATATGATAACTAAAAAAAACAACAATTTATAATAAAAAATATGACAATCAAAAAAATTGCGCATTAAAATCTTTTGGATCAAAATCTATTGGTTGATATAAAAAAATTAATAAAAAAAAGTTTTTTTTATTTAGCCATTTCGCTGCTTTTGGATGGTTATAAAGCAGTAGAAGTATGTTTATAAAATGTTGACAAACAGTGATTGATTTGTTGTGGTGTAACTCTACGTTGACTGCTGGGTCTACCAGTCAGAGTTACTCAGCTGATAGCTATTGTTTGTCTACAATTATGCATGGCAGCATTCATCTGGCTGGATACGCGATTACATATACATTATGTTCTTCCATTTTGGGCAAATCATGTATTATTTGATTAAAAATTAAAAAATGATGGAAGCAAGCAAGACTTGCGCTTGAGAACCCACATGGCCACCCCGGTCTCAACAATTTAACTTTCCAATGGGGCGGAATGTCATGGAAGATGAAACATGTTGCGGGCCTTGTGTTCTTTATAGATTTTTTTTGACACCCTGGGACTTTTGTAAAAAACAAACGTACGTATTAGATACCTGTTTTTTCAACGAACATCACACTCTTCCTATTGTATCATCCGTCTCTTGTTCATCAACTTGTGTTATCGTCTCTCATGACCACCTCCGCTCTTGCAGGCATCTCATCGCTTCTGACTTCTCTCTATAAACATCGGCATAACACTCAAGATAGTGCTGAGTGCTGTTAGTAAAGAGACGACCTACTACCGTCTCACCTCCTCTCACCCTCATCTTCCATTCTTCAATAATGATAAATGCGTAGTTGAAAAGAAATGAGATAGAGATATTTTTTTTTTAAAAAAAAGAAAGAAGAAAAAAGAAATGCAAGTTGCTACGCATATAAACACACGTGCAAATGTCTCGTATATATTTTATATCTTATAGTTACATACCCAAGATGATACTCTATACAACAACGCAATGTAGGTGGGCGTATACACAAACACCTTGCGTGCATGATTACATGACATATACACCTAATAACATCCATATAATAATAATATAATGGGAAGCATGCAAACAAACAGATACAAAAGCTACGGCCTCCGAACACGTCTCGTATCATATATAGCTTGTCTTTGCCGTTAGGTTGGTGTTTTGTCGCCGAATGGAACAAAGAACACGTCCACGGTAGCTGTCATCCGTACGATCGATGGGTATAATAAATCCTGGTCGTAGATCGATAGATCAGAGTTAGGTCCGGCTGTCGAAAATGACACGACATGCTGAATTAGACATGATCATCACGCAGGGTCAAGAAGTAAAGGTGTAATTAATCTGCTTATCGAACTTGTATTTAAGTTTTGTTGAAGATCACTGTGTCAATAAGATAACTCAGATATCCAGATGTCTTTGATGAAAATAGATCTATGATTTTAATTGAACAATTCAGATAACAAACTAATTAGACTACAATCGATCAGGAGTGGACCCATGTTCATCTAGTGGGGGCAAGTAGGGATGAAAACGGATCCGGATCCTCCCGGTCCGGATCGGTCGGATCCGGATCCGGAACTTATCGGCTCGGAACTTATCGGATCCGGATCCGGAACCTATCGGATCCGGATACGGTTCAGGCGAGATCCGCCGGATCCGGATATCCGAAACTAAGTTTATCCGGATATCCGGAGGCCCAGCACGCCAGTCCCCAGCCCAGTCCAGCCCATCCCTGTTGTGAATTTGTGATCCCAAAACCCTCGCCTCTCTCCGAACTCCCACAGGCCACACCGACACCGCCACAGTCCCACCTCCCACGTCCCAAAACCCTCGCCTCTCTCCACTCTCCGGTGCCGCACGCCCGCGCCGCCTCCAATCGCGCCTCCGGCAGCGGCGCCACGCCATCTCACGCCGATCCCACGCCTCTCCAGTGCCGCGCCGCCTCCGCGTCTCTCCACTTCTCCAATCCCAAAGCCCTCGCCTCTCTCCACTCTCCAGTGCCGCGCGCCCGCGCCGCCTTCAATCGCGCCTCCGGCCGCGGCGCCGCGCCATCTCACGCCGATCCCTCCCGTCTCGTCTTCCTCCACTCCCACCCCCGCGTCAACCAAACCCTAATTCCCCAATCCATCTCACCACCGCCTCGATCACGCTGCCGCCGCCGACGCAAAACCCTACCTCCTTCCTCCTCCTGCGCCTGTAAGCCTATCGTCTCCCTCTCTCCCTTCCCTCTGATCTCTCTCGTTCGATTCGATTCGATTTGGATGTTTGGCTCTGTACAGTTTGATCTGTGGCCTGTGGGTGTGGAGAAATGTGATAACTCGGAGAATGTAGACTGAGAATACATATGTTATAGCTAATTAGGCTTCTAACTAATGTTGTATTAGCTTGAATGTAGATTGTATTATAGTAATTTTTGTATTGCAGTCTGAGTTAACTTTGACATTTGGCATTTGTAGATTAATTGGTTGACTATAAGCATTTATTTTTTTAAATTTTGGTTTTGACTAATTGATACCTTCTGTGAGTTCTGTCAATTATGGTTAAATATGCTCCATTTACAGATATCATAGTTTCATCCATTTTGTTTTGTGTAAACCATAATATGGAGAATACAAAAATGAAACAGATCAATGAAATGAAACCTGTTTTCTATTTTTTTTTGTGAACTTGAATTCATTTTTATTTTTTTCTACTGATTGGTCTTTTAATTATTCAGTAAGAACTAGGAAAAGGACTATACCAGTAGTATATTAAGGAACCCAAGGTGCTCTTTATCGATTATTTTGGAAGTATTATTTTTGTACTGTAATGTCTTCCATAAAATTGTTCATGTCCATGCACCAATCGGAAAATGGATTCGCAGTTGTTAAACTACAAGGAAGAAATGTTTCATGTGTGGCACATGAAACTATCTATTTGGGAGAACTTCAATTTTCTCATATTGCTGGTATTCTGTTGGTATTTTTTTATGAACTGCACAAAGGAATTGTGTCATCAAAATGTCATTTCCCACATGTAAACAACTGCTATGTTAAAATAATGATGCAGATGAGGAAGTAATGAAATTAGTGATATTGAACAGAATGCGAATTCTCATAATGTATCTAAACTCTGGAAAAATAGCATTAATCCTCGATAACGGGATCTAGCAATTGAAGCTGCAAGTTATGTATGTGTTAACCTGACGAGTCAAATCAATGTTCTTACGCTTACAATTGTTCATGCCATATTGTCATGTGTGCCTGTGTGGATGCCTGTGTGAAGGATGGCCTGGACGACATGGAGGAATGACCTCCCAATACGACAAAGCACTGCTCTGGAGTTCTTTTTTGATGCTCAACATCAGAATCTCTCCTATGTAAAAGGAGCTTCTTAATACTCTAGTGTTAAGATGTCTGTTTTTGAGTCTCTTTGTTTTCAGAACCTCTGAACTTTGAACCATGTATTTATGTGATGACTGATGTCTGTTTGAACTTTGAATTACATCTATGTGATGGACTGATGGTCTATTTGAACTTTGAATCATGTATTTATGTGATATGTTAACATATGTATGTTAGTATGTGTGGCTATTAGGTTATGTATTGAAAAGTTTAATTTATGTGATAGACTGTGTAAATTTTATAAATGTGCTAATCAATTCAATCATTCACGTGTTTTAATTGATTTTAGATGTACAGTTTGTGGGCTATCAATGTTCCGATCATTATCCGTAACCGTATCCGTTTCGACCCGTCTTCGATCCGTATTCGTATCCGATACTATCCGTATCCGTATTCGTATCCGAGCTATCCGTATCCGTATTCGGATCCGAAAAAAAATACGGATACGGATATGGTTCAACCATTATCCGATCCGGATTCGATCCGTTTTCATCCCTAAGAGCCTGCCAACTCAAAATTTGAAATTTCTATATGTACTCTTTATATTTTGTAAAAGAGTCCTCCAAAGTTTTAAAATTTATAAGAGGTGTCCTACGCAAAATATTTTCTAGATGTGCCTCTCGTGACTCGTGGACCAACAGAGCGACATGAGATATGGACTCATGCTATCTATATAGCACTTTTTTTTATTGTTTTTCTTTTGATCTTTGAGAACTTTTTGTGCTCTTTTTGACGGGATGCTTTCTATTAATTTTTTTAATGCACCAACCACATGACATTATGAAAAAAAAAAAGAATGTTCGCGAATAATCCCTCAAAGTCGTGCAACTTGCCAACTTGTCATCGATTTGGTGTAAGTGGGCCCTCCTCTTGAATAGACATTGCCAAATGCATGTTGCTTGTATTTTAAAATGTAGGTAAATTTTAATCCTATATATTAATCTTTGTGCTAGAAAAAGAGAAGGATACGATTTATTAAAAAAAAATTCATCAATAATACTCCTTAATTGACTTATTATTTTATAATCAAGTATAAACTATTGATTTTTCATGAAAAACTATTTTTATAAATAAAAATATCTATTGCATTAGTAACACACGCATTATCCCTTCCTCAAACACAACTCATCATATGTCAATAAAAAATTTCAACTAAACATATAGATGAAAATATAGAAATTCACCACACAATTTCCCTTTATATAAATATACACTCTACTTCTATAGGTACACGTATGATTATATGAAACAACTTTTTGTTTACATGTAAGCTTTTTACAATCACAAAAAGGTTTGCTACTCCCCAACCGTAAACCTTGAACTTTTTACAGAATCTAGACTTATAATATTGATATGTATTCACATACTTTACATCCACACGCTCCTATTTAGATTTTGTAAAGATTTTTGTCAAAAGATATACATATACACTGGCAGAGTTACACATAGTTCTATGGGCCACGGGACCTACTGGATTTTTCACTTAAGCTCCTTTACATGGATATTTACAAAAAAAAAAAAAGGTCAGGAAAACATTAAAGAATGACCTACAGGAATTTTTTCTAGCATAAAAGGACCACAAATGCTAACTCTGCCTTTGTACATACGTGAAGCATCATGCACTCTTTTACAATAGCTCAAATAGTTTGAGTAATCTTGAAGTTACCATAGAAAAGAATAAATTTCAATTTACTACTCTTTCTAGTAAAAAAAATTTATCATTTTTTACTATATACAGACTCTAAAATACAATTTTAGTAATTATTTTTTAACTATCATATATTAGTAAAAAATTACAAAAATTTAATATAACAAAAGTACTTTTTACAACGAATATATTTATATAATTTTCTTATAGTCAATTTCAATATAGAGAAATACATTAGTGGTCAAAATTAGGAAAGTTTGGATGGCATGCATAAAAAAGCAAATTTTTTTGGGACAATTAGCCACAACATTGCAAAAGTTGCGAATTTAATAAAATACTTGAGACGCGCCTAAAAGGTTTGTTTTGTTAAAACCTCAAGCAGACAACATATTGGTAAGTATTTGAAAGTTCATTCCACAAAGAAAAAGTATGAAAATTTTCCAGATTGAAATTTAAACCAAAAATCCTTGAGTGTTTTTAGAGCTAAGCCTAAACTAATAAAACTATGAAAATTGATTTGTAAAAGTCAAATGAGAAAAGTCTAGGATTTTGGAAATTCTGCCATCATCAAGCATGATTTTTAGCAAAGACAATAGATTAATGAATTGATCACTGAAATTTTTACTGGAATAAATTAAGTTGATGGTTTGAAAACCAAACAACAGTTCTAAAGAATCATGTTTATTGCTCTAACTCAACTTGAACAAAAAAATAACTTCCAAACATTAGATTAATCATTAGAGCGTAGCGATCACGGGTTGTTCTAATGTATGAATACCAATCATCTCATCGAGTACGAATAATACTGCAGATGAAGTACGCATCTAGAGTTTAAAGTATAAAAGTTCAAGCAATTAAACCAACAACCTTTCGAAACAAATTCATGCTAAAATCGTACCCTCTAGATTAGATCGTGCCTAATTTTAGAGGAAAAACTACTTACACAAAACCATCAAGAAAACTAGTAGATAATAAAGAAATAATGAAAACAAACCAAATATTATTAATGAAGAAAAGCATGCATCTATATCAATATTACAAACTCAACTCAAAACTAAAACTACAACTATACTAAACTAATCTTAACTTGAGAGAATTTAACCTAAATTTCATGATGTCTTTTGGAGCTAAAATCATGCCTGTTTATAGCCTAAAAATCAAGTACTTTAAATGTTTCAAAAACTATTAAACACAGAAAAGTTATTTTTATTAGAAAATTAATTATAACTACTATTATTTGATCTAATAGATAAAAATATATACCGCAGTGACAAAGCCGCCGGCTCCATGCATGGTACATCTAGACTTAACTTCACCGACATGGGACAAACACTCGCACGTGCGTGCAGAGACACGACGCGTCGGGCTTCACGTAGACGCCACGCACACATAGGTCAGGACTTCAATTGGCACCCGTATGGACTTGAATCACATGCCTTTCAAGTAAAAAAAAAAGAAAAAACATATCTGAGAGAGTACATATATCATAAATTAACTATTTAGATAAAAATATATGAGACATATTAAGAATCAATTATTTAAATAAAAATATACAAGACATACTAAGTATTTGAAATATCTCAACCACAAATGATCCCATTTCTCTCATGATCTAATCTCAGCCCTAGTTAAATGAAGGGATTCAAATCTATTTTTTAAGTAAAAAAGGTACAATAGACATGTCTTTCCGAACATGTACATTATTCAATCAAGATTTAGACAATTGAGATTAAAGAGGTTGAAGAGAAGTCCAAACATCTTAAAATGGCTCAAAATCTTGCAGACCTTCGTCCAAGTACTTTCTCATTTCTTAAAAATATATAATTTTAGAGAGCAGAATTTGTATAAAAAAATGTTATATTATAACATCATTTTAAAAAAATAATTTTATAGTCATTACTGAATTTAATATTTAATTGTTTATAAGTATTAGAGGTAGATAGATAATCTTATTTTATTTTTTAAAAAATTGTGCATAAAATTAAAATAATATTTTTTTGAAAAACAAAGAGAAGAATTGATATATAATGGAGCGATTCTGGTGGTACCGCCATATCTTTTTCACTCGAAAGACGGACATGAATTCGGATGTGACATGTACCTTGCCTTCTTTTGAATTGATTGCCTTGCCAGTTTGCTCGGACCAAACATGGGCACATGGGCACATGCGCGCGTGTAAATGGGCGGGCCATGTAGCTACCGCATGCGTGCCGGGCGCGCACGGGCGGCCGCCGGTGGACGCGGCCGGTCAAGCCGGAGACAGACAACAAGTGCCCCAATCATCGCCTGTGCCAGCGTTTCATGCCTGTGCGCGGGGCCCCTCGCACAGCCTGTTGTATCTGGCTTTTGCTGTGTGTGGCTCGTGTGCTTGCTTCTTAGACAAGTCAAGTAATGGCACTCATTGTAGCCATATGTGAATCTGGACTGTTAGATCGTTCGAGCCGTCGTTGGTTATTCGAGTATTGTGTCGGCGGCCAGGTGACTGTGTTTGGGATATTTTTGGAGAGTAGGTTGAGGTGTGTTGCCAATATTTTCAATAAAATTAACAGTATCTATATTTTTTTGATACATATGCAACATTTTAATTCTGTTCTAATTTTTAAGACCAAATTTGAGATTAAGTTTATTCATTATAAATTAAAATTGAGATAAATATTGAATTTATTTCAAGCTTTATTTTCATAAATTTAAGGCTTTCAAATAAATTAAAGTCAACATATCGCGTTTATCAAACACTATTTATTTATTTTTTTGCATGTCACTTTAAAACGTATGCAATCAAATTTTTTTCACTTTCCTTCCACACATGCCGTCAAGAAAGTTGGAAACTTGTAATTGGCTTTCTAGTTGGTATGACGTCTGCTTTTCAGGTACGAACTTGATTTGACATGCTTGACTAGATGTAGGGAGCGACGCGCTTGAACGTGGAAACGGATTCGCTGCATTATTGGTCAAACAGAACGCAGATGAAAGCCGTCAAATCAAGATTCAGTGGTCCATATCAACTACAATAAAAGTGATAAAAGAGCAAAAAATTTATATTTTAAATTATATTTTAATCCGAATCACTGAATCTAAGATTAGACTGTCTAAATCTACTATAATTCAGATACACTTCTCTTGAACGAGTTTTTTTTTTATTATTGACCCACATTTAAAAAATAATTACGAAACTAATATACAGTTACAATAATTTACACAAATGGCCTGCCACGTCAGCTTGTCGGGGGATTCGAACCCGGGCCGAGGACACGAGAGCGAGCGCGCGAGCCAGTTGGTCTAGCACTCTTAGCTGCACTAGAAGCGTTATCCTAATTAATATCCCTCCTTTATATGTCGTGGATCCAGAGCTCGACAAGAAACCCGTATATAGTAAGAATTTATGATTGAATTCTGGACTGATTTGTAATCTGATTTCACAAATGAGTATAAACTTATACGTTATACTCATCTAACAAGAGATTTGATAAAATATGACTTGATTTGATGATTTTCGATATAAACTGAAAATAGGGTACTTTAGGGTAAAATAAGATCTGAGTTTTGTCGATTTCGAATTATGGCCTTTAAGATGTGATTTTGTAATCTGCACAAAAAAGAAAATTGTATCAAATAGCATTTGAAAACGATTTGCTGAAGAAATTTTGAATTTGGAGTTAATCTGAAGATTTTAGCCTTTTTGGGTTTCTAGATATCAGATAAAGGACTAAATTACGATATAATTTGGACTGATATGTGAAAAAGACTTAGATGATATGATTTGGTTGCCAACTTTCTGGATTAAGATATTGACATACCCATGATCATAATCCAAGAATAATCTGATCTGGATTAGGTCAAGATGACACTCGGCTGCTCGTACGTTGCAGAACTGCACATACATCGCGAACTGACCGAGCAGTCCGCCATGGGGGTCTTCCACTCTTCGAATATAAGAACTCTAAGATTTGTCCCCTTTAATTTCGCGCAGCATCCAGTATGACTCATTATCTACCTCACGAACGATGAGCCCTTCGATTAGAGCCATTTCATCACGAGGCCGCTTCTCGAACATATTAAGGATCCACAAATTCAGGTCTAGAATTGAGGTGTTATGTACACTCAGCTCGCCGGTCACATACTGGCAACGGCTCATATCAACCCCGCTTTGCCCCTCGCGAATTATGCCGTCACCATAAAATATGGAAATTTTTTTCGGACTCTCCATTCCCTACACACATTCATCTCACGCGTAAATAACATGACACCATTACACACATGCACATAGTTCCTAAAACCATACATACACATATACATTTGAAAAACATAATTTATAAACATAGAGCATGCATGTAATTGAAAATAACCTAGTTTCATAATTTCTAAATACATACGCATATATATTTTACAAAACCTAATTCTTACACATAGAGTATGCATGTGCACAATTAAAAATAACCTAATTTTATATTTTCTACAAACATACACACATGTACATAGTTCCTAAAACCATACATACACATATACATTTGAAAAACATAATTTCTAAACATAGAGCATGCATGTAATTGAAAATAACCTAGTTTCATAATTTCTAAATACATACGCATATATATTTTACAAAACCTAATTCTTAAACATAGAGTATGCATGTGCACAATTACAAAAACCTAATTTTATATTTTCTACAAACATACACACATGCACATAGTTTCTAAAACCATACAAATATACATTTAAAAAACATAATTTCTAAACATAGAGCATGCATGCATGTAATTGAAAACAGCCTAGTTTCATAATTTCTAAATACATACACATATATGTCGAAAACCTAATTTTTAGACATACAGTATGCATGTGCACAATTAAAAATAACCTAATTTTATATTTTCTATTGTATGCACATAGTTTTTAAAACAAAATACACATACATTTAAAAACCCTATTTTCCAAACATACACACATACATTTATAAAACCCTATTTTTCAAACATATACACATACATTTCAAACATACATACATACATTTAAAAACCCTATTTTCCAAACATACAAACATATATTTAAAAACCCTATTTTTCCAAACATACACACATATATTTCTAAACATACACACATACATTTCAAAAACATATTTTCCAAACATACACACACATATATTTCTAAACATACACACATACATTTCAAAAACCTATTTTCCAAACATACAAACATATATTTTAAAACCCTATTTTTCCAAACATACACACGTATATTTCTAAACATACACACATACATTTCAAAAACCTATTTTCCAAACATACAAACATATATTTTAAAACCCTATTTTTCCAAACATACACACATATATTTCTAAACATACACACATACATTTCAAAAACCTATTTTCCAAACATACAAACATATATTTAAAAACCCTATTTTTCCAAACATACACACATATATTTCTAAACATACATACATACATTTCAAAAACCTATTTTCCAAACATACAAACATACATTTAAAAACCCTATTTTTCCAAACATGCACACATATATTTCAAAAATCTATTTTTCAAACACACACACATACATTTATAAACCCCCTATTTTCAAACATATACACATATATTTCCAAACATACATACATACATTTAAAAAAATCTATTTTACAAACATACATACAGATGCACATATTTCCTAAACATATTCCTAAAAACATAATACCTACTCTTGTATACACATAAACATAAATATAAACCCTAATCACGTCATTAGCAACATAATTAACAGAATCTTAAATGCATTTCGAAAAAATTTACCTCTTTTCGAAGAACTCGTAATTCTCTACAACTTTCTCTTCTACACCAAATAAATTTATCGGACGGATTTTGCTAGATCTAGGGTGGAATGATGAAATGAAGTGTGTGTATGTGTGTGCTGTGTGCTGCTGCTGCAGCTTGAAAGGAATAAGTGAGTGAGTTCAGCAGAGGACCAAAGAAATAAAGGAGGGGACCAGTAGCAGCTTGTCGAGTTCTGGAAACTCGACAAGCTGCACAATATTAAAATGTATACTGTTCTTATAGCAAATAAGTTTCTTAGGCCAGCTGGTGGGAGTTCTCGCTTGCAAAGCACGTGGCTCGGGTTCAAATCCCGGCTCCCGCATTAATCTTTTTTCAGTTGTCGCGTCTTCACAGCACGACAAGAAACAGCGCCTGGTCGTGGTCGAGGGACACGACAAGCCCTAGTCGTGCCTTCCGACCACGACAAGAAGGTGTCCGTGCGACTTGTAACTTGTCGAATTCCCAGAACTCGGCAAGCTGATGTGGCAGGTCATTTTTGTAAATTATCGCAAGTGTAGATTAGTTTCGTAATTATTTTTTAAATGTGGGTTATTAATAAAAAAAACTCTCTCTTGAACACATGCTACAATTCACGCATAGTCTATAAGAATTTTCATACATAGACAAGTTTACATGATCATGACAATACTGAGTATTTGATCTGTCTAACCTTTTTTGAGGAAAAAAATTTAAACCTCGTCTTTTAAATAAAAAACACGACAAACCTATTACAAACCAACTATAAAAATAAAAAGATGGTTTAATTGATGGGCATGTCAACATGGTTGGATCCTAGACATGCTTAAGATTTATCTTAAATTTTGTGTGTTTTTTGGTTGGTCTCGGTTGGCGTGGCATGCAGCAGGATCCATTTGATTAGGGTCCACAGCTTTTAAGGGATAAAATCATGTTAGAGTTATTCCTCATTTTATTATTAAGAGTTTGAACCACATAAAAAATTATTAGATTGTTTCTTATTTTATTTTTAAAAATTTGAGTTAAGGAGAAATTATCTGATCTTATCAATAAGAGTTTGAGTCAAATTCTAGTTAGAGTCCTGATTAATTTCAGTTTAGATTTAGATCTATATAAGAATTGATGTCTTTATAATTTGGTGTGTCTTCTTCTGAAATAAATTCTCTATTTTATCCCTTACAAGTGATACCAAAGTTAGAGAAATCCCTAACAAGTGAAGCACAAAAAATGAAATTTTTTCAACTTTCAAAAAGTGGAAAATTCTTGTTGAGAACCAAATAGGTTGAAAGATCAAGAAATTTGGAACTGACAATGGTTTAGAGTTTTGTGAAGGTGAGTTTAATAAGTTTTGTGCAGATCATGGTATTGCTAGACATCTCACTATTCCAGAAAAATCTCAACAAAATGGTGTCGCAGAATATATATGCACCGGACATTCTTTGGGAGAGCTCGTTGCATGCTCTCAAATACAAGTTTGTGGCATAAACGCAAATTGTGGGCTGAAACTATTTCTACAGCATGTTATCTGGTAAATCGCTCTTCACATTCATCTATTGAATTAAAAATTCTAGAAGAGATTTGGTCAGGTAATCCTATTGATTACTCTAATTCGAGAATTTTTAGTTGCCCCCTTATACTCATGTTAGCGGTGGAAAGTTAGAACCTAAAGTACAGAAGTGCATATTTGTAGGTTATGGTTCTGGTGTTAAAATGTATTGTTTATGATCTACTTCTCACAAGTTGATTATTAGTCGTGATGTGACTTTTAATAAAGATGCTTTATGTTCCTCTGAAAAAGATCCTATTGTTTGCTCTCCTACATATGCACAAGAGATTACAACATAAAAGGTAGAGTTTGAGATGGAGCCATCCACTCCAAATATTGATTCTTCTACACAATCTAATTTTGATATAGTATTTTTTAGCACTCATGATCATTGTATTGTTCGAGATAGAACAAATAGAAAAACCAAGTTGCCAGTTAGATATCATGATACTGATAACTTGGCAGCTTATGCCGTTCCTATTGCACAGGATTTTAGTGAAACTTTTGAACCTTCTTATTCTGAAGCTATTTTCTTGTGATGACTCTTCTATGTGGTTAGCAGTTATGAATGAAGAGATTGTGAACTTTCATAACAATGATACCTAGGACTTGGTAGAGCTTCTTGAAGGCAAGAGACTCTTAAGTTGTAAATGGATTTATAACAAAAAAGATGGTATTCCTGGAGTTGAACATGTAAGATGGAAAGCTTGGCTTGTGGTAAGAGGTTTCGATTAAAGGGAAGGTATTGATTCTAATGAAGTTTTGTCAACCATTGTTCGCCATTCTTCTATTTGGATTTTACTTGCTTTTGTTGATTTGTTTAGAGCAACTTGATGTGAACATTGTCTTTCTACATGAAGATTTGGAAGAAGAGTTTTTATGAAACAATCTGAGGTTTTGTTACTACTAGTAAACAACATGTGTTTTGTCGCTTAAAGAAATCTCTTTATGGGCTCCTATCCAGTGGTACAAAAGGTTTGATTCCTTTATAATTGCTTGAAGTTACTCTCATAGCAATTATGATAATTGTGTATACTTCAAGCAATTCATTGATGGGTCTTTTGTTTATTTGCTACTATATGTTGATGACATGTTAATTGTTTCTTTGATTAATCAATTGAGCTCTCCACTTAGTTGCGAGTTTTATACGAAAGATCTTGATGCAACTAAGAAAATTCTTGTTATGGAAATTCACCGAGATTGTCAGGCTGGTAAATTATTCTTGTCTCAGAAAAAGAATATTGAGAAGATACTTGATAAATTTAATATGAATGATTGCAAACCTACGTCCACATCTTTTGCTACACATTTTAAATTATCTTCAAATCAATGCTCTAATGATGAAGCAGATAAAGAATTCATATCTCGTGTTTCTTATTCAAGTGTTGTTGATAGTCTCATGTATGCTATGGTATGCACTAGACCTGATTTGGCTCCTGCTATTAGTGTTGTTGGCATATTTATGCATAATCTTGATAGGGAGCACTAGAGTGCTGTTAAATGGATCTTCGTTATTTAAAAGGGATTTCTGATTTTAGCTTGGGTTTTGATGAAAATAAGGTGAAAACGAACAATGTTGTTGGGTTTGTTGATTCTGATTATATTGACAATATTGATAAATGAAAGTTTATTTTTGGTTATATCTTCTCTCTTTGTGGTTCTACTATCAGTTGGAAGCTTCACTTCAATAAATTGTTGCACTCTCTACTATTGAAGGGAATATATTTCAGCTACTGAAGATGTAAAAGACGCTATTTGGTTGCACGGTCTTGTTTCTGAACTTGGTATTATTTAGGATATCAATGCTGTTTATTGTGATAGCTAGAGTGTTATTTATTTAATCAAGAATGATATGTATTATGATAAGACCAAACACATTGATGTGAAATATCACTTTATCTGTGATGTTATTGCTACAGGTCAAATTACAGTAAAAAAGGTGCATGCAAATGATAATCTTGTAGATATGCTCACGAAGTCACTTTCAGTTCCCAAGTTCAAGCATTGCTTGGACTTAATTGGTATTCATGGCAACTAAATTCCCCTCGGGGCTTTCTGGCGGAAAGCAGTTGTGGATTTTGAGTTTGTTGAATGGATTTTTGTACCAAATAGCGCAAATGAATAAATTAATAAAAGGTGGGTCTCTAAATTAGATATACCCCACATATCATAAAAGAGAGAACATCAAGACTGGTAAAAGCCCAATATATTTTATGGATAAATGATGCCCTTTGATGGCCCAATCCATCATGAGGGGAGGGTTAGCTTACCCCTAAGTAACCAAAGATTTTGTCGTAAAAAAAGAGGTTGGAACGCTATATAAAGGAACCCCTTAAGGTATTTGAAAAAAAAGAGGATAGAGGGGAGACAAAAGAAAAGGCCAGTAACACAGAAGCAAAGAGGCAAAAGAGATAAGCTCTAAAGCCGAAACACTTTTCCTACTCGACAACTATCTGTTTGGTCCTCAAGGATTGGGAGATGTGTTGCACTTCACTAGAGATTTCCGTAGCAAGGCGGAGGACGACAACCATCTCTTCGATCCTCAAGGATCGGGAGATGTGTTGCACCTCACTGGAGCCTTTCGTAGCACGTGATTGTACACCCAGACTAAGTATGCTAGGTGCAACTGAGCGTATTACTCTCTGCACCAAGCCGCTCATACTTCGACTCGGGAGCGCAATCAGCGCCTCGCTTTTTTATGGCTCATCAAGCAAGACAAAGGGACCGTAGACTCTGCTCGATCTTCAAAAGATCTGGAGAAGCATTGCATCTCATCAAATCCCTTCAAGACATGCACTATCAGCCCAGCTAATAAGGCCAGGAATGACAAAACATTGTCGACGATTCGAACTTAGGCTCCTTAGTCGAACTTATGCAAAATTTGTAGGTTGTGAGACCTTTCAGGGTCTCCCTCCTGGAAGGTATGTAGAATTATGGAGAACTAGAGCACAGAGAAATTTATACAGGTTCGGGCCCTCGATGGTGGGAGTAATAGCCCTACGTCCTGTTGGAATTTCACTATGTATAGTAAAAGGATTTACAAAGTTGTGGAAAAGATCTTCACAGGCGAAGATTTCCCCTATATGTTTGTATAAGTCAAAGCCTGAAGGGCTTTGTGAAAACTACCTAACTTAGACTACTGTCTTCGGGTTGTTTTTGTCTGGTCAGGTTCGATCAATTGATCACTGGATGGCTTAGTGTTTCGATCTCTCGATCCTTCGATCTCTGGGTGAGACGTGATCCTTCCATTTGATGCATCAAGCTACCCCTTTATACTGGTCGAAAGGGCGCCAAGTCGTAACGGCATCAAACAGTTTCTTGGATGCGGTTTCGTCAACCGCTCTTAACTCCCACGCAGGTTTAACACGTGTTATTCGTGGATAACCGCACGTATTAACCTCCCGACGGTTGCCTTCTTACGTGGAAGAATCTTCGGGGTAGTCAAGATATCCCTGTTACAGGGACAGATTAATCCCACATTCCCTGGTCGAAAGTGCTCTGACCGCACGATGTTGGCTGACCGCGCAACATCTACAGCCTTCTGTTCGCGCATAACATACGAACCCCTGACCGCGCACTAGCTACGGTCTGATCGTGTAAAGCCTGCAACCTCGGGCTTGTGCTCCTCAGAATGACTTGAGTTCGCCCCGCCAAGCGCATGTCTGGTTCGAATTTATCCTGAACCAGTCGTGCGTTTATTTGAACTAACTCGGGTGTCAATCCTCGTCAGCTAGCCCCCAAAGTTGAAGAGAACGAAGGGACGTGTTTACTTCGAATTTTAAGACATACATCGGATTTTTAACCCGACACTTCAAATCCCCCACTTAGTGGCTCACTAAGCGTGGCGGTTGGTTCCCCGAAACGGGCTCGGGGTAATACGTGACGGGTAATGATGGCGCTATTGAAACGTTTTTTAACTAGAGGTAAAATTGTAAATGCTTTTAAAAACTCGAGGCGTTCGGAAGGCGAACCGTCACCCTGGCGGCTATAAATACCGAAACCTTCGGATTCCAAAGCTTCACAACTTCTTTTCTCGGCTAAGTTTCCTTCGAAGCCATCTTCATTCTTCTTCTTATACACCTCCCGATGGCAGACCATAACATCATCGAGATTGAGAGTGATGAGGATGAAGTTTTTGAGCAAGAATCACAGATGCCCGAAGATCTGTCTCCTTCAAGGAAGAAACCCAAGGTTGACGAGGGATCCTCCAGCAGAACAAAGGTGAAAGACACATCATCGTTCTTTCTTCCTTCTGTTCCTCTAGTTCTTCCTTTCCATGCACCTCGGGAGGTCGAACTTTCATCTCCACCTTTGGAGGGACGTTCTTCTCAGCTTTCTCCATTTCATCCCCATACTCCCCGTTTTTGTTCGGGTGATCAATTTTCTGGTAGGCAAGCTGCTCTCTCACGACCAGATGATCCTCAACTTGTGTTGGGGAAGCAATCTTATAGTGGGAAGACCACACTTCCACCATATGATGATCCTCGAATTTTGTCAGGTGATCTATTTTCCAGGATGCCTATATCAACCTGTCACGTATAGGGATAGGTAATAACTTCTATCTCCTTTTGCTTGTTGTTATAGTAAGTGTGATTAACTTCTGCAAATGTAGGAGATTGGAGGCCCCAGCGATCAGCCTGCTAAGATTCCGCCTCACCCCCTCGGACAGACTCTCCAAGGGGGAAAAGAGGCTCTGGAGAAGAAGACCGAAGAGATGTCTTCGGCGATTCTGCATCTAGCAGAATGTTTTGAAATATCCCATGAAGAGGCGCGCCAATTTCGTCGGGGGAGGGACCACGCTCAGCAACAGCAAGAACTCTCTAACTTGATTAGGAATAATAGTACATCTCTTGTTAGGGATGATGTAGATAGGCTTAGATTAGTTTCTAGTTCCCTGGGGGTCGCCAATGTAGACCCTACGGACGACAACATGTCCCTGGGAGAACTTTGCAAACTACTTTCGGATCAGGTCGACGCTCTGGTCGCCGGTATCCCTTTTGTATGTAAAGAATGTCAGAAATAAAGATTTTTTTTTCTTCATATCATATGAATATTCTTTACAACTTCTATGTGAATATATGGCCATAAGTAATGTCTTTATGACCACTAATACACAGGAAAATTTCAATTCTGCGACCAGAATCGCATTTTAACCTTGCACCGCGACCAGTACTGACACTGCGATCAGACTTAAAGCCGCGGTTAGAACAGAAATTCAACTCGAGAGATTACTGCGATCAGAACCGAAATTCAACTAGACCATCACTTCGACTAGAGTCGGAGCTTAGTCAAGGACATAGTTCTGATTACACAGTAACCTGATAAAAAAATATTCATACGTCCGAAAACTAGGTCATAAGATATTTTCTTGATCAATTCGCGAAAATTTACAAGAAACATGAAGGAAAAAGTCCTCCGAAAATCCTTGTAGAATTTTTCACCTTTTTTTGCACCCTCAAATCCGAAACAAAGAACTCTTTTCGTTTCAGATCCGATATAGGAATCGCCTAACGGGTCCGCCAGAGAGAGTATCCATTATGGGAAATGAATAGAATATTAAGTGGAACGTTACTCACAGCAGGAAGCTTCTTGTGGAAGCCACGCAACCAGAAACCCTGCCTTAGAACTTCCGCCGCACAAAACCCTCATTCTCCACAGCCTCCATCTTCCTCAAAGTCACCACCTTTCCTCGCAATCTCTCGCAAGAAATGGCGTCCTGGAGCCGACCGGTTGTGAGACCCCCATTTGAGGATCACCCTGGTAACCGCCCAGGTAGGTTACACACAGCATGATGCCACATGAGCTCAAACCACACAAGCATAGTAATATCATTAAACAAGTATCGGGCCAACATGGCCAATATTACATAGCCAAAGCACCGAAAATGGCGCTAAGTAGAGTTGCTAAGAAAATAACCAGTTTATCAGAACCAGAATCGGTATCCAAGTACCGAACACACAACATAAAGCATAAAGCAACGACAAACAGCTTGACTTCAATCAGCAGCGGGGTTGGAGGGACTTCTCCCACATCTGACTTGACTTGGTGCACGATCCTTCTAGAAAGTGGGCTCGTCCGGGGTGCTTCCATCTTCAGCTGAGTACTCATAACTGAAGGAATCGGGATCCTCGAATCACTCTTCTACAGTTGGATATAAATGCAAGGGTGAGCACTTGGTGCTCAGCAACACTCATTCCAGGGATTAATGCAATTGTACTTACATGAGGGTGAAACATATGATTCCGGGGTTTTAGTTTCATATGGATAGAGATATATAGATTTCCAAGGCATTTGTTCGGTAAAACAGTACTTTTGTCATGAAAATGATACTTTAAACATTAAACAGGTTTTCAATAAAACATTAGATGTAGTGGTCTCCCATGAGTCACTACTTTGTTAACCGCATTATGAAAATATTCCAAAACATTACTTGTGCTATAACCCATGGATAACATCCACTACGAAAAGACTCATGAACCTGGGAGTACAGAGTATCTGATACTTTTTTTACACTTTGCAAAGGTGTACCTCTTTTTAAATCCACTGGTTCACTCGGCTTTCAAGTCGGATCAGCTCCATGTGACTTATACACATGTGACAAGGCCGAGATCACACAACGCTTTTACAGTTCAGTATTAACAGTATCCCCGCCCGGTAAATAGACAGTTAAGTCTCAAGTACCGTTGTGGGTTTTCCCCACTGCCTTACTTCCTAGCCTCTCTGGTCTATGTTCCCGCAGGACACATAGCCTTGGTTTATGTCCACGCGAGACATACGACCATTTAAGATTACAACCGCTCACGGCTTAATCAGGTCTAGGGCGCCTTCCTTCTTTTACGCCTTTTCCTCTCATCATTTTTCTGAACGCACATCACTCGTGGCCGAACCTTGGCCTACCAGTTTCCACGCGAGAAACCAGATCGACAAACCATGCAGGGAACTGCTAATACCAAAAAGCTACTAAGTTGTGCCTGTCCCATACCAGGCAAGTGGTTGGTACGTTTACAATTCGCATAGAGACACAGCACAAGGTTCTTGTCCTTATGAACCAATAGTGAGGAACATTCACATTCCCTGGTGCGCACCGCACCCTCTCCATACAATCCAATCCTCACTACTGATCCCTTTTATCAGTTTTCTTAACAAAACGGTTTGCATTACAACTTCTCATGTATTTGACCATTTCAAGTTTAATGTGGATATTCAGTATATGAGTCCTAGGGTGACAAAAGCATATATATGAAGGTTCAATAACAAAAGGGGTTTCATGATTCTTTAGGTAATATCTACTCATGTCATTCAAACATAACTTGTATCTCAAATAAGCATGCATAGTAAGAAACAGTGAATATACTTCATATGAAAATATTGGGCGAGACATGATCAAAGGAATGAGGCTTGCCTTGCAATGCTGGGTCTAAGTACTCAGACGGATCTTCAAAGACTTCTTCCGCTCCTTCAGCTTCTGACTCTACGGCAATCAAATAACACACAAACACATACCATAAGCATACAGAAAATAGTTTCCATAGAAATTATTAAGTAAATAAGTCATGCATGCAGGGGAAAGGGTTAGGGCAAGGTCACAAGGGCTCTGGTCGAAGAAACGGTTAAAAAGGATTGAACGTCGAAGGGTCGACATTCGGTTCATGGCTTTGGCATAACTTTAAACTGATCTTAGGATGGTTTTCTGGAGAAGTGATAGAAGGGAAAGATGTAGAACACAACTCCAGGAATCTAGGGGACAAAGTGACATTTCCATTGCTCAACCAGAGGGGTCAAACAAGGCTAATGCCAGTGGCTGACATGCACTGACATAGTGCTGGACATGGCCAGAAACTAGGGCATGGCTTAACTTTTGATCCAGGGCTCCAATTGATGCAACAATTTGTCTGGGAGGTAGGCATTACTAACAGGAACAAAATACTCAACAGGAATAAGGGCTGAAAGTGGCCGGAGGGCGGCCAAATCCGGCGATGAACTGCGGTGGCGACACGGCACAGACATTGATCTGGACAAACGTTTGGCAAAGGCATAACTCACAATCTAGGCAGATCCAGGTGTCGGGCTAGTGGAAAGAATTGCTCAGAGAGCTAAGGCAAAGCTAAGGGACAAGGTTTCAGGGGCTAGATCGGCCGGGAAATAATTCCGGCGACCGGCGCTGGAGAAGACGACACTGGAGATTGGGGATTTTTGCCACAAGGCGTTTGAACTCGATTCTTTGCTCGGGGAGTGAAAGGGTGGAGTTTAGAAGCTACTGGTGCAGTCAATTTGGTCGGAGAATGACCGGAGAAGCTTGGCGCCGAGGTCCGGCGAACGGCTGAGGTTCCAGTTTGGGATTTCTTCGATTTGAGCACGATTGGTGATTTGGATTCCACAGGCTTGCTAAGAAATGGCTAAGGATCAATTTCTACTACTGGGACGAGAGCTAATTCGGGATGAAATGGTTAGCATTGGGGAAACAGGGCAATTAGGCCTTTCCGGCGATCACCGGCGATGGGGATCGATCTGGTGCAATTGGTTGCTACTAAACAGAGAGGGGAAAGAGGGGAACTCACTGGTGAACTTGGATTGGAGAATGGTGCAGCGAGATGGGCTGGCACCGTGAGCTCACTCACTGGCTCGCCGGAGAAGAAGGCGAGAACGGTGGAGTTTGGGACTTAGCCGATTTTCTGGAGGCTTGAGGCTCTCAAAGCACAGGAAGGGTTTAAATAGGCATGGGGACGGAGCTTGCGAGGGAAAACACGACAGCGGTTGCTTGCGCCGGGGAGAAACTTGTCGAGCGCAAGCGCAACGACGGCGACGGCGATGTGATTTGCTTCAGGCGGTGCTGCAGCTTTGCTGACCTTGTCGGGTGCATTGGAACTTCACCTGGGACGGCGCAGATGCGGAGGCAGCGGCACAGCTCCGGCAACGACACGTAACGCCATGCAAATGCCACGGCAACGGGAGCGCGCGCGCGAAAACAAAGCTCTGGAGCACGGCCGTTTATCCGTTGGGCAAGGCGATGCTACGGTGGCTAGCACGTGCGCGCGGGGGGGGGGGGGGGGGGGGGGCTCAGCTGTTCACAATACAGGTGACAAGAGGCGGTGGTCGGCGGCGAGCAAACGCGGCGAAAACCACGGCGCGGCTACGGCGACACGCGCTGGTCGTAGGCCACGACCAGGTGCTGGTCGAATGGACCTGAAAAGAAGTTTGGGCCGTTCTGCAATTTTTGAAACTTGCTCCAGGGACTGATCTGTGAGGAAAATTTGAATAGAACTTGGGCCTGATTGGAAATTTGGAGATCTGAGGGTCCGATCTGAAATCTGATTTCGCAGATAAGTTGCAAAAGATTATTAGAACTTATCCGGCCAAAGTTTGGTAAGATCGGGCAAGATCTGAAGGGTTTCGACAAAATTGGGGAAGAGCAGTTTAGGGTAAAATTAGGGTAATTAGGGTTCTGAGACGGCAAGGGTCGAAACTCAGTTTTAGGATGGGATTTTGGAGGTGATCCCGAAGGAAAAAATGTTCTGAACAACACTTAGAAGGGAATGGATGAAGCAGATTAGGGTTTGGGGTCAAGATGTGGATTTTGGCTATTTTAGGGTTTGGCAAAACAGGGTGTTACACCGGTCCACCACACCGAGGAGAGCCTTCTGGCGTTGGAGAAGGAAGAGATCCTTCCTCCACGGCTACTAATCAACTAGCGGCCCGCGGAGAAGGACCAAGAAACCCCAGTCGTCCAAGAGGGCGAACTGGTGGTTTTTGAAGAGTACCTGCGATACGGGTTCCGATTCCCCGAGAGTCTGTTCTTGAAGGGGATTCTCGAGCATTACGGGTTGGAGTTGATAAATCTCCACCCGAATGTGATCTTGATTCTGGCAGTGTTCCAGCATCTATGCGAAGCTTTTATCAGAGTGTATCCCAGCGTGGATCTCTTCCGGCGTTTTTACTATTCGGCGTGGTCGAAGAGCTCCAACGCCGCCGCCGGATGTATATACTTCCGGATAAGGGAGAAGAAAGAGTATCACTTTCTACCCCTGCGAGACTCTGTGCACGGGTGGCACCAGAAGTGGTTCTACTGCACCCCTCCATCCGAGAGTGGGCTGTGGTTTGAGAACTCGCGGCCAGAGAAGCCCAGCGAGTTGGAGTCTCTCTCGGCGATGAATGCAGAGTACATGAAGCACGCCGAAGTAATTCTTCACTTAGTCCAACAGGGACTGGGGCTCGCAACATTGTACGCGACTTCGTGAAGAACTGGGTGAGCCCCCACGTGAAAGGGCTCATCCGGCTTGGGAGATAAAGTCCATGGCTGACAACACTCTGGACTATAACAATGGTACGTGATTTCGACACCGAAACCTTATACCTCTGCTCTGTGCTTTCTAACTGGTCTTCTGGGAACAGTCCTGCCTTCATCCGAGATCGAGAGGCGGACAAATTACCTCCTCAGGGCCTATAGTGCCGAAGTGGAGGGCCCCAAAGGATCGCCTCACCCGCAGAGCTTAATTCATGCCGACGACGACCTCAAACAGGAATGCCGAAAAGTATGTCACCTTTCATTCAGTTCTTATTCGTAGGTCTTATGTACATGTAGTACTGACAAATACACAAGAATGACATAGCTCTTGGGGAGATTCACCGAGGCGACGTTCCCGAGTGAAAACGTCGGTCTCCTGGGAAAGCCGACGGTGAAGAATGTGAAGAAGATCTCCTCGAAGCCCAGGACGAGAAATCCTGTCCCCAAAAAATCCAAGAAGATCCTTGGGGAAGGGTCTTCGCGCAGGACTCCCCTTACCGCAAGGAAAAATGCGGTAAGATATCACATACCTCCTGTTCCTCCAGGTACAAACTGGAATCACTTCTTCGTCGTACAGGGCGAGAGGAGCGAGGAGGAGGAGGAGGATGACATTCCCGTAGTCCGCCGGAAGAGGAAAATAGCAGACTCTCAATCCGGCGAGACACTACCTCATCCTGCCGAAACAGAGGCAATCGCAGCAAACCCCACGGCCACTGGGAGTCCCGTGGTCGCGGGCGAGATCCCTGCTCCCGAAGCCCTTGAGGCTTCGGGGTCAGTCACTTCTCCCTCCCTGGTCGAAGGGACGACCATGGTAAGACTTCCTCGTGATTTTGATTTCTCAATTTCATCTGTACGTGTGTTTATCGGATCTACACTCATACAGGGAGAAGAACTTCCCCCTGTGACTCCTGTGAGTCCCAGGGAGGCGAATCCTCCACTCCTGGGGACAGGAGCGGAGGTGACAGAACAAGACTCGGCGACCAACCTCAGGGTCGCGGATGTGGCGCCAGCTCCAGTAGTCCAGGAGACATCCAGGCCTTTGGGCGTATCCCTGTCAATCGAACAGGTCACCCCGGTACGAATTCTTACCACTTTGGTTTTCATCATTCCTTATGCATATGCTTACAGGGAAATATACATAGGGAGAAAAGGTCCTGTTCACGAAGAGAAAAATCAGGGTGGACAACGATTGTCCTTTTTCTCTCGGGGAGCCACCTTCGAAATCCCAGAAGCCAATGGGATTTCAGTTGAGGTAAGAATCCTGTTTGGTTTGCTCTGAATCAGATCGTGGCAACCATCAACGTGATCGACAACTTCTTTTTTCTTTGTAGGGGTAAAGATGTAGCACTGAGCCCCCCAACCACCCCGGGGAGGGTTGAAGTCCCTGCCGGTGCTGAAGCCCCCGGTGAAGAGTGCTCTGTCCCTTCGGTCCAGGAAGTCGTCCGGGCTGTTAGGGACGAGTCGGACGTGGAGACCCAGTTGCCGGCATCGGAACCTGCGACTGAGGCCCAGCAGGCGGATCCACCTGCTACTCCTGTCGAGAATGAGGCGAATCCCTCGACTAGGCCTCCCGCCATCCCGAAGGATAGTTCATTCCGGGAGTATACAGAGGTATGTTATACATTCCTCATGATACCTGAATTTTGCATAGAATACAGCTGATTTTCCTCTGTGTTACAGGAACTATCCCATATAACGGCCAAATCGATTGCTATGGTGGAAAGCATCGAGGCCATACAAAAGGAGAGAGACTGCTTGCAAGAGTAAGGAGAAATGCTTTTTTAGTTTGCATAAAGACAAACTCGTTATGACAACTATCCTTTTTGTCACAGGGAGGTTGCTTCTCTGAAGAAGAACTTAGCTGATGACAAGCTCAAGGCAGCCACCGTGATTTCGAATCAAGAGGTCAAGCTCAAAGAACTGCGGTCACAGCTCTCTGGTAAGTCAATTCCCGACCAGAACGACTAGACCTTATCATTTAAAATGTGTGTAACAATCCTCTTGTCGCAGCGCAAGCGAAACAAATAAAATTGCTTGATCAGGACAAGACATTCCTCCAGATGACCATCGACTCTACTCGGAGGGCGAACAGAGACCTGAGCCAATCCGTCTTCGAAAAGCTGAAGAGGGTGGCCCGTCTCCTGAGAGCTGATGTGGTCGAGACCACAAAAGACGACCTCAGCTCGAGCGACTGGTCTACACTGGTCGTAGCCTGTCGCGCCCCAAAACTAGGACTACGACTACTCCTGTAGAGACCTAGCTCGCTGCAGCTAGTGCCATATATGCATAGCATACACATACCCTTGACTTCCCAGGATAAGTCAAGCACAGGAGTATATTACATTGCAACAGAGTAACTTACAAAATATTTAAGCAGTGTGGCCTGTTGGCCTTGATATTACATAAGAAGATTACAATGCCTTCACGGCATACATGGTCTAGCAAAATAACATCTACACAGCAGAAGAGAGGTGACCCACCCACAATGAGAAGTGGACGGCAGAACAACACACATCAGGGCTCTGGCGGAACTGACACTCCTCCTTCTGGATCCACAAGGTTCTCCATGCCTTCATCTTGGTTATTGAACGCTCCATCTGCTGATTTGTAGGTTGCAAGGGTGAGCACTTACGTACTCAGCAAGTCATAGGTAAGAGTAGATACATATAGTAGTGATGATATGAATCTAGACTAGTCAAGAATTATGGATGTTTATAAAATAATCTTTTATTTTCATACCTCATCTTATGGCAGCACCTTTCATAATATAACATCATCATTCATATTCACTACATTATAGCACTACCGCGACACGTCGACACACGACAGCCCACGGCAGCACTCCTTATCATGACAACACATGTCATTTGGGTAATCTTGATTTAACACATTTTATTTAGAAAATAATACTTGTGTCACACCCCGTGGATTTAATCCACCGCAGCAGACTCCTATAAACCCGGGAGCTCGGAGTATTCGAATACGTTTTTAACTCTGCAAAGAGGTACCAATTTACCGGCAAGATATTCCACTTTCAAGCCTTTCCTATCATAACATAATGATTGGATCCCTGACTCACTTCATACTGTGAGCGGTAAGGTGGAGATAACAAGAACTTTTGTTATGTATCACTCACATTTCACCCCTGACCCTGTGGCTCTCCGCGAAGCACAGTTGTGGTAGGTTGTATCCTAACCTTCACCCCTACTCATATTCCCATTGCTGGGTTAGATATCAGATCACCTTCAGTGATATTGTGGGAACCGTCCCTATGTCAATCATGCATTACTACACAACTCATGCAGGGGTTTCATGTGCGATCCACATAAGTACTTGTTTAGGCCTGTCCCATACTAGGCTTGCGATTAGCACGTTGTTCATGCCACTAGACCCCAAGGTTGTAGTCCTTATATGCCAGTGACCAGACCATCCACAACCCTGCACCTTCAGTGCCTGCATATCCTTTGCAGTCTAGCACCTCCAGTGCTACAGCCTTCCATACCAAATTTCTAGTCACGGCTAGGGGTTTTATCTCATGAATATATAAGTATATAAGTACATATATAATAGTTCATGGCTCAAAACTTGTTTATTTCACATTTCATAGATAACCAGTCTAGTACTGCCAATTCATAAATCAACCATTCTCAATCTTTCTCATGAAATATTATCTATATTCAAAGTTATGTTATAGCAACATTTAAAATATAGGTTCAAGATGACTAAGGATATGACTTGCCTTTCGCGTCGTAAAATACAGCAGTTGATGACAGGTCAACAGCGAAGTCCTCGAACTTAGTTTCTGGTTCTGCTCGGCGACAAACAAACACACAAATATTACTTAATATATTAAAATATTTTATGATCTATATGCAGATATGCCTAACAAGGATGATTGAACAATACTGGAGATAATTGGGATTGCAAGCTGAACTGACTCGAGATTCTAGAATTTCAAGGAATTAGCTAAGGATGGGTGTTAGATGCTCTTAGGATCTCAAGGTTGCAATAAGAACATCAGTTTTGTGATTGGTTTGATCAAAAACAACGAATGTCAGCAGATTGACATTCGGGTCAAGGCTCTGACATAGCTTCAAGGAAAGCTAGAGAGCTTATCTCAAATTGTGACAGAAGAAGAAAGTGTAGATCATAACTCTACAAATTCAGTGGACAAAGTGGCTTTCAAAATGCACAATTAGAAGTGGGTAAACAAGGCCAATGCCATTGGCTGGCATGCACTGGGATAGTGTCAAAAACTAGGGTTTAGCATAAAATGCATTTCAAGGGCTCAAATCAAGTTGTGATAGAAGGAGAAATTGTAGATCATAACCTCAGAAATCTAAGGGACAAGGTTATGCTCGAAATTCACATCTGGAAAGAAGTGAAAAGGGCTAATGCCACTGACTGACATAGTCTGGCATTGAATTGACATGGCCAGAAACTAGGGCTTGGCATAACTTTTGATCTAGGGCTCCAAATGATGCACCACTTTGTCTGGGAGGTAGGCATTGATAACAGGAATAAATCACTCAACAGGATCTAGGGCAGGAGATGGCCGGAAAGTGATGAAAATTAAAGGAGAAGTGCGGTGGCGACACGGCACAGTGAAGCCACTAGACAAAATCTTGGCATGGCTATACTTGAAATCTGGACAGTTTCAGAGATCGGGCTAGAAGAAAGAAATGCTCAGGAGGTTGAAGCACACCTAAAGGACAAGGTGGTTGAAGCAAGATCGGCCGGGAATGGATTTCCAGTGAACGGCGCCGGAGAAGAAGACATGGGATTTGGGGGTTTTTGCCACAGAAGGTTTGAACTCAATTTCAAGCTCAGGGAGTATGAGGGAAGCATAGGGATGCTACTGGGATGATCAATTTGGTCGGAGGATGGCCGGTGTGGCCTGGCGACGATCGCCGGCAACGGGTGAAGTTCAAAATTGGGGAAACCTTTGATTTGAGCTCAATCTGGAGATCTGGATGCACAGGCTTGCTTCAAATAGCTTACTGATCACTTTGTTCCACAGAATCGAAAGCCAATTCGGGGTAAATCGGCCTGCATTGCCGGAACAGGGCAATTCGAAGATTCTGGCGATAAGATGCAAGGAATTTCAATTAAATGGTACAGCATGATGAGTGCGATGAGAGGAACTCACTGGTGCTATTAATTTGGCAGGAGGTGCTACGGAACGTGCTGGCACCGTGAAGCCTCCTCGACGGCTCGCCGGAGAAGAAGACTGCAGTGGAGTAGATTTGGAATTTGGATGAGTTCTGGTGATGGGAAGATTGCACAAGGTGTTGATTGCTTAAATAGACCAGAGGGCGAAGCTTGCAATGAAGTAGCAGCAACGAATTTGGCGTCAGTGCCTTGATTTGCCGGGCGCAGATGCAACAACGGCGAGCGGTGATGCGATGGCGCACAGGCGGTGCAAAGCTGTTCACTGTTGCGTCATCGGGACTCAACAATGTCGGGCAGTGCAAGGCGGTGGCAACACAAGCTGGTAATGCAAAGCAACGTGGCAAGGAGTTGCTGACAACGGCTGCTGCTGGTCGCGCGCGGAAGCAATTGCTGTTCAACGGCGCTGCCACGGCGATGGCTAAGACACGGACACATGCGCACAAGCATGCACGGTCACAATTTCAGGCGAGGCTTGGCCGGCGGCGAGCAAAATCACGGCGAGCTCTAGTCGTGCGCACAGCAGTTGGCCTGGTCGAATTAGGGCTGATTTGCAATTTCAAATTCTTGATTTTGGGCTGAATTGTAAATCTGAAGATTTGGAAGGTTTGATCTGACTTTAATTGCATTAATCTGGTAGGCTTGATTCAACAGATGACTTGGCACAAATAGAAGATAAAATTTGAGACATTTGGATGATTTTTGATATTAACTGAAAACAGAGTATTTTAGGATAAAATAGATTAGAATCTCATTGATCTCGAATTCTGAGATTTATGATTTGATTTTGAGATACTCATATAAGAAGAATTTGTGTTGAAAAGCATTTGGGAGGTGTTCCCTGAATTAGATTTAGATTTCGAGATGATTTGTAACATTTCGCCTTTTCAGGCTTCTGGAAAATCTGGAAAAAGACTGATCTGCGGTACTCTTGGACTGATTTGCGAAAAAGGTTTAGATGATGAAATCTGACTGCCAACTTTTTGGATTAAGGTATTGGCATACCCTTGATCATAATCCAAGAATAATTTGGTTTGAACTTGGTCAAGATTTTGATTAAATCTGAATTTCTGAAACTTAGGGTATTTAGGTAATATAAGATATTTCTGTTTTCGAAAACAGAAATGAGTTGATAAATCTGGAAGTTAGAGATAGAATTGAATCTGGGTTCTGAAGGCTTTTAGGTTTAGGATAACTGATAGATCACATTTGAACAATCTGATCTTGATTTGGGGTTCACAGAAAAAATTGGAGATTTTAGGGCTAGAACAGAATAAAGCTGGGGCTGATTTGACTGATCTAGAGGAGACATATGTATGCATGACTTTTTAAGAAAGAAACTTTTCACCCCAAAACTCAGGATGTTACATAGCCCAAGCGGAGTCACTACTCGAGTATCTTCCTGAAGATACACGGCGACGACAGGAGGCGATTAGAACCAGAGTTCGATCAGCAGCCTCCGCCATTCTCTGCCGGTTTCGTCTCCACCATGGCCCAAATATGGACCTGAATCCACTGGTGGGAACGGTAGAGATCGAGAGTGAAGAGCAACTCGAGGCCATCCTGGAGGAAGTCAATCCACTTGTAGATAAACTCCTGACCGAGCTCAGGATTATGTAACCCCTGTACAGACATAACTTATAGAATGCAATGCATGTATATTTGTTGATTTTGAAAGAAAGGACTTTTTTGTTGTTTCATATTATAAACATATCCCCCTAGCCCCCGCCTGTGATTATAGATACTGAAGACTTAGTATAATAAACACAGGGGAAATATGAGTACAACGGCCAGGGATGTGCGACCAGGCCAGCAATTATGATCAATGCAACGCCTAATCTTGTTGCAAACCGGCAGCCACTCAGATGACCAAGGACATACCAGCAAGCCCCGTAGGCATTGAGAAACGACTTATTCAGGAGTGACTTGTCTGGATGTGGTTATGAGATCGGCCAGTGAATCCGATTAGAACGTTGTAGTGATATAACCGCCGGCGACCAGCCCCCGAGTCAAGTTCGTAACATACGAGCATGAAAGGTGATGTTCATCGTATGAAACCAAAAGACTTCTTGTTTTATTAAGCAATGCTAATTGAAAAGGAAAAGGGATTGAATACTTACACGTAAAACTTGCGTAGTTGATCGATGTTCCAAGTATTGGACAAAATTCGACCATCCTCCATGGCTAATCGAGCTGACCCTGGTCGCGGTACTGAAACAACAGTGTAAGGGCCTTCCCACTTCGGGGAGAACTTGTTGCGATTGGATTGGTCTTGTATTTTTCGTAAAACCAGATCACCCACGTGAAGACTACGTGGTCGCACCCTTTTGTTATGGTACTTGCGCAAAACTTGTAAGTATACCGCGGACTTGATCAAAGTGCAATCAAGTTTTTCTTCCAAGAGGATGAGGTCCTGTGACCGCTGTTCGGGCTGATCAATTCGTTCGAACTGCTCTGTCCGAACAGATCCAATACTGACTTCCATAGGCAGTACGGCCTCAGCCCCGTAGACCAGATGGAAGGGCGTCTCACCGATGGCTCGACTAGAAGTAGTTCGTAGTGCCCATAGAACGGTATAGAGCTCGTCCGCCCAAGCCCCCGAGCGAGTCTTAAGGCGATCGAAAACACATTTCTTGATGCTTGCAGTATCTGCCCGTTGGCACGTTCGACGGTACCATTGCTCTGTGGATGAGCCACAGAAGCAAAGTACACCTTGGTCTGAATCTGATCGCAGTAATCTAGGAAAAGACCGCTGGTGAACTGGGAACCATTATCCGTGATGAGACGGTTTGGAACACCGAATCGAGCAATGATGTTCTTATGGAAAAACTTTTGTGCTGCTGATGCGGTAATATTTCGTACCGGTTCGGCCTCAATCCACTTCATAAACGTGTCAATAGCTACGAACAGAAACTTGTCTCCATTGACCGCTTGTGGCATAGGACCGACAATATCCATCCCCCAAACCGCAAAAGGCCATGCGTGGGGAATGGTTTGTAACGCATAGGCAGGTTGATGAACCTGTCTTGCATGGAACTGACACTGAGAACACATCTTGACCATATGCTTGGCATCAACAAGTGCAGAAGGCCAGTAGAATTCTTGTCGAAAAGCTTTTCCGACCAGTGTCCGATATGACGCGTGCGCACCGCATACACCGTCATGTATTTCTTTCAAGAGAGATTTGCCTTCCTCCTGAGATATGCAGTGCATGAATACTCCTTGAGTACCCTTTCTATACAAAACTCATTCTATGAGCTTGTATAGACGCGCTTTTCGAATTAACCGATCGCTTTCGGTTTCATCCTTGGGTAGGGTCCATTGTTCAAGATAGACTCTCAATGGATGAGTCCAATCCTGTTCCTGACCGAGGTTGGTAACGCAGATTGTTACCGAATCATCCTCGACCGAAGTCATGATCGAAGGATGTTCCAAGTGTTCAACGAACACTCCTGCCGGAGCGGATGTGCGTGAGGACCCAATTTTGGATAATTGGTCTGCGAGAATGTTGTCCTTTCGCGGGATGTATTGAACTTCGAAATGACTGAAGTGTTTTTCCAATCTCCTCACTTCCCCCAGGTAATGAGCCATTGTCTCATCGGAGGTGCTGTACTCCTTGTTTACCTGGTTTACGACCAGCTGTGAGTCTCCCCTCACCACTAATCGACGGACTCCGAGGAATTTTGCGGCCCGGAGCCCTGCAAGAAGACCTTCATACTCTGCTGCGTTATTGGTTGCAACAAAGTGTAGTTGAATGACATACTTAAATTGTTCGCCCTGAGGTGTGACTAAGACCACCCCAGCCCCCGAGTGTTGAAAACTACGGGAACCGTCGAAGTACATTGTCCAATGATCGGGGCACTCCAATTCCTCTGGCACCTGCACGGGTGGCTTAGGGTTGGTCCATTCGACCACAAAGTTGGCCAAGACCTGAGACTTAACCGCCGTGCGGGGCGTGAAATAGATATCGAAAGCACCAAGTTCGACCGCCCATTTGGCGATTCGACCAGACTTCTCCAGATTTCGGACAATATCCCCCAAAGGAAAAGAGGAGGGTACTATGATCTTGTGAGCTTGGAAGTAATGTCATAGCTTACGGAAAGCCATCAGTAGTGCGTAAAGTATCTTCTGGACCTCATGGTATCGCTCCTTAGGACCATGAAGTACCTCACTAACATAGTAAACGGGCCTGTGTATCCCTTCCCTATCCGCGATCAGGACAGCACTGACCGCGTGCGGGGTGACCGCGAAATAGAGAAGCAACGGTTCTTCTCTGTCGGGAGACACCAAGACTGGTGGACTGGACAAATATGTCTTTACCTCCTAAAATGCTTTTTCGGCCTCATCAGACCATGTAAAATTGTGATGTTTCCGCAAGACTTTGAAGAAAGGTAGTCCCCTTTCGCCTAGTCGCGATATCAAACGACTTAAGGCCGCCATGCGACCAGCCAGGCATTGAACATCTTTCATGATCGAGGGTGACCTCATCTGTTCGATAGCCCTGATTTTTTCAGGATTGACTTCAATGCCTCTGGAAAAAACAAGGAAACTGAGTAGCTTTCCCGAAGAAACCCTGAAAGAACATTTCTCCGGGTTCAGTTTTATTCCAAAGCGATTCAAATTACAAAAGGTTTCAGCGAGATCGTCTAAATGAGATGATCTCTTAGTGCTTTTCACAACCAAGTCGTTTACATATGCTTCGAGATTACGCCCTATCTGGGAAAGAAAGGTCTTTTGCATCAAGCGCTGGTACGTGGAACCTGCGTTCTTGAGACCGAATGGCATTATGACGTAGCAGTAGGTGCCGAACGGGGTGATGAAGGCAGTCTTCTCTTCATCTTCTTCTGCCATGCTAATTTATGGTATCTTGAGTAGGCGTCCAGGAAGCTCATCAGTTCGCATCCCGCGATTGAGTCGACTAGCTGGTCGATGCGGGGAAGGGGAAAGTCGTCCTTCGGACATGCACTATTGAGGCTGGTGTAGTCGACGCACATGTGCCACTTACCATTTGACTTGCGGACCATGACCGGATTTGCGAGCCATTCCGGGTGATCGACCTCGCGAATAAACCTGGCTTTTAGGAGTTTGTCCAACTCCTCTTGGATGGCTTCTTGTCAGTCGACCGCAAAACGCCTGAGCTTTTGCTTTATTGGTCGCTGTCTAGGTCGAATTGCTAACCTGTGCTCGATTACTTCCCTTGGGATACCGGGCATGTCGGACGGTTTCCACGCAAACACATCTGCGTTAGCCCGGAGGAAAGTAAAGAGCTCGAGTTCCTATTTGTCATCCAGGCCTGATCCCACCCGAATTGTCTTGGATGGATCGTCTGGGTACAACGGAGCCAGTTTGAGTTTCTCATCTGGTCGAGGAGCAGCTTTGATCGCGTCAGCGGCGACTGTGGTGACCTGAGCGTCTCGGAGGGGAAGCTGGTCGACCATCTCCAGAGATAGCCGGTCGCACATTGGTGCCACGTTGCGACTGCCTCGGAACGAGATGACACCTTTGGGGCCAGGCAATTTGCCGCACTGATAAGCATTGTGCGTTGCCATCATGAACTTAGCAAGAGTTGGCCTGCCAAAGATTGCATTATAAGCCGAATCACAATCAATTACGTTAAAAGTAACTAATTCTGTTCGGAAGTTGTCCGGTTCTCCCAGCATGACCGGGAGGACCACCTGTCCCAACGGTATCATGGAGGGACCAAGGATTATTCCATAAAACGGATGGATTATGGGTTTAATCTTGGAACGAGGAATTTACATCTCGTCGAGCGCCTTGACCAATAAAATGTCCAAGGAACTTCCTCCGTCGATCAGGACCCTTTCGACTCTCGCGTTACTGATGATTGGGGTAATGACCAGAGGGAGCCTCAGTGGTCGAGTGAGCCCCGCAGGACAATCAGTGCGATCAAACGTCAAAGGTGTACCCGACCAACGGGGGTACTGAGGTTCATCAAGGGATGTCTCTGTTTGGTTAACTTCTCGATAAAAGGCCTTAAACTGCCTTTTGGAAGCAAAAGAGGAGGAACCACCGAAAATAACATTAACATGATTATGAGGTACCTGGTAAGACATCTCCTCGTCCCGGTCGGCGTCTGTAAGCCCGCACGCTTGTTCCTTAGTCGGTAAGGTCGGCATTGGTCGAACCCCCTGGTAGAAGTCATCTAACTGCTTCAACCAACTCATGCAGTTTTTGAGGTCGTGGCCTGCGGAGTTGTGGAGTGGACACCATTTCTTGCCTTCCTGCGGGTTAGTCGACTTCTCTGGCTGGTCGGAACTACGACCACCAGAAGCAGTTTTATTTTTGAACGAAGACTTGCTACCTTTGGTCGAAGGAGGCTTCTCTGCAACTACGACCTCGCGGTACTGTCCAGAGCGATTCCTTTTCGACTTCTTCGACTTCCCGCCCGATGAAGATTCCGGCTTCTTGCTTGAATCTTCTTTCCTAGCGTCCTTGAGACCTGGTTGAGGCGGTAGGTTACCTTTATCGACCATCCGGTTCCATTCGACCACTTCGGCCGCGTCGGAGTATCGATCAGCCATATCAAAGAGATCGGCTACTGATCGAGGAGGGTGGATGAGCAAGTCTTCAGTGAATCTCCGATATCGAACAGCATGTTTAAATGCGCTAACAACGGAGCTGTCAGATATGTTCGGGATGGTGTTCCTCACCCCGACAAACCTCTTGACAAACTGACGAAGGGTTTCGGTCGAAGTTTACCGTAGTCGATGAAGGTCGTCCTCTTTACCCGGCTTTTGATAACAATTTTGGAAGTTGCTGAGGATAGCGTCGCACAGCATTTCCCAGTTGTAAATAGAACCTTCGGGCTAATTAAACAACCAGGTTCTTGCCGGCCCTTCAAGGACTGTAGGCAGGTAGTTGGCCATGACCCGGTCATCACCTCCTGCCGCTTGGATGGCAGTAATATAGATTTGAAGGAACTCGGATGGGTTCTGAGTTCCATCGAACCTTTCTATGGCCCCTGGTCGAAACTTGTCCGGCCAAATGACCGCACGAAGGCCGGGCGAGAAAGCTTTACAACCAACGTATGGACCGTGAACTGTCCTGTGACTTTCGACCGGATCGCGAGCAACCTCACGCAATGGAGAAGCCACTCGTGGTCCTAAGCGAGAGTGGACAGGGACTCGATCCCTATTACGAGAATCCTGTGCCCGCCTGGACTTGTCCTGCCGGGACGGTACAGGCGGCGGGTAACTTCGTCGACCAGAACCAGAGTGAGAACGCTCTCGGTTGTGGGAACGTGTTACTGACCGGGAAGAGACCGTAGGGGTCGCTTCAAATGCGACCTCATCCAAACTCTCTGCCAGGATCCTGGTGAAGGTCGGTTTCTGCGCATCCGTGACCGTAGGAGGAAAATGGCGCATGACCTCCGCGATAGACCGGAGTCTGCCATGTGTACTTCTCCTAGGGGCACCAGGTGTCACCGTTTCCTCGTCTACCGGGAAACGCTCCAGAGGCAAAGAAGGGGTCTGGTCGCTTCTGTGACCACGTGATCGTCGGGAAGAACTCAGAGCAGCATCGTAACGAGCCTGCGCATCTTGAAGAGCCTCTAGGGCAGTTCTGCGTAGTTCGTTGTCCTGTTGCTCGAGATCTTGATCCTCCTTCTATTTGCGTTCCTGTTCTTCCCTAGCAACCCGTTGATCAGGAGTCTCCTCTGATAAGGCAGCAAACTGTCTAGGGAGAGAGGTCACCGAGGGAGAAAACATCTCGGTTTGTTCCGAGTCAGACTCGAAATCAAAGAGACGGTGGAGATTATCAGGGTCGAACCTCCCCGGGCTGATTTCCTGGTCGATATCATCCTTCCCTCCAGCGGGGTCGTATGACGGACCGGACTCATCCTCTAACGCATTAAGAACCTTGGTGGGTTCCGACCTTGCGCTAGTCGCCCCCTGGTCGATGAACATGACCTGGAGGGTCGATTCGACCTCTGGGAGATTTTCACCTCCAATTTCCTCCCTCGGAACGGGATCGCTCGGAGAAGGCATCGGAATGTGAGCATAATCCTCCAGATCTAAATCGTTCTCGGAATCATATGCCCCAGCCATAGTTCAGCGAACCTCCGGATGAAAGTTAGGACGCCTTGAGAAAGGCCCCACGATGGGCGCCAGCTGTCGATGATTCGAACTCAGGGTCCTTAGTCGAGCTTATGCAAAATTTGTAAGTTGTGAAACCTTTCAGGGTGTCCCTCCGGGAAGGTTTGTAGAATTATGGAAAACTAGAGCACAAAGAAATTTATACAGGTTCGGGCCCTCGATGGTGGGAGTAATAGCCTTACGTCCTGTTGGGATTTCACTATGTGTAGTAAAAGGATTTACAAAGTTGTGGAAAGATCTTCACAGGCGAAGATTTCCCCTATATGTTTGTACAAGTCAAAGCCTGAAGGGCTTTGTGAAAACTACCTAACTTAGGCTACTATCTTCGGGTTGTTTTTGTCTGGTCAGGTTCGATCAATCGATCACTGGATGGCTTAGTGTTTCGATCTCTCGATCCTTCGATCTCTGGGTGAGATGTGATCCTTCCATTTGATGCATCAGGCTACCCATTTATACTTGTCGAAAGGGCGCCAAGTCGTAACGGCATCAAACAGTTGTTTGGATGCGGTTTCGTCAACCGCTCTTAACTCCCACGCAGGTTTAACACGTGTTATTCGTGGATAACCGCACATATTAACCTCCCGATGGTTGCCTTCTTACGTGGAAGAATTTTTGGGGTACTCGGGATATCCCTGTTACAGGGACAGATTAATCCCACGTTCCCTGGTCGAAAGTGCTATGACCGCGCGATGTTGGCTGACCGCGCAACATCTACAGCCTTCTGTTCGCGCATAACATACGAACCCCTGACCGCGCACTAGCTACGTTCTGATCGCGTAAAGCCTGCGACCTCGGGCTTGTGCTCCTCAGAATGACTTGAGTTCGCCCCGCCAAGCGCATGTCTGGTTCGAATTTATCCTGAACCAGTCGTGCGTTTATTTGAACTGACTCGGGTGTCAATCCTCGTCAAACATGTCACCTCTCACATTAAGCTGCTTATGCCCAGTTTTCAAGGGAGCAAACATCATTGAACAAAACATCACTCCTGTTCGGTATCTGCATTGTGCAAGACTAATAATGTCTAGTTACTCATTCATGCATCCATCTATGACTAACGAGGCAAAAGTCAATTCTGCTCTGCACTGCATCAAGCTATCTTCATCAATAAATTTGTTGCCAGGTACTAACGAAGCAAAAGCAACAACTTTGTCCGCGACCAACGAGGTTGGACAGTCACATGGCTAGGTGCCGATGAGACTAGCCATGTGACCCCATATCTGTCTTGATGCCGACGAGACCAGACGATTCTACGGCCAAAACTGACAAAGCGAAGGCCACACCATCACCATGCCTATTGCATTGTATCGCATTATGTTGCATCTTTCATTCTTTCCATGAAGAGCAGAAGCGAAGTTTGAAGTTGATGATCCAAAAGGGCAACTCAATCAGAGGTTCTCTATTAAGCCATAGACTTGGTACAGATAATTAATTGGGACGTTTACGAAGCCTTGGGTACCAAAGATTCACACAAAATGTTGATGTCAGATCCTAGCATGATGAGGAAGAATAAAGAAAGCACAAAAACTTGTATTTTTGTAATTCAAGTGAGAATTAATAAAGAACAAGTTTTCTTGTACAAATTTCTTGTCTTTTGCATTTTTCTTATATTGTCTGTTAAGACAGAAAGGCACGCCCGCAAATTAAAATAAAAAAGAGAGAAAACTCTCTGGAGCGAGAAATTTGCTTCGCCAAACAGAGTTAAGGTGGAGATTGTTAGTTATGCCTCCAAATCCAAATCTAATATATTTTGGAATCCTTTTCTGTTTCGTTTGAAAAGATGTATTCCAATTGAAAGAACTTATTCTACTGCAACTCGATTTCACTCTAAGACTATAAATAAATATTTGGAGGAAAGTTTTTCATGTGGGTTACTTTTTTATATTTCCACATTATATTTTGGGAATGAGAGATTCGTTCTTGCAATCATATTTTTCATAGTGATTTTATTGTTCGTCTTCCGGGGTTTTTCTCCTCTCTTCTTGAGGGTTTTTTCTCGTTAAATCTTTGTGTCTTCTGTTCTTCATATTTTTGGTTAGATTGATTTTGCTTGCTTTGATTTTTCCTAATAAGTGGTATCAAAGCCATGTTTCTCAAATCCCAGACCCAACCGTTGCCCTCAGGACATGCATGTCCTGGGGGCGGGGCGGTGCCAATCTTTTCTTTCTTGTTGTTAACCATTTTATATGGTGCCAGGCAAAATTTTGTTCCCTATTATTGTCGCCTAGGCCTCAAGTTCATGTTGTTGCCTCCTTTACTCCAACTTATTGTTTTTGATTTGTTCTCGCTACTATTGCGACTTGTTTGCTGCATCAACTCTTTGTTTGAAATGCCGTACTTGTTCATTCAACCAAGAATATTGAATCTACTACTACATGCATACAACTTTTGATTTTTAAGCATCAACTATCGCTGCCTTATGCAATTTTGTTGAAGTTATTCTCAATTGACTTTTACTCCATCAGTTTTCTGATTTGTCGTTCCTACAATAAGCTGACACAGACTCCTGATCTATTTTGTTGATCAGGAACTTCCGTTTTTTGGGCTGTTTTTATACAGTGGATTATTTTTTTGTTGGTAGGATTTCTCTTGGTAAGACTTTTTGCTTTAAAAAGATTTGTTGGGCCGCAAGGTTTTTCCTCCAGTTATACCATTTTCAGCTATTCAAAATTCTTTTACTTGTGGCTTTAGCCAGTTGGGCCAATTTCTTTCATACCGATTTGGTTGTTTATTTTTTGTCATGTTGAAAGGACAGCCAATATTTGAGGTGTTTTAATTCGCCACTAGAGTTGTGTTGCATTTGGACTGAGAGCTCTTTATATTTCGCTTTGCGCAAGGTTACCATGTTTTCAGATCTGGCAACGTCAACAAAGTTTGTTACTTCGTGTTTTGCACTGTGACAAATGCATATAATGATTAGTTTGTCTAACCAAGGAGTTAAGTCGATGATATTTTAATTTTGTAGTTTTCATGATTCATTTAATTTGCTATTTGTGCTAAGAGATAATGAGACGAGGAACATGAGGTGTTACATATGCTGGAGTAGTATTTTTGACAACAGTTATGTCGTGTGTTATAGAATCTGGAGCAGTATTTTCATCATTAGTTATTCTGTGTTTGGCATATTTTGATCTTGCTTTGTATTAGATGAGATTTCAAGTCAACGAGGAGATTGTTAGAGTTGTCTCTCACCTCGTTATTAAGGGTTTGAATCAAACAAGAAATTGTTAGATTGTCTTTATCTTATCCATAAAAATTTGAGTCAAGGAGGAGTTATCTTATCTTATTAGTAAGAGTTTGAGTCAAATCTTAGTGAGAATGATGGTTAATTTCAGTTTAAGATTAAGTCTATATAAAGGTTAATGTTTTTATAATTTGGTGTGCCTTCTAAAATAAATACTTTCTTTTATCTCTAACAAATAATATTAGAACTAACAAAAATCCCTGACAAATGAAAACTTTAAATAGGAATACACTTTGATAATCGCATAAACCATTAAAAAAAGTCCTGAGAAATGAACAATAAATCCTCAAGATATTTGAATCTATCTCTAAAGGTCGTGGACAGCGACCAGCGACGGAGCGGTGGCAGCGCAGACAGAAGCAATGGCAGCTGGCGACAGAGCGGCCGCAGCATGAACGGGCACGGCTAAGGTCACAAATTCACCGATGGCTCGGCAGAGACGAGTGGCCCCGCAACGGGTCCGGCAGCGAGCGGCGATGGCTGGTGATGAATTTGATTGGATAGCCACGACAGCAGCAGATCTGGTGCCAGATTGGATAAGCTTCGTGATGAGCGGCGGATCGGGCAACAAACGGTGGCTACGTCGGATGTAGCGACGATCGGCACGGACGGTTGACTCTACGACGAATTGGAGGAACGCGACTGACGGACGAGAGACGACCACCGCGTGGAGTGGCGTGACCTCACGTTTGGCTCAGGCCAACTTCTCCAAGCACGCCACCAATTAGATCTGTTCAAGCTGGTGCGGGGAAGCAAACCAAACACACTCCAAATCATGCTTGTTTAGGTGCGGAGACCATATAAATAGCCTCATAATGTGTGTCAAATTTCAAGACATTCAGAATTTCTCGTGAGAAATTTAGACTTTTTTTTAACAAAATTCGAGCAAAATTTTGGTTGTTTTACATGCTAACTTCACCGTGCAATGCAGTAGTACTATTTAGTGTCTATTGGTGTTGGCTTGCTGCTAAACTGTAGATTCAGTATGCCTTCTTGGCATTTTGCACAATATTCACAGCCACCCATATATCTGTCCCACTTGTATAAGATCATGCAAGATTCTTGTTTATCTGTGTCTTCTACTATCAGTTCAAATTGTATTGAAAACTAAAAATTAATGACAGGAACGAAAGTAGGAGTAAATCTGGGACTTGAATCAAGAACAAGTAAAACAACATGACTATAGATGAAGGTAACTCTAGAAATGAGTATCAAGTTTGGTTTGTCAATTCAACTAGTTTGTAAACTAGAAACTGACTGTTGGGGTGAAAGTAAAAGCAAATTTGAGACTCGAATTGAGAATGAGTGGATCAATATGATTACACAAATTACATATAAAAGGTAACTCTAGAAATTACTATATAAGTTTAGTTTGCATCTTCTACCTTCTGTTCAAACAGTAGTGACAACTAGAAACAGAAGATTGGGATGAAGATAGAAGAAGATTGGGATGGAAATGGAGAGCGAGTGGATCAACATGATTGCACCAACTACATATAAAACTAAGTTCTCTCTTAAAATAAAGTTAAGGCCCATTTTAAATTTAAAGTTGTGTTTGGTTCACGACATATTATATTTCTAGTAATCTTACTATTCTTGGTAATCTTATTTCTGATAAAGAGATTACCAGTAATCTAATTTTAAACTGTTTGGTTTGTTAGAAATACAAGATCATGATAAGTGCATACTCTTGACTTTATAGCAAGAATAACAAATTCAATATTTGAAATTCAAATCTGAAAATTTAAAAACATGAAATTCAAATTAATAGATTTCACATCTGAGATTCAAATTTTGGAATTTAGAAATCTGAAATTCAAGTTAGGAATTTGAAAACTCTGAAGACAATAAGAAGTTTTCAAATCTAATATTCAAAAATCCAAGTTTTATATCGGAATTGCAATTTGGGAAAATATAATTAAAATTTCCAAATCTTAAAATTATATTTTAAAATATAAAATTTAAAAATATGCAATTAGATTTAAAACTTTGAATTCCTGGAATTAAAATATAAAAATTTTAAAATTTTAGATTTGAAATTCAAATACTGAAATCAAATTTCTAAATTTGAAAAATCATACTTCAAATTTTAATTTTTGGACTTTTTAAAATTATGAGTTCATGTAACAACTTAAAATTGAATTTTTAAATTAAAACCGAAATCTAAAATCAAATTTAAAATTTTGAATTTTGAAGTCGACTATTGAATTTGCAGAGCTCATTTTTGAAGTCTCAAAATTATAGAATTTGAAATTCCGGTACTTAATTCCAAAATCGTATGTTTGAAAATTTTGTTATTTGAAATTAAAAGATTAGATCTTTATGTTTTATTAAAGATCATCTCATCTTGATAATCTTAGATAGCCACCCCAAAGGGAAAATCAAATTACCATCATTTATGGATATGTTGCAATCCGAGAATTTTGAATTACTAATTTGGATTCCTTATCATTTTTATCAAACACAACAATTTTCTAAGATGAACTAATGATTCCCGAGAACCCCAGAAGATAGCATTAAAAAAACGCAACCTAACATCCACTAGTTGTGCATTTCAGACATGCGCCTAAACCAAGTTGGTAAATGGGCCGTAGTCAGATATGGGCCTGGGTTTGTGCCAAACTGATTGTGGGCCCTGGGCCGTGCACCTCTTAAGAATCTTTCGGGCCCCAAAGGCCTCTATTAAAGCACGCCGCGCCCTAACCCCACCACCTCTAATGCCGCGCGCTCTGCCCGCGTGCGCCGGCGCCTGCCCGCCGAAGGCCGCGCCGCATCGACCACGCCACCGCCATCTCCGACCGCCTCCACCACACGTGTGAGTTTCTCTACCATCCTATCCTCCTACCTCGCACATCCTGCAGCGAACTATTACGTGCTGTGAGCTGTAGGTTTACGTGCTCTCCGATTTGCCATTTGTGCGGCGATTCGGAGCCATGAGAGGGGATTTGCAGGTCACATTAGTGCATTGCTGGAGAGGATTCTGTTGTGAGAAATTACCCTAATTTTGCTGTGTGATTGCATTGCTTTGCTTTAATACGTGTTGTTGTTTAATTCTGCTACATTGGATTCGAGGTCAGGTGTTTGACAGATCAGGTGGGGAGAATTTTTGGGCAATGTTTGTTTCAGGCCTATGCTATTTTGCATGGTGGAAAAGCTTTGGACGTGTTTGGGAGCTTAAGCTTGTTTATTGGAGCTTTAGTTTATAAACCCCATGAATCTTCTAATAAAAAAGGGTTGGACTTATGGAATGAGCCCTCAAATAAGTTGGGTGTTTGGCTCATTTTCGGTTTATAAGCCCAGCGAAAGTTGAAGCTAGGCTAAACACCCTTTGATGATCTAGGGAGCTTTTCGAGGATATGTCGTGTGACTGTGTGTTTGTTTGGATGTGTGGTTAATTATTGCGTGCTTGAAGCTTCTTAAGCATATAAATTAGGTTCTATTTTTGTACTATCTCAATACGGCAGTGATCAACATCTGCGTGTCCAATCTTTATGAGGTCAGGCTCCTCATCTACCTCTGTGGATGTTACATAGGCGGGATCCTTGGCATCTCCATCGGCTAAGCTCCATCCCCAAGTTGGCAATTCAGGTTAGGCTAGAAAGGGTAATGGCATGGCATGACCTATGAGCTCTCTTCAGTCCTGGGGCTCACTCAATTATAGCATAGTAGTTGTTTGGTGGCCTGTATGTGGACCTAATCACTAAATCACTAGTATGTACAAAGGTTTCTTATTTCTGGCTTTCCTCTTTTGAGGAAAAAACATAAACACCTTTCTTTTTTCTTTACATTTCTTTCAGGAAAGGACAGATACCTGCAAAATATTTGACGATCAAGTAAGTTAGAGTAACATGCTTTCCTCTTATGCATAAAACATCAAATGTACTGCTGTGCTAAGGGGTACTTGTGTTGTGAAAGTGGAAAATTCATAATCTGAAATGAATGTTTCCATTTCAAATGTTGGAGAGTTGTTTTCCCTCCCTTGAACAAATTTCTCATCACATGAACATTAAAGGTTTTAATAGTGGGAGAAAAATGCTCAATCTATTAAAGAATTTTAAACAGGATACTGTAAAATCTGTAGCATCCTATAAAAAGGATACACTAACACTGGTAGAAAAAGTAGTATGCTGTTTTCATCAATACATTACTTGCTTTGCTCTAGTGTAACTTTGTAAGGTTTTCTTGAAAGAATACTTGTTTTGTTCACCCATCTAATTCAATTTGGTTAACCATCCAAAGGCATTCTCCTACTTCCTCTTCTGCCTTTTTTAGTTGTTTCCATCAGACACTACAAGGAATTTGCTCTCTGTCTCAGCTTGTCATCAACTTATGAGCTATGACAGTATATCATTCTGCTTGGGGCCATCATTTTTTGTTGGTTCTGAAAAAAAATGTGATCTTTTTTGTTCACGGAAGGTATGTGCTTGCAAGTAATTACTCAAAACTATGTTTTTTTCTCTCAGGAATTCGTGTTTCAAAGAAGTGTTTGAAAAGCAGTTTACATAAGTAATCAAGATTCCTCATGTAATTAATATTTAAAAAAGTGCATTTATGCCCTTATTTGTCTTCGTTTCTCTATTGTTTGGTAATCTAAAATGAGTTTTGGTAATTTTTTTCTTTTTACTATTTCTTCAATCACTTTGCCTTACAGATGTGACTCTCCTGCTTCTGTTATGCATTTTTTTTATTAAATAATCACTTTTAGAAAATTTAAAATATACTGTGTACTGTTTTATTTTCCTTGAATGGACCCAAGTGTTGCCAAAGGCCAACACCACATTATGAGCTACTAGGGTAAGGTAACACCATAGGTGGCGGCGTTAACTCCCCATCTCATGCCACGAAGAGTTATTTCTTATCCGTACTGTCACACATGTCAGAAATGACTACAAAGGATGGCGTTTGTACTGCTATGGCTAACACCACAAATAATGGTGTTAGCCTTCTATCTTAGCAAATTTTTGGAAAAAAAAACACATTTTTATGTGTGTATGGAGACTAGCACCACTAGAAATGGTGTTTGATATGGAGGTTAGCATCAGCAATGTTAACACCATAACTAACAACTAACGGTGTTAGCCTTCATAACCTTTACGAATATATGTGTTTTTCCTTAAAACTGCTAATTGTAGATGTTAATATCATAATGGATGGTGTTAGATATAGCATATTAGCATATCTAACGCCATAACATAACATAACAAGTCGTAATAGGCCTTGCTAACTTGTGTGACAGCACAGACAGCAAAGGATCTTATGTGGTATGCGTTGGAAGGGCAAAGGCTGTCTCCAACCCTCATTTTCGAGCAGGCGCGCGGCAGTCGAAGCCGCTGGTCGAGAAGCGCAAGCGACACTCAAGCACGGGGTCGCGAGACGAGGTCGAAATGGTGGGCCCCACCAAGCGCATGGCGGTCGAAGTGGCTGCGTTGGCCCCACGCCTGACACGCATCAAACTTTATTTGCCCCCTACGATGACCGCACAAACTTCAACCACCCTCTATGAAACGTAGGGCCAGCCTTGGTTGGGTCCACCTGTCGGTCATGTGTGTGGATTTTTGTAAACTGTCCGTTTTTTAAACGAGCGGGAAAATTAGAGTTTTAAAATTTTTTTGAGTGGGACCCACCCGTCAATCACAGTATTTCTGTCCATTGGAAAATTAGTTGTTATGTATTTTTAATTGTTATTTATTAAAAAATTGCAGAAAAATCCAAAAAGATTCTGAAAAAATCACTGAATATTATCACAGTATTTGTCTATAAATAGAGGCTTCATTTACTAACTTCACCATAGCCATCTCACACATTTTTCGACATTTTACACACTATTTTCACATACTTTATGCATTAAGATATGGATAATAATCCTCTTGAGTGTTTTGTAAACTGGATTAGTTCTCCTGGTACACTGGAGAAAATCCGAGAACACCCAATAATACAAATCCTCCACCATATCCACCCGGTAATCCACATTTCCCCAGCCACCTTATCCGTCCAGCTATCCTGCGTACCACCCTGGCCCTCAGTGCGCACATGTTGGTCCATATCCACAGCCTCCTCAATATGCATTGCCGCCCTCATTTCCACATGGCCATCCTTATGGAACGTACGGGCAAAATTATCATTTTGTCGATGAGCCAGCCAGCTATGGTCATCCCTCGCCACCACCCCCCACGGGCATAATTTGAGATTTGCATCCCCCCAAACTCGAGTACTCCACATTCTACACCGCAACTCGTTGTTGACGACGACGACGACCATGGTCTCTCAGGTCCTGTCGGGCGCAAGCAGTTGCTTTGGTCAAGGTCCTGTCGGGCGCAAGCGGTTGCTCTGGTCAATAGACAACAATGTTCAACTTGTAAGTATTTCATTTCGACATTCATATTTTGCGAAAGGAATTCTGAAGTGCACAGCGGCTATTCGTTTGTTGACGTGTGGCTCCCCTGCTTATGCTGTCAATGAATACGTATGGATTGAGGAGTCCATGCCAATTTTAGTGCTTGGAGAAATTTGTCGATGGAATGATCGACAACTTCGGTGATGAATATCTTTGGCGTCCGACCGTTGAAGACATGAAGCGCCTCTTACAACAAAGCGAGGCACGCGGTTTTCCGGGAATGATCGGAAGCTTAGACCACATGCACTGGGAATGGAGAAATTTTCTAGTAGCATGGAAAGGGTAATTTACTCGCGGCAATTACGGAGTCTCGATCATTATACTCGAAGCTGAGGTAGTAGGGAATATTCTCCTAGAGTCTCTCAAGGAAGAGCTAGCGTTGGAGACAGCCTAATGCCACATCTATGTTGTTACCAGGAGGACCCTAAGACTAACTCCAATGGTCCTGGTAGACAACCGCCTTGAGTATAATGGTCGGGACTCCGTAATCGTCCCGAGTAAATTGTCCTTTCCATACTACTAGGCAATTTTTTCCATTCCAGTGCATGCAGTCTATGCTTCTGATCATCGCCGGAAACCCGCGCGCCTCTCCTTGTTGCAATAGGCGCTGCATGTCTTCAACGGTAGGGCGTCGAAGACATTCCTCGCCGAAGTTGTCGATCACTCCAATGAATTTCTCCAAGCACTGGATTGCTGTGGACTCCCCGATCCATAGTATTCATTGGTAGGAAAGCCATACGTCAACAAACGAATTTCCGTTGTGCACTTCTGTAATGGAGACAACTCTTGGCAGTTAACGACATCTCTTCTTTCAGTGAAAAAAGTGGACCACTCACCAAAAGATTCGAAGAAAGAGGGGTCTGCTCATCCGAAACCTCCGACGAAACAGGTGGTTAGGGTAAACCGGATCCTTACAGAAGTAGTCCGCCATGAGGCTGTTATGGCTGTTTTCACGGTCCCTGTCGATGTATCGATTGCTACTGCGCCGATGAGGATGGGAGGAAGAAGCTTGTAGCCTAGCTTGTATACCGGCTACAAGATGCTCTTCAAACTCCACCATGGCGGGATCTAGATTGACAAATCCCGCATGGAGACTCCATAAGTTATTTACGGTCTCTTCATCTTCACTATATGTGCTTGAACTAGAGCTGGATGGCATTTTTGAGTGAGAGGGATCTGGAAAGGAGTATTGGTGAGGATGAGCAATATGTGTTGGGATGGTTCGGTTTATATAGGCCAAGTCGAATATCCCAACGGCTATTTTCCAAATAGATGAGTCCAACGGATATTTTTCAAATAGATGAGTCCAACAGCTAGTTTCTAAAGAGATGCGTCCAATGGCTATTTTCCAAACGGATGAGTCCACGGCTATTTTTCGATCAGATGCGTCCAACGGCTATTTTCAAAGATATTTCAATTGCACAAAAGGATACATAGTTGTACAAGGACACACTAAAAATAAAATGCTACACGACTTAGCCTAGTCTAGATTAGCCTCCCGGATCAAATTTTTCAGAAACTTCAACGCTTTCGCATGATCCTTTATTTGGTCATCGTTGAAATTTGATTTATCCGTGTTGACCAGTTTTGTGAAAAACCTTATAAGGACTAGCTTGTGGTTGAGTTTGTTGTGTTCGCTCAGAGTGGAGGCCGCACGGTCCGTTGCCTTCACGTACTCAGTGTTAGCCTTGACGAAAGCTTGCAGGTCTCCTTACGCGGACGCGTTGGACAAGGGAGATTTCTGCTTACTTTACCCTTGCTCTTCTCCTTGGCCATGTCGCGACCTTCCGGGCGCGTCTCCTCCACGAGGTCATCTACATTGGACGAGGACGATGTGTGCGCACCATCCTCATTCAGTCTTGCTCTTTTCCTGGTGTTGATGTAGGTTCGGTTCCATTTAGGTTGGTTCCGGACATTTGTCCACTAGTGGTCCAGAGTGAATGCGTGCCACATCTCGTTTCTGTATAACTCGCGCGCCTGTGCCACTGGCGTACACCTTCTTCAGCCTGCACCAACAACCATTAAATTGAACTACTTTTCTATTAATCTGGAGCCAATGGTCTTTGCAATGCTTGACTTCCCTTCTACGATTTCTTGGGCTGCTCTTGTACGCCGCAGCCACACTTGTCCAGTACGTGTCGAATTTTTTGCTATTCCCGTCGACTGGGTCCAGCAAGTTATTCAACCACGCATTTATCTGCGCAATCGAATTATAACGATGTCATGAGAAATGAATGTAAACCTTTCAAATAAAATCCCACAATTTTGAAACAATTCCATCCATAATATATTAATGTCAAAACGAAATACTCACGAGTCGAACATCGTCGGCTGCTGACCAAAGCAACCGCTTGTGCCTAGGAGACCATGGTCATCGTCGTCAGCTATGAGCTACGGCATAGAATGTGGCGTACCCAGGATGGGGATCTGAAATTTTGCCCGTGGGGAGGCGGTGGTGACGGATGACTATAGTTGGCCAGCGCACCGATAAAATGATAATTTGGCCCGTACGGTGCATACAGATGGCCATGTGGAAATGAGTGCGGCAGTGCATATAGGGAGGGATTCGGATATGAAGGAGCATGTGCATACTGCGGGATAGGGATACAAAGGATACCCGGATAGATAAGGTGATTGTGGAAAATGTGGATTAACGGGTGGATATTGTGGAGGATGTGAATTACTGGGTATTTTCGGATTTTCTCTAGGTGTAACAGGAGAACAAATCTAGTTTAGAAAACTTTCAGGGGGATTACTATCCATATCAAACCCTAAAAAAAATTGAGTGCACAAAGTATGTGAAAGTAATGTGTAAAATATTGTGTGATGGTTGTGGTGAAGTGAACAAATGAAACCTCTATTTATAGACATTTTATGTGAATTTTTTTGGATATTATTGAATTTTTAATGGAAAAAAATTAAAAATACATAACGGCTAATTTTCCAACGGCTGGAGATACTGCCATTGACAGGTGGGTCCAACTCAAAAACGACCGTTAAATAAATTTTAAACTCTAAAATCGTTCCAACTGTTTAAAAACCCACCGATGAATATTTAAAACGAGTCTTTGACAGTTAGGCCCAACAAATACTGGCCCTACATGTCATAGAGCGTGTTTGGATTGCGTGCGGTAACGCGGGGACTCCGAAAAAGGGCTGACGCGTTTCAGGCGTGGGGCCACTGTTTGCCTCGTGAATCGAAGAAACACTGCCCTCATTCAGGCCGTCGAGGTTGTGTCTCCACCTGTCAGTCCCGGAGTTTGGTTGTGAATTGTTGATTTGCTTGGCACTTTGTGGGCCCCACAAAACACGTACGCCTTCGATTGCCGCGCGTCTTCAACCACCTCCAACGTTGTTGCTTTGACCGCCGCGCGCTCGGTGGGGCCCACCATTTTGAGCTTGCCTCAGCCCGTGTTCAAGCGTCACATGCACCCGTCAACCCGTTGCTTCAACCGCCGCGTGCCTGGTCGAAAACCCACGTTAGATACAACCTAATGGTGTTGGCATCCCACCACTACTCGGTTCCATTTGATCAAAATAAAACAGGTTTGCGGTCTATTTTTCTATTTTGAGTGATTATTTACTAAAAAAATTCCCGTCATGCAGAACTACCTTGTGCAGATGTTTAATGTTTTGAGCAAAACTGAGGTTCATATCTTTTCCTCCCAGTGGTTCTTAATAGTACTGAAATATAGAATAGTCACACACTTATAATTAGATGATGGTATTTTCATCTTTTTTTTTGTTCAAAAGGAATCCTTTACCAGTTCCAATTCAATAGGATTCATTTGTCAAATATGGTATAACTTGTACCTGACCATGGCAGTAGAACATGCTGTTTGTGTTCAGTGTTGGATTTTTACATTAAGTAACAGATTCTTTTCAATGAACTCGTTAGGGAGGATCCCTAACTAATGATACAAATAATATAAAGAGAAGTGAGACATCAGTGTGTATGATCATATCCAAGAGGGAGAAGGAAATAGCTGAAGTAAAGTAGAGATACAAAAAGGGGGAACAAAGGAAAAGGGCAAAAGCCAGAAGCACTATTGCATTGCTTCCAAATACATCTAGAGTGGCTAATTCTTTCCTAAGTTGATTCTCTGTATTTGGATGTGCTTCCAAGTGTTGATGTTGATTGTGCAACAGTGAATAAATATATCTTTCCAAACTTGATTTATTACTGATTTCAAATCATTCCATGCTAGCCAAAATGTAATGGACTTGGTCATTTAGTGACAGTTATTTTATAAAATATGAAATTGGTCAAAGTTAACAGTGACCTATACATATAGTCTTATGCCCTTTCAAGACTAGAAAGCTGCTAGCGATGCATTACACCAGAAGTTTCACTAGCACCAATAATTCAAATAGCTGAATGGTATGCATTACATAAGCTGAGTGGATACAAACAACTCAAGGGTTAACATCATTAATTACAATAAGTTAACAACATATAACAAGTTCAAGTCATACTATCATATGTAATCAACATAATAAATTATGCAGACAGGCACTTCAAAGTTGCATTTACTTTCGGGATCTGTGATGTGCTCAAGGGTTCCACAAATTTGGAAAAATGCTCGTGAAGTCCACATGGCTGGAAAATGTCTTGGAAAAAAGTGGCATGTTATGCATGGATATAGTTTTATTCACAGGTTCCACTGAATGAATCAAACTTATGTGATTTGATGGCACACCCAAGTTGTTTCAGAAATAAAGCAGTTACAAAGCACTTACACATTCCTACTCCGGGAAGGTTTATCCAATTGTTTACTTGTTTGCTATGGATCTCTGATTTCATTCAATCTTTTTGAGCTTTACATGTCAAGTTGTGCTCTTCTCTTGTGCCTTGTTCAAATGGCATTGCAAATACCTAAAAATTTGGTGAACATTATTCAAACTTGGATTGTCTATTTATGGTACTTTCTCATGTTTCCATTTTGGGCTAGGCACCATTTGGTGAACATTATTCAAATCTATTTGCTATGATGTTAAGCTACTTGTGTCTCATTGGAAAAATTCATGACTGATTATGAACTTGCATCTAAATTTTGATTTTCATTAATTGTTCTAGTGTAGTTTGATCCACTGTATATATCCTCATGATTCATGGCACCATGCAGTAACTAATCTTTTGTGTTAGGTTGCATTGATGTTCTGATGTCACTTCTCCCGCCCTGCTTTGATGTACTGATGTCATTTCTCCTACCCTGGATTGATGTAGAATGTCCCAAATTTCAATACTCAATGCTGACGACAGTGGCTTAATTTTTGTTCCAGATATTGTTTCCTTTCTTTATCGCCATTGATCATAGATACATGATTCATCTACTGCTTGATGCCTTGATTAGACATTAGTACATTTGGTGTTATTCATTGGTTTTGTCTGGACAAATGGAGTTGTTCATGTAGGTGGAGATGCTCTGTCACGGCATCGTAGTGAGCCCGGTGATGACCCTGCACAGCCTGGCAGAGTGCTCTGTTGTGCCATCACATGCTGTCATACAGGTTTCATGTGCCAATGAGCTTGTGAAGGCAATAGTCTACTATGGTCCGGACGTGCCCACTCCGTAATTGCCCATGGACCAGGGCTGAATTCTTCATTTTCGCCAGTGTTCCACATTGCAGTGCGCAAGGCTCCAGGGCCATGCTGTAATCACTATCGAGTCATAGCAAGCTAGCATCCGCTAGCAGAACCCATCTTTTTCGCTTTCTTGATCTGATCTATTTGTCATGCAATGTGTTGTGTGTAAACACTAATTTTATATGGTTTTCCTGTTATTGGTACCATTCACAGAAGATCTCCATCTCAACTTAACCCTTTTCAGTCAGGAGCTTCCTGGTCCAAGCAGATACAGAAGAGCGGGAAATGAAAATTTCCTGTATGAGGTTCAAGCTCTGTTTTTTCATATGAAGCGCGCCTCTCACAAAAGAGCTCTTGTTATTTCTGTCTTGCTGACTGTTTTTGTCCTAGATATCGTGAAGCGGCCTGTATTGGGCCCGTATGCTGGCATGATGGGAACTGGTGCTGGTTGCTGATTTGATGATGGTGAAATTTTAAGTTTGACAGATTGCTGAGAAATGAGAATATGCTTGACTGCTATAAGTATATTCTTTTTAATTTTTCGAATCAAATGGATAAAACCTGAACCCTTGAATCAGTTGATGTCAAAGTACAGTGAGATTACTGTCAAATTTAACTTAATTGAACTGTATTATGGCATCCAAGATATTAAACTTGAACATTGATTGACTTGGACATATATTATTCGCCGCGACGAAAGTGAAAGGCGGGAGGGGTGAATTCCAACATCATATCGAAACGTATTTGGTACGAACTATCCTTGAAGCAAAAGATGTAGGACTACACCGCACTAAATCAGGGTGCAGAGATCAAGGCGAACTACTCGTGCCACTGGAAATAAAAGCTAACTGATTTGCCATTTTCTGATTCAAAAAGGGAGTGGGAAAGAGACCCACCAAACAATCTTTCAGTTTTTCTAAAAAAAAAAAAAGAAAAGAAACAGTCTTTCAGTTTCAGAAAGAAACAATTAAAGTGAACTAAACTTCATAGCTCTGTATAAAGGCTTTAGGTTCTCAAAATCTCAAATGAAACTGTTAGTAATGGATGGTAGCCTGGTGTGACGGGCGTGGCTTCCTATTCTCTTCTCGTGTTCCATCCCAACGCTTCTCTCCTTGCAAAGTGTGGGCAAACGCAAGAAGTGGGGATCACTGTATGTCATAGAAGAAAACACAAGTAAGTCTTGGTATGGTCTCGGATGATTGGCATTTAGGACCCGCTATTTCTTTTTCATTTTGAGTAAGAACAAAGTTATTCATTGCTGACGTGGATCTACGACCTTTTGATATGGATGAGTCAAAGATTCCATCGTAATCATCATAATGTAAACATGCACAATATGTTGTTATTCTCATCATCCTACATCATCTAAAACAAGAGGGACGCATCCAATGCACACCTTATATTTCATTCTGACATAATAGATATAATGTGGCCAAAAATAGGCCGAAATACACCTTTTTATACCATAACAGACTATATCTTGCACTTATCATATAAGAAAATTTTAGTCACTCTGATCCATTAAAATTTTCTATCTTGGACATTAATTGATTTTTTTTAATTATAGGCGTGACCATGGATTACCAGATTATCTATCTCAAGGTACACATAATTGCATGTCATTCATTTAATTTTCAAATCTTGTACCATTTATAGGGACACAGTTTCCTTATGAATCTATGTACAAATACCATGTACCATCAAATACAGTGTATCATATCTACAAAGAATCAAGGGCAAAGTATGCATTTCACACCAAAGGTCACATCTGAACATATGATAATTCTATTTTAGTAACGAAGTTTTACCCAGATTTGATATTTTAACTTTGTTCATATCATATTTCTATCATCATTAATATATACATTATCTATAAATACTACATATCAAAACAACATATGACAATAAAAAACTTGTTTAGAACAGATGAATTTACAAAAACTATAAACAATGATCGAAAGATAGTGAAAAAAATTTCATATATTCCAAAGACTTTTAACCTAGTTGAATTATGCTACGGGGCACCCGGATATGCACAAAAGTAAAAGAAACATCACCATCAACCAAAGATAAAAACTCCTACATGGCATCACATCTTCTCATTCCCATCCCAAACAAAGCAAGTAAATAAAACCCCTAACAATCACCATCCAGAAACAGAATTCAAAAGGCAAAATCAAAATGGAAAGAAATCACAAGAAGTGACAATATGAACCCATTTCTTAAAAAAAAAAAATCCATTTATCACTTCACTCTTGTGTTAGAAACGAAAAGGAACCACTTGTCTTAATCCAAAGAATCCAACCAAAATTTTGGTTGGGGCGCAGTCTCCCGCCAAAAGAATCCGCCGAGTCCCGCCTCTCCACGTGCGCCGTCGCCGCGGAGCAAAACGGACGCCTCCACCCTCCGCTCTCGCTATAAATCCCCCTCCCCCTCTCTCTCTCCGTCCCTTCTCTCTCTTTCTATTTCTCACTTCACAGTTCACACCATTTCCTCACACATACACACCTACGTCTTGTCTCGGCTCGTCTCCGCCGCCGGCGAGGTGGTGGCCGGCGCCTCCGCTTCTCATCGCCTGCCGCCGCCGCCTCCTCGGTAATCGCGCAGTTCCGCCTTATGGTGTTGTGTGTGGGGTTTTTTTTGGGTGGTTTTTGGTGGGGTTTTTTTGGCCTGTCCTTGGTCAGCTGGTTCGGTTGCGTGTATCGGAAGTCAGTGCCGGGGGCGAGCTCCCGGGTGCTCCCTTCGGCGCCTCGGGAATCGCTTTGCTTAGCGCTGGATTTCTCGTTTTGGTTGGGTTTTTTTTTTTTGTGTGTGTGGGGTGGGGGGGGGGGGGGGGGGGGGGGGGTTGTGTGTGTGTGTGTATTTAGGTGGATTTGTGCTGGAGGAGTGGCGAATCGTGTTGCTGCTGCTCCGATTCAACTTCCATCTGGCGAATTTTTTCGGATTATGATGTGATTTGAGTGGTTTTGGGAGATTATTTTTAAGCTTTTGGGTTTGCAGTGTTGGTGGAGTGGCAAGAGCTAGGGATGGATTGATTAGCTATGGATTTAGATTTTTCCCCCTTTTTGGTGGTTTTTTTTTTTTTTTGGGGTGGGGGTGGGGGGGTTGTGGTTTGGGAGGGGGTTTTTTTTTTGTGGTTGTGCGATGGAGGAGTGATAGGCATGGTATAGTTCGCGTCGGTCGCTGTATCAGCTTGATCCGTCTCCTCATCCCAGTTAATTTCCCATTTTTGCGTGTGTTTTTGGGTGATTTTTTTGTGGGCTTGTGGGAATGTTCCATTAGTTGTTGCTTCGGACATCGTGTTGCCGTTAGTCTGGTCATTTTGGTTGGATTTTTCCTTTTTTTCCCATCTCCTGAATCCTGTCTTATGACGTGGATTGTAGAGATTAATTTGTTGTCTTTGTGGTGCAGGAGTCACGACTTGGGGGTGGTTTTGCTCCAAGGAGTCTGCTAGTGTCTCGTCGCGTACTCTTCGGTATTTTTTTTTTTGAATTTTCTGTTGTTTAATCAGGAATTTCAAGAGATTATTCTTAGAAATCTTTTGGTGTGATTGAGTGGTGCAAGAGCAGCATTTGTGACTGGATTCGTGAGAGGTTTTGTCTAGGGTTCTTCTGTTCATCACCGGCTTCGTCGGTGATAGTGTCACATCGCTTTCCCCAAATTGGTCTTCTAGTTAAGTAGATATTCTCCCCATTTACACAAGATAATGTTTTTGAAATTTTCTGCTGTTCTTGCGATGCAGGAGTAGCGAATTCGTGAGTGGAATCTCCAACCGTCGTCACCGCTTTCCCGTCATCACCAATAGCCCGCTGCCACTGATCTCTCACTGCTGCTGGTTTTGTCCTTCAATTTCTGTGGTAGTTGTGTTTGATGAGCTTCCTTATTATGTGGGCTAATGAGTTCTTTGAGTGTTTTGTGCTGTTATATTATGTAGTTTTGGTGAATTTGAGTTTGATTAGCAAGTCATTAAGCTGTTGAGCAGTGCCTTTGCTTTGGTTGTGTCAATAGTCGCACCAAATGCTCCATCTATAATATGGTGTTTAGAAGTTCTATGAAGATTAAACTTGGATTAGTGTGTTTGTGCATGGTGCAGAATCTGTACATGCTTTTGACCATTTCTGCTGTTGCCACCTTGCCGTCAGTGTTTCATGCACTTCAGTTGTGTTAGTGGTTGTGTTCGGATTCACTGGCTTATGATGGATTGAAATGAATAATTTATTTTTTGTGAAATAATGACGGTGAATTGGGGTTTGATTGCAGATTGACTGAATTGTTGTGTGAATTGCTGCCTCTATTGCTGCTATCTTGTCATCAAATGTCTTTCTGTGCTCTGGTTTTCTTGTTAATCAACTCTGTTGTCCTGTTGGCCAGTTATGCAAATTGGAGAAGTTTTTACCTTCTAAAGTGTCGTTGGCAAAATCTGCAGTGGCAATCTGTGGTTGTTGCTGCCATTACCTTGTTGTTGAGTGGCTTTATGTACTTATATTACATTGGCAGTAATCTTGCTTAATGATATTTAGACAGGATTTAGCATACCTTCTAAAATATCTTCCTGTATTTGTGAGAAAGAGTTGTGGATATGTTTTGATTAGTGTACAATTTGCAATTTGTGCTTGCCACTGCCGCTGCTGTGTTATGTTGCTGCCTGTTGCTGGCTGTTGATCACGGGTGGCATCCTTGATAAGTGGTTTCGTGCTATTACCTTGTGTTTTGTGGTCACTGCCCAATTCTTGTGATTTGGTTGACTTCCATTCTAATATCTATTATTTGTTTGCTGTGTTTGTTACATATAGTGAATTTGGGGTATGTTAGTGAAATGTTGCTTTCACAACTTTATAATTTGGATTTCGCGAGGAAAACAATTGCTAGGATAGTTCATGTAACTACCTTGGTTCCTACTCTTTGTGCTTTCTAGATGTATAATTGCTTGTTCTTACTTTTCTATGTGGTTTTTCAGTAATGGAATTAGGAACTCTATATAGGACTAGAAGATTACTCTTGTCTGAATTCTGTTACTTATTTCATGATCTTCTGTTGATGTTGAATGCAGTATTCTCATTCCTGCTTTGAGAAATAGATGATAAATTGATTTCACTCCTAAGCGCTGGAATTTTTTTTTTTTTTGTAATAAAAAAAAGATGTTCTAATGATGCCTTTGTCTTATTTCCACTTTTAACCTTGTTTGATGGAATGATGTTTTATGATCCATTATAATTTTGTGTGGCGCCTTTCTCTATTTTTTGAAAAGCTATATCTTTTTGGAACAACAAGTTTACTTTGCAAGTATTAATTAGAGTGCACCATACATGATACATGCTTTAAAAAATGAAAATATTCCATGCTATCTATCGCTCAGTGGCCACGGCTTCAGTTGTCTATGGAAGCTGTTAGTCCAGTAGGTTGCTCGAGTCAACATAATCTACAAATTTCATTTATGTTGTATATATAGAGGTCTGCTTCTGTGCTACCCAAATAAAATTTAGCATATAGATCAAAGGGGTTATGCTGAGGCCAAAATCTTAGCACCTCATCTAAACCTATCTGTTTTGAAAACTTCAATTTTCTTTTTGAATAGTACAGAAGCATGTCTCATATCTTTATTTTGCCTTTGTTAAATTGTCTTACTCGTTTTCTCTTTTTCATGTAGTTGCTGAGTTGGGGTTGGCTGTGAGTTTTCTCCATTTATTAGCTATTTGGAACTTGTAGTTGACATGAATATTTATCATTCTAAATTTTACAGGGTGGACATGGCGAAAAATCCACGGTCTACTGTTACCACAGGTCTTGTTCTTAAGTACCTTGTTTTTATTTGTTCTGTATTCTTGCTAGCCAATGACAAAGTAATGATTGCTCTTCCAATTTATGGCATGCTTATATATTTCCGCTCTATTTCTAAGAATACCATCTTGCTGCATTATTTTCTTTATGTTTTTGCTTCTGGATTGTAATGTGTGAGCTGAGATCTGATTCTTGTTTGATATTTGATTCTAGTACATGTCATGTACTTACGAATCCTTTGTAAACATCAAGGATAAAGGAATGACTTATATGTGGACGTATGCAAGCAGAAGTACAGGCTAAAACTCCTGCCATGCTTGCTCCTTGTTAGAATATTTTCCCTTGATCTACCATTAAGTAATCAAATCTACAAATACACACACTTTTTTCCCTTTTGTCCTAGTACTGGAACATTAAATCAGATCACATTATGTCCTTACCATGATAATATGCTTGTGGTTTATTTTGATTCGGTGGCCCAATGGTATAAGACAGAGTAAGGCATCTATCAGAATTGAAATTTTAGATTTTCAAACCCTAAAAGATGTAGTTGAAACAAACGAAACTAAGAAAAATAAAGCTTGGAGTCACCTGGTTTTGCGACAGTCCCACATTGAGGCAGGGTATGCATCGCACTGACAAATGGACAAATGCTACATTGACGCAGGAGAAGATAAGCATTATACTTGCATGAGATTAGAAATGCAAATGTTTTGCTTATTCATGTCCGAGGTCCGAGCACATGATTTTCTTGGCCCCTTAGTTGTAGGCCTTAGGAAGCTTTTCTGAGAAACTTTCCTTCCGATGAAAATGTTATATGGCATCATTTATTTACATATATAGCCTAAAAACAGTATTTCTATCTCTAACTAGGAGAAAAAAAAACTAACCAAATAAGATATTGTATACCGGCAAAAATAAATAACTACTATTCTTCTCTTTCAAAAGGATGTAAAATAAAGGTTGTCTAGTTCATCATGACTAGTTTGTAAAAATAGTCGAATGACCTGAGTTAGTTCTATTCCTTAATCTAAGGCTAGCTATTGCCAAACTTGAATTGATTTCAATTTGAGGCCTTGATTGCCCAATTGGCTCTTGCAGATCAAAGGAAAATGAAAAAAATAGAATGTGAGAAGAATTAGGGTCTCTTGTATTGCCGGAGGCAAAATATGACTTTAAAAATAGAACTAGGTGTGCATATCAATGCTTTAGCATCTCACGCTTCGAAAAGAAAAGTGCGTGCCTCAGTAATGGCGCTGTGCTTGGAGCAGCTCAAGTCGTTATTGCCTCGCTGCGCCTTGTCTAAGTGCCTAGGCGCATGCCTTGCACGCCTTTGACTACACTGCACCTATCATGGTCCACTTGTCTTTATTATGTTGTTTACTTTAAAACTCCAAATCTTGGTTGCATTGACACTTCTATTAAGTGGTGTTGTCATGTTTGAAATTGTATCAGACACCCGACACTTCTTTGACATGTAATGGAGCCATATCGGACATCCAACACTTCTCAAAACATGTTGGAGAGTCTCGATACATTTTTAGTTTCAAAATTAACTTTTTCCCCAAGGTGGTGCCACATGGCTACAGCATGCCATAAACAATTTGACATAGCATTGTTAACACTATTCATTAACTTTGAACTATATAGATATAGTACATAACCTAAAATGTGGTTTGTATGAATAGACAATGCTACTGGGTAAAATTTTAAACTTTTGAATCTATATTTGGTGTGTGAAATCAATCATTACAAATCAATATATCACGGACCGCATTAATGCCAAGCGCAGTTGGAGACTTTGAGATAAATATGGAATGCCTCTAAAAAAAGGAGACAAATACTAAATGGATGCAACAGTAAAACCTTAAGATCGCCAAACATAGAAATCCAAATCCTTGTATTGGTGCTAGCCGATTTTTGTCTACCACTTCTGATGTCAACCCATGCATAGAGAGTTTTTGGTTGATTGTTTGACATCTTGCCTTTAAAAAAGAAACTTGAGCTTAGCCGAATGTTTTCTTATACTCTAGCCTGCCATAAATGGGGGTCTTTTGGCTCATGAAATTGGAGGTATGATTAAAAAATTGTCAATTTTTTAATCATAGCATGCTTTCACTACTTCTGAGTATAATAAAACTACTTAGTTATACATAATGACTAAAGAAATGAACAATGTAAGTATGGTTGTGGTTATCCATAAATCAGTGCCTAAAAATTAATGATGCTTTTGACTATACCAAAATAAAGCGGATTTTTTGGTCTCTAGTTGATATGTTAATTATCATACAAAAGGAGAAAAGATACTTACCATGGCTAGAACCACTTTTTGTCTCCAACTACAAACTACCTTAAATTGCTTGGGTTAAGGGATTTGTGCCAAAGCAGATGTCTATTCATATCTGTTTGCCCGAAGGTTGGTCTTGGGGCACATGGCATACCAATGCTAGTTAATTTGAGTTTTTTCATGCCTGTTGGTCACTTTTTTGGGGATGTAGATCCATTTATGTGAAGTTAATTTCTTCTGCTATGCGTTATTAGATTGATTGGGAATTGGATGCTTTTAGTGTTGTGATCATCATTACCTTTTGATTTTTCCATTTTCACAAATTACTTGTGTCAATACACGTGGCTTATTTGTTTTGTTGTGTTAAATTGGAAAGTAAATTACTGCCATATTATGCATTTTGGTATTGATGTCTTATGTAAGCTATGGAATTACTTCTACTGGCGTAGAATTTAATAGTTTTGTAAAATTTTATCATTAGCACCATTGTTAAAGGTCTAATAGTGGCTTCCCAGTGTCAACTCATGACTCATGTAATTTTGGAGTAGGTAAAGGAATTGCAACTGCATTTGAAACCATTGGATGTACATTGGAAAAGAACATAAAATAGTCGTAATATCTTTGCTCTTTATCATTGATCTTGCTGCACTGTTTACTTTCCAGATGTTCGCGTTTTCCAGTTACTGGTAGCAAACATTAGTTATTATATGGGGGCTTTTATTCTTGAACGTTTATTCTGCTGTTTTATTCTGCCTGCATTCAATTCTTTTTAATGTGCCCATATTCTTGTTTTCTCCTTTTGTTCCCTGTATAGTTGCTGATTGACAAACTGAATAATGACTTTTCAGGAACAAAAAGGGGCAGAGCAAAGCTGCAAAAGAGGGAAGAGGAATCCTCTGAAAATGGCAAATTGGAGAATGAACCTGTGGACGCAATGAAAGAGATTCATGATGGCATTGAACAAGGTGATGAGCCTGCTGCCAGCAAGAGGCCAAGGAGAGCAGCAGCTTGTTCAAATTTCAAAGAGAAATCTGTGCGGTTATCTGAAAAAACCTCAGTTGTTGTGATCAAGAAAGATCGGATGGAAGAGGAGGAAATAGATGCTGTTAAGCTGACACAAATAGGACCTGAAGATTCGCCACCTTGCCGAAAACTTATTGATTTCATAATGCATGATGCAGATGGGAATCCACAACCCTTTGAAATGTCTGAAATTGATGATTTTTTCATAACAGCTCTTATCATGCCATTGGACGATGATCTAGAAAAAGAGAGAGAAAGAGGAGTACGTTGTACAGGATTTGGCCGAATTGAGGACTGGGCAATATCTGGTTACGATGAGGGTACAGCAATAGTCTGGGTTTCAACAGAAGTTGCTGACTATGAATGTGTGAAACCAGCGAGTGGTTACAAATCTTACTTTGACCACTTTTATGAGAAGGCCCGTGTCTGTGTTGAAGTTTACAGAAAGCTAGCTCGATCAGTTGGTGGAAATCCTGTTCTTGGTCTGGAAGAATTGCTTGCTAGTGTTGTCCGTTCCATTAATGCTACCAAAAGTTTTGGTGGAACAATGAGCAAGGACTTTGTGATTTCCATTGGTGAGTTCGTATACAACCAGCTTATTGGATTGGATCAGACAGCAGGCAATGATGATGAGAAGTTCACCACACTGCCGGTTCTTCTTGCTCTTAGAGATGAGTGCAAATCTAGAGTGGAATTCAGCAAGGTGCCACCCAACATCTCAAATGGAAGTCTGAAGATTAATGATGAGGAGTGTAAAGAGGTGACTGAAGATGACGATGAGAAACTAGCAAGGTTGTTGCAGGAAGAAGAAGAGTGGAAGATGATGAAGAAGCAGAGAGGTAGGCGTGGAGCAGCTCCCCAGAAAAATGTCTACATCAAAATTAGTGAGGCTGAGATTGCCAATGACTACCCTCTGCCGGCTTATTATAAACCCTCTAGTGAAGAAATGGATGAATACATATTTGATGGTGATGATGGTATGTTTTCTGATGATGTACCAGTCAGAATCCTCAACAATTGGGCTCTATACAATGCAGATTCCAGGCTTATTTCTTTGGAACTCATCCCTATGAAATCAGGCACAGAAAACGATATAGTGGTTTTTGGATCTGGTTTTATGAGAGAGGATGATGGTAGTTGCTGTTCAACGGCTGAGCCAGCAAACTTGTCTTCATCCTCAAGTAAATCCGACCACCTGGATCCAGGAGTTCCAATTTATTTGAGCCCGATCAAGGAGTGGGTTATAGAATTTGGTGGTTCCATGATTTGCATGACCATTCGAACTGATGTGGCCTGGTAACTAGTCCACTTAATTTCTCGTTGTCACTCTATTTTATTATGCAATCTCAGTGCAAATATCTGCTTAGTAGGCTTGCCATTGTATCTTCCTTTTTTGAGCAACAACTTTAATTCATTTCTACCTGCACCTCCCCTGAAACTTACATATGAAATGTGATTCCAGGTATAAACTCCGCCAGCCAACGAAGCAATATGCTCCGTGGTGCGAGCCTGTACTGAAAACAGCAAGGCTTGCTGTTAGCATCATCACCCTGCTAAAAGAACAAAGTCGTGCTTCAAAGCTTTCCTTTGCTGATGTTATTAAGAAAGTTGCAGAATTTGGCAAAGGGCACCCTGCATTTATATCGTCAAACACTACACTGGTTGAGAGGTATATTGTGGTACATGGACAGATAATACTTCAGCAGTTTGCAGATTTCCCGGATGACACTATTCGGCGGAGTGCTTTTGCCACTGGTCTTGTAATAAAGATGGCGGAGAGAAGGCATACAAAGTTGGTCATGAAGAAAAAAGCTCAAGTAATGAGGGGAGAGAATCTGAACCCAAGTGCCAGGCTGGGCCCAACATTACGAAGGAAAGTGATGCGTGCAACAACAACTAGGCTTATCAACAGGATATGGAGTGATTACTATGCACATCATTTCCCTGAGGATTCCAAGGAGGGAGATGGAAATGAAACAAAGGAAGTTGATGAGGAGCAAGAAGAAAATGAAGATGAGGATATTGAAGAGGACGTACAGGTTGAAGAGGAAAAGGCCCTGAAGACTACACCATCAACACGGTCTAGAAAGTCAGCATCAGGGACTTGCAAAGAAATTATATGGGAAGGTCAAACAGCAGGGAAAACACTCTCTGGAGAAGCACTGTACAAATCTGCTTATGTTCGAGATCTCAGTATAGTTGTGGGAGGAGCGGTCACAATGGAAGATGATTCAGGAGAAATGATCATGTGTTTTATTGAGTATATGTTTCAGAAGCATGATGGTGAAAAAATGGTGCATGGAAGGATATTGCAAAAAGGTTCAGAGACTGTTCTCGGCAATGCTGCAAATGAAAGGGAGGTTTTCCTGACTAATGATTGTTTAGAATTTGAATTAGGTGACATCAAAGAATTGGTGACTGTCAATATCCAATCAATGCCTTGGGGTCACAAGTACAGGAGAGAGAATTGTGAAGCTAATAAGATTGAGCAGGCCAAGGCCGAGGAGAGGCAGAAGAAAGGTCTGCCAATGGAATATTTCTGCAAAAGCTTATACTGGCCTGAGAAGGGTGCTTTCTTCTCCCTTCCTTATGATAAACTGGGTGTTGGAAGTGGTGTCTGTAGCTCTTGTGAGCAGAGAGAACCAGATTGCGATGAATTGAAAATACTCTCCAAGACCAGTTTTGTTTACAAAAAGATTACCTACAATGTCCATGACTTCTTATATATCAGGCCTGAGTTTTTCTCCCAAGGGGAAGATCATGAGACCTTCAAGTCTGGAAGAAACGTGGGCCTAAAGCCCTATGTGGTTTGCCATCTACTGGATGTGAATGCCCCTGCTGGATCTAAACAAGCTAACCCTGCATCAACAAAAGTCAATATTAGAAGATTTTACAGACCAGATGACATTTCATCATCCAAAGCCTACACATCAGACATCAGAGAGGTTCTTATCTTCTTTTTTCTTAATGTCTTTGTGTCCCATGTTCACTACACTGTTGTTACTCTATATTGTCATTCTTATCATTCCACCTAGGTTATTTCTCAGCAACCATTCTTCTGTCCTTTGGATTCAATACTCATTAGCTTTTGTGGTCTGATCCAGGTATACTATAGTGAAGATATGATTACTGTGCCCGTGAATATGATTGAGGGGAAGTGTGAGGTTAGAAAGAAGAATGACCTTTCAAATTCAAACCTTCCGGTTATGGTTGAACATGTATTTTTCTGTGAACATTCTTATGATCCTGTTAGTGGAGCTCTCAAGCAGGTAAGTTATTGCTAAATTGTTATTTTGATCCATTAATTGCTAGCTTTGATGGTTAACTGAATGTGTGTTGCACAACCTGGAATCAGCTGCCTCCGAATGTTAAACTCATGTCCCTGACACAAACGGCACCTACTGCTTCGAAAAAGAATAAGGGAAAGCAGGTTTGTGACAGTGATCAAGTTGATTCAGGTAAGTGGTTGGATGTGCCCAAAGAGAACCGTCTTGCGACCCTTGACATTTTTGCTGGCTGCGGAGGATTGTCAGAAGGATTGCAGCAAGCTGGTGTGCATTTGTCATTTGTGATGTTAGTTAGCTTGAACATTTTGGCCTTAAAACAAATCTTTAGTTTCTTATTTTTTTAATTCTGTAGGTGTATGCTTTACAAAATGGGCAATTGAATATGAAGAGCCAGCTGGGGAAGCATTTACTGAAAATCATCCAGAAGCTGTGGTGTTTGTGAATAACTGCAATGTGATTTTGAAGTAAGTGCAATCATTTTGTTTTTCTGTATGTTCATATTTTGATGCATGCAACTCAATCAGGACTCCATGATCATGCAGGGCAATTATGGATAAGTGTAGGGATGCTGATGATTGTGTCTCGACTTCTGATGCTGCCGAAGCAGCAGCCAAACTAGCTGAAGAGAAGATTAAGAATCTTCCTGTGCCTGGTGAAGTAGAATTCATAAATGGTGGTCCTCCATGTCAGGTCTGTTATTTTGATCTTCCCAGGCTAGCAAATTCTTGTCACTTATTTAATCTTCTTAACTGATTGCCTGACTTTGTTTATCTTCTTCTCTTAGGGGTTTTCTGGGATGAACAGATTCAACCAAAGTCCATGGAGTAAAGTTCAGTGCGAGATGATTTTGGCATTCCTTTCTTTTGCAGAATATTTCCGTCCCAGATTCTTTCTTTTAGAAAATGTTAGGAACTTCGTTTCATTCAACAAAGGGCAAACCTTCCGACTAACAGTTGCTTCTCTCCTGGAGATGGGGTACCAGGTGTTAGTTCTCCCCCTCTACTTAAAACTCTTTATTTTATAGGTTTCTCTTTGATTCTGTATATTCTAAAGTTGTTTATATGTTACTAGGTTCGTTTTGGGATTTTAGAAGCAGGTGCTTTTGGTGTTGCTCAGTCCAGGAAGAGGGCATTCATTTGGGCTGCTGCACCTGGAGAGACTCTTCCTGAATGGCCAGAACCGATGCATGTCTTTGCTAGCCCTGAGCTGAAAATAACGCTACCTGATGGCAATTACTATGTAGCTGTCAGAAGCACTGCTGGAGGGGCTCCTTTCCGCTCGATAACAGTTAGAGATACAATTGGGGATCTACCACCTGTGGGAAATGGCGCCAGCAAAGTCGCACTTGAGGTAATCTGTCACTCCAACATCGCTCCATTTTCCTTTTGCCCCTGATCTTGATTTATATGTTAAATGAATTCCCTCTTTCCTAATGCAGTATGGAGGCGAGCCTGTCTCTTGGTTTCAGAAGAAGATTAGAGGGAACATGGTTGCACTGAATGACCACATATCTAAAGAGATGAATGAGCTAAATCTTATGAGATGCCAACGCATTCCAAAGCGACCAGGCTGTGACTGGCATGACCTTCCAGATGAGAAGGTAAAAGTGTCCTGTAGATGCTGCTGCACTCCATTTGTCTAGCTGTTGCCTTTCTACCTTCATGGTGTCCATGGAAGACTAATAATCCTAATACATTATGGAAACAGGTGAAACTATCCACAGGGCAAATGGTGGACCTCATACCCTGGTGCTTGCCTAACACAGCTAAAAGGCACAATCAGTGGAAAGGGTTGTATGGGAGGCTGGATTGGGAGGGCAATTTCCCTACATCTGTAACAGATCCCCAGCCAATGGGCAAGGTCGGCATGTGCTTCCACCCTGAGCAAGACAGGATTATCACAGTCCGTGAATGTGCCCGCTCTCAGGTGAGCTGCCTGTACATCCATCCTCATCTACAAAGAAATTACGCGAGAAGATGTTATCAATAGCACAAATTAACTCCTTTTTCTTGGCTCAACCCAAATTTCGACATACATTGAGCTCTTCAGAGGGTCTTTTACTTCCCATCTACAAAGAAATTACTCAAGGAAAAATTGTCAAACAGCACAATCTACCTCTTTTTTTTGGCTGAACACAAATTGACACATTGAACTCTTCAGCTAAGTAGGGTCTTTTATTTCTCCTTCACAAAGAAATTACTCGATGATAAGTTATCAGTAGCACAATTTTATCTCCTTTTTCTTGGCTGAACTTGAATTTTGACACATTGAACTCTTTAGCTAAGTAGGGTCTTTTGTTTCTTATCTTATATTATGGGTATGTTTAACATGAAATCAATATGTGCATGCAGGGTTTTCCTGATAGCTATCGTTATGCGGGCAACATCCAGAGCAAGCACAGGCAGATTGGCAACGCCGTGCCACCTCCTCTCGCCTATGCACTCGGGAGGAAACTGAAGGAAGCTGTCGACGCAAAGCGTTGAGAGGCTGACAGAAGTGAGGATTCATTCGTTCTTCCAGTTCGTTCATGCATGACCTGTGATGCTGAGCGCGCAGTTCATTTGTTCTTCCATACTAGTAGTAAAAAAAGATTAGCTTGTTTTATTTAGTGAGCAGCTAGCATTGGAGCTGCAAGTTCTTGTGATCTCTGCTTAATGATTGCGATATTTTTATTTGGGTTGTATATCTTACATAAGTGAGGATTAATACTATCAGGGTAATGGTTGTACCCAAAATGTTTAGAAATTTTATAGTGGCTTGGCCTATTCAGGTATGCTTAGGTGCACTGCTAGTGTCAAATCAATTGATCCCATCTGTGGATAATTTGTCACATGCCTCTGCCTCGTGATTTTGTGCACTGTAAATCTGAATTTGAAATTTTGAAATTGTGGTTTTCTTAATCTGGAAATACCAATGTTGTTATATTTTATATGCACAAGTTTTAGTAAATATTTTTTTTCAATTTAAAATATAAGATATATTTTGATCATATACATAGATTAAAGAAGTTTCAATTTGAGAATTATAAATGAAAATGATTAAATTATTCTCATCTATAATTGCTTAAAAATTGAGAATGTTAGTGTGATATATTATTTATAAAGAAATAAATAATGATAGAATAAAAAAATAATATTCTCTTTGTTATTTTTTATTTGTTTAATTTATGTGTAAGTCAAAATTTTGAAATTTGACCACTAATATGCAAAAATATATTAATATTCATTGTATGAAAATAAAATCAATAGATTTGTTATCAAATTTATTTTCATAATATTATTTTTTATAATTTTTATTTGTATATAGTTATAAAAATTGTATTTTATAGATCATAAAAAAATCTTGAACAATATATAGAAAAAATAGAGGTAATAATAAATTTACATACACAGTTATATTTTACAATAAAATTAAAAAATTATATGTTTTATGTTGTTCAACGAATAGTGTATTAGATTGTGATTTTTAGTTTGAAAAATGAAAAAGAAACCTTGTCGACTGAAACTTGAAGGAAAATATTTGGAATGAGCCGATTAATCTATTAGTATTATTTTTATGGTCGTTTTGATGCTTTTATACTTATTAGTATTATTTTTATGGTCAAATTCAAAGAATTCTCAACTGAAACGTAGAAGTTATTTCAAGCCTCCACGAACAAATAATTACTTTTATTTAGCACAAAAAAAGCACCATAAAAGAAACAAATTTCATCATTAAACAAACAAACGCCAATGAATTTTCCTCGCCTGCCGTACAACCATGGTAATCTATCGTCTTCCTCCTCACCATCCCCAGGCCGCCGCAGCGATGGAAGTGGTTCTTCCCAGATCCAAGAAGAAGCAGAGATCGTCCCAAGAAACCCAGACCCAAGAACGGCGCGGCGAAGAAGGCGGCGGCCACGACCTCATCGGCCACCTCCCGGACAGCCTCCTCGGCATCATCATCTCCCTCCTCCCGACCAAGGACGCCGCGCGCACTCAATTCCTCTCCTCCCGGTGGCGCCACCTCTGGCGCTCCTCCCCGCTCCACCTCGACGCTGGCAACAGCTCCATCCGGGAGCGCACTCGCGTCGGCCTTATCTCCCGCGTCCTCGCCGCCCACCCGGGCCCTGCCCGCGGCCTCGCCCTCCCCGGAGTCCCCCTCCCCGACTGCGACCGCGACGCCACATTCGACCGCTGGCTCCGGTCCCCCGCCCTCGACGGCCTCCAGGAGCTCCACTTCAGCTACGGCGCTTTCCATCTATCGCTTATACTGCCACCGCTGCCGCCCGCCGGGCGGTTCTTGGGTCTGGGTTTCTTGGGACGATCTCTGCTTCTTCTTGGCTCTGGGAAGAACCACTTCCATGGCGGCCTGGGAATGGATGGTGTCAGTTGGTGGTGTGAGTGTTTTGGAGATGAGGAGGAGGAAGACGAGATATTAACATGGTTGTGCGGCGGCGGCGGGTGGTGTGCTGTGCGAGGAAATTAATTGAGCTCCTTTAATAAATGAAATTTGTTTGTTTTATCTTAGAGTAAATGCAATTTTGGTGGATAGTCGTAATTTAAATACAACTTTGAAGTCAGCAGCAAAATTGGTCTTCTACTATAATAAAAAAGTTTTTATGATTAATTTTTTATCTCAAATTGATAAATTTAATATAATCTATATAAACAACTCATTTGACTCATTTGACGGATAAAAACATACTTAATCTTGTTTAAGTTCGTAGTTACACATTATAAATTCAAAATTTTAAACTAATATTTTTAAATTAACTTATCAATTTGGGCAAAGAAAAAACTCACCGCCTAAGTTTCTATAACAAAATTATAATAAAAGACTAATTTTGTACCTTATTTCAAAGTTGAGGCTTAAAACTTTTTAAAATTTAGATATCTAAAATGAGTTTGACATCAACGTTGGAATGAACGTACTTCAAAATGTTAAATTTCCATTGGCGTTGGGGTAAATGAAAAAAAAAAAGCATACATGAATAGAAACTTTTGACTTATTGTTCCTTTCTAATTTATCATTTGTCAAAAAATTTCTACATTAAAATTTGTTTCTACCAACCCTCCAAATCACATATTTCAAATAAAAAAAAGATATCCAAATTTATCTTAGAATTATAGAATATCATCTATTTAATAACAAAATAGAGTTAGAACGACTATTGCTGTGGTAATTTTAGGTTGGAGATCACCAATGATACGTTTAGTCTAATCTATTTTTTTTTCAATTTTTGTTAATTGACTATTCGATTTGACGATTTTTGTAGCCTCATGCCGAATAAATGGGCATGGAAAAGCAGAACAAAGTCACAAACAAAAGAATCACACCGCAGAACGGATGGAGTAAGCTGGTAATTAAGATTCCTGAAGCAGGCCAAGCCAATTGTACAGATACCAGGAACCACACACGAAAATATGGGGATTATGTGAAACAAAATAGGCATAGAAATAACAGGTTCACTGTTAATACGATCACCACAAGAAATTTAAGAGAAAATAGCGTATCATTGTACTTAGGGCTTAGCTAAGGTTCAAGAGGTGAAACAAAACAAAATGCCTTAAAAGTATAGTAAAGTTCAAAACAGGCTAAGCAGTTCACACACATACCCCATAAATACCGACTGACTGAACCCTGGAAGAGTGCGAAACCGCATCTCTCATTTGAGAGGAATGAACCTCGAAGAGTGGGTGGCACCAATACCGGGCCTACCGTGCTTAACTGGCTTGTAGGAGATGGAGAACTCTGCAAGGTAGTGGCCAATCATCTCAGGCCTGATCTCGACCTGGTTGAAGGTCTTCCCGTTGTAGACACCAACAATGCTACCGATCATCTCAGGAACGATGATCATGTTGCGGAGATGGGTCCTCACTGGCTCTGGCTTCTCACCAGGGGGTGCGTCCTTTTTCTGTTTAGGAAGTATTTCACAAAGTGATAACTGTGAGTGAAACTACAAACTGGGAGCATTTTCCTAAAGAAAAAGTTTATACATATCAAGTAACAAATGGAAGCAGCAATGTGAGCCATTTGCTGGAAGAGCCAAGCATATACCACACACAAATTAGACAGTTGCATCTTCCTTGTTTTAACAAAAGCATAAACAAATGCAGACACACTTCTTTTTCTAGCAATTGGATAGGTGAACAGCAATGTCAATGCCAACCACTTGTTTCTCAATAGATAAAAATTATGCACACAAATCAGTACTTGAGGTAACAAAGCAGTTCTTAAAATATGAATGAACTTCATCACACACAATGAATACCACACATCAATTAAAAAACACAAGTTCTTCAGCAGAAAATCGATTAAAATACTCAGAAAGTTTGGTTGTCTCCCTAACAACACGAGATTAGAAATGATAGGAGACAGAATTCCTAAGTTGTACAATATGTGATAGATTTCTGAAACAAACCTATTACTGTAGCAAGTAGCAATTCAGAATTACATCATGACAACTCTGATTTGCAAGTTATCCAAGAAATGAAGCATCAGGATAAGAGAGGGCTATTGAGAACTTCCAATTTCCAACCTCAATTCTGATCCCCAGAGGCACCAATATAGAGTGATAGTACTCAGACAAGCACCCCAGAGAGTATTTTGCAAGCTAAAGAATAATTGAAGACACTAACAATTTACAAGCCTTGGCAACAATCATATAACACCAATTGGACACTCAGTAAGGTTTGGATCGTCAGATATAGCTACCTAGCAAGCTAGCCTCGAACTCTTGGTTGTTAATTTGGTGGTTTAAGATGATACCTTAGCTATTTTCTAAGCTGTAGGAAACTAGGAATAAATTATTGCCTTGCATCGGATACTAATCCAAATATATGCAAACACATTCCGATGCCCCCCATATTATTTTCAAATACCGTATTGATTTTCCAGACGTGTGAACCTAATCCCCATATTCTAACAGAGCTTAAGGTATTTTTTTTATCCCCCAATGTCAGGATAGGATGAGAAGTGGAGACCCACCTCTTCCGGAGAGAAGAAAGCACAAGTGGTATAACAATACACCATAGTACGCAAAGCAAAAATCACAAGGGACAATCACATAGCCACTAAGCTTAACTAAGTCTCTCCACACAAAAGACATGAACAACTAGGGACACCATAATACATCACATGAACAATCCCAAATATAGACTTAAATTTTACTCATCAAACACAACAGATCACTAAATCATGAAAAAATGGGCTAATTTGCATTAGATGAAGTTCCAACTAATTGCCTAAACATCTATCATGGTGACAAAAACACCATAACTACAGATGCATGTTTCATTTAGTTAAAGCAGATTTATCTACAAAACTAACACACTGTAGTCAACCAAATCCTGCACAAAAGCAATGAAACAAATCAACTAAAACTACAGCACTCAACAAATCAACAGTAATACTTCACTAGCAATTAATCTAGCAAAAACAAAATCACAAACACACATCACGTGAGAGCAAATTTAGAAGTCCGGCTACCATTAAATATGCTCAACTAAATTTCTTTTTTCCCCGACTTTATCCAGCTTGCATCACCAAGACTACAAAAGATATAAACATACCACAGAACAACATTGCTAAGTCTAAATATTGCAAACTTCATACAGTTAGGCATCGTAGCTGCCAAAAAAAATCAAGAATTCAAAACTCACCGCCTTGCGCAGCTTCTTGATGAGCGCCATGGGCTTCCTCTTGAGGCCCCTCTGGAACCTATCCAAAACCAAACCCAACCCAATACAACCACACATCAGATCACATGAACCCCGACTCGTTCGTTCCAGATGCGATCGAACATATTACACATACCTTCTGCGAGCCCTCGCGGGGAACAGCTGGACGAGATCGTCGGTTGACATGTCGAGGAGGGCGTCGAGGTCCACGCCGCGGTAGCTGTACTTGCGGAACGTCCTCTTCTTCGGCTGCGCGGCGGTGGCCACCTCCGGCTCTACGTCGACGTCAGCCTGCGAGGAAGCAACCATGGAGCCGCTGCTGTGAGACGCGAAGAACGAAGAAGACTAGTCGTGCTCGGGAGCTACGGTTTAGAGAGGAACTTACCATGGTTGATGCGTGAAGGTGGCAGGAGCTCGAGGAGACGAGACGAAGGCGAAGTGGCGGCGGCGGCGGGTAGGGTTTAGAGGATGGAAGGAAGCTTGGAGGTTGTGGTTTATATAGGGCCTGCTTGCTGCCACGTGCCATGCACTTGGACTTGGGCCGCTAAATGGGCCAGAAATTGAATATACTGGGCCGGATCTATATTCTATATGAAATCTGATCGAGTTTGGGTCGAGCCTAATTTGAGTTACTCAAATTTATCGTGAACATCAATCCTTATGAGGTCAATTTGCATAGGCTCGAATAGGCTATATGTGTATGTTTGTGTATATATATGCACACGTATATCATAATATTAAAAACAAAAACTCCCCTATAAATTGTCAAAGTTTTAGTTCAAATGGACACTATTTCACCAATCAAACAAACCCTTAGCAAAACTGCACGACTAACTACCGAGTTTAAGTCAAACCGAACATGAGATCACTCAAGCTCCTACTCCAATCTTGTGAATTTTAAACTGTTGTCGAGACATTTTGAGTCGGACTTGAACATAATTGAGTTATTTTTAGTCAAATTCGAGCTCTATTTTGAGTTTGAACGTTAGTTTCAACGACCTCCAATCCAACCTGCTTGGCCACTCATTTGAGTTAGGCTTGTTGATAGTCGTGTTTCTCCCTAAAAGGTGGCAAAGAGCGAACTAGAATGACTCAAACTCTTCTCTCCACACACATTCTCTCTCCAAAATCCTACATATCATACTCCTAAGCCACAATCAATTTTTTCGATTTTCCCCCACTTATCTTCTCCCTTCTCCTCTACCACTCAACAATATCTCTGAACTATAAATGAGTCATAACAAATTTGAATAATGTCGATTTAGACAGATTTAACCCACTTATTCATTGAGTCAAACTATTTATGATCAAAACCCCAATTATAACATAACTAAACACATTTATTGTGTGCATATCTACTGCAACAGACATGTTTATAACTTTAATTCTGTCATGTTTTAGCATTCTATGTGTCAAACTTCGTAGCTCTAAATTTCTCCCTTCAATTTGAGTTTGTATGGTTGTATACATCTATTCATTGCTTTTAGTTCCTGTATAGGTCCGGAAGATGTAGTGAAGCAATTAACTTCAGTAATTTTTATTTTTTGATAATCTTTCTATTAGATACTGGTTTGTATGTTGATATATCTATCATGACCGAGAGTGGAACTAAGCATGGCTTGCAATTAGGTTGGACTGAGCTTGAGTTCTAACTCAACTTGATAACAAAATGAGTCAAGTTTGAGTCTAACTGTGGCTGTCTAGGGAACAACTCAGTTAAAAATGTTTACAAAGTAACCTTTCCCAAATTTCCCTATACTACTTGGATCAGAAATTTTTCCGCCCACAATCTTCCTCCTAGTGACAGATCCAAAAATTAAACATAGGTGTCAAAAATAAAAGCATACTATATATAATATTACTCATATATAAAATATTATGAACTTATATACAATTTCAAATTTTAGAGGAGTAATTTTCCACAATACAATCTAAATTGAAGGATTTGTATCTAATATTTAAGGACTTATGCTTAAATTTTAACAATGTAGGAGGGGCATATTACTATAAAATAATTAAATCTTAAAGAACTTACATGTAATTACAAAAATTTAGGGGGAAAAAGTGCTCAACCCTGCCCCTTCTTAAATCCGCCAATGCTTCCTCCCTTCGGTATATGTTACAAATCTCAGGTGCCAGATGTTTGATACATCCTATGAGTTATTTTTTTGCAAACAAATGATTTTTTCATCGATTTCAAGTTGTCTCCTATAGTATCACTTTGATTATCGGACACATATTATTTTATTTAAGGGGGCTGTTTTTCACTTTTTGTGTGCTATTGGTTACATTCTTATTGCAGTTGAGCTCGCATATTGCTTGCACTCCATTTTTTGTACCGTTGGAGCTACTATTTATTGTGGTAAAGATGTCATAGATGCGGCTGGTGATATAGAGGCTTTAGATGGAGTTACCATTTGATTGATAGAGAGGATGGTGTAATTATGTTAGGCTATCTCTAATGAGATAGACTCTGTGAAAGGTTATTCAGAGGAATATTTTATGTCACACGTGCGAAGAGACTTTTGGAGAGTCTCTTATTCTAATAAAAGAGTTGCTTGGAGAAGTTTTTAAGAACAGAGAGAGTAATAAAAATATTTATTTATTTGTTGGAGGAGAGAAAAATGATTAGAGAATGACTCAATATATAAATCAAGAGAGAAACAAATTAAAAAAGAAAAAACCAGTGGGTGGAGGTGCTTCATGGAGCATTTCTCTCTCTTCATAGAACACTTCTTTTGAAGAAAGAAATAATTTTTATTCTCCCAAACCGCGCACGCCTCACCAAGCACTGTGCAATAAAGAAAATCTTATTTATGAATCATGGCATTGGGATGTTAATATGTAGTGTTGGTGGATGATAAACATTTTTTGTGAATAGCCTAAAATCCCATTAAAGTTTAAGATTAATGGATGGCTCCCAGATTTCTACAAATATTCTTTCTATAATTTCCTAAAAACTACTCTCCATTTAAGAGAGCCTCCTCCGTTGTTTCCACTTCTCTGTGCTTTTCTTCATTTGTGTTCACTTTCTTGCACATAAATGAGAGAACACCCGTTTATTTGGAGTGATGGTGAGATAGTTTTATAAGTGCTTCTAATACTTTCCAATTAATCCATCCGCTACCTGCTGTTTTGCAAAACAAATCCCAGAACCCAACCTATCCAAATACAATGGAACTTGTCTTTTGCATTACATTGGCATTTTGAATAGCAATAGCAAGTACCAACAGATACTATGCTCTTTTTCTCGAAAAATACATTCAACAAAATGTTTTCATGACAAAATATAAATTTAAGTATTTCAATCATATTAATAATCACCTGATGATTCACATACGTTAAATGAAATTGCTCTTTGAGATGGAGCTACTTAACTTGTTCCTCTCAGGTGTTGACTTGTATCTCTCATAGTAGCAAGTTTTCTTTTCATCAACGGTGATACACAGAACTTTGTTCATTTCAAGTAATTAAAGGAAAATTAGTTAATGGACAACAAAAAAATAGATCCTTGAAAAATGGGTTATTATAGAATACTATTTGTGAGACTCATTTGTGGGTACAAAACCCACATGTTATTGAGATAGTAGAATTCTAAAGTTGAACTCTAAATTTTTCACATGTTACAATGCAAACTGTGCCATTAATTAAACATGAAGTCAACGCATGGAATTACACAAATTGCTGGCATTTGATTGCTTGCATGAGTTAAAGTGGGCTCGGTGTAAGAAGCTCATTTGATCTAGATAGGTTGAGGAGATGAAAAGGTAGTTTTTGATTGGTTATGTGGTGATACAGATTGAATCAAGATGTTTTTTGGTTGACTAGATTAGTACTGTAAGTAGAAGGTGGTGTATGAGATGAGATGGGTACGATATTACAGAAATTTTTTGATGTCTTAATCCACTCAATATGTCTTAATTACTCTTTAAATCACCTTATTAGATGGATTAGACTCATTCCTACTAGCAATCTTTATGTTTCTAGCAGGCTAGTTTAGGGGCAGTTTTCTCACCTTGCTGTCAGGCTCATATACACCCTACAATAAATAGATTATTCATTTCAAGACCACGCTAGGAGCCATCCAACCAATCAACACACCAATGTTGCAATCTAGTGAAGATCCTACTCTAGTCATTAGTTGCTCATATTAAGCCCAACCTAACTTGGTGGGGTGAAGCTTATTAAATTGGGGCAAGATGAGCGGATAAAACTAGGTTTTTTTTGTTAGTTGCATGAGTTAATACGTGTTGAGAGTAGATATTTTGATTGGTTTCATTGATGATGCGAGTGGGGACGGATGGGGTAGAAAACAATTATCCGTGTCATTAAATTTTTAATTGCACTATCTATCTTAATAGTATCTAATCCACTTTAATCTATACTAAAAATCATTGATATACATTAATTACTTCTCGAATAGCATCAGTAAGTGGGTATACCCAACGGAAAGTTAGATTTGAAAGAGTGGCCCAAACCCCTTTTTCATCTCCAAAGGCCTAGACTACTTACACAACCCAACCAATTAAATACATACCTTCTTCAAAGATCCTGCATGGATAGACTAGATTGAGTTTGATGGGGCAATGCAAGCAACCATTTAGCCTCAGTTCTCCAATAGAACGATCAATCATCAGTTCATCATCTTTTTGGATGAAACTCACACACCACACTTAAGAGAGTGCTTCGAGGTGTGTCAACTATGCTGCATTTGATCTAATCCTATTGAAAACAATCTAATAGTTTTATGTAATTCTAAGTTTCAATCCACAATGAACATTGTAACTAAGTTGCGGGATGAAGCCTAAAATAAGTTAAGCGGAATTAACGCTCTTTGAAGAATCCTGGGAACCAAACCTAATCAAATGTCTTTTGCATTTTATTGGCATTTGATATTCTAATCATCTCGTGGATTGTATGGTTGGGGGTAACACTTGTACTATTAATCCCTTTTGAGTTTCAAATTGCGATAGCAAGTAGCAATTAGGCCTATGTGAATCGGCCTATGCTCGGGTTAGTCTGAATTTAGCTTAAGTCCGATGTCCATATGACCAAGCTAAGCCTAGTTTGATCCGACTATGGTTCACTTGCATGTTTGGTGTAAAATGTATTGGGCAAATCCCACTTGAGATTGTCCGTGTTTGTTGTTTATATAGTTAGGTTTCAGTAGAACCCACCCAATCTCAATAAATTTGAGCTATTCGGCAACACGTCCAAATTTGACTTGCCTTGGTGTGTGCATAGGTTTAGTAGCAACTGTTATTTTCTTTAAAAAAATGCATCCGGCAAAGTATTTCATGGCATAAATTTAAATTCAAGTGTTTCAATTGTATTAATCATCTTGGTACGAAACTTGGTGTGGTGTATATTTCGATTAACAATGGCGATACACAAAACTTGGTTCATTTTGAGTAATTAATCATGAAGTCTAACACATGGAATTACACAATGTAGCAATATATAGCAAAGATCCTGCTTACTTATTTTCGATGTTGCATTGATTGTTTGTATAAGTCTAATCTAATTTGGTCAGATGAATTTGCTTACCTAGAATAAGATGAATGGATGCAAAAGATTGTTTGGTTACCTGTATAAGTTGATATGGGTTGAGATGAGATACTGTTTGGTTGGATGTATTGGTAATACAAGTATCGATACATGAGGTGAGAGAGTTTTATCAGAGCTATTAGTTGTTTTTTATTGCACCTAAATAATCTTCAATCCATCCACCTTAATCCATTATAAAACCAATTAATATAAATTAATTGATTTCCTAATATCATTAAATAAGTCTAACCTAATAAGAAGCTCAATTCAAGCTCAAGCAAGAATGTGGCTCGAATCTCTTTTTCCATTTCTAGGGCTTGGCATAGTAACAGAAGCCAATCAACCGAATATCTACATCATTCAAAGATTCAATATGGATCATAGATGGAACAAATTGAGTTTAATGCGATAATGCAAACAACCAATCAAACCTAGTTCTCTAGTAAGGGTTAAACATTGTGCTTCTACATAAAAACAAATATAGTTGAATCTTTACACACTATACGAGTGTTTCAAGGTGTGTCAACTGTGCTACATTTGATTCAACCTTATCCTATCAAAGATATATCCAATCAACTCGTTTTCAAATCTGGTTTCTTCATGTTAACTTAATACTATAGTATGTGAAAAAAATATGTCTAATATAAGTTTATGGTCGCTTTTAATGTATAAGAACCAGGCTAAGTTGGAACAAAACCACCATCTAGACCTATCACGGCTCAAACATAAATTTCTCCCAGAATTCTCAACCAAATCCCAGGAAATTACTCTCATTCGAAAGCTAATTTAAATTCCTAGAAAATGAAAAAAATTTCAATCAAATTGATTGATTGGATAGAGAGATATTTGCTCCCAAAGTCGGGAGAAAAACACACGATGCTGGTTCTGGTTCTTGGGGCTGGACACAAGACGGGAGGCCGCACCGGGGCAAACGGCAAGGAGCTTTCCTATCCGCTGGATTTAAGAAGATCCGACGTTCCATATTGAATTTAGAGGAGGTGGGGGCGACGATCCGTGGGGAAGAGCTCTCGACCAATCAGAGCCCGCGGCTCGGCTCTCCCGTCTTCCTCTCGCCTCCACTATTTAAATTCCCACGTCGTCTTAGCCCCACCTCAACGACAACCCTCTCGCCCTCACACACACACACACACACACACACGTAGATAAGCATTAGCGGAAGCACCTCTCGCGCAATGGCGACGGAAGTGGCTGCGCCCGAGGCGCCGTCGGTGGAGGCGACTGCCGTCCCTGTGGCTGACGCGCCGGCGAAGCCGGCCAAGGCGACCGAGGCCAAGAAGCCGGCCAAAGCGGCCGAGGCCAAGAAGCCGGCCAAGGCGGCCAAGGCCAAGAAGCCGGCGGCTCCGCGCAAGCCCCGTGCTGCTCCAGCGCACCCCCCCTACGCCGAGGTAAAATCCTAATCTATACCCATTTCTTGGTGTTGTTTGCGTTTGTTCTTGGATCTGAGATGTTTGTGTTGTGGTTGTGCAGATGATCTCCGAGGCGATCACGGCGCTGAAGGAGAGGACGGGCTCGAGCGCGCACGCCATCGCCAAGTTCATGGAGGACAAGCATAAGGCTCACCTGCCGCCCAACTTCCGCAAGCTGCTCACAGTGCAGCTCAAGAAGCTCGTCGCCGCCGGTCGGCTCGTCAAGGTCAAGAGCTCCTTCAAGCTCCCCGCCGCTCGCTCGGCCGCGCCGGCCGCGGCCAAGCCTAAGCCGAAGGTTGCGGCAAAGGCCAAGCCGGCTGCCAAGCCCAAGGCGAAGGCCGCGGCGAAGCCCAAGGCTGCGAAGCCGGCGGCCAAGACCAAAGCGGCGCCGAAGCCCAAGGCGAAGCCGGCAGCGAAGGCGGCGACCGGGACCAAGATAAAGGCGGTCGCCTCGCCGGCCAAGTCCCGCCCGGCGAAGGCGGCCAAGACGTCCGGGAAGGACGCCCCTGGCAAGAAGGCGGCGGCGGCCAAGAAGGCGGCGGCGGCGGCGGCGAAGAAAGCGGTGGCTAAGAAGGCGACGCCCACGAAGAAGGTGGCCGCGCCGGCGAGGAAGACGGCGGCTAGGAAGGCCAAGAAGTAGATTTTTATAGTCATTTGTCTCTTGTCTTTATTTTGTTCGTAGTTGTGGGTGGTGTCCAGGGTTACTAGCTTGTAAATTTGACCAGGATTGTTGATTGGTACAATGGAATTTTCGTATCGGTTTGAGATTTGACGAGCTTGTAATCTAGTAGTAGATCTTTGTGATGTTTACCCAAATCATTCGATCGTAAGCTCTTTTACTGATTCGTGCCATGTTATATGTGCAATGCAACGGAGATTAGTTTGTGATTCAGAGTAAGATTGTGAAGGATAGATCCGGAAGAACAAGGCTATCCTTTTGAGAATTATCAGGTGGAATGTGCGTCGACGGAGGATTCGATTCAGTTGTGGGCTGGCCACACGTTCAAATGACGTGGCGCGCACAGGATGTGCGTATGGTGCGTGTGGCCGGGCTGTCAAAACTCAAAATAGATGAATCGGATTCGAGCCGAGCTTGATTGAGAGCCATTTAACACTTCTTAGTTTAAACCTAGGCTCGGCTTGAGATCGGCTCATTGAGAGCCATTTAACACTTAAGACCTGTATTTTTTGAAAAAAGCAATTGTTCATGGGCCCAATAAGGTCGTGGGCCCGGGTCTCGAGTCTCAGAAGGCTCCGAAAATTTTTCCTATTTCACCCTTCCCTCCTCGCTTCCTTCCCCGAGAAGACAACGCAAAGCAGCGCTGGAGACGAGAGAGGCGCCTCCCACCACCTCTCCCGCGCCCCAAACCCTAGGAAGCTTCTAGAACCTTCTAGAAGGCTCTCGAAGCATCTCGAGGGCTCACCGCCATGGACTTGGACCCCGAGGGCATCTTCCGCGACAACAGCGACGAGGAGGACGAGCTCCTCCAGGTCGGGTTTCTGTGCAAATTTTATTTATTTGTTTATTTTTTTGGTCAATTTGTTTTGCTTCCTTCGATCTTACCGTGATATCGTTTTGGTTTTGTGAATGTTTGGGCTGCGGAAGCAGGAGAGAGAGGCCAATAAGGAGATGGTCGTCTACCTCATCGACGCGTCGCCCAGAATGTTCACTCCTGCAACCACCGAGGTGAATCAGTAGCTTATGCTACTAATTTGGTTGGCTAGTTGGATGTGTTGTTAGTACAACTAAGCCGTGGTACTCGTGCAAAACAATGGCATGATCATAAAATTTTCCGAGTGTTGCAAGTAGTTTGTTTTTGTTGTGGTCACTAAATGGCAGGTTTTGGAATGAAATCGACGCAAGGTAGCTAATCTCAGGCTGTTTTGGAGAATTTGTTTGTGTTAGGCTGTGTTTTGGTTGAATGTGGGGAGCGTGTTTGTTTTGATGTGAGTTACATGTTAAGGACACCCGATTGCAATTGTTGTTCTTGTTTGAAGAAGAAACTATGTAAAACGATGTGCATTTTACACATAGTTGTTTATAATGTAAACTGTCATGTGAATGTGAAATGAATCGAAAAATTTTATCCTGTGGGGTTGAACTACACACAAGCAGAGGCTGTGAGGTCAAATTTGAAATTTTCTTGTGAAAAAGCTTTATTTTTTTTTATTTTTTTTACTTGAATGAGCACTCAAAACCTGTAAGGTCAGCTGACCCCATGTGATGCTTAACAGCTTAAGAGTCGTTGCATCGATCCATGGTTTTGGGAGTGCTTGGACGTTGCAGGAGGCACTCCTCTTTTAATTTGGTACTTATTTTTGTTGTAAGGGATGTATCTCATTTTTTTAGTTCTTGGACTGGCACATGCAATACTCCTTTGCTTCTATTATGGGATCTTTGTCCACAATAATATTCAAGCTCCATATATGTTTGCAGGCTAATAAAGATGTTTCACTAGTAGTATTAAAAATTATGATTTCTTATTTTGCCAATATTTTGTTTGTACACTTTCTAGTGTCCAGGTTCACTGGAAAATTCTTTTGCTAGGTAATGAAGCTTTCTTTTTCTTATCATTTCTTGCAGGAAGATGGAAAGGAAGAAACTCATTTTCATACTATAGTAAACTGCATCACACAATCTCTGAAGACACAAATTATTGGTAGATCCTACGATGAAGTTGCAATTTGTTTCTTTAACACTGTAAGCTGTTACTCAAATTTGAAAGCTTCATCTTATTGTTTCCTATGACATTTTTTATTTCTTCCATGTATTAGCTAATTTGCTTTGCTCTCGTAATATTATGTTTTTATCACAACTCACAAGCTTTTGTTGGAAGTGAAGGAAAGATAGTCATTTATGCTTCAATCGATTGGTTGTCTTTATTATGCACTGTGTTGAAACTCTGCAACAATGTTGCTAGTTTTACTAAATATGATTACTGAGCCTTAGGAGTAGGCAATAAATTTGTGGATTATAATGATATCTTGGAAGTCTAACTTGTCTTGAATATAGAAGGAAAAAAAAAATCAGGATTTGGAATGGCAGGTCTTAGCAAAATGATATGTTGCTTTACTTTGGTTTTTTCTTATCTGTTCTAACAGTTAATCAGGTGAAATACTGATCTAAACATTGGTTGGCTTGCACAAGGCACAAGGGAGAATTGGAGATTATTTGTTTTGTCAATGCATAGGCAATGCTTTGTATTTTAATTTTTGTTGATTTTGGTAATGGTTCGTTTCCTCAAGAAGTTGTTCTGATTATGTTTCTTATGTTATCTGTTAACTGTGCATGCATTATTGTGAGTGTGAGATAGAACTGATATGCTGATACTACAAAAATGTACACTTTGATCTAACTTTCACACTACTTCTTGCAGAAAGAAAAGAAGAATTTACAGGATCTGGCTGGTGTTTATGTCTACAATGTTACAGACAGAGAACCTCTTGATCGGCCTAATGCATGGCTGATCAAAGAATTTTCCTCAATAGAAGGTAATGTTATTATCTCAATTCTTCTTTTTGCAAGGTCAAAGTTTGCATGATGGAATTCTTTCTTCTAATAATTATTACAGGGTTCATAGACAATGAGCTTCTGCTCATAATATAAGGTTGCTCAGTTACATGCTTGACTGCTATTATTTATATGGAGTCTTCTAGGCTTGAGCTGTCTTTTCAAAATTCTTCTGGGTACTTTTAGTTATGCCATCTTCTTTATACAAGTGTCTACCTGACTTGCATGACCTTTTCTTTTCATGATTCTCACTGTTTTTATCATTATGTTGCCTACAATCTTCAAGCAGACAAAGTCTTCTGCCTTCTACACTTTTTTTGTTCTGTTGAAAATTTATGCGGAAGACTAAGCATGCCCGAAGATCTGGTTAGAAGACAAATCTCACTTAATTTAATAAAGTTCGATTTTATGTTCTCTTCAGAAACTTAATGTGGTGGTGTAGTTAAGCACTACATCCTGATTATATTCTCACGATCATCATGCTTTCTAGTTTGTTTTGTTTATGTCTGAATGGAATTTTTTATTGGAAAAATTGATAAGAATGCGATGAGATTTCTGTGTATATAAAAACTGATCAAATTCTGTTTTTAATGTCTCATGATGGTAGATTCTTTTATGAGCAAGATTGGAAGTCGCTATGGAATAACTTCTGGATCACGAGAGAATACCTTGTACAATGCTCTTTGGGTTGCACAAGCACTTCTGCGCAAAGGGTAGAGCCACTTTCCCTCCTTTGTCTTTCAGAGTGTATTGTAATTTGTATCCAAGAACAAATTACCTGTACTTGTTTTGAGGGCACACATATGAAGCTAACATCTGTGCTACATAATCTAGTGCTAATCAGTTACATTATGTTGAATGTTGATGGAGAGATCTATATTGTACTAGGTTCCATTTGGGATTGTGGTGTCTTCCAAAAAACTCTATAACTATTTTTGGATATGTGACCATTTGCTATTTTTTTTCATAGAAACATAAGAATAGTGTCCCACAAGATGTGGTAAATATCTTCCATGACTGGCTTGCCTTATAGCATGCTATAGGTGCTTTAACTACCTTTTTATGCAATGCTCAATCCAGTGACCACACTGTCTTCATTTGAAATACTTCAGATCCGTGAAGACTGCGAGTAAGCGAGTTCTTATATTCACCAACGAAGACGATCCTTTTGGTGGTATTACAGGCACAGCAAAGACCGATATGATAAGAACAACAGTCCAACGTGCAAAAGTATGTTTGTGATACACCATGTATTCTATTTTCATAATGAGCGCCCCCATACATAAAAGAGAATGTTGCCATTCGCTTTTATAATAATCTTTTTGGGTAATGTATCATGGTTGTCTACATCCAGGATGCACAAGATCTTGGCCTGTCAATTGAACTCCTTCCATTGAGCAGGCCTGATGAGGAGTTCAACATGTCCCTCTTCTATGCAGTAAGTTCTTGTTATGGTTTGGGATAATGACAATTTTTGTCTTTCTACTTTGCATGAAAACTTATTTTGGTCCCCTACTTTTAAAAAGTGAAATTGGTCTTTTTACTTTTTGAACTGGCCAAAATGGTTTTTTTTGCTATTAACATTTGCTCCTTACAATTATTTTCAGTACTTTTCCAAATCTTCTTTAATATAACCATCATATATAAACAATATGATCATTTTGAGTCATTTGATACTCCATTTTTAATATTTTTCTAATTCATTTTAATTCCACTTTAAATTCAAAATGATCATTTTGAGTCAGTTCAGATAGTAGAAGGACAAAATTGGCCCTTTTGAAAGTAAATGGATCAAAATGAGCTTTGTGCAAAATAGAGAGATCAAAAGTGCCCTTATCCTTTATGGTTTCCCCCCTTCTTCAAGTGCTAAATAACTCCTATCTCGTAGGATTTGATTGGACTGGATGGAGACGAGATAGCCCAGTACCTGCCATCTGCTGGTGAAAAGTATTTTTCATGTAGCATTGGTTTTTTTCCCTCAGAAATGATTTTTATTTTCTTGTTGATTGTCTTTCCTGCTCTAGTTATTATAGATCTGAATAACATCTTATTCTTCTCAATATCTTGCTCAGAGAAAACAAGTGGTTAGACTTGAATGGGAGCTTTTAAACTGTGGTAGTGGAGATGACCTGTGATTCTTGCAAAAGTAGCTCTCTTGTATTTGAACCTGACTTAGACATCTTTTGTGGCTGATATGCTCAGCTTTTGATAGGACAATGGGCCCCAAGATGTTTTCTTCTCCATGTATAAGACTCATTCTTCTTGCCCTCCTTGAAATTTTGCTGTTTTGGGTGGACTGTTTTTGATGGAGGTTTGCTTGCTGTTCAGTGAGCATTGTAGGTGAAACCCAGTGTGGTTTTAACTACCGGAACACTTATTGCATGAAGTATTCTACCGTAATACTTGGATGATTTGTTTCTGCTTGGTGTTGTCTATGAGAATGACTGGCAGACATTATAGCTGTGATGAAGACTTCAGCTAATCTTAGTGAAATTTTACCATCTGTTGCTTTGCATGGGATCTTTGGTTGCTACTGGTCGATTGGTTTTTACTTAGTCACTTTGGAAAAGTTGCACATACCTTTTTATGAATAGTTCTAGTTTTTAGACCTGCTTATTTCTGAATCTCTGCATCATTTCTAGTTATTTTCCCTTTGAAGGTTGGAAGATATGACTGATCAGCTGAGAAAACGAATAATGAAGAAGCGTAAAGTTAAAACTCTCTCGTTTGTAATTACCAATAATGTCTGCATAGAAGTGAATACATATGCCCTGATCCGTCCAACTATGCCAGGCATGCTCTGATTACTGTATGTTCTATGCTCATTTGCAAAACTATGCCAGGCATAAGTTTGTTTCTTCTATCTGTAGGGGCGATTACATGGCTTGACTCAGTCACTAACCTTCCATTAAAGGTGGGCTTTTTCTGTATCAAATTGCTATTTGTAAATTTCCACTCACCATCAAGGTTCTGGTAAACCATTTTTTCTGACAAAACTTGTCGTGATTGTTGCAACAGTACAAAAACCCTTGCTGTCATAAGTATGTTGGCCTATTTCTGTAGTGAATGTATTATGGTTGAGGAAACTACATTGTCTACAATAGCAGGATGATATTTTATGGGGTTGCTTGCAGTGGCGAAAGAAGAAACAGGAGGGGCTAACATGACACTGATTACCTAGTAACTCCTAGATGCTATGCAAAGATTTTCCTGAAACCTAACAATACCACAACTCAAAACAGCACAACTCACAATATGATAGATCACAAGACATATCAAGTGAAGCACTCTTGATCAATCGTGATTGGTTCCACTTTTGCCCTCTTCCCTAGAATTGGCTACTGCGTCCTCATGGATCTCAACTGAACCACTAAAAAACCCCAAATCATTAGTAAAGAGCTATCACCAAATGGCAATGATATCAGATGGAGGGAGAGACACATGGGAAAGGAGGGAGTGGAAGGAGCACAAACTCGTTGCCAGAGTTTCAGAGGAAGTGGGGGCATTGAGTCTCGCTCCGGTCCTAGTCCCGCCCTGGTTTTAGTCGTATGGAGCCCTAAAACTTTCATTTTTCATTAATTCAGAATATATATATATATGTGTACATTTTGCAAGAAGTCCCTTATACTATATGGTTATAGCACTATCACAAAAATATCCCTATACTAAAAAAGGATAATTCTTAACACTCCCCCTCAAAATGGATAAAAGATATCAATCAATTCCATCTTATTACATAGCCTTGACAACCCTAATGAACTAAGACTCTTGGTCAGACAGTCAGCGATTTGTTCCTTAGATTGAATATGACTCAGCTCCAGAAGACCATTTTCCAACTTTTCTTTGATAAAGAATCGGTAGATCTCAATATGCTTAGTCTTGTCATGCTGTATAGGATTGTTTGCAATACTGAGAGCCGATTGATTGTCACATATTAGCTTCAGAGGGTTGTCTTGGTTCATTCTCAGTTCAACCAAAAAAGTTCTCAGCCATAGCAATTCTGACACCCCCAAGGCAATGGCTCTATATTCAGCTTCAGGCGTAGACCTTGCTACTACCGACTGCTTCTTGCTCCTTCAAGATATTAGGTTCCCTCCAACAAAGGTGCAGTACTCAGATGTGGACCTCCTGTCATCTGCACAGCTCGCCCAATTAGCGTCACTGTATGCCTCAATACCGAGGTGACCATTGTTCTTGAACAATAGTCCCTGGCCTGGAGCCTTCTTCAAGTATCTTAGAATTTGGTACAATGCATCCATATGACCCTTTCTTGGATCATGCATATAGCGACTCACCACACTTACTGCAAAAGCGATATTAGGACAAGTGTGACAGATATAACAAACAACCCACTAGCCTTTGGTATCTCTCATGATCAATGGACTCCCTAGCATTTGCACACAGCTTACACCTCTGGTTTATGGGTGTTACAGCAGGTCCACATCCCAACATTCCTGTCTCCTTAAATAAGTCTAGAATGTTCTTCCTCTTGGAAAGAACGACACCCATTGAGCCAGAAGCCACTTCTATTTCCAGAAAGTACTTAAACTGTTCAAGATCCTTCACTTCAAACTCCTTTGCTAACTTCTTCAGCTGCATCATTTCAACTTCATCATCTCCAGTAATGATTATATCATCTACATACACTGCAAATATCGTAATGTGATTTCCACTACATCGGAAGAACACTGTATGATTAGCATTGGTTTGTTGGTATCCCATACCAATTACAGCTCTCCTGAATTGATCAAACCAAGCCCGTGGGGATTGTTTCAATCCATGCAATGACTTCAACTTGCACACCTTGCTTGCAGTTTGCTTCGTGCCAAAACCTGGAGGGATATCCATGTATACCTCTTCTTGTAGATCACTAAGGAGAAATGCATTTTTTACATCCATCTGATGCATCTTCCATCTACCATTCACAGCGAGTGACACAAGTGTCCTTATTGTATTCATCTTTGCTACTGGAGCAAATGTCTCGTCATAATCAATCCCATATGTTTGACTGTAATCCTTTGCTACCAGTCTTGCTTTATAGCGTTCAACATTTCTTTTTGGTGTTTGCTTCACTGTGAATACCCATCTGCATCCGACAGCCTTCTTACCCAATGGAAGGGGCACTAGCTTAGAGATGGCAACAGAGTGGGTTCGAGGCGGGGGTATAGTTCACATACCCGCCCCCGCCTTCGTCGGGGGCCCCGATACCTGGCGACGGTCGAATGGGCCGACGATGGTCAAAGGCGACGGTCGAAGGGTGACGAGGGGGCCGGCGACGCTACGACGGTCGAAGGGGTCGATGAGGGGGCTGATCACCGGCGATGATCGAAGGGGTCAAGGGAGGCGCGGGCGGTGAGGGCAGCGATGGCGGCGTGGGGCCTGGAGCAGCAAGGGCAGGGTGGGGCGCGGAGTGGCGAGGGCGACGAGGGCGGCGAGGGTGGCGCGGGGTGTGAAGTGGCGGAGAAATGGAGAATAGAATAGATCTAGGGTTTGTAGTTTGTAGTTTGTATTGTGGCTTGCAGGCAGCGGGTCTGTGGGTGCGGGTTTGACATTTAACACACATTGACACACTTTACACACTTGACAGTAGTTTTCGGGTTGTGGAGGGTTTTCAGGTTCAGGTATTGATTTCACTTACCTGGTTCTAAAATACTCGCAGGTAATGATTTTTCCCGTACCCGCCCCCACGGGTTCGGGTACCCGTGGGGGATGGGTATTACCCGTTGCCATCCCTACACTAGCTCCCAAGTCCCATTTTTGGCTAGAGCTTCAAGCTCTTCCATCATGGTTGCCTTCCATCTTGGGTATAGACACAGTATCCAGTAATGCAACAAATGCTCTATGCGTAGGTGAGAGATTAGAATAGAAAATGAAATGGGCAAGATCATGATTAAAACCATATCGGTTAGGAGGATTCCCTGCATTACTGCGAGATGACCTGCTCAAAGGTATGTATAGGTGATGAAGGAGGAATTATACCAGGAGTTGGAGCAGGTAGGGACAAGAGACCTTGACATGGCACGTCAACTGGCTGAGTGGCACTAGATCTCTCATCCCTCTTCCTCTCCTATACACCTGATACTCCCCCTGAGGTTGTCTCACCCTGTATGTGTTCAGCACCTCTCTGTTCCTTTCTCTTCCAGATCATGATCTCTTCTTCCATCTCCCTCTACACTCTCCTCATCACCACCTTCTTCTGACATAACTTCCACTGGATAGGGTACTGAACCCACGACTATGCTGGATTTCTCCCCCTCTCGACTAACACCCCCTGTTGTAGGAGAGTCATCAAAGCAAGAGAACTCATCACCTAATTCTGTATAATATGACTCCCGCTTGCGAAAGGCGATATCCATGCTCACAAACATCTTCCTCTCCATTGGGCTCTAACATACATAGCCTTTTTGTATTGCAGAATACCCTACAAAGATGCACTTCACTGCTCTGGGGTCCAGCTTGCTGGTTGTTGGTCTGTTGTCTTGCACAAAACAGACACACCCAAATACCTTCAAAGGGACAAGATACTTGTTTTCTCCCAGTAGTATCTCACAAGGTGACTGTCATCCTAGTACTCTTGTGGACATTCTATTGATAAGATAGGGAACGGATAGAACAGCATGTTCCCATAGGTACTTTCGAACATTCATCGAGAACATCAAACATCTCGCCACTTCCAACAGATGTCTGTTCTTTCTTTCAGCCACCCCATTCTGAGCAGGTGTATATGGACATGTAGTCTGATGAGTGATGCCCAAGGTAGTCAGATAGTCCTCAGCACCTTGTTGCAATATTTCAAGCCATTGTTAGATTGCAACACAAAAAAGGACCAACAAAAAAGGATCGGATGCCAGAAGAAGAGAGGTCAGATGACAGTTTTCGGGCATCAGCTTCACCCCAGATGGACGGCCCGAGCATTGTCTCCAACATGGTAGCAGCGATGGTGCGAGCGACTATGGCTCCTGCACCATGTGGTGATGACGAGAGCACTTCGAAGTCGATGGCGATTGCCATGGATGGATGGCAGTGAAGACACCGTGCGGTGAAGCAACATGGCGATAGAAGCAGAGGCTGCCCCAAGGAGGCCATAGGCGGCGGCGATGGTGAGACCTGGGAGCAGTGCCAGCAGCACGGCCAGGCTGGGGGGGGGGGGGGAGCAGCGGAGGAGCCGCACAACAGTAGTAGCTCGTCCCGGAGGGCTGGTGGGAGCGGTGGCGGCCATCCGGCTGATGTGCAGAGGCGCACAAGGAGAGGCGGCAACAACAGCGCTCGGGAGCAGCGGTGCGGTCCTAGTGGCGCAACGGCGCGGTCCTAGCGGCGCAACGGCCGCGGCGACCGCGCGCGGTCGGGCTATGATAGATGGTGCCCGAAGGAGATCTGGGGGTCGGGCCGCCGACGTGGAAGAACCCTCGAGCAGCGACCAGGTGGTGACGGTGATCGCTGGCTAGCAGGTGAGTTGGGATGCGCGGCGGCGGCGGATTGGGGGCTCTGATACCAAGTCGTATGGAGCCCTAAAACTTCCATTTTCCATTAATTAAGAATATATATATATATGTGTACATTTTGCAAGTAGCCCACAGTACTATATGGTTATAGCACTATCACAAAAATACCCCTATACCAAAAATGGATAACTCTCAACAGTTTTCTTGTAGACCCATATTTTGAACAGCAAGTGTAATAGCACGACGGGAAAGTAGATGGAGGAGTCAAATTAGATATATGATTACGCAAAATATTTGAGAAAATTCTTATTCAACTTGCTCCCTTTATTAGGCCTTGGTTAGTTAATACTCAATATCTTTTCCTTAGATGTTTGATTGGTGTCTACCAAAGGACCAGCTAACTAAATGTTACATCTCCAGCAGCAAGTGGCAGTTCGTATTAGTTTTTAAAATTTCTTTTAATGGGGAAGATTCATAATGCAACTCTTCTTTTGCTTTATCTATGCTTACCTTTACAAGTTTACGTATAACAAGAATGTTTACACAGGCTGAAAGGTCTTTCATATGTAATGACACTGGCGCTCTTCTTCAGGAGCCACAAAAGCGTTTCCAACAGTACAATAAGTAAGTGCACACATCACTATATGTCATGTGTATCTTGTGACTTCTGGATTGGATTGAGTTTTGCACTTAATTCTTCTAAGATTTGCTGGCTGATTATGTCTGCTATCAAAGACTGATGGTGCTTGACATAACTGAAAGCCCATCATTATGAACCACAAGCTTTCACAAAGAACTTGTCCTTTTGCACTCCCTTTTTTTTCCTTGACATTTTCAACCATGATTTTCTGATAAATCTTGAAGCCAAAATCAGATTCTAGCCATAGAAGAGCAATGAGGATTCTCATGAAGATTAGGGACACAAGGGCAAGGAATTATACTACAAAATTTAGATCCTCAAAGAACTACTCCCAAAGCTTATATTAACAACCATGGCAGTGCAAGCCTGTTTGGATGTTCAGCAAAGAAATAGTACAGATTGTAGCATCCACAAGTTGCTTTTCAACATTATTTTATGTTTTAACCAAGACCCGCTGATGTGTACAGCTGTCAACACAATTACAACCTTGCAGATGATAAACAGGAAAAAAATTCTATCTCTGTTATTGTACATTGCCATGATGTTGAGCTTGCACTGTTTCACTTTGATGTTTGTATTTCTGAGCTAAAGTACTTTTCATGTGCTCCTTTTTCTTTGTGCAGCGAAATTGTTAAATTTTCTGTTCGTGAATTGTCTGATGTGAAGAAGGTTTCAAGTCATCATCTCCGCCTTTTAGGATTCAAGTCATTAGATAGCTTAAAGGATTATTATAACTTAAGGCCATCAACATTTATTTATCCAACTGATGAGGTAATAATACCACCTTTCATACATTTGGAGTTACTTTGATCTCAAGCTGGGCTCTGAAGTCATATCAATACAGTTCTCCATCCTGAGAATATCTTTCTTATTTTGTTCATTCAATGTTGTTAGGATCGAGATCCTAGGTAGGGTCTTTTTTGTTTGATAGGATCAGATTGCAGAACTGGATCATAGAATCATGATTCTATTTAAATTCTAAAAATGCTAATATTCTATGTAATGTAATATGTAAATTATAGCTTTTGAATATTAATGGCATTGTTTATATCCTTTTGTCCTGCTTGGCTATCTTAGTGATGTTTCTTTGGAAATCGTAAACATATTATAGATATTGTGCTCCTATGAATACAGTGTGCACTCAACTAGGGCTAGTTGTATAAGTTATTAGTTAAGACGGGCTATATGAGACAAAATTTTTGTAGAAAATAGAAGCACACATTAATTATAGTTTTTATTTAATTATGTATGTGTTAGAAGTGTTGAGAAAGCAAATATGGCGTCAAAACTTTGGATCAGATAGGATTGGAATATGATCATGATTTGAATGATCATAAAACCCGGATCATGATCCTATATGGTTCTACCGGATTTTGATTCTTCTAGCTATGGTGATAAAAAGGGCCTCGTAATATCATAAATTTGTAAGATCCTACGATCCGGATTGTGGTCTTGGCAACCTTGATTTTGTTTTCCTTGAGATTATGTTAATTCTTTACCTCGAAGCGGAGAATATTATAATAGAAAACTTTAAATTCTTTTTGTGAGGAGAAATTTTCATAAAGTGAAGAAAAATCTTTGTGGTCACAACTTGATATAATGCTTCTGGTGCATACTATTCCAATTTACTGATTTTGTCTCAAAGAATCGAAGAATTTAAAAGTCCAATATTTCTTTGAGCAATAGGTTGGCTTCATTTGTGCTTTCTGATTTACCAATTTAAAATAAACTATATCTTTCTGAATATTTTTAGGACTTCTGTTCAGCAGGCGCTTACCTTCTTTTGTTTTGGTGCAGCAAATATTTGGAAGCACTCGTGTTTTTGTTGCTTTGCATAGCTCAATGTTACGCCTTGGAAGGTTAGTTGCCATCTGTTATTTCCACAATAACTTTGATTACCAGCGTAGGAAGAGAAATAACTCAGAACTGAAAAGCTATAATGATTGGACAGAAAGCTGTCATGGATTATAACAATACATTGCGAAATAGTTGATGTTGGATCTGAGTATCTGACATGCCTCTGGATCTAGAAGGAATTAGCATTATCACTTGATCTTATTCAAGTTATGCGTTGCAGTAACCCACTACCACAAACTATTTTATAGTACAAGCTACTATTGGTTCTATATCCTATTAGTGACCTGCCACTAGCCATGATGTTTTGTGACTATAGGTGGCTGGGTATGACTAGGGTGTTTTATACTTAGAAATAGATCAGATGCACTCATATTCCAATTATATGTGTGTATTATTTCAGGTTTGCATTTGCATTTCATGGGAGTCTGACAATATGTTACAATTATGTGCATGATTTCAGGTTTGCACTTGCATTTTATGGGAACCCGACACATCCGCAGCTTGTAGCCCTTATTGCACAAGTAAGTGAGGGATGCTCTACATGCTGCACAATCATGATTCTTTCTAGGTTCTGAGTCTCAGTGACCTCTTTATGCTAACAATTATCTTCAATATAATGGTACGCATCAAGCTAATTGCACTAACAAAATTTGCTTGTCAATTCTGTTGATTTGAAATGATTGATTTTCTTAATTAGTAGTTATAATAAGTTGTACTATCATATTTCAGAGTGACCTAGATATAGGTACTTCAGAATTCTCTGAAATATTTGATTTGGTATGTGGTATGACTGTGCAGTGAAATGTTTATTTTTGATTTTCTTGCTTCATTCAACCGATTACTTAAATATACCTCAGTATGTGGGGTGATATATAATAGACCCAAAATGATTACAACATTCTATGGTGATGTTGCAAAAATTTGTTCTTCTCAGATCTGAAATCAATCATGGAACTATGTCTAATATGCTTTGCCAAAATGAATCTCTGGGGAAAAACAGGAAGAGGTTGCTTCAAGTGGTCAAGTTGAGCCACCTGGAATGCACATGGTTTATCTTCCATACTCTGATGATATTAGATATCCTGAAGAGGTAACAACTGGCACCTTATTTTGATTTTACCTGCTCAGTGGGCTTATTGTGCTACCTTGACCTGCAGTTTCATGTGACTTCTGGCAATGCAACTCGTGCCACAGATGAACAAATTAAGAAAGCTTCGAATCTATTGAGACGTATTGATCTGAAAAGCTTCTCTGTATGCCAATTTGCTAATCCAGGTAAATGATTGATTCATTATCTTGATATAAATGTTTTCAAGTTTTCATAATTGACAGCACTACCCTTAGCTCTGGTTATGCTCTTACATTATATGATTCACGTCTAGATTTGTTCATACCTTACATAAATGCTATAGTTCTGCTGCTTGGCCAGGCATGATGAACCCTATTTGCAAAGTGCAACTGTCTCCAATGAAATGATCTCCAATCGATACTTTTATATGAATGAGTTTTAGTTTTTAATTTGCTAACATGCCAGTAAATTGTGTTTTAGTTTTTTCTTAATTGAGCTTTGGAGTGAAGTTCGATATTTTCGGATGTTTATTTTTTTTTTCCTATTCCATTCTTTTTGTTTGCACTTGCTATATTTTGATTTCTTGTGATGTTGTTGAGCATATGTTGTATTTGAACATCGTCTGCTGACACACTCGAATAGAAAGAGTGACCATGCTGGATTCCCCCATAAACATATGATTAGGTAAAATTTTTGTGAGTAGAGAAAATCAGATGATGCAATTATTTGACTTCACACTGATTTAGGATAATCGAGCGCAGAAGAATTTTTGAGATACTTTCATATATTCTGTAGAGAATTATAAAATATCACTCATACATTTATAGGTCTAAAAGATTAATTTGGCCTTTCATCAGTGTGTTTTTCCCCCAACTTTCTGCAGTTCTCTAATCTGTGGAGTATAAAAAATTCACACATTTAATAGGTAGCTATGTAACTATGTTTATAGTCAATGCTAGAGACTGCAAGACATGCCTTGCGCCTGCCCTTTCTTCTGTTGCATATTGTCTGCATAAGCTCTACTTTGCGGTTTTATTAGCTCTCTCATTGCTGACCTCTTTTTTTTTCTTTTTTGTTTTTCAAATCTATTGAAGGAATATTGGGAGATTGCTCTTTGAAGTACCAAGTAATATTAGAGCTTAGATATCGGACCTAGTGTGAATTCAAATCATGTCTTATTGCTCGCTTCTATATGTGTGAGTGCTGATTTGGTAAAAATTTTGTTACACTTTCTGATGTACAAGTTAAAGCACTTGTTGGTTCGACATGTGAACAAGCATGGCAAAATATTACAAATACTTTCATTTTTATGCTATCTTAATATCCTGTCAGCAATAATCATGCTTCAGCAACTTAGAAGGTTAATTTCTTTGCAAAAGGAGTTAATTTGAAGGTATAAACATTGAATTGGTTCCTTGTTGCCTTTGGTAAATTTAACATGTAGTCTTGCATTTATGGTTGTGTTCACCTTATCCAATGGAATAGAAGTTTAATTTCTTCCTATCTTATCAGCAACTATCATGCTACAGCATAAACTAAGCAAGTTGATTCCTGCTCAAGAAGCAAAGATGTAAAATTCAATTTCTTGATTTAATATGAGCCCAAAAAGGTGCATATGAGTTTGAAGGTAGTCTTATGTAGAACTGGTTTTTGTTGCCTTTAGTAAATTTAAAATGTGTACCTGAATTTATGGCTGTATGTTAATCTTATCCGATGGAATTTGATAAAAATTTTAGTCTCACAGACTTTCTGACAGTTTTGATATTACATTTTGTTCTGCACCAACAGCTTTGCAAAGACACTATGGGATCTTGGAGGCCTTAGCTTTAGGTGAAGACGAGATGCCAGACATAAAGGATGAGACCTTGCCTGATGAAGAAGGCTTGACTAGGCAAGTTATTGTGTTCCTTTGTTATTTGTCTCTGCTAAGTCCCAATATCATTTCCCTCCTTTGCAAATGCAAATTCTTGATTATATCACAATCAACTTTGTTGGTGTTGTCATTCACCTGAACAGTGCGTAAAAGATAAGAACGCAAGTTACTGTATACTCAAATGAGCTTAAGCTCTACTTGTTGGCATGTAAAAGAAGTGGTTGAGTCATCTCTTATTTGTGCATCACATGGGATGTTTCCTACCACTCTTTGTCTCACAGGCCAGGAGTAGTTAATGCTATTGAGGAATTTAAGTCTTCAGTCTATGGTGAAAATTATGACCAAGAGGAAGACGAAGCAGCAGCAGCAGCAGCAGCAAAAGGTTCCTGTGGTGGGGCTTCCAAGAAGCGCAAGGCAATTGCTGATGCAGCTTCACAGAAAAGTGCAACTTATGATTGGGCAGAACTTGCAGATAGTGGAAAGGTGAGTTGTTGTGTGCCCTTAGTTCTTATCACAACGAGATAATTAGTCTTTGATAGGAAAATTGACATCTGATGGTTTACCTGGACTAGAAGTCTACAACTAGGTTATAGTGAGATATATTAAAAACAAGGTCGTAAATAGTTTATAGCGGCATTTATCAGCAGGGGGTTTCTTTTAGTGTTTAGCACTATAACGTGATATTGGCCGATAAATTTGAAACCGGCATGTTTATAGATTCAAGTTTTTTCACATAATTTTATATAGTTCAGAATTATTTATAGTTAAAAATACACTATACCAAGAATCTATTGTAGTAATAATGTCATATATGAACTATCATAAGCAAATTTGTTATGTCATACCAAATAGTCATGACACCTGTTCAGACATCACAAAAGCAAGCAAGTTATAAGTTCAACCTCACAAACATGCAAATAACACAGTCATAACCTACACAAGGACCTATCTTGCATCTTTTTGTTGTTGGGCTTGAATTTTGTGGCCAGAAGCTTCATTTAATTAAGAAATTTTGAATATTGAAATATCGGTGATATATCGTGTACGACACAATACGATACTTCGATGCTAAACATGATAAATCATAAAAACTCACTAAATCCGACATTTCTGTATCGTTTTAGCGCTGATGGTTATTTAGATGATATATTGCAATCCGGCGCAATTTACAACCTTGGTTAAAAATATTTCAGACCTTGTGTTATGCACCTGAATTTCACTTAGAATCACAATTGTGTACTCCAAAATTAAGATGCATACAATGAGATGGGCAAGGTCAGTGGTAGTAGAGCTGTGAGTCTATGACGCTCTACGGGATACGTCTTGACTCTTGAGTGAACATTCATACCTGAAACATTGATCTTATTTGGATATGTGGGGTTTTATTGATGCCTCTTCTTAATCATGCCGATTCTTCAAATTAACCATAATGATGATGGTTTTGTAAATCATGTATTTGTAAATTGCAGCTGAAGGACATGACAGTGGCAGAACTAAAATCCTATCTCACTGCACATGATCTCCCGGTTTCTGGTAAGAAAGATGCCCTTGTCAGTAGGATCTTGACACACCTGGGCAAGTGAAACTCTTTTTTTTTTTTAATCACTACTCTAACGTAGTTTCCTAAAAGCTACCCGTATTGTTCTCTTGTGGCTCGTCGGAAGCTTGTGTATCACAAATTATACCAATGTTTGTTATATAAGATGATGTGGCTAACTTTTGTGTTCTACTTGTATTATTATGGTCGTGTGATATGCAACTTCTTGAACAGCAATTATGTGATTTGTTACCTGGAAAGAAAAAAAAAAGTGATATTTACTAAAAATGTGCGAACGCAATGGTGTGGCAAATACATCCAGGTTTTTAATTTCGCAGACTAACTCAGTTGGAGGATGCCCGCCGGATTTCGGACTTATATCCACAATCCACACTCCCTGTTTTACCATATTTCTTATTCATACAAGAATTAAGGTTGGTTGCATGGGAGGGTGGTTGTATGGTGAGCATCATATGGGTTGACATGTATGAGAGGCAACCCTTGATACCTGACCCATGTATGGACGGTATGGTAGGCCAGAGAATAGGCCGAGTGCCAACTTTAATCTGACCCATAAATTCTAATGTCCATTCTAGTTTTAATCCAGCTCTATTAAACTGAATTAGAGTTCAGCCCAACCCAGTCCATCCAAAGAAAAAATCTCAACCCAATCCTGGCCCATTCAGCCCTTTCGGTCGGCCCATTTCAGCTCCCACATCCAGGCCACGGGCTTTTTTTTAACTGCAGTGCTGCTGTTTAACTCAGAAAGCTTCGGTATTTAAGCACCTGTTGCTAAGTGCTCACTGAACACACAAGCAAAATTTGTCTACAAGAATCCAAAACATCACAAAGGAAACAAAGACATCACAAGTAGTATACAAGAATCCAGATTTCGTCTACTGTCTACAAGATTTTACATGACTCAGATTTCATCTACGCAAAATATCATGACAACATAAATATAAAATGTCCATTACGACATTAATGATCTTGCGTTAGAGAATTACGTAGACATGTCAACATATTCTTCTACATAAACAAGTTGACAGATGAAACAAGGGCGAATTAAGGAGTTTTGCTGATACTCAAATTGCAGCCTGCGTCAAACATACAAATATTAAAAATATGTTAGTTTCAGTCCAATAAACATCAACAATGAGTATATATAAAGCATAATGGCTACAGGATAAATGTTTTTACATAAGAGTCGAGTATCTTAGTCACACAAACAAATTTTTTTACGTAAAAATTATAAGTACCAATCACACTCAAATTTTGTGTACGTGAAAATTGTGAATACTTTAACAACAGTATATATGAGAAGCAGCAGATAGATAGAATTAGATAAACGGAGAAAAGTAAAAAAAAAAAAGAGGTGTCTGGAGTGGAGGACTAAACAAAGAGAGCCCATTTTCGAACCATGGCCCAGTTTTATAGCATCCAATCTATTTTTTTTTATCATTAACACCCAACCCAACTACTCTTTTTTATTTAAGGACTATTTTAATCCTTCAAAACTTGACCCAAAATCTAGCCCACTTATTTAGCCTTGGGCTGTTAAGCCCGTCCTCATGCCTACTTGGTGGGTTGAATAAGCATACTGTTACAACCAACAGAAGAGCCCACTCTAAAAATCGGATCTGATTAATCATGCAAAATAACAAGAATGGAAATAAAGATGTCTAATAGATAAAACCAGAAATTGACTGCGAATCAGTGACAATAAGAGGACCACAAATTGTTGAATACAACTTAAAAAATATTCAATAATCTACCGTTCAAGAACCTTATGCTCCTAACTTGGATTGATTAAATTGACTGTACATTACCACATCTCACGTGTTTATATATCCCAAACCCTAAACCAACTTAACATAATAGAACAAATAATAGAATAGGATGAGAGTTATATTTCCAAAGACATATCATATTGGATGATCTAATATAATAAAGTTCTAAAATATGCCATTTTTGATAAGCTTGTTTACACTGTAATAAAAACATGTTCATGGCATGTGAGAAATACAACCTTCTACCTCATTTGAAGTATTACTGAATGTTGTAACCGTCTTTTGAAGTATGGTTGAATCTTGGGACTCGTCTATTGTGATCCATAAGAAGAATGTATCTATTTGTTGATTTATTGGTCTTTCTCCAATGTCTGAATAGCCAAATTTAAAAATATTTATGTGATGACGAAAATTTGTAGATATGTCTACAAGAACTTTGCATTAGTTTATGTTATTTGTTTGTGTTATTTGTTGTGTTTGTTCAGGGGTGTATGGGTGCTGAGACATGGTGTTGCGAATTTATAGCCTAGTGAAATAGTGGCTTCTGTAGCATGAAAAACAAACAAGAAGGCTATATTTACGTGATCTTATCATGCAAAGTTTACAAGTCATGGTAATTAACTTGCTGTTTTCTCAGTTCATACATTTCGGACCCATTAGAGGATAGTGCTCTCCTGCAGTTAGCAATGGAGTTTGCTGGATTTAGTATAATCTTGTTGTGGATTTCCAATTTAATATTTAGGATCAAACTCCAGCCAATGAGATCATGCTTTATTTGAATAATGTGAGATTTTTCCATCATTAGATTTAAAATAGATGTTCTTGATCTAACCGTACCAAATAGGGTTTATCCATTAATTGTGCTGGCGTATTTGGACCCTACATTAGGAGTCTTTCATTCTCAAAATCCTCCACCCAAATACCGTTTTATTTCTACTTGTTCGAACACTCGAGTGTCGCATCTCACAAATAAAAAAATTTCTTTTTCTTTATTTGGGTTGTTGGTGTGTATGTTATGTGTGTGTGTGGAGTGGGGTTTCCCATATGTATGACCCATATATACTCTGGCAACTTCAAAGAAAAATGTACCAAAAGCAACCAAATAACCATTAACCACAAGATTTAAAATTTCCCATTTTTCCATGATAGAACCAAATGAAACCGTATCCTGGCAAGAAAAAACAATTTAATATCCACATTCTTTCGGTCATCTCAACTATAAAATCATATCATATATAAAAAATACTGATGTAGTTTATCATTTCATGAGATTATTTAATCTCACTCATCTTGAGTGTTGATTTTTGACAAATACTCAGATCGGAGGAAAAGACATGCAGCTTTTAAATTAGAAAAAAAAGAAGGCACATATCTCTCAACAATGACACAGAAACATATCTTATCAAAAATTGTCCAACTGTTGTATTATAATATGAGAAAAAAAAATCTCATGGAGAATCTTCTATTACATATCAATGAGAGAATCTGGACTCTCTGAGTGTTACTAGCCCATATATGCATCAATTAGAAATAGTCTTGTTCCATAATTGGCTGTTTTACAAAGCAATGGTAAGAGTGCTATTCCTTGTTCCAATCCATCTGGCCTTCCTTTGCCCCTTATCAAGTCTCTGTTTTGAATTAAATATCCAATTAGTGATATATCTCCTTCAATTCATCTCAACTCTAATCTCATTCTTCCGTATTAGTGACTATTGGACAACCCATTGAATGTTATGAAATAAATTAATATATGCTCTTAGTGCATGTTCATATCTCCATATGTCATTATAGTTGTAACTCCACATATGATATGAAGTCTATATAACCCCTATGCCATTAATTGGTTAATCCTGAATCTAACTAATCCTCGTAACTCTTAATATTTTCATCTATGCATGGTGTCTATAAATAAAATCTATTTGTTGCAATAAAACAATGAGAATATTTCGAAGAATTATTCTTTCATTCCTCTCTATACTTTACCTATTTTTTCTATTTTGTAGATGAAGAATACAATATTTTTTTATAACAGATTCTCGTTTGTTGAATAATCCATAATAAGAATATAGCTGGTTGCTGATTTATTTGTCTTTCTCCAACATCTTAGTACTATTTTAGTCAAATTTTAGAATATTTATATTGTGATAGAAGTCTATAAAAAAAATGAAGAATAAATAATGACTTGTGTTGAGAATTTATAGATGCCTAGTAATCACCGGTGGCTTCTGTTGCAAAAAACAAGCAGGAAGGCCATATTTGCATGATCTAATCATGCACAGTTGGAAGTCATGCCAATTATTTTTACACTAGAAAAAGTTGGCTAGTTACAAATTTCTAAAGACGAAGGAAGCAATGAGGTTATGAAATCAAATTCTAAACATTTAACAAATAATTTACACAATATATAGTCTGTGGAGTTCAAAACTTGACATCACTACTCTTGAACTATGCATAGAAAAGGTAAAATGAAGAAGAAAAAACAACAACAACAAAAACAAATCATTCATCCACACAGTGCATTTGATATTTTTCTTACTCCAGACATGGCATATGGTTAGTGGTGGAAGAACATTTTTGTTTGTGCCGTCAAATATAGAATTGACATATTTGAGAGATATCAATTCTTTGAATTTTTAATAGTTGTAGGAACTTCTAAATGAATTCTTATATGTAATGGTATATTTTGAAAAAGGAAAAAAATATGGGTCAATTGGCCCTATAACTTTTACATGTACTTGACACTATGATCAGGTCATCCTGCATGTGATAATTTAGAATGAGATTAAACACTCAATCACGCGTCGCATCACACAAATAAACAAATTTCTTTCCAAGAGAGAAAGAACTTCCCATCTCAATTCCCATCTCAATGAAAAAACTTGGGTGAGGACTCCATGTGATATTTTAGTTATGAGTCATTTGATCATGATCAATTTGTGATTTAAAACAATCTAAAAATAAAACCTATAATTAGATTACAATCACATAATTCTTACACACTAGAGCAACTTCAGAAAAAAAATCTATCAAAAGCAACCAAAATAGCCATCAACCTCAAGATTGATACCCTTTTATCATGATATATAGAACCAAATGATAACGTATTATTGGATAAAGACAACAGTTTAATATCCATATCCTTTATTCTTATCTCAAGCATTGTTTGAAACTTGGACAATCTAGGTTAGCGAGAGAGAGAAATTGAGGCGGTTAGTTATATCACAAGAATTCTTAAATTTTTCACTAACTTTGATTTGGTATGTTGTTTTAGATCAATAGAAAAGAAGAAAAGACATCTTTTAGACTGTAAGATAGATAATATATATCAACGACTTTGAGATAGAATACATTAAAACTTGTATGAACTATGTGTTATAATATTGTGCTTTCAATTTGGAACAAATCTCATCAAGAAGTTTCTATTACATGTTCCTGTGAGTCTGGACTCTGGAGAGTTAAACATGCCACGGACGAATCAACCAGAAATTCTTGTTCAATATTGGCTGTTCTACATATGAAATAATGGCAGCAACATCTCACCTTCCTTTGTCCCTCTCCCTCATCAAGTCTCCATTTTTGATTTAGATGTGCAAATAGTGACATATTCTTACAGTGACTTAGAGACATCATGAGTGCGATTTGCTTATTTATTCTAGATGTATTTATTCATATTTTCTTTTTTATGATGTATGTGATAATATATTATTTATAAATCATAAGAGTTTATGTATTATTATAAAGAACGAAAGATAGGCGGACATAGAGATTCTTCCAAGCAGGAAGAATGTTATGATAGATTGTATTATTCCACTGTACATATAGAATCATATCAATTGGCAATGTTGTTAAATATAACACGCCATGTTGTCCATTAAATTGACTCCACACTTTATAAATCGATCAACAAGGAAAATTAGGAGATAGACTATCATTTTTTTTCAATTGTTTTATTGGAAATTTCAAAACACATATAGTGTCTTGCAATGTACTTGTAACGGGACTACAACTCCTCCTATATATCTTAGATGTTGAAATGTGATTTAAACTCAATCTATAAAACATTGTGATTTAAATTCTGGCATCTAGTAGAGACCTCAGATGTCTTACTAATTGAACTAACTACAATTAGTTGGCGTGTATATATTAGTTCACGTGGCTCACACCAGGGGGATTGGAAAAAAAAGAGTAATATGTTGTTACGCTTTCATATTATAGGGAGTTTCTATGGTGTAGTTTTTTTGCATTTAAACGCTCCAACATATAGATATTTACATAAAATTCTAAAGTACCATATAGAAGGACCACATTAAAAGTTTTTTTATACTAAAGGGACCTCACTGAGTATCGCCATTGGTTTCAGATTTTTCATATTGGGAGAAGAAATAGGATAGGATACCTTTTTTTAGAAAGCCATCCTTACAAGAGGTAAAATATGTCTGTTATGTTGGTAATAGGCACTCAACTCCACTCATACACGTTAACATAAGATTTTAATTAAATACACACAAAAAATAGAGAGGATTGAGAGTTGAATCCACGACATCTATTTATCTGGATATATGTTCTAACTGTCGGAGTATATATGTCAGTGGAAGATGATATTTTTCTAGTCAAATTTTGTGTGCCATTCCCCCTCAGAAAAAGATGGGACGGAAAAGAAAAGGTTCATGGTATATGGAAGTTAGGTCAAATTGTGTGCATAGGTCTATGTTCAGTGAAAGTCCTATACAAGTGGCCAAATACTTCTCGTGCACTCTACCATGCAACTTGAGTGATAATCACCAATGGCATACTATTTTTGTCAAGTGGTATTTTCGATTTCAAAAAGTATAGTAATACTGGGATCTAATCTAGCAATATTTTATATGTCTACGTCTTTAAAATAAATGTTCTAAGCAAGTTGTCCTCTAGTTGGACGTGACTTTGCTTCAGATTTCAAAGACAAACAATTGTGCACTCTCGAGGAAAATCATTCAATTTTGAGTGATAATCACTGGCATTAGATCATCGTTTTGCCGGTGTTTTCAAATATTAACTAGTAATATTGAGATTTGATCTCACAACGTTTTATCTACATATGATTTTTAAAATAACTGTTCTAATCAAATCATCCTCTAGTTGGACATGACCTCACTTCAGATTTCAACAACTGTAACAATCAAATAGTCTTGAGGAAAATCATTCAATTTTGGAAACAAAGGGTTTAAATCAAAAGTAATTTGAAATTTTTTTTGCAAGAAATCCAATGCCAATTTCTCTAAACCATATGATTTTTCTAATAAAATGGTATTCCAAAGTGTGATTCCTATAGTTGTCAAGTTGTTACAGTTGTTGAATGGCTTTAGCAAATCTAGAGAAACTAATGAGTAATCTAGAGAAACCAATGAGTATTAAAGATTAAGACAACTTCATGTGTAAGTGTCACCAAGAAGCCAAGCAAGAGAGATGTTTCTTGACATCTTCTGTTTCCCGCATATGATGACGTTTTGGGAGCTCAATTGTTCAATGGGAAATAAATGCCTATGAGAGCCGGTCAAGAGCATTTGATCATGACCCATTGGTCATCTGAATCATGATATTATATCTCTTAACTATATTTCGTGCATGAGTACCCTTTTGGTGTGAGATAGTCCGGAACAGCCAATTGTAATCTACTTATGATCTAAATCACGAACTAATAGTTCTTAACAAGGTCTCGTACATCAGGAGGACTTTGTGATAAGCATTTATTATATATATATATTTTGCTCTAAGTTAGAATCTTTTTTGATCTCAAAACTGTTTGAAACTTGCAAATTATTTGTGTTGTATTCGTTAAATGAATGAAAATACTGTTGAAAGTGTTTATAGTTTGTTTTAGGGAAAGCACGATGGTTTGGATAAGTTTAAATTGAATATGAGAAGAAAAAGGAGTTGAAATAGACTCTGGAAGCCTCACAAGCACAAGGTTCGAGGACAAGTCGGGCCCCTCCGCTTATATGCCCTAAAAGGCACCAGAGTCTAGGTTAGGTTCCTGTTCTTGTGCCCAAAAGGCTCTAGACTCGAATCCTTGATCATGTGCCCCAAAAGGCATTAGAGTTAGTGTCCAATCCGGATCCTTGCCCCCTCCTAGTCTGGATCCCTGCTCTGTAGTCCAGTTGGGAGGAGCATAGGCCTTGCAACACTACTGCCCAGTGCCGACCATGGAGTGTGCCTGAGCCCATGCTCAGCCCGGCCCCCTCCTGTGCCCCACGTTTTGGATTCTTGTTTTGAATTGTTTTCAAATATTTCTTTTTGGGATAATTTGAGGAGTTATAATAACATTAATCTAGGACTTTTGTATTATAAAAAAAAGAGGTTTTTGACTTAGTTTATCATCCAGAAAAATTTCAAATATAATTTTTAGTTGATTCCTCGTGTCAAATTGTAACCCAACCTGGATGGCTATTTCTCAATTATTAATCTAATTCAGTACGTTTTCTTTATTGTTTTGATATTTGTTGGTTTTTATGGATTTGCATGAATAGTTTTTCCTCTAGGGATGACTTAATTCAGAGGGCACGATTTGACTCTAGTTTGTTCAAAAGACTATCGATTTAATTGCTTGAATTATGGCACTCTAAATTCTAGATTTGTGCTTTATTCGCGATATCGTTCGTACTCTATGAGACGATCAATAATCGCACGTTAGGGCAACACGAGACCGCTGTGCTCTAATGGTAATTTAGGATTTGAAAGGCGTTTTGCACCAGATTGAGTTAGAGCAACAAGAATAATTCCCTATGACTTGAATGGTTTCTAAGTTACCAACTTAATTTATCTTGTTGAAAATTCTGATAATTAATTCATTGGTTTACTACCTCTGCCAAAAATCATGCCTGACGGTGAAGGAAATCCTATTTTTTTTCTCATAGATTTCTTTACCCAATTTTAGTAGTTTTGGTAATTTTAGAATTAGCTCTCAAAAATAAACACTTCCTTGATTTGGTTTGGTAATTGCAATCCGAAAACTGGTTCCGCTTGTTCCCTGTCGATTCGATTCTTAAGTACTCAGTGCTCAGCTGTCCACTTGCAGTTATTACAAAACGCACCCTTTTTGGGCATGTCACCTTGCTCATGTGAGACCTTGCTAAGAGTTGTCTGATCGCAATCTATCTGTGATAACTAAGCCTCATGAAGGAGTTGGACCTTACTCATGTGAGACCCAATTATAAATCGTCCAATCATGATCTGCTTGTAATCTAGATCATGATAGGATGGTTCTTAACTAGCTTCCATAATGGGAAGGACCCTACTCATTTGAGACCTAGTTAGAAGCTATCCAATCGTGATCTACATGTTATATCAATCGTGATATGAAAATAGGTCTCATGCATGTGTATTGAGGAGGATTCTTCTCATGTGAGATCTAGTTAAGAACTACACAATCATGATTTGACAGTTCTTAATTGGATCTCATATATGAGAAGAATCTTCGCACAAGTTGCTTTCACCCAACCCTAGTTGCTTCTTGATGCTTATCTGAATAACATGCAAGCCTACCATCTATAAATTTGTTCTCATTAGCTAGCCTAGTTAGAACAAGACTTGTGGATCTTTTAAACTGTCACTTTGCACAAATTTGTACGCACACATTACAATTTTAATGACCACTAATTATTGGCTTGTCTCTCTCATGTAACCCCCCTTAGAGGTGAGATGGTGGAAATAACTATTACAAGAATTTGTATTGTTCATATAATTACAACAAAACAAGAAAAAAAATGGAACAAGTTGAAGGAAGAAGACAAGTACAGTTGAAATCCTTTTTTTCCTGTTCAAGAGGAAATTGTAATGAGCACTTTTATTTTGAAAAAAATTTTATTCATCCTCAAAAACTTTTTTTTGTCAGTTATCCTATGCAGACCAAAATATTGTTACAATCAATAACATTTAAGACCTAATAAAATATTATATTTTAATTAAGATGGTAATGAATGGCTGAGTACATGGCTCATCGTTTATACCAGCGAAGGGTGTATATCACAGCCCCATAATTTGGTATGTGTTGGAGCCATATTGATACATCCGATATTTATCAGGATATGGTTAAGCAATATTTCTGACGTATCACTGCAATTTTGGTTATGGCATATACTCTCCACTAACATAGATGATGATATGTACACATAGTTCGTCATCACTAGTTTCATTAAACACTATCCTTTATTAGATTTCAAATGGATTTGATTACAATTATATTTTAGTCTGCAGGGACCTTGAATTGGGGGCTCGATTTAACTATGCTCAAAATAGTGTGCGCTCACTGCAATCACCTTCAATTATTTATGTTAAACTATTCAGATTATATGTACATCACTACATTAGCATGGACTTCTTGCATCCGAATCTTCTATATGAACATTTTCCAGGATTATACATACTGACCAAATGTATTACACAGATAAAGAAAGTTCCTCTCTGTTCCATGATCAAATCTTTCTCTCTCTCAAACACCCCCCCCCCCCCCCCCCCCCCCCCCCCCTCCTATTTAGTATGTTATCTATCCTTTCGTTTCCACCTTAAAAGAGATCAATTTCTTTACGAAAAAGTAGAAAAAAAAAATCATATCCTTTATATGCTTTATGGAGTTGCCAACTGAACAATTTGGAATGCTATGAGAAAAAGCATCAATGAATGAATCCCTGCAATAGCTGGCAATATGCAAGTTTGCTTTGGTGATATCTTTCAAAATATTCTATAGCAAGACATATACTAAGATTGCATGTTGGATACATCTTTGCTTATATTTTACAGCAACTTGGAAGATGGATGTCCTTATCATGGCCATCCATCCAATAGGACTCTTCTTTATGTTTAGTTTGCATGTTGGACTATCCAGTAGTTTGGGACATGGTTCAACTTCTACTTTAGTCTTGTGATGCAGCTTTGGACTCTTCTTTTGCTTTGCAACCTTTCTCTTCCTAACTAAATAAAGGTAGATTAGTGCCTTTCCATCTTTCATATATCAGGCAAAAAAAACTTTGCAACCTTTTGACAATGTTTTTGTATGATATGTGTTGAGTTTTATGCACTAACTAATTTATTCAGAAATCTACTTAGAATTTAAAGGCTATGCTTCCATATTAAATTTCATACACTTGTTGAATCAAAACATATTGAGAACTTGTGAGCAATAATATCTTTTTGAGTTCCATGCACCATTCCACCCAAAAATCTACTCAAAATCTCTTAGTTCGATATCATGTTGAGTTTCATACATTGATTAGTTCATAAAAACCTACTCAAAATCTTTGAGCCTGATGCTATGTTGAATTTCATACACTGATTAGTTTCTTTAAAAACTTAAGATATTGCTGAAAGATATGGAAATATACTCATGCTTCACCAATACACCTTACTTTGTTACATTAGGGCTGCCAACGAGCTAAGCTCAAACCAGCTCGGCTCAGCTCATTAAGCTAATGAGTTGAAAAGGTAGCTCGGCTTGGCCCGATGGAAAGCTCGGGCTACTTGTGAGCAGCCCGTGAGTCACACGAACCGAACTGAGCCGAACCGTGAGCTAACAAGAAACACAATTGTAAGGGAAAATTCCATTCAAACACTAATATACAAAAATTGACTCTTATACACCTTTATGCAACAAAATAACGCAGGATTAACATAACCAAAGCAACAAATGAGTTTTTTGGCCAACTGAGTCGGGCCCTTAACAAGCTACTGAGCGGCTCGCAGGCCAGCTTGGGCTGTTAAGAATTGAGCTGAGAAGGCGTCCCAGCTCGGTCCGTTAATTATACAAGCCGATCCCATAATGAACCGAGCTGAACTGGCTCACAAGTCTTGAGCTTATGAGCCTGCCCTAGTTGCATCTTAACCTTAGTACAAGATCAATTAAGCATCTTTTTTTAGCTTCTGCTGTGGATGACATCTTTGAGAAATTAAAGAAAAGATGCAAACTTGAAATAAAAGAACTGCAACTTTCCTTGTTACATTTGTTTCTTGGAAAATTGATAGAAGAGAGTAACTAAGAAGATTAGATACAAGTGAAGCAATGGAACAAATTGCACTTGACGACTTGACCCACCTAAATACCCCTCTTTAGATTCATAAGATAGAATGATAGATACAGAAAATTACATACAGTTCAGGCTTAATCCACATGCAGACCAGGTCCATCTGATCTTTGATACAAAAGAACCGAAAAAAATGTACTCTATAGATTTACATGGCCGTAAAGTATGTCAAACATCAACAGGATTATTTTGCAGCACAGGAATTGTTCTTGGAGGCATGTTGGTGAGGGAGCTCCGGTACAGCAGCTCCTGGCTGTGAACAGTGGATCAGCGCTGCTGTCAGGCATCCACCTCGCAATGTCGGGCCATTTGGGCACTTGAATCACGGTGGCTGATCTGACATAGCCCGCTGTTCATATTAGGCTGCTGATGGTGATGGGTGCTTCCTGTATCTTGGCTTTGATTGCAGATAGTTATGCAGAAATTGGCGTTCCGAAATGGAAGGACTCGATCTTGCTCGATGCAGGTTTTACCTGACTCGCTACATGTATGTTCAAGATGTCAATGTCTAGAGATGGACGATTGTCTCTCTTGAAATCTGCCATTTGCTGTGCTTTGTAGTTTGCGATCTTTACTTGGCGGTTTGAGTCGAGCCACCCCAGTTGATGGTTTGTGCCATTCTCATAATGATCAGGTAAACATGGATGATCTTGGAAGTAACTGAAGGATAGCTGATCTGAGTGCTCTCTTGTATCACTCTGCGCAAAGCCATTCGTGTGAATCGCTTCCTTGTCTTTGATTGACTGCTGAACTTGGCTGCCTCCATCATCAGAGCTGCATCTGGAGTCTTGAAAATGTTCTTGGTCCTCATCGACTTGGAATGTGATTTCTTCAAACCGTCCATGCAGCTCGGCACACAGGCAACCACGAGCTGCCGAGGGCACGTCATCGAAAAGTGAGCCGCAAGACGACACATTGGACCGGCAGTTCTGGCAGTACATAGTGCCTGAGGCATCTGCAGCTTCATCTATGCCTGGACCAGGCCTCCAATCTGGAACCAATGTGCCAACCTCACCGTCGATCATGTCGGCTATTCGAGTAACCTCATGATCAGTTATGTCCAGCTCGGCAACCATTTCAGTCGCAACACTTAGTGCGGTATCAGCCTCAATGTCAAAAGGAAAATAGATGTTCCGAACCCGACCTGCAACGTGACAAGTTAGTATTCTAGAGAATTTCTCAACTAACAATTTGTCAAATTGTGGCCAATATAATAATTTCAATGGTCAGACATCATCAGCAGTACCATCCTTATCAACAATTCGTAGTCTGAGGAAGATGCCTCCATCCTCCCTTTTTCTCCCCTTGATTGTGATATCCACGTCGGCAAGAGGCTCATCTTCATGCCCATTGAACAGGTCAACGCCATGGACAAAAGCATCACCATCCTCATAATCCCATCTGTCTTCCGAAGGGGAATCTTCGTCGATGCTCTCCGAGAACCCATTACTCGTTGTGGAGCCATTGCTATAAGCATGGCCTAAATAAGAAGGTTGATGCAGATAATTGCACAGAAGGTTGTAATCTCCATCCCCATAACAAAAACCATCGACATCATTCTGTAGAAAAGGATCCTTCAGCAACTCTCTTGCAGACAGCCTCTGGGATACTGTGGCCAAGCACTTCTCGACAAATTGCCTCAACATTGGATCTTTCACCTTGTACAAAGCTTCAGGCTTAGTCCCCTATCGGCAAATATTACTAGCTCAAATCAGAGATAAAATTTCAAACTAGTCACACAAGAATTACAAATGTTACAAGAGCTAAAAGGACGGAAGGCTCCTACAGATATCACTTTCTTGTAGATCTGCACTGGGTGCGTGCACTCGCTGTATGGGTACTCAAATATGACCATCTCGAGCACGCACATCCCAAATGAGTATATGTCCACCAGCTCATTGTACTCCTCCTGGTATACCTCCGGTGCCATGAACTCCGGCGTGCCTAGCCAAATCAAAGATCACCTCCAACCATCAAATTTCCACAAGATTTTGCTTTTGGGCTTTTAAAAAGATCCTTTAGGACTAGCCAGATGAGTACCTACGCAGTTGATGGCGTGCGACTTACTGAGGATGGCAGCGAGGCCGAGGTCCCCAATCTTGACCTCCCCCTGATTGCCATTCACAAAGATGTTATCACACTTCAGGTCCCTATGGATGATTGGTGGATCATGGCTATGAAGGTATGCGAGGCCGTTCAAGATTTGCCGGCACCAGTGCTTCACGGCCCTAGTGTTCACCCTCTTGTGCTTCTGCCTAAACCTAACATAACATAACATAACAGACCAATCAATTAAAAATCAATCAGAATAACCAATCAAACCAAGAAGGATTTGGTAAAAACTTGTTGATTAGCTTACTGTCGGAGGGTGCCGGAGGTGAACAATTCGGTGATGAAGTTGATGCTGCAGGTGGATACATCCATCCAGGAGTTGTAAAACTTCATGATGTTCTTGTGCTTGAGGGTCTTGAGGAGGTGGATCTCACAGTATAGCCTCTCCAAATCCTCAGGGCTCTGCAAGAAGTCATGGAGCTTCACCTGGTTCCATGCCACCTCTATCCCCTGGTACTCATCAAAGGCCCTGTAACTACTCACCAAGAACAGAAACCACACACACACAGAGAGAAGCAAAAGCAAAGATGGTTAGTTAGAGTAGAAGAAAGAAGAAAAGGAGGCAACTTTGCCAAGAATCTTACACAATCTTTGAAGACCCCTTGCCAAGAACCTCATTATACTGCAAAAGTGAAACAGTTTGATCAAGATCAAGAAAAGATGTGTGTCAAGAAGATGAAATGAGGAGAAGATTGTTCTGAGTTGAAATTGTACCCTTCCATATCTTCCTGTGGGATCAACCTCTGCATAATCTGAGCATCCTACATCATTGGTCTGGACACCCAACATTCTAATCTTTTCTTGCCACCTCCTAATCACCTAATAAAGAAAACATCACACACACATACATACAGATGATTAGGCATTTGAACCACCAACTGGATTGAAACCGTGGTTTCAGCTTTCAGGTGGTGGTTTGGATATTTGTAGAGGTTGAGTTGCAGTGTGAGGATTCATCCCCAAGGGAGGAGGAGGAGAAACACTTGGCTCTTCGTTGTGTTCTTGTTTTCAGACTCGAGAGAATGTGTTGTGCCAGCAGATTGTTCAACTCTTATGCTGGCCGATTTAGAAAATTAAAAATTCTTTTTTAATAAATAAATAAATAAAGATGGCTCATTTGTCTAGCATGGCACTATCAAAAGAACTTTGTGGGGCATGGTGGTTATTTCTAGGTGGAAACTCCACTGTACTTGAGGAGTCCTATGGTACTTTCGATTTCTTTTAAGAACTCCCTAGGAATGTTAGTTTTTTTGTGGGCTCCATTGATAGCTGGAATTTAGTTGTCCCGTGTGTGTCTATATATATCATATGAATTTTTTTAAATAATCCAAATAAAAAAAATTTACGAAACTAACTCATATTTTGAGAAATTGTGATTTTGATCTGTCACATAGGCCTGACACTACTTGGACACACAACAAGCCTCTTTAAGCGAACGAAAGGGATGTGTCGCAGTTGATAGTCATGACAAGCGCAATCAACCGATCATGCATCCAATTGTGCACTTGCATGCAGAATTGTACTCAGTTTCTCAATTCTTTCGAGATTGATATATTTTGATCTACTTAAATTGACGAATCGTTTCAACCAATGTAATTATGAGACCAAAATAATTAGATCGACACAATCAGATTGTCAATCAGAGTTATATATCACAAAATATCAAAATTTATGATATATAACTCCAATTGATGATTCATTTGTGTCGATTTGATCATTTTAATCTTTATTGGTTTAATCGGAGTTATAGTTCATAAAATATCAATCTTAGAAGAATCAAGAAATTTGAGTTCAATTTTTTTTCAAATTAAATTGTACCGAAATTTTTGATTTTTTAGAATCGATATTTTTTTGATTTATAACTCTAGTTGATGATCCATTTGAAGTAGTGGAATTGTGAGATCAAAACAATCAAATTGACACAACTAGATTGTCAACCGAAATTATATATCACAAGATATGATTTCATGTGATATCTAACTCCGATTGATGATCCATTCAGTCAATCTAATTTTTTTGATCTCATAATTCTACTAGTTCAAATGGATCATTAATCAGAATTATAGATCAAAAAATATCGATCTCAGAAGAATCTTGAAAGTCAATATGATTGTGTAAGTTCAGTTGGCTACATTGGATTGATTGTCATGGCTTGGAGCCGCGACATGAGCTTGTTGTGTTTTGGCTCTCTATTGTGTGTCTAAAGAGGCCTGTTATATGTTCGAGTTGCGATAGGCCTATGTGGCAAATCAAAATTGCAATTTCTTCAATGTTAGTTTCGCAAATTTCTTTTTGTTTGGGTTATTAAAAAAACTCATAGGTTTAATCATTTTTAAGTTCGGAGTTAGGCCAATTGATAAAAAACTTAGGTGCATCTGATCAGCTAAATTTCGACCTAGCCTGTCCCAATAAGAATGTCAAGTTGGGCTAAACAGATTTATCGGACCACATTCAAAAAATCGAGCCATGTCAGATTCGTTCGGACCAAACTTTTTGAATTTTGAGTCTTCGGCATGGCATAGGAGGCTTCGGCCCGACTCAAAACTCGAGCCTGATAGAGCTTGAACGAGTCGGCTAGGTCGAGCCAAGTGGATTGAATTGTGCTCAAGTCTACGCTTATATGTCAGTAAAATGTTAAGAATTGTTCATAGGTAGAGTCGTATTGATGTGTCTCAACCTTGTTTTGAACAGAAAAGTTAGGGGTTGAATTGTAAAACCATAACTTCGAGGGAGATGATTATATAAAATGTTGGAATAAATTTTATGGTCACAGTAGATTCATTCAATATGATATGCAATTCAAAAGGGGGTAATCCAAATAATTTGCGGTTAAGTCCCTAAAAAAGAATTTGCAGTAATAATAGTCTAGCTAAAAGTTCAAAATTTAAAACTGACAGGAAAGATCGACCTTTGAAATTCAAAATCATTTCAGAACTAAAGTTAAAAAACAACGTGTAATTTATTCCGAAAAATAACTTCAACTTTGAAATTTACAAAAAATATGAACCTTTGAAAAAAGAAATTTACACTCCAAAAAAAAATATAAATACGAAATTCAAAAGTGTTTCACTATGTAAAATTTAAAATTGACAAAGGTTATAACCTATGAAATTCAAAAGTGTTTCTCTGCGGTTTTGTTGGAAAAGACATAACATGCAAAAAAAAAAAAATCCTTGCATTTTGTGATTGTTTCATGTCTTCATAATTATATCGATATTTCTTAATAAAAACAATGGAATTACTAACAGTGCATGCTTTCCAGATTACATGGCGTGTTTTGATAGGTCGCAGGAAATAAAACCGCGTGAGAAGCTGAAGCAAGGAAGCTAGGGAAAAGACCAAGGATCTTCTGTGGAGAGTATTTCTATGTACTCTTTTGTTATTTTCTTGTAAATTCCTACGATTTATCTTGTAAGATCACTTTAAAGCTATTTTTTATTATTAATAATATTTATTGTTATGATGTATTTGTTGTAAGTTGTATATTATAATTGTTTATTGTAAGTAAAATTGCACTAGATCCTCTTTTACTACCATCTTTTATCCTTTGTAAAATCAAATCTTTCTATTTGAAATTAGAGTAAATAAATCCTCTGTAATTAAATGAGTGTAATCAAGTCAGTTGCACTATTTTCTTTTTTAATTATATTAAAATCATAGTCACTTGCATATGAATCTAATATATCGGGCCTAATATGTTAGTCCTATAAGTCAATGAATCAATATTTAATAGAATTAGTTGAAATCAGACCAAGACACCCAATTGCATATATTTGGATGGTAGAAGGGTTTATTTATTTCAAATTCAAATAAAAAGAATCAATTGCACAATGGTGATAGTAAAGGGTTTCTAGTACATTATGCTTTATATTATCTCGATAAAAATAGTAACTTCAAGTATATATACATTGGAGATCTAAGTGCATAAACTTGTTGTAAGTGTTCATATTACTTAAGTGTAAATTTTATTAGAAATTAATTGTATTAAAAATGAGCATTCCTGGAAGGAAGCATAAGGATTTGAAATTAATATTATAAGTTCGTATTAGTTGGATGTAATTAATTTTAATAGTACTAGAGAAATATAAACAATTTTGATAAATATGCACTAAATTGCTAAGTAGTGCATGTGCACAATATAGACACCCTAAAGACAACAATCCTGGTGATCTCAGGCATTACAAGATTGACCTGACGTAAATCTGTAGATTGCAAACCATCTGTACAACTCAAATGTCAAATACCAGACCAATTCTACGGGTAAAAATAAAACCAAACATAAAAGCGGAAAGCAATATAATCGCATGATGGTACATTAGCAAAAACTCTTTTTAACTCTTTAAATCTTCGCATACATTAGACAGGTAGATTCCTGATACCATAGAATATGTTATGGTAACGCATATAAACCACATGTTGCAGAAACAAGCGATCCAAAAATAGGCATGCTAACGACCTGCCTCCTGTAGCACCGCATCAAATTCGATTGTCCACTGTAATGTTTCAGCGACCTAAAGAAAGAGCCTGATCCCTGATGCCTTCTCTTGCAGAGGCTGGAAGGCGACTGTCACTTCTTTGCCTTTGCCTGCCTTCTCGCGGCTCCAAGTAAGAGGACCTTACCGGCAAGGCCGGTGTTGAGCACGAAAACTGCAGCCACCGCACCACCAACCACCACCCATTTCCAATCAAAACCTTGTTGAACTGCCCTAGGGTTGTCATCCTCGTCAGTTGTTTCCTCTAGACTGGTTCGCTCTGGGTCCGAGGAACCATTTACACCATCAATACAGATCTTACTGGTCATTCGAGCCATGATGGCACTGCGTGACAGGATGTTTTCTGATTTTCTCATGTGCTGATATGCTCTAAATCCTGACTGCAGCTTTTTTACGGCGCCCCACATGCCGTGTCGAACGCCAACCTTAGCTACATCCTTGGGTATGCCCATGTCCTCATAGTGAGTCAGAGTAACTTCACATGCACACTGCTGGCCATCTTGTTTGACTGATTCAACTGTGTTTTTGTGAACAGGAAAAATGTCATGGTCAGAACATCTTTATTCCAACTTGATTGAAAATTTGAAACGTTCACCATGAATACTTCTGCAACTCTAGTAGAAACGGCCCCTTAGCCAACCAATTTGGAGGGGTTTAAGCACAAGTAGCGTGTGATCTATATCCCAACTATGGACCAGGACAACCAACTAGAGTGTGAAGCAGTGGCGCTGATAGTTCAGGTACAACAGATGTTTATTATCCGTATCAGAACTTTGAAAATAAGTTAGGCAGATCATAAAATGGTTTACTATATGAAAGTAGTCATACCACCAGCATCAGATGATTACATGTGCATCCACAATAATAGTAAGAATGAGGCTTACCGGCTCTAATACGCCAACTCGAGAAGTACAATTCCACACGCCTTGGTTTTTCCTTCTTGGGCAAAGATGGATAAGGAACTCCCTGCAAAAGGACGGTGTTGAGTCCTCAACCATTTAAATATACAATACTGCAAACGGAAGCCAGTAAAACTTTGCTACCTACTGCAATGTCACATCATTCTAACCCCTGTTAATGAAGTACGTGTTAATTATGCAAGAATGTCATACAAGAGGCACCTGGCTCCCTAAGCTGAGATCCAGGGTTTGGTTCCACATCAAGTTTTGTGGGAGTATTTTTCTAATGATATTAGCATTGAGAAATTGTTAATATGTGGATTTGATCCTGGACCACATCAACCATCTTTACACCTTCAGGTAATATAAAGGTATGTCCTCTGATTAACTACTCAGAAAATACACTTATATCGTTGTCAAGATTGTTGATTCTGCAAGCATGAAAGAAAAAATAGAGAGATTGCCAGGCCAAACAATACGTTGACCAAGAAATGTTTGCTACATATACATATTTTTGTTTACTGAAAGATCTGCCCTGCACCAAAAACAAAAGAATGAAACGGAGTTAAGGGCTTTTCTGTAAAAAAATTATTTGTGCTTGCTTAAAATCTGTCTTGTACCAACCAAATCAAAGAGCAGTAGTGTTTAAGGGCTTCATTGAACGGTTAAATGGTGTGTGCAAACCTGCTAAAGTCAAGTGGTAGACAAGTGCAGCAAGATATGTACATTCGATAAAATCGAGAAGAGAAATCCTTTTGGAGGGAAGGATATAGAGAGAAGGGCATTGTAAATTTCACATAGTAGGTGCAGAGTAATAGCTAAAGAACAGTCTGCATTCTGCAAATATGAGTATATACCATGAAACGAAAAGAGAAGATAAGAAAGGGCCAAAAAAACATTTGATTTATATTAATTGTTAATTGTAAGTACAGAACATATGAAGTATATCTCTAGAGAAGGTTTTGTTAGAGATACCTTTGTAACGCAATAGTAAGTTTTCCCAGATTCCCATATACGTCGCCCAATTATGTATTCACGGTCACTGCAGAAGAAAGGAAACTGGAAAAAAAAAATTGGAATTATGTAGTTCAACATATAGGTGGACATGACATAAGTGAAGCTGCTCAAACCTTTTTTATCCAGTGAACAATCATAGTTCCATTCTGAGGGTACTCCTCCAATGTTTTGAAGTACGCAAGCATAGGATCCCATTTAAGACGAAAATCATCATCCCAGAAGAAATCTCTAACCAGTTCAGGAGTAGCATCCTCAAAAATAGTTCGGCTACAATACATTATAGGACCCACCTATACACAAAAGAAGAGCAATTTCAAGAGCAATGTTGAAAATAGGCATATATTATATTATAAGTTCCTAATTTTCTCACAAGTCATGTAGATGTCATGACAAAAAAAAAAATGGTGGAAATCTAACAGGTGATAATAAAGGTATACTGCAACTAGACAATGACACAACGACATCACTCTATCAACCCGAGACTATGTGATTGATAATGAAACATAAAAGTTTGAATCACTTTATTGTTAAGACAAACCTCAGGCTCACGGCGCCAGGCCTTGTAAGTCATGTTGGAAGTGGTGCGCTCCATCAGATGCTGCCATGTTGTATCTCCACTCTCCTTGTTATCTAAAAGTCGCAAGAGGTGTTCTAGGTCCTTCTCATTGACAATATCATGTTCGTTCTCAAAAATTGTTCTGCTATGTACAGGAATAACAAACTTAGCAAAACAGTTCAATGCCGAAAAGTACATTACAATCAATTTGATCATATGGGGCTAAGTCAATTTGTCATTCTTTATAGTGTCTGCATTTGTTCAAAGCAATGTTTGTATCTATTGTGAGATATGAAGTAATAAGGTCACAAGGATTCCCAAAACAGAATGTAAAACAAAATTCAATTTGGCAGACTAGCTCGGCACAAGGAAAACTGAAAATGCATAAACTTTCTGTCATCAGATTCCAATCCCAATCACATGTTTAGTTTCTCACAGACAGGTAACTAACAATTTATCTTGGTTAAGTGATACATAGAGCCTGAATAGTTTAGCCATTTGTCATCTCAATGCTCGTATTCACATCAAATCTAGTAGCTCAAAAAAGGGGGGAAAAGTCAACAATCTGCTCTATACACAACCTGACCAGCACAGTATTGCAAATATGAGAGAATTACAATCCATCACCAGATCAACAGCAGTTCCTTCATAACAAGAAACAGACGAATTTTATGTTGGAAATCTTGGCACAGTACAGACCAAATCTCATAACTCCTCAAAACCATAAAAACCCACATATGCAAGTTTCACACACCCCAGTGGAGCCACACATGGCATCACAAATTTCCAACATCAGCTCCATTGACGAGTATCACTCCCATCACCCGTTTCAGTAAAACCATGAAATTTCAACAAAAAAAACCTTCAAATCTCCTCCATGCCATCCACCACCATAACATGGTGCCCCCAGCATCGCCATATCAGATCACAAATACATCAACTACTATATCAAATTTCTCCAACGAACACAACCATTAGGCCACAGACACGCTTAAAAAGGTAAATGCCACAAATTTCCCAATCCTGGATCCCCAGTTCATTGATGCAACAACTCCTATGCCCTCCACTACAAAAACCCAATTCAATCCTCTCAATCTAACACGATAATTAAGCGGCGGACACTCTTAACAAGTCAAATGCCGCACATTTCCCAACCCTAGCTCCCCGATCCATATATGCAACAACTCCTACGCCCTCCAATACAAGGAAATTTTAATGGAAGGTTCTCAGTTCGCCTCACCCGCCATCGGCGCAAGCCGTGTCTTCAGAAGCGGCGGCAGCGTCGGCGGGGGACGCAGGGGCGTCCTTGCGGCTGAAGGCGGAAGAGAGGAGGCGGCGGCCGACGGAGAAGGCGGAGAGCGCGGTGAAGGCGAGCCAGAGGCGGCGCGCGCCCAGGCCGGGCGGCACGCAGAGGAGGCGGAGGCGGCTACGGAGACCGAGGAAGAGCAGCCCCGTCCAGCGCGGCCGCCACGACCACCCCACCACCAAACCGATCATCACCGCCGCCCAGATCGGCACCGCGCACAGCACCACGTCCACCGCCACCTCCGCCACCGCCGGCCGCCGCACCAGCCCCACCAACCCCTCGTACACCCCCTCCATCCCACCCACCCACCAAGCTAGGGTTTCCTTCCCCTTCCCCTTCCCTTTTGGCTCGTATCGTAGCTTCTCTCTAAATTTTTTTCCTTTTTTTGGGATGGTGGAGAGCGCTGCATCTCGAGAGAGAGAGAAGGTGGGGGAAGGTTGGAGGAGATGGAAGCTGTCGGTGAGGCTGAGTTGTGGGGTAGGATTCGTGGGCTCACGTGTTGGTGGTGGTCGGAGGAGCGGTATTAGGCTAACTGTTTCCTTCACAGTTTATTTAGAATAATATTCTATATATATATTCTGTGTCACACATATAAAATATTACATGAAATATTTATCTTTTTAGAGGAGACTCTTAGCACGGATTTACATGCGAAGCACCTTCTTAAGTAAGTACCAAGCACTCCAATGCATTGGTGCATGAGTGGTGCTTTATGTGGGGCTTGTGTATAAAATATTTATAGAATAATATGTTGCATATTCGGTGTTGTCTTCCTTTAAATTAGGCTCACTAAACCAATTAACAAAACCAGGAGAAATGTTATCTATTGAAAGATAAGAAAATGAATAGTGTGAGATTTGTGAGTGAGTATGAGAGAAAATGAACTCAATTATAGTCATATTTATAGGGAGAGGATGGTAGAATTTTTCTTAAGTTTTCTGATTTTTAGCAATTTTTTAATATTTTTTGCTCCAGAAATCATTAAAATAATTACAACGGTTATTTTTAATGATTATATTACAATGATAATTTGTTTAGTCACTGATATGTGAGACCCATGAAATAAATACCTCTAACGGCTATTTTTATCCTTCACACAGCATGACCCTCTAACATGTGAGTCCAGTTCACGTTTAGACCGACTGCCACCACAAAGCTCTTCAAAACCGAGGTGCAAACAAAAAAATTCAATTAAACTTTAATGTCAACAAAAAAAAAACAAATCTTCAACTAACTTTGGGCCCCAATATCTGTTTGGGACCACTTGTCAGTGAAGTTGGTTGATTTCTTATGCGGTGCATGCGGCACACGAGGCGAGTGCACCCACACAGCATTCGCGTTTTTTGTGGGGCCTGTCTCTGCCGCGTTGCTTTGTGCACCACGCGCTTTTATTGTGTACACATCCACTAATTTGCGGGCCCGCTAATTATCTGATCCCACCTGTCAGTGCACTTTTTAGAGCGGGTTCACCAGATATGGTGTGTGAAAGGTGGGGCCCACAAAAAGCATCGTTAGACGCCATCAATTCGTTTAATGTTGCCACTACGCTGGTGGGACTCATATGTCAGAGTTTCAAGCGGCAATTGCTTCACCACATGTCGCCGTATAACTTACTCGCCTGCGCAGGTCCGACATGTTAGCGAGGCGCCAATTGAAGCAGTTGGAGTAGACTTGGCCTTATATAGTTTGCGATTGGGCGTGGGTTCACTTGTTAGTGCGAATGTTATTTGCTTCTGGATATATTGGTATGTGGGTCCACTTGTCAGTGAGAGAATTGTGGCTTGTACTGGAGTGTTAGCATGTGTGTGTTTTTCTTATCTAAAGTAGATAGGAGAGGATTAAAATTTGGGACTATAACATTCAACAACAGACTGGAATAAATTGCGGATATGTGTTTGCTATCTCTTAATCGTATTAAAATTTAGTCATGATTAAATATGAAGTATAGAAAAATTTAGTATCAAATCAAATATCAACCACCAGTTGACTAACCAAATAAGTCAAGTTATAGTCTATATGCTATAAAGGGTATTGGAGAAAAATTGACAAGCAAATTTGGACCATATTTTTCTTCGCGACAATATTCAACACACATTAAATAAAAATGAAGGTATGGGACGGCCAGTTCACCACGGAAAGCAAATTTGAAAAAAATATCTAAAAAGTATCAAAAGGTTGTCAAATCATGATTCATGATTAATTTTTTATCTTCAATCAAACAAAAATCAAATTAGTGGGACACAAGTAAATATTGGTGGAACAAATTATGAGTATAAACCAACTTAACAAAAGTGTACCATTGATATTTTTAAAATTTTTTATAAGAGAAATTTAATTTCACGACACTGCAAAAATTTAGCATTCGACAAAACTATACATAAGAAAATTAGGATTGGCTTGGACTTGGCCCAATTTTGACTTAAACTCGACTTCTATTGGGCTCAGCTAGACTTTGAATTTGGTGTCCGATGGCTGAATCGGGTCGGGCCGATTGCAGCCCAACCACATTTTACAATGTAAAATGTATTGGATTGGCCTGATCCATCCTAAATGTGACTTGACCCAATTTGGTTGTCTATAAAATTGAGTTTGGACAGAACTCACTCAGTTAGAACTAGGTTTTTCGATGACCCAACCAAGGTTCTACACGTGCCTAGACAAAACTAATAGTGTAGGTATGGTGTTCATGTCAACTAAAATTTTATATCATAGTTCACAAATAAAAATGCAGCAAAAAATAGCTAAAACACGAATATTATTGTCCATTTTTTTAGACATTTAATGGTCGATACACGTAGGGTTTAATTAAGAGATGGATGATTTAATAGACGAGTTTTAATGTGGTTGATGCAACAATAACTTAGAATATTAGTCATTATATATTTTAAATCAATAGATAATGTTGTTTGGATCAGATAATCATAAAAAGAAAGAATATTGAAAATTCGAAACTCATATATTATATAATAGTATAGATAACACCAAGTGTCTCATTGACATGTGGACCAAGGCCCTAGTTATCAATCTTGGTGTTAATGATATTTTGTTAAATTCCATGGTACCAAGGCCATATAGAATTATTCCTTTTATTATAAAATATAAGACATATTCTGATCATGTATTTGAATTAAAAAAATTCTAAGTTGAGGAAAACATTAAGTGAAACTGACTAAACTACCCTCAATTATAAATGCTTTAAAAATGAGAGAAAAATGCTATTATGAGGAATTAGTCATAATTAACAGAGAGAGCAGAGAAATAAAAAAAATAAAAAAACAATAAATTTACATATACATCTTATAATTTACAACAAAATTAGAAAAATCATATTTTATATTGTGAAACAGAGGTAGTAATCTTTTTTTTTCTAAACAATAGGTGGAGTTTATGAACTTCACCTTTGATTTTGTGACCCCATCTGTCAATCATTGTTTGCATAAAAAAATTGTACATATGACAACGTTCAAAGAATTGCATCATATCATATGTTTATCTCTCATCATTGAGAAAGTTACCATGGGGAGTTCGGATGAGAAGTTGTTTGAGGTGTCGACCTCAACGATGAAAAAGGTGAATATGATTGATGATGATCGCATTATTAACATCATCCCACTTCCCAATGTCGAGAACTCCATCTTCACTGAAGTCATGGAGTAACCCAACAACAACACCAACGATGTCAAAACATTGACGATGATTTCGTCAACATCACACCGAACACCCTCTTCAACCTCCTTGTAACTTAATTGCACACTCCCCCTTCTTTAAGTTATTTGGTTTTGATTTTTTTCTGTCCACTTTGAGCTAATTTTGGTCTTAAGAAAAGGTTTTTAGTCATATGTGTTTCTTTCTAGTGGTTTGTTTTTTAGCCTTTTTTTATTTCCTTCATTTTTTTAGAACTTGAAAAGTATGGATTAGAATGTATTGGTGAATGATTTTGCAGGCTGCCAACTACATGAGTATTCAGAATCTTGTGGAGTTGATGTGTAAGACAATGACTGATCAGATAAGAGGAAAACCCTCGAGGAGATCCACAGTTATTTCCATATCGTCAATGACTTCACCATGAGGAGGAGATCCGGAAGGTGACCCCTGGGCTTTTGAACAAGCAAGCAAGCAACAATTCACTCACTAGGCTAGAATGGACTATCTATCTAGAGCATCCAGCATGCATTTACAATAGTGTTTAGTTTGGTTTCACCATGATGCTTGATGAATTCTGACTTTCCTTTTGTGTTCACTCCATGCATGCTTGTAGTTAGGAGAGTCTTATTTCTGTTCCCTTAGTGGCTGTTGGTTAATGTCTCTTGTCTTTTCCTTAGTGAATTTTTAATGAAGACCTATGTCTACTTCTTTAGTCCATGTTTAATGGGAGTATTTTGTGCATAGATTTGTTTCGCTTGTTCTTTTGATTGTGGGCACGATCTGTTTTGGCCTATCTAAACTGTAGATCAAGTGGTAGTATTTTTTTATTGGCAACACATTAAATCTATTTTCATTTTTCGACATAAATAATTAATTTTCCTCCAATTAGATGTATGTTTCTATAAAATAATTTCACGCATGAAATCATATAGGTGGAGAAACATGTCTGAACTTTCCCCCCTCTCATCCTCTAAAAATTTAATTTGAACTAAAATTATCAATAAAAGAACACAATTCTTTTGAAAATAATAAAATAACACAAAAGTACTACTGAACATAACATACATGTTTGCAAAAAAATATTACTGCACATAACACTGTCTGAGTTCTGGTGTCAACACTAACACGAAACAGTTTTGACTGATAAAAAAAAAAGCTCTGGTAAGTCGACAAAATTAGCTTTATATTCTGCAGCAATTAAGCACCTGTTGTCTCTCAGCAGTCAGAAATTAAGAAACCTGGTTGCCCAATCCAAAAACTTGCAAATATTTATGAGCTTTTTGTTATGCCCTTAATTTGAGATACTTTGAGTGGTGCATGCTATAAATTCAGATGCTATGCTTCGTGTTTTAAATAACGATTATCACGTTGTCATGTGTTGTCCAAAAAAAGTACTATTCTGGATTGCGAAAGCTATCCTACATCACAGTTGTATTTTTAAAAATTCATTTATATTATTTTACTATTATTCAAAACACCATAAAATTAATAGAAAAATGTTCACAAATTCATTTATATTATTTTAATATTATTTAAAACACCATGAAATTAATAGAAAACAATCTTCACATCAGAATTGTAAGTTTTAAATATTAGTCTCACATAGCTTAAAACCTAAATTAAAAAATATAAATTAAATGTATATTTTAGCAAATAACATTTAGTATATTAAGAATGGTTGGCCAAGACATTAAAAACTTAAGATTACATTTATTGGGCAAATAACTTAACAATAGTCTAGTCCAAAACGAAATATGAAATATAGTGATCGTTATTTTCACTTCACGCTATATGCTATAATAGATCATTATTATCATTGAAGTAGTCGTCGCTATAACAATCCATTATTTAGAACACTCTTTTGCTTCGTCTCGTCAAGTTCCTTTGATCCACAGAAGAAAAAAGTGAGATATAATCATCATGTAATACTTAATTTGCTGAAAAAAACAACGGCATCTTAACATTCTTGTGCTTAAAGTCAGCAAGAAAACTGGATGATAATATGGAATGACCGAATGTGTGAAACAAGAGGATGTTCAAAGCTACAAACTGAATACAACATATTAAACTTCTTCGAACCTTAAAGCGAATTTGGCAAGGTCTTTGGGAGAACCCTTCCCTGCCTCCTGTCTTGGACACAAAATAATCCACAAACAACCCTAAAATTACGAGCGATAAGACTTGAATCTTGATATTCACTAGGACAAACTAGGCTGTATGTACAACAGTTATTAATTAGACATCGTGGAAGAGGTAGCAGCCATGATAGCTATCTCAGTTCTGCAACAAAGTAGGCCATGGCATGTTGCAAACAAAAATGACAAATTGATCCATAATCCATTCTCTCAAAACCTTAAAAAAACAATCTTGTATATACAGAGGGATGAGAATCGGATGAACTCTAATTAAAAATTAAGAAGATAATAGGGACAAGGTTCCTCCAAAAAGCTAAAAAATTCCAATCAAAACAAGAAAGAGAAAATTAGCTACATACCATTGGTTATGCTACCATTTGCTATTTACCACTATGTTAGTGAGGCTTTGCATAATATCATTGTGTTTTCTTGTTCATTTGCTATTTACCACTATTCAGATTAAAATATGATTTTTAGAAGGTTTTTTTTTAAAAAAGTACCCAAACTACCTTGAGTCAGTGGCCCTCGCTCTTCCTTGCAGATCTTGAGCATCCACCGACACTTCCCAAATGTACGATGTGGCAAGCTCTTTGCGGCTCTAGTGAGCTCCGACGTGTGGTTGCCAGCAATGAAGACTCAGTGGCTTGGGTTTGCTATAAGGGACTCGAGGGACACATGGTTGACCACAGTGGCGACTAGACATGGTGTAACAACGGTGATGGCTGCACCAAACAGTGACCACGACAAGGGGCAAACGTCGATACAACAATGTGGTTGCCGACGGTATCAATCAAATTGTCGAGCAGATACTCCTAGGCAGGTGAGAGGTGTCAACATCGAGAATCGACACCAATGGTGACAGAGAAATGGCCCGTTCGCGTGGAGTAGAACAATTGCATGCTTTTGCCGTCGCCAGAATAATATAGGCGACGAGACAACAAACAGCCGTGATGGGGAGGATGAGGGTGATCTGGAGATGGTGCGATTGCTGGCAATTGGACAGAGATGGTGCGATCGCCGGGAATTGAACAAAAATGGTGTAAATCGTGGTGGCGGCAGTAAGGTGACACAGAAAGAAGGGGCGAAACTGGCGGCATAGAAATAGAAAAAGAAGAGGAGACGAAATTTCTGTGTCATCTCACCGCGTGACACAGTGATTCTTCTTGATGACACTATTCTATACACAAAAATTTCGTCCAAACAATATTCTATACCTACCCTACTAACCATTGGATGTAGCATCCAAATTCACCTCCCTAGTCTTGCGGTTTAATGGCATCCTAATGCCGCCAGTAACCACCCTGCCTCTTATAAATAACATGTGGTTTCCAAAATAAACCATCGTATCCTGCCCACGCATGCTCCAATCCCACACAAAAAATTACTAGTTAGTCACCTACAATTAGTGCCTTCTTTGTTTCAGATCGCTTTTGGCTAATATGCAAGTATTTTTCTATCAATCTTTAACAAAATTATTATGTATATTAATCCTATTTTCCTTCATTTTAGATTGATTACTGCATATGTGAAGGTATTTTGCAAACAATCTTCAATGAAATTACAGTACTGTTTGATTTCATATTCTATTCACCTTTCTTTCATATCAATTACTACATCTATGGATTTTCATTTCTGATTGGTCATTACCACTATGAAGGTATTTTAGTATTGATATTCAACAAAATTATTATGTATTTTATATCCTATTTTCCTTCATTTCAAATCTGTTACTACAGATATTGGGTATTTTGCAAACAATTTTTAACAAAATTACATCATTTGATTTTATATTCTTTTCTTCTTTATTTCAAGTAGGTTACTGCTGCTATGGAGGCATTCTATAAACAATCTTTAACAAAAATACTATGCTTGATTTGATACTCTATTCTTTTTCATTTCAGGTCGGTTACTACATTTGTGGAGCTATTTTACAAATAATCTTCTATAGAATTACTAGATGTGTAGATCGATTATTGTATCCTCGTGGAAACACTATCTTCAGAGCTGAATAAACACAAGCCATACAAGAAGTTGTTTACTGCAGCAACTATGGTGGAAGGTTTACTAGAGATATCGACAAATTATTAATACAAACTTCGACAAGTCCGAGAGAATGTTTTACTATAGACACCAGTGAGTACAATATTTCCTTTAGGCACCATCAACTCTACATGATTCCCTATTACACTCCTTAGTCATCACACATCCATGCTTAATAAAAAAACATTATTGCATGCCACAGATACTGTCACATCCCAGCGGATCATATGTACACTTACATATGTCATTACTATGTGCCACATATAATGTTACTATATAATACAAGAGTATATTTAATATTAATTCATTTGTTTTGGAAATTACTATCTTCTTGTGTTATGTTTTGAGTTACTATTAGTATCCAGAGAATTACTATGTGTTACTTACTATGATACTATTTCAGAATTATGGTGCGTCATATACAATTTTGAGAATTTCTGTATGTTGTAAATTATTATTGGAAATTACTAAGTTCTAAAATTTGTTATTAACATATATACAAGTCGTTTTTGGTAGATAAAACTAATTCATGAACCATTTACTACAATTTGAGTTGGCTTTTACTATAATTGAGATAGTTCAGGGTGGAAAAAATTGTTTTTTAAGGAAAGTAAACATACTCCTATTTTACTAAAAGAGGCAGCACAAAATTAGCGACCAAAATATTTACATACAACTATTTATTTATTTGTTGAGTAAATGAAGAGACAAATAAATAAATAGTTGTATGTAACTGTGATTCTGCGCTCATTTCTTACACGTCGCAACGAAATACCTGCAATGTTCTTTTCTTTGTTTGTAGTTTTGACAAATTAACAGTGACTAAAAGCGTTCACAGGGTGAATGGATGCTACAGATGATACACAGGATCTGATTTGTTTTCGAGACATTGTGGGTTGCGAATCTAACTAGATTGCTTGAGGGCACTGTTTTAGCAGTTTCAAGTAGTGGCCGTGCTAATTTTGGTAGCATCCAGTGAGACATGAGATTAATGGTACTTGGATGCTGGTAAACTGAAAATACAGCGTGTGAAGTATAGGGTTCTTTGGCCTCATTGAAACATTAACTCCAAAACTATGTGTTCTGCAGAAGGATTTTGTTACTGATGGGAACACCAGAGGTAACCCTTTTTTTCGACATGAGTAAGCAAAGACACCGTGTGCACTTAATTAAAGTTCTATGTTTATGCTTTCTCCTTGTCTTCTTTGCAGGAGGCCTTTCGTAACAACACCACCATTACAGTTATTAGTTGTCAACCTGATGGTTTGTAGAGCTGTACCAGTTTCATTACTTCCTACAGTATCTATGGCCTTTCGTGTAGTCGAGATTCGATGTACAATATCAGTCTTTCTTCTATGCATTGGCCTATCTAATTTAGGAATAGTAATTGTAGTTTCAGTTTGTACCATGCATAGTTTGTTGCCACACCTGAATCTGGGAAAGTATTATTTTGCCTTGACCATTAATTGTATGAGCCCTTCTTGAATTAACTCTATCTACTTAGTGCTGAAAGAATGCATTGAGTTTCTACTGTGCTTACCAACTTGAATTTTTGGTTATAAGGAGGATCAAATATGAGATTATATTTTTTAAAATATTCTCGTAGTTATTACTCTATTTGACAATTAATTATTAATTTGGCGCAAACAATACTCTTTTACACATCAAAAATTTAAGTTGTTGAAAAAAGACAGACAACTTATTTATACTTCAACTTAAAAAATGATTTAATATATTGTCAACAGAACAAATTATTTTCTAAAAGAAACACAAAGGAAGTTACAAAATAGTTAGTACGACACACACCAAATCAGTAATACTAATGAACACCGACTATGCATCAATTTCATTATATAACTCTACTTGCTTGCTCACTCAAAAGCCCAGGAGTTCTCCCTCCGGACATCCTCCTCTTCCTCCTTGGTGAAGTCATTGATGATGTGAAAGTAGCTACGTATCTCTTCTACGGTTTTGTCTTTTATCTTGTCAGCTGCTGTCTTGCACGTCAAGTCCAGAAGGCTTTGGATCCTCATGTGGTGGGCAGCCTGCAACATCACTCACCAACGCATTATAAGCGATACTTTTCAGTTAAAAAAGGGGAGTGCATAAGTTACAACTCACAAGCATGAGGTTGGAGAGGGTGTACTGGTCGACGTGGACGAAGTTTTTGTCGAAGAGCTTGAGCTCGGCGGCGGCGGCGATGTCGTTGGTGTTGGTTACGGCGTGGCGGATGCAATACTCGATGACCTTAGTGAGGATGGAGCTCTCGATGTTGGGAAATTGGATGATGTCAGTGGAGCGATCATCATCTACCATGTTCTTGATGGTCTCCGCCTCCCTCATCGCTGACATCGGCACCTCGAACAACTCCCCATCCGAGCTCCTCAGTGTTACCATCTCAGTGGCAACCACCTCCTCGGCCACCTTGGCATCGGCCTCGCTCTTGGAATTGCTTATTGTGGAAGAAGCCATCGGATTGATCACTTAGTGTTTTAAGTTTTGTGTGTTTGATTTGAGGAGAGGAGGGTTGGCAACTGCCTCGTATTTATAGACGGAGGCGAAGGCGTTTTCGGTGGACATGTGGACGGTCTCTGAGTCCGATTCGGTTTCTTCCAAAGATTTCTGGCCGTTAGATCTTTCGGATTCCTCATGGAGGTTCTCGTTCTGGTTCGTGTCCGTGTCTGGATAGGCTACAAGAACTCATCTCGACAGATTCCATGGCGCTCTGGCCGGAATCCTCGTCGAGTTTGGTGTACGGGTCGGCTACGTACAGTAATATGCATGGCAGCACATGTACGTAACGATACAGTGATATGGATCAACAAATTTGCCATTGTTTACAGTTTCACCTTTTAGCAACTTTTTTAATGAAAAATTGATTATTGGAAACTTTAAAATTGGTTCATTTAGAAAATAATATCCAAAAAACACTGTTATCTGTAAGATACCGTCGTCAAGTCTCTATCGTTAGTTTGACGATTGACATTAATCTCCTTTTTCATTCAACGATCTGGATGGAGGATAAAGGGAGGGCTAGGCAGTCTCAATAAGAGCAACACGGCGATGAAGGTTAAATAAGCAGAGCATTAATATCAATTGTCAACTTAACGATTGGGACTTAAATTTCAGTATTTTATGATTAATATTATTTATTTTAAAGTGCACTACAGTGCTCGAAACTTGTAGACCTAAGATCAGCATACGAAGAATTCAATGGCAAGTATTTTCGGCCAAAACAAGCACTGCCCAAGTTGTCATTTTAACTGAGATGTCCTAAATCTGTGTTTCGTAATTGTATATGTTATCTAACGTGTCTTAAGAGAGAGCGGCAAAAAAACAAGAAAAGCCTTAGGTAGGTGTGATCCTATTGGATATTTACCCATTGGAGCTACTATATGAAGTATATTGGATGTATTTTTATTTATTAAATCAAAAAATAATTGTTATGATTAATTTTTTGATAAAAACCAATACTATATGTGCTTTTTAATTTTTAAGATATTTAAAATTTTTAATAAAGAATGTCCATTACAAAATCAGATAGATACAAATATATATAATATATTTTGTGTAGTAACTCATCTACTTTAAAGGAGTCAATTCCCTAATTTATTGGTTGGTAGGTACAAGAGTGTTAAGATGCTCATGTTTTTTCAGCAAATTATTCAGTCAAGAAACTCGATAAGAGGAGGCAAAAGCACCTGAAATTTGCAGCATGCAGCTCTGGGAGTAGCTCAAATTAAGGGCATAATAAAAAGCTCATAAATATTTGCAAGTTTTTGGATTGAGCAACCTGGTTTCTTACAAGTAATTTAACCGACTGCTGAGAGACTACAGGAGGTTAATTACTGCAGTATAAATCACTACTTTTATATATCAACGTACCTCATCTTTTTCTTATCAGACTAAACTGTTTATTTGCATTGCTAGGGTCAGTAATTGCAGTAGCATTGGAATATTAGTTCATCTGCTAAATTTGTCTGGTTCTGAATCAAATGGTATATACGTTCCAATAACCTCAACCCAGTTCATTTGCTAATTGCTGTATTGATCCAAGACGATCTCAGTCAACAAAAACATGATCATTGGTCGGGCTAAGGTTGTTGGATCGACCAGACTATACCATGATCCGGGATGCTCTCGTGTTAATAATAGTAGATGGTTCAGACTTGGTCGGTTGTCTGTATACGAGTACAATACGACTTGATCAGTTGTCTGTATACGAGTACGGTATAGACTTGGTCGATTGTAGTTGATTGTAATTGGTCAGTTGAGTCTAATATAATATGTAATCGAGTCTGATACGATATCGACTTCGACTAAGACTTGGTTATCAAGATATAGTCTAGTCCAATATGTTTTCAAGCAGTTGTCTATAAATATCTTGTAATAGGCTAAAAAAATCATCGAATTCAGAAAAGAAGGATAGGCAGGGATTGAGGGCGATCAATTGTCGACTTATACAAATTCCTCTTTTAAATAAAGAGTTGTGCTTTTCCTTTAAAGCTATATTCGACCACCTGGGTTTTGTCTTACAAGTAAAATCCAAATTTTTTCTACATCCAATTGGGTCTGGTACTCAATCGGATCAAGTTGGTATCAGAGCACTATCCTGTCCTGTGGATGGTGAAGACTCGTCTTGATTATAAAAAATCTGGTGAGATTCCGCAAGAACTTTCCATTACCGAAGGCAAACGTTCAATGGCAGCGACGGTCACATCCCCGACCATGTTTAAGAAAACTCTGCTCATGCACAAGTGGCCAAACTCTCCACCAACATAGATACCGTGTTTTCTTGGATTAAACAGCAGGCCATGACTTTGCCTCCTGAAGGTTATGCTTTAGGGGTAAAGACAATTAGTGTGAGGATTGGGAACAGCTCGCGTAGGCCAATAGACGATGACGATGTGAACGACTTCGAGGCCGACGACCTCAAGTCTAGTAGATAGCTGTACAATAGCCTAGAGGTGCAAAATGGGTCATGCCAGGCCAATTGCTTGTGCCGTGTCGTGCTTGAGCCAGCCTGCAGGCTGTCGTGTCAAGCTGGGCTGACCCATTTGCTCGACAGATAGGCCCGGCATGGCACGATAGCTTGAGAACCGTAGTGCGTGCTAGGCTTGCCGCAGCCCGTTTCTAGTTTGACAATTAGTCTTAAATTTTTAATGCATTAAATTATCTAAAAATTAAATAATAATTATTTGAAAACTAGTGAAAAAAAGAAAGATATTTATAAAATTGAGAAAAATAATTGGTGTATGCTAGCAATTAAAAAAAATACAAAAAACAAAGGTTAAAATGTCGTAGAAAATTCAAACATATTTCAAAAAATGATAAACGAGAGTAAAAAATTGCAAACAAGTTTTAGAAATTTATGCAAAATTATAAATGAGAATAAAATATTAATAATAAATATGAGAACAATTTTATTACTTATATGGAAATGTTACCGCATCGTTAAAAACTTTACTAAGTTAAATCCAATGGAATAAAAACGTAGTAAGGAAAAAAGAGTACAATAACTAATTACAAATTATTCTGAATTAATATTAAATCATCGTAACTCAACTCGATGTCCTCCAAATTATGTTGTTTCCTAGTGGCAGTGTTTCCAGTCTTTAAGGCAGGTGATTGCCTCCACCATCCCTAGTGCTAAGCATGATCTTTTGTCTTTCGCTATTCTTTTGGCCATACTGAAAGTTGATTTAAAAGAAACTGTTGATACTGGAACAACCAAAACATCCCGTGCCAACTAAGATAACACAGAATATTATCATTGGTTGTTCTTCCACCATAAGATAGTATTATTGGAGTTGTCAGAATCATTTACAAATTCAGGATCTATGGAATAATCAATGTCGAGGTAGCAGTTGAGTTCCAGTTGTGCACTCATAGTTGATAGTGATGAAGGCGCTTGGTCTTGTCTAGAACTCTGCGAAGATGATTTGTCTCCACCTTTGCGTAGCGTCTTTCATAGCAAACCTCCAACCTTCTTTTGTGTCTCCGGTTCTTGCAACGCCGGTGACATTGGTCTTCGATGTGCACTGACAAATTTAGATTCATACATATGAAAAACTCAAAAAATTTTATCAACATATAAATAACTTTCAGAATAATCAATGTATAAGGCTAAACCAAATTGCTCCAAAGAAGATTATAAACCAATTAATTTTAGTCTTTGATCTAAAATAAAAGATGTGAAATGCATGTAAAATATTTTAAAAAAAATTTCCATTTTGTGTACGACAACAAAAAAAATCAGGGTCTGTTCTATAATAATTTTGCAATATCAAAAAGATGGCGCAAAACTAAACAAAATATAGGATAATAAATACTAGGCAATATTTTAATAGAATCATAAAATAACTCAAAAAAATTGTAAAATCTCTTAGCAATACACCAAATATATTCAAAAAGAAACTCACTATTCAATTAAACATTAATAAATAAAGTAAAAAAGCTTTTTGTATGGGAGTACTTCTTTTAACATTTGATAAGTGAATAAATGGTCGTGCCATGTCGTGCCAGAGCAAGCTCGCGGGCTGTCGTGCCGGGCAAGACCGGACCGTTTGCTCAGCAAATAGGCACGACATGTCACGATAGCTTGCGGACCGCAGTGCGTGCTGTGGCCCGTTTCGAGTTTAAAAATTAGTCTTAAGTTTTAATGCATTAAAATTATTTAAAAATTAAATAAATAATTAAATATTTGAAAAACTAGTGAAAAAATAAATAATTAAATATTCTCAAAATCAACAGTGTTTAAATCCATATAGTAGCAAAATTAATTTTTTCAGAGAGAAAAAATAATTTTTAGAGTAAAAAAATTACAATTTGTAGAGACCAAAAATTATTTTCCTGAGAGCAAATATTATTTTTAGAGAGGAAATCTGAATTTTTAAAAACATAAAATAGCTTTTTAAAAATTAATTGCTCTTTTCAGCAATAAAATGTTTTTTTAAAAACACAAAAATTTCAAAAATAAAAAAGAGTGGATTAACTAAGTATGATTGTAAGAATGAGAGTATGTATAAGAGAGTGAGAAATTTAATTGAAATGTGAGAAATTAGAATGAGTTGTGAATTTTTGTGTGTGTTTGGGGTATTTATAGCAAAACAAATCCGACCATTGCCTTCACTGCGCCTGCGCTCAAAATCCGACTATTGATTGTGTACGCGTGTCAAAAATCCGACTGTTCATTCAAAATCGAACCATTGCTCACATGCCGTGCCGTGTCGGCCCGACCCGCGTGTGTGAAATCCAACTGTTGATTGCATCTTTGTGTGAGAAATCCAGTCGTGCGTTCAAAGTCCATAAATTTCCGCCCATTCCTTGCGTCCCGCACCCACGCCGTGCCGTGCCGGGCCAGCCTGCGTGCTAATGAGCCACGCCGTGCCGTGGCGTTCCGGGCTGGCCCGAGCACGGCCCGCATTATAGTGCCATGCCATGCCGCTTGTTGGGCCGAGTTTTGTGGCCCAGCACGGCCTGACAATCCATGCTAGGCTGACACAGCTAGTTAGCATTTGTGTCGGGCTGTGCCGCGTACTGGGCTAAAATGTCATGCTTTGGGTCCGCTCACAACGGCCCGACCTAACTTACACCTCGCTTATATGTAGGTTTGATCGAGTGGGTTTGCATGTAAGATGTGAGGATGTTAATTGTTGGACTTTGACGTCTCCTCCCTGCATGCATGTAGTGATGTTACATGTGCACCTCAAAAGTTAGAGTGTGTGTCCATACAAAAGAATATTGTACGTTCAATTCTCGATCATCTCTATTTTATGTGTGTTTACTTCTAGTATTATGTTGGAGTGTGCATAGGAGAGTTAGAGGTAGGTTACAGAGTGAGGTGTCATGTGTATTATTAATATAATAGATATTATTATTTGTAAGAGTTGATAACAATATTGCATAATTAAAGTTATTTTGATGTGTTGTTTCTTTTTTATATATAAATAACTCATTAAAAAATGAAAAAAAACCTTTAGTTCAACTGTTTTGAAAAAATGACCAGTTTTGAAAGTGTAGCAGGACGGGTTGCCAACAAGCCAAACTTGATTGAGTCAAGCTCGACTTAAGTTCAAGTTCGATGAACTGAAAGTTCAAACTCAAAGTCAAGTTGAAATTCGGTCTCAATAAAACTCGAAAATATAATTTGAGTACATCCAAGCTCCTCCTCAATCATATATCACAGTAAGGAAATTTACCAAAACACCCCCGAACAACAAAAAAAGAAAATTCGAAAGAACTGGAAGGCTCCACGGAGCGGGGAGACCCAGCGAGGTCGGAGGCGGAGAGGACGTTGCCGGGTCGGAGGCGGGAGCAGATCCACCCCATAAGCCGCCGCGCCTCGTCGTGCTGGAACGGCCATTCCAGGCTGTCCGGATCTAGCGCGTCCTCGCCGTCGTACCCGAGGCCAGTTAGCGCGTCGCAGAGCTGCTTACCGCCGCTCATCGCCGGCGAGGGGGGAGGGTGGGGGTTGGAGGGCTTCGTTGTGATGGTGGGTGAAGTGAAGAATTTTTTTTTAAATAGCCCATTAATAAAATCAAATTTCATAATTAGATTTTTGGGGAAAAATTGGCTTCGTTGGCCCAGACCGACTTACGACCTCACTAAAAGAATTTTGTCATACTAATCCAACCCACTGTCACACCAAATTTAGTCGCACATCATAAAATAATTAAAACCATACACATATTTAGTAGTGCAATCATTCGACAACTAAAACCTGTATATAAAGTGATCTAATATTACTTTATTCATCTGAAACCCAAAAATCTCACCCAATGGAAAAAAAAAAAGAAAAAGATAAGGAAAGAAAAAGAAAAGAAAAGGAGTTGCCAACAAGCCAAACTTGATCGAGTCAAGCTTGACTTTAAGTTCAAGTTCGATCAATTTAAAGTTCAAACTCAAAGTCAAGTTGAAATTCGGTCTGAATAAAACTCGAAGATATAATTTGAGTTTGACTGGAAAAAGTGTTTATTTTATTCGTGCAAAATCGGATTTAACCAAAAGTTTTAGGACTATTTACTGCTCTATCTAGGTTGCCATCCCTATCCTACATATATTTTTTTTTTCATTTTTGCATACAGTGTTACGTTTAGTCCTCTTTCTTGCAAACATGTATGTTATGTTCAGTAATCTTACAAGTTAAGATTACATTTTTAATTTTTTAATTTAATTTAATGGTGTGCAACAACTCATTGCAGTAGTTTGCATTTTTAAAGCTTCATTTATTTATGTGAAAAAAATGAAAATATATTTAATGGGAGGTTTGTTCTTTGAGAAAGAGAGATAGTGAGGTCTTCTCAAAAGCTTTTAACTCGAAAACCAAGAAATTAAACTTCAGGTTGGTTTTAAATTGGAATCCGAAGTTTGATTTGATTTGTACATATCATCGCCATTTGTTTTGGCCGCAACAACAATTAGATTAAACATGCACAAAGGAACAAAATACAGGTATAAGACTCTATTAAACAACAGCCACCAAAGGAAGTTAACAGACATACGACTCCTAACCACAAATTAAAAATGCATGGTGGAAACTCTAGACTAATGAATTAGTTGTTGTTTGCTCAGTCATTGAAAGCCCAAGAGTTCTCCCTCCGAATCTCCTCTTCTTCCTCCTCGGTGAAGTCATTGACAATGTGGAAATGGTTGCGGATCTCCTCGGGGGTTTTTCCTCTTATCTGATCGGCCACTGACTTACACGCTAGCTCCAGAAGGCTTTGGATGCTCATGTAGTTGGCAGCCTACAAAATCATTCACCAATACATTAGAATCAAATACTTTGCAATTTTCCCGTCATGCAAGCGAAGAAGCAGTGTGCGTAAGTTACCATGAGGAGGTCGTAGAGCGTGTTCAAGTCGACATTAATGAAATCGTCATCAAAGCGCTTGAGGTCGTCGGTGGAGGTGCTGTCTTTGGCGTGGCGGATGCAATATTCGGTGACCTTAGCGAGGATGGGGCCGTCGACGTTGGGAAGCGGGATGATGCCGGTGGCGCAGTTGTCATCTATCATGTTCTTGATGGTCTCCGCCTCCCTCATCGCTGACATCGGCACCTCGAACAACACCCCATCCGAGCTCCTCAGTGTTACCATCTCAGTGGCAACCTCCTCCTCCGCCACCTTCGCCTCGGCCTCGCTCTTGGAATTGCTTGTTGTGGAAGAAGCCATCGGATTGATCACTTAGCGTTTCAAGTTTTGTGTGTTTGATTTGAGGAGAGGAGGGTTGGCGACTGCCTCGTATTTATAGATGGAGGCGAAGGGGTTTTCGGTGGACATGTGGACGGTCTCTGGGTCCGATTCGGTTTCTTCCAAAGATTGCTGGCCGTTAGATCTTTCGGATTCCTCATGGAGGTTCTCGTTCGGGTTCGTGTCCGTGTCTGGATAGGCTACAAGAACTCATCTCCACAGAATCCATGGCGCTCTTACCGGAATCCTCGTCGAGTTTGGTGTCCGGGTCGGCTACGTACAGCAATATGCATGGCATCACATCTACGTAACGACACAGTGACATGGATCAACAAATTTGCCATTGTTTACAGTTTCACCTTTTAGCAATCTTTTTTTATGAAAAATTGATTATTGGAACGGCCACCCTCGCAGAATCCCGAAGCCACCGATTATCGCCATGGCCCGAAGCGGTGCGCCGTGCGTGCCATCACTGCAACTCAAAGCCACTATTGTTGCCGTCCAAGTCATTGCCGTGGCCCGATGCCACCACTGCGCCATCCGCAGTTATCGCACTTGCACACGGACCCCCAACATCTGTCCACCCGAACCCCCATTCCACCCCCCACCCACCCCAATGCACTCCCGCGTGCCGCCCTCCAGCGGCGATTAGGGTTAGCATTAGGGTTTCCAAACATTAGCATTTTAGCACTTAAATCCTCCGGATTTTTCCATTTTAAGAGAACAACTATTCGGTGAGTAATTTTACAATTTAGCCCTCTGGATTCCCGAACATTATGATCAATACCATCTTAGCTGGCAAATTTACATATTAGCCCCTGTATTTTCCAAAAATTAATAGTGTAGGCTTCTACATCTCTAATTTTCTTTTTTAGCCCCTAGAAATCTTATGATCTTGCATTTAAATCGTCTGGCATTTAATATATTGGAAATACATTTAGAAAATCCAATATTTATATTTCTGCATTTACTGAAATAATTACTTGACATGGGTTCTTTATATTGAAATCTATTTAACCTCTAATGATCTATGTGGAACAGTCGTTAAGAGTAACAAATGCACCGATGCCCAGAAGGCAAAGACTCTAATTTTTCTTTGACATTATTCAAACAAAAATTTGAAAAATGAGTATCTCACTGAGAAAGATCCACGGGCATTATGAGAATCCCTGAAGAATCATTTTGGCCAGTAAAAGACTATAGTCCTCTCTCAAGTACAATATGATTGGTTGAACTTATGTTTCAGTACTTTAAAACTGTAACGGCATATAATTCAGCTTTCCACTATATTGTCTCCCAAGTCAAACTCTGTAAATATGAAGTTACAGAGGATGAGTTGATAGAAAATATTATCAACCTTCCACGCCAATAACTTGTACTCCAGTAGTATTACAGGGCTAAGAACTATGTTAAGCATCCGAGCTGATTTCTGCACTATTAGTACCAGAAAACAAAAATGAATTACTTATGTCGTGGTATAAAAAATACCTCGGCAGGTTTGATGACGTGTGCAACATGTGTTCCTCAATGCGAGCTGACCGTGCGACGGGTCACCACGCGTTGGACAATCTCAGAGATTGATACAAGGGTTTATACAGGTTCAGGCCTCAGTGGAGGCCCTAGTCCTGTCGACGTGCTCCCAACGAGCGTCGGCTAGGGGGCTCTCTCCCGGAGAGAGGGCTCCAGAGCACGCCTTTTCGTTTTTTGGATTGAGTACAAATGAGTGTCTTAGGTTACAAGAGAGAGTTATAAGGGTATATATAGACCTCAAAAGACGCAAATTACTAAACTACCCCCGCTACAACCGTTTGATCGAGGGCAGGATGGTCTTTTGGCGAGGTCCAGGGCACCGATTTTGGACACGTGACGACCCTCGAAATCAGTGCCTCCTAGAAAAGGGGTTTCGGGGGAAGTCTCTCCCTAACCCGGAGAAGGGACTCCGGGAGAGGTCTTCCCCTAGCCCGGAGAAGATGCGCCGGGGGGAGTCTCCCCCGAGCCCGGAGAAGGGGCGCCGGGGGAGGTCTCCCCCGGCCCGGAGAAGGTGCGCCGGGGGAAGTCTCCCCCGAGCACGGGAAAGGGGCCCGGGCGAGGCCTCTCCCTAGCCCGGAGGAGGGGCTCCGGGAGAGGTCTCTCCCAAGTCTCCCCCGAGCACGGGAAAGGGGCCCCGGGCGAGGCCTCTCCCTAGCCCGGAGGAGGGGCTCCGGGAGAGGTCTCTCCCAAGCCCGGAGAAGGTGCGCCGGGGGGAGTCTCCCCCGAGCCCGGAGAAGGGGCTCCGGGGGAGGTCTCCCCTGGCCCGGAGAAGGTGCACCGGGGAGAGTCTCCCCGGAGAAGGGGCTCCGGGGAGGTCTCCCCCGGCCCGGAGAAGGTGCCCAGGAATGAGGGGGATCCTCCTCCCGCCCTTGGGTGACGCTTCTGACATTGCTAGTACTTTTCCCCCAACAACTTATGAAGAATTATAACACCTGCCTAGCAAGCTCCTAGCATGTGCTTGAAACACATGGCACCACTCGGAAATTTAACAATTAACATAGATGTGGAAGAGGTCGGGGATGAGGTGGTTATGATGGAGGAAGAAACAATAGAAATAATGATGAAAAAGAGTCATGACAAGTACAAGGGCAGACGAAAATCTCAGGTCAACAACCCAAGTGAGAAGAGCAAAAGCTAGAAGAAAGTTTGCTCTAAGTTCGGATGCGATGGTCATTAGTCTCACATATATCGCACACGAAAACACTTAGTCAAAACTTATCAAAGATTGATGAAAGACAAGAAAGGTCTAAAGACCAAACATGAGCCACACTGTACAAACTTGTCTGAAGCAAGCAAGACTCCAATTGATGATGACGACATGCTGGAATTAGAGATCGAGGATGATCCTGTTGAACATCTTTTGATTTCAATACAATGTTATTCTTTTAGAATATCTTGCTTGTATAACACATAATAGATGAGCAGGAATTATGTCTATTAGACAGTTGTACCACACACACTATCTTGAAAAATACCAAACTCTAGTAAAAGGAAAGTGAACATAATCATAATTACAAATAATAATGTATCAATTATGAGTTCTGAAAGAGCTTTATTGATTCTCCTTATGATTACATAAATAATTATAAATGATGCTTTATTGTATCCTACATCAAAGCGTACCTTTTTTAGTTTTAAAGACATTTGAGCTAATGATTTCCATATTGAGACCGACAAAGAGAATGATACTGAATATCTTCTCGTAACAAAATCAATTAGATGTCGAAAACAAGTGGTTGAAAAAGCTCCCATCTTTTTCCTCTAAGTTGTATCACACTCATACTCGACCAAATGAAAAATGTGTTGCGATGAATTTTAAATTTAAGGACCCAAATTCCTTCAAATTATGACATGAGCGTTTAGGCCATCCTAAGAAAATATGATATGTTGGAATATAAATAATTCTGGTGTCATTATATGTAAACTAAAAACTTCCCTACCCCTGAACAGTTTATTTGTGATGTTGGTGCAAAAGGAAAATTGAATACGAGACCTTCTCATCCAAAAATAAGGGAAGAATTACCCTTTTTTTTCAAAGAATTTAGGATGATATATGTGGGCCAATTGAACCGGTAGCAAGACCTTTTAGATATTTTATGGTCCTCATAGATACCTCCACTAGGAGAATTCATATGGTTGTTGCATGTCCACCCAAAATCAAGCTTTTGTAAAGCTAATTATTAAAATTATAGAATTAAGAGCGTAGTTACTGGATCATCAAATCCGGTTCATTTGAATGGACAATGCCTACGAATTGGCCTCGAAAGTTTTCAATGATTATTGTATGGCTCCAGCATAAAAGTGGAGCATCCAGTCCTTCACGTACACATTCAAAATGATCTTGCAGAATCATTAATTAAAAAAATCAAGCTTATTGCTGACTTTTATTGTAGAAAATTATCCACCAGCAATTGAGATCATGCAGTTTTACATGTCGCTACATTAACACAAGTCCGACCTACTACATATCATGATTATCCCCCCTTACAACTATTCCATGAGAAAGAACCAAGTATTACTTATGTACAAGTTTTTGCCTATACTATATACATGTTGATATCACCACTCTAGCATATCTCTCTGGGCTCCCACCGGAAGTTGGTAATATATGTTGGATATGACACTCTGTCAATCATTAAATATCTTGAGCCCATGATTGGGGATTTTTTTTACAACTCAGTACACTAATTACATATTTGATGAAGATCAATTCCCAGTATTATGACGATGTAAAAGACCAAATTTGAAATGCCGCTAAATTTCATGGGATGAAAAAGATTTTCAATATTTAGATTCATGAACTAATCAATATGAACAAGAAGTTCATAATATAATTAATTAGCAAACTTTCACAAATAATCTGCAAAATGCTTTCACTGATTATAAATGTGTGACTAAATCACATATACATATAGTAAATACACCTGAAAGAGTGAAAAACCCCACAAAAATAATAAATCACTAATGCTCTCTTACGTTGGAACCAGGGAGACCTATTGATGTAAAAGACCTCAATCTGCGAAAACATTTGACACGCCCAAAAGGTGCGTTTGAGTAATAATAGCAAGTGGACGGTTGAACGTTGAGCACTTGATAGTCAAATTCACGAGGAGCAAGCATATTCATCTTCATATTAAGAAATTACCAACTAAATCAGAGCGAATGTTGGATTTGAGAGCTACAACTAAAATTACATCTAAAATCTATAAAACCAGTGTTTTGAAAGCGAGAAAACTGCAAACTATCAAAACTAGGGTTTTTGAAACAAGAATGGTTAAACTAGGGCTTTAGAATTCAGAGAGAGAAATCTAGAGTTTTGGAATTCCATAACCATTGGGCGTAATTCAAAGCAAAGACCAGTGGATGGAAAATTAATCTCAAGGGTTTTCCAAAATAAATTCAGTCACCGACATGGCCGCTGGTCAACAATCAGAGGATCGCTTCGTAGGTCAGTTTGGCAAGTCTCTCTCTTGTTCTTAAATTCCACGTTAGAGCACAGTTGTCACATGTTGCTCAGTCGAAAGAACTTAAGAATTCCTAAATTACTCATTAGAGCACAGCTATCGCATCTTACTCAGTCATAGAAATTAGGATTTGGAGGAAGAAAAATAATGAAATTAAGATACAACTTAAAACAAAACAAAACCAAAATCACGTCCTCCGAATTAGATCATCCCTAACCCTAGAGGGAAAATTACTTGCAAAAAACCATAAAAATAGACATATTGCAAGGAATTAAATAAAAATCACCAAATTGCATAAATGAAATAAGCATCGTCCAAGTCAGCTTACAAATCGATGAGAACAAAAGAAATTAACTAAAATCTAAACTAAAATAGGGAGGGGGACTCAATTAAACTAATCTAGATGATAAACTAAGTTAAAAATCTCTCTATATACAGTAAAAAAGTCCAAAATTTAATCAATTACAACTTTGCAACACATTTCTAGAGGAAACCTACTCAAAATTTGACAAAACTGACTCCGAATGGCAACGAACAAGAATGAATAGGTACGGGACAGAGGGGGCCATGGCCTTGGGCACACCTGTGCTTAAAGCCAAGCATGGGTCGTGCTCTAGGTCGTGTTTTTTAGGGTTGCGGTCCCTCGTTGTGTTTTGGTTTTTCGCGTTTTCTTCTCCCGCTTCATTTCTTGTCCAAACATTGTTGAAATACTTTCAAATTTTACACATTTGTTCCTGAAACATGACGAAAAACTCATGAAAGCGGATTGTCGATATCTTACAAAAAGTCACATAAAATGACATGTCGAACAAAAATTCAGCACCAAAACGGCTGCAAACTTAGGGCAAATTTGTATATATGAATTATGTGTATCAACATCTGCAGAGACAAAGAATTAATAAGAATAAGCAATCCCTCTATAAAACTGCTGAAGAGACTCATCTTAAAGGTGAGAAATCTCTTCAAGAGATTTATCCACAAGATAAGAACTAGCAAATTAGCATGTGTAGAATATAATGTTGGAATTGCGGAACAACTATTTTGGAAAATCATAAAGAGCTGGTCAATATTAACAATGAGATATCCACGAATTATGTGGACACAAGAGAGACATATAATGGAAACACTACAATTGTCGACAACTATTTTGCCTCTACAATTGTCCAAACTATCTTAAATAAAAATCTAGATCTAGAACCAAAGTATAAAGCAGAGTGCTGGAAGCACGCAGATTGGTCAAATAGAAGGAAGCAATTGAGGCTGAGATACACTCGCTAAATAAAATAAAAGTTTTTGGACCAGAAGTCCAAACGCCACAAGATGTTATCCTTGAAGGATACAAATGAGTTTTTATAAGAAAAAAAAGGAAAAATGAGGTGGTGAGATATGACGTGAAATTGGTAGCCAAAAGGTTCATGAAGATACTCAGTATTGATTATGAATTAACTTATTCTCCTTTTATGGATGGATTATATTTTGTTACTTAATATTTCTGGTAGCAAGTATGAATTTAAATATGTAGCTAATGGATGTTGCGACCGTATATTTATATGGGTAAGTAGATTCTGGCATCCATATGGAAGTCCCTGAAGGACTAAAGTCCCTAACTTGGAAGGAAAAGAAAATTGCAATATGTATGGTATCAAATTGCAAAGTTCGTTGTATGGCCTAAAATAGTCGGGTAGAATGTGGTACAACTGACTTAGTGAATTCTTTCTGAACAAGGGATATGTTAATCATGATACTTGTTCTTGTGTGTTCATAAAGAAGTCACCGAATGGCTTGTATATTATTTTAATATATGTCGATAATATAAATATTATTAGAACCACAAAGAAATTTGAGGAAACAGGCTCATACCTAAATATGGAATTTGAAATGAAAGGTTTGAGTAAATCTAGATATTGCCTCGGCCTGCAGATCGAGCACCTCCCTAAAGGAATATTTATTCACCAGTCAACCTATCTGAAGAAGGTTCTAGAGAAGTTCAATATGGATAAATCTTATCTTCTTAGCACACCAATGATTGTAATATCCCTGAAAGTGGATAAAGACTCATTCAGACCCAAAGAAAGTAATGAAAAATCTTGGAACCAAAGTTCCTTATTTGAGCGTCGTAGAAGTACTATGATATCTTGCAAATTGCACTATGACTGATATTGTATTCGCGGTAAATTTGCTAGCAAAATATAGTGCATCTCCAACCAGAAGGCATTGTAATAGCGTCAAGCATCTTCTCAGGTATCTTCAAGGTACAAAAGATTTTGATTTATATTATTAGAAAAATCAAAACATGACTTTGGTGGGTTATACAGACACTAGCTATTTATCGAAATACCACAATGCTAAGTCCCATATTGTTTATATATTTCTCTACGGTGGTACAACCATTTCTTATAAGTCTGTCAAATAGACATTTATGACAACTTCTATAAACAATTCAAAGATAATTGCATCATATGAGCATCACATGAATGTGTATGGCTGAAAAGATTGATATGTAATGTCCAACAATCATGTGATATTAAAACTTAAATTAGTCTTACTATCCTATATGAAAGCTTGTGTTGCACAAATAAATAGTGGATATGTTAAAAGTAATATGATAAAACATGTTGCTCTCAAGTTCTTTTATCCTCACAATGCCAGAAGAGTAGTGAGATCAGTATCTAGAAACTAGATCTAGTGACAATCTGGTAGATTTGTTCACTAAATCTTTACCTACTCTACTTTTGAAAAGTATGTTTATGGCATCAGACTGCGTAGGTTGGGAAGATTGTTCTCTTCAAGAGAGTAAATATTAACAAATAATTATGAGTTTTTAGACCCTGAAGGCTTTGAATATTTTCACATAAATTTTACTACTCAACATATTTAAAATTATTGATATCCCGAATATTAATACAATTAGATCCTTAAGATCGATGTTCTATTCTTTTTCTCTTAATTAAATTTTTCCCACCGGGTTTTCTTATTTAAAAGTTTTTAATGAGGCAGCATGTACATGCAATTCAAAAAATAAGTGTGCTATCTACTCTTTTCTCCAACCGTTTTTTTCCACTGGATTTTTTGCGGAGTTCTTAACGAGGTATATACATGTCATGTTAATGTCCAAGGAAGAGTGTTGTAAAAAAATAATTATCTAAATAATTATCTTGTGGACATTACCAAAACCGCCCTTAAAGTAACTTTAACTTAATCTATTTAAAGTATAGCGCTAATATAAAGAGAGATGAATCTAACAAAGAATTCTATCTACTGTTCTCCCCATTTTATCTATATTTTGTGTGTTTACTTGTGTACTGAATTGATTGTGTCATGTCGGTATCACAATGACTATATGATTTACAACAGTTTGTTTTTTTTTGTTGAGAATAAATATTAAATAGAAACTTCACGAAGATGTGTTAGAAATGTGTTCAGAGTCGTTCATTTGTAGGAAATAGGTTGGTTCGGATTAGACAAACTCGCTTACTAGGTGGCCCCGTGTGTAGTTCATCAATCAGAGTTGTCCATTTCTATGTCAGGATAGTTTGAAGTTGAAGGGCATTTTTTTGCTTACTAATAGACGTGCAAATAGGACGCCGCCTGGCCAAAGGCCGATATGTTACAGGCCCTACAGGGCCAGGCCCTGGCTTTGGTTTGTGGTTTGATGGCAGAATCAACTCAAGTCTGGTGTGGACGTGTTTGACGATGCAAAATACATAGGATCAACTCATTTCTGCTACCTATAGGGTCAGGCTTAAACCAAATCCCACCCGCCCTATAGGAAACCCAGCTTTTAATTTTACATATTGTTTTATAAAAATACCGTACAAATATGATTACAGTGTCGCAGGATATGATAACTATAAAAGATATTTGCCTTATAGTGAGATATTAGTATTGTATAAGTAGTTAATAAAAGTTGATTTTAGAATTTTATTGTTTGCTTGTAAAAAATAGGTATAATTGTTTTTCTTTTATAAGTCTTAACAAAGGATTAATAAGACTCATAATAGAAAAACTAATACGAATCCTAATAGGTTACTATATCCAACACTCCCCCTCAAGTTGAGCGATAGATTTCAATCATCCGCAACTTGTTACAAGCTAACACACACTCTTTGAGACTAATTCTTTTTGTCAAACAATTAGCAAGTTGCTCTCCAGAAGATATATACTCTAGTTTCAAGTTTTGTTCGTCTAAGCGCTCTTTAATGAAGAAGCGATCAATTTCCACATGCTTGGTGCCATCATGTTGCACTGGATTATTAGCGATATTGATTGTTGACTTATTATCACACCACAGTGTCAAAACTTCACCTCGAAACAATCGTAACTCTGACAACAAACCTCTCAACCAGAGCATTTCACATAAGCTAGAAGACATAGCTCTGTATTCTGCTTCTGCTGTAGATCGAGAAACAACATTATGTTTCTTACTTCACCATGACACCAAGTTGCCTCCCACAAAAATACAATACCCTGATGTTGATCTCCTGTCATCTAAACAATTTGCCCAGTCAGCATCACAATAGCCAACTACATCAAGATTCATATTCTTCTTGAACCAGAGATATTTTCCTGGACTATCCTTCAGATATCGTAAAATCCTATATACTGCTTCCATGTGCTCCACTCTTGGGTCATGCATATATCTACTTACCACACTCACCGCATAAGCAATATCGGGTCTTGTGTGACAAAGGTAAATAAGACGCCCAACAAGTCTTTGATAACTCTCCTTGTTAGTTGGGTTTTCACCTTGATCACTTAACTTGTGGTTCTGCTCAATGGGAGTAGAGACAACACGACATCCTAACATTCCAGTTTCATTCAGCAAATCTAGAGTATATTTCTGTTGTGAGAGAACTATACCCTTTTTAGACCGTGCAATCTCTATACCAAGAAAATATTTGAGATGACCCAAATCCTTCACTTCAAATTCTTTACCTAACTTGTTTTTCAGACGGACAATCTCCTCAGCATCATCACCTGTGATGACAATATCATCGACATAAACAGCAAGTATTGTAATGAATACTCCAGAGTGCCTGAAAAAGACAGTATGATCCCCATTACACTGCTTGTAACCCATACTACATACTGCATGTGTGAATCTATCAAACCAGGCTCTTGGAGATTGTTTTAAGCCATACAAGGACTTCTTCAGCTTGCACACCTTTCCACTATCACCAAAACCTGGTGGGACCTCTATATATACCTCTTCCCGTAAATCACCATGCAAAAAGGCATTCTTCACATCAAGCTGATGTAGGGGCCAGTTGAAGTTTACCGCACATGAGATTAAAGTTCTCACCGTACTCATTTTTGCTACTGGTGCAAAAGTCTCATCATAGTCAATGTGGGACCCTCATTTGAGGAATCCGGTGGCAACCGCCCAGGTGGGTTGCACTCAGAAATGGCACATTGCAGCTCACAACAACAAGATGCATTATATAAAAATGCAAGTAATTAAAGACAAGTGCTGATCACAGCGACCAACATTACAATAACTTAGCGCCAAAATGACGCACTTAAATGTTGATACAAAATTAAGGAGTTTTCGACACAAAGGTCGGCACAAAATGAAACAACAATAATGAGCAAAAGAACTTCATCAGTCTTCTTCTTCAGCAGCAGCGGTGTTGCACGGGCCTTCTCCACATCGGACTCCACTTGGTACGTAACCCTCTAACAAGCTGGGTCTTCAGTTTCTTTTTCTTGTTCCGTATTGGGTTCAAGTCCGCAGGACTCAGGGTCAACGAATTCTTCTTCTAAATTTGTTTGTAAAAGCAAAGGTGAGCACATTGTCCACATGGTGCTCAACAAGTCCCAAATAAGAATGCAGGTATATATAGATGAGGGGGAAATTCTCAAAGAATGACTCTTTGGCTTTATATATATATATATATAAAATAGATTTTCACACTTAGTTTTGAAGAAAAGGTCTTTATTTTCAAAAGCGAGGCTTTTAAAACCCTAAGCTAGATTTTCAGAAAATGTTGTGTGTGGCGGTCTTTCATGAGTCACCACTTTATTCAGATTTTGTGAAAAACTTTCCAAAAACTACTTGTGCTGCATCGACGTGGATAGGATCCACAGCGCGCAGACTCCATAACCTGGGAGCTCAGAGTATCCGATACTTTTTAAACTTTGCAAAGGTGTACCACCTTAATCCACCGATCATTCGGCTTTCAAGTCGGTACCTCTCCATGCGACTTTTACGCATGTGACAAGGCCGAGATAACACAACAGTTTACAGTCATAGCATTAACAATTCCCTGCCCGGTAAATAGACAGTTAAGTCTCAAGTACCGTTGTGGGTCCTCCCCACTGTCTTACTTCCTAGCCTGGGCCTATGTTCTCGCAAGACACATAGCCTCTTTCGATTACAGCCGCGCATGACTTAATCTGGCATAGGGCGTCTTCCTTCTTTCCACCTTTTCCTCTCATAATTTTTCTGAACTCACATCACTCATGGCCCTCATGGCCCACCAATTTCTCGCAAGAAACATGACCGACAACCATTGCAAGGAAAAGCTAATACTAAAGAAAGCTACTAAATTGTGCCCGTCCCATAACCGGGCAATACGTTTTTCATGCCGCATAGAAGTACAACACAAAATTCTAGTCCTTATGAATCTTTAGTGAGGAGTCTTTCATATTCCCAGTGCGCACACAGCACCATCCAATCAAACCATCCTCTATCGATTCCAATCACATTTTCTTTCACAAAAAGGGGTTTTGAACATGCTTTTCTCATATGTGACCATTCAACATTTAACATATAATCTTGAGTATAGTATAGCCTAAGCATGATAATCTAGGGTGACAAGGGTGCAGGGATATTCAATGTCAAAAGGGGCTTTACAATTATTTAGGTCATATCTAATCACTTTATTTGAATATAACTCTTTTGTAATTGAATATAAGGCATGCATATACTTGAAAACAGCTAACATATTTTATCTCAAAATATTAGGCTAGACATGATCAAGGGTTTGAGACTTGCCTTGCAGCGATGGGTCTAGCTGCTCAGATGAATCCTCGAAGATCTCTTCTGCTCCTTCAACCTCTGGGTCCACGGCGGACACAAACAACACATACACACTATATAAGCACACAAGTACTAGAAAATAATACGTAAATATATCATGCATGTAGGGGAAAATATTTGGACAAGGTCACTTGGTGTTGATTGAAGAGATAGGCTCAAAAGGACTTGAATGTCGAAGGGCTGACATTCGGTTCATGGCTTGACATAGCTCTAAATTGGCTCTAGGTCTATTTTCTGGAGATGTAACAGTAGGGAATATTGTAGAACATGACTTCAAAGACTTAGTGGACAAAGTGTCATTTCAATAGCTCAAATTTAACAGGTCTAAATCACTCAATGCCACTGGTGGACATGCACTGACATAGTGCTGGACATGGCCAAAAACTAGGGCATTGTATAACTTTTGAACTAGGGCACCAATTGATGCACAACTTTGTCTGCGGGTTAGGCCTTGATAACAGGAACAAATTAGTCAACAGGCTCAAGGGTAGAAAATGGCCAGACGGCGATGAACGGCGTCGATGAACCACGGTGGCGACACGGCACAGACAGGGTTCTGGACAAAACTTGGCATGATCATAACTTTTGATCCAGGCCGATTCAGGGTCTGAGCTAGTGGAGTAAAATACTCAGGGGGATGAGGCCTAGCTAAATGACAAGGTTGCATCAGCTAATTCGGCCGGAAACAAACTCCGGTGATTGGAGCCGAAGACGAAGGCACTGATTTGGGCGTTTTCGATCTACGGCGTTTGAACTCAATTCCTTGCTTGTGAAGCATCTAGGGGATAACAGGAAGCTAATCGGGTGCTCAATTTTTCCAGGGAATGGCTGGAGAAGCTCGGCGGCGTTCTCTAGCGAACTGACAGAATCCGAAATTGGGGATTCTTTGCTCGGGCCAAAATTGGGGATTCTAATCTTGCGGGCTTACTTCCCCTAGCTTACTGATCATCTTTCTCTACTGGCACGAGGATCAATTTGGCTTGAATCACTCAGCATTAGGGGAACAGGGCAAAAGACAATCTCGGCGATCGCCAGCATTAGGTCTCGCCAGGGTTCAATTAAAAGCTATGGCACAGAAAGGAAGATGAGAGGAACTCACTGGTAGCTTTGGATTGGAGAGAGATGCTGCGGTTGAGGCTGGCACTGTGAGCTCCAGAAGTGGCTCGCCGGGGAAGAAGACGAAGGCAATGGCAATGGCAAGCTCTAGAGCTAAGTTTCGGGTTGCTGGTGAAGTGTGGGTGTGGAGTGAAGCACTGGCGAGGGGGGCTTTATATAGCCGTGGGGTTAGGTCCTCGGGAGCGACAGCAAATCGACGGGGGGTACTCTCTGGCGCCGGAGCAGTCAACGAGGTGGCGTTGGGACATGGCGGGAGTTCTGCCAGAGACGAAGGTATCGCGCAAAATCTGGATTCGGCAGAACTACGGGATGGCGAGTCTCGGCATGGCGGCAAAGTGGCGCAAAGTTTCTGACAGCAGTAGGCACGCGCGCGCGAACGGTGAAGCTGGCGGTCTCCGGTCATCGCCACGGTGGCATTCCTTGGCGCGACGTGAGCACGTGCGGACACGTAGGATTCGGCCGTTGGTGGAAGCGAATCTGGCCGGCGGTGAAGGCTATGGTGGTTCACAGTGAACAGTGGCAGCAACCGCGGTCGAAACGCTCTTTGATCGTGGTCGTGCACACGGGCTTCTGGTCGTGGTCGAAGAGAAGGGGCCAGGGACTATTTGGCGAGATTTTGGACTGGATTGCGAAGGTTCTTCTCGGGATTTAGGACCTGATTGCAAATTTGGGATTCTGAAGGGCTGATTTGCAACCTGATTTTGCATATGAGTGTTACCAAAATACTTGGACTCATCCAGCAGGAAAAATGGCAAAATCCGATAAGATCTGATGGTTTTGACAAAAATTGAAAACAGGGTAAAACAGGATAATTATGGTTTGACATTTTTGCCGGGGCTGAAAGTAGGGTTTCGGTTGAGATTTTTGAGTTCTTCCAGAAGGGAAAAACATTCAGAAAAGTAAAAGGGAGGCAACCATTTGATCAGACTTGAATTTGGAGATGATCTGAGACTTTTAGCCTTTTTGGGCTTTTTGAAAATTCTGAAAAGGACTAAACCGAAATACTTTTAGACTGAAAGGTGAAAATGATCTGGGAGATGGAGTTTAGATGCCAACTTTTTAAGTTAAGTTAGTGGCATACCTGAGATCATGATTTTGAGATAAGAGATCAAAACAGGGTTGAGACATCTGGGATTCCAAAGAAGATATGCTGACTAGCAAGCAGAAAAGATAGCAAAAACTGGGATGTTACAGTCAATCCCGTACATTTGACTATATCCCTTTGCCACTAATCTTGCCTTATATCTCTCAATCTTGCCTTCTGCATTTTGCTTTATGGTATATACCCATTTGCATCCAACACCTTTCTTCCGGACTGGAAGAGAGACTAGTTCCCAAATCTCATTTTTCATCAATGCCTGAAGTTCCTCCTGCATAGCACGAAGCCACAAAGGATTTTGCATTGCCACTTTCCAATCTTTCGGTATGGGCACAGATTGTAATAATGCAATGAAAGACTTACATGCAGGAGACAAAGAAGAATATGAGACAACCTGAGAAAGATCACCCTCAAAACCATACCTAGCCGGAGGCTTACCGGTATTAACTCGGGGCTCTCTACGATGAGCAATAGGAAGATCAAGAGATATATTACCATCTGTTTCAGAAGGAGTCGAGGTCAAAGGTGAGACAACTGAGGAGGTGTCAATGACTTGCGTGGATGACTGGTCGTCAATCTCAATCACAGAAGACTGAGGCTGCTGCTGCTCCCCCTGAACGCCAGTGCCATGAAAATGCTTCATCTTCAGAACTCTAGTATCTCCACCTCCATTGGCACACACCCCCTCATCTGCAACAGGACACGGAATTATACCCACAACAATATCGCCACCTCCACCATGGTCACCACTACTCACTCCATGGTCACTACTACTCACTTCATCATTCTCCCCCTCTCTATCAGCACCAGGCAAGCGAGAAGAGATATCTCCAAATAAAGGTGTCAGCTCAATTTTCTCACCATAGAAGGGCTCAAACTCCCGAAAAGTGACATCCATACTCACAAACATCCGTTTGGCCTGAGGACTCCAACACATGTAGCCCTTCTGTCGAGAAGAATATTCCACGAATATACACTTCAAAGCCTGAGGGTCCAACTTTCCTGTAGAGGGTCGATAATCTCGAACAAAACACACACATCCGAACACCTTTGGAGGGACAACAAATGTATTCGTTCCCATAAGCAGCTCACAGGGAGTTTTCATGCCTAGCACTCTTGAGGGCATGCGGTTAATTAAGTAAGCCACTGTCATAACGGCTTCACTCCACAAGATTTTTGGCACATTCATCCCATACATGAGTGAGCGGGCAGTCTCCAAAAGATGTCTGTTTTTCCGCTCGGCCACACCATTCTGTGCCGATGTATCCGGATAGGTTGTCTGATGCAAGATCCCTTGAGCTGAAAGAAAAGTCGCAAACTCCTTGTTGACATATTCAGTTCCATTGTCAGTTCTAACAATACGAACATGAGTATTGAATTGTCTTTGCACAAGAGCACAGAAATCTTGAAAGCAACGCAAAACTTCATTCTTATTCTTCATCATATAGAGCCAAGTCATACGGGAATAACAGCCAATGAACGTAACAAAGTACTTAAAACCATGAATAGAGATAACTGGAGAGGTCCAAGCATCTGAGTGAATAAGTATAAATGGTTCAATACTACGAAGCCCAATACTACCATAAGATGATCGTGTGTGCTTGCCAAACTCACAAGCATCACACATGAGTTTCTTAATGGGCACTCGACTCATAACATCCGGATACATACTCCTTAGTCGGTCAAATGATAGATGACCCAAACGATAGTGATAAAGCATCACTTCAGCCTCTTCTCCACCTACAGCAATAGTCAAAGCAGTACTCACAGCATCCACAGTCCCTCGATCCAAATACCACAATCCATCACGCCTAGTCCTAGTCCCCAAGACCCTCCTTGTTTGCCTCTCTTGAATATGATAGACATCTCGGTCAATATAAACACCACAATCAATTTGATTCACCAAAGCACTCACAGAAAAAAGATTGACCGGGAAGGATGGAACATGCAAAACAGAAGAAAGTGTAATGGTAGGTGTACACTGAACTGTGCCAATTCCCTTGATGGGTTGTGCAGTCCCATCAGCAATTTGAACAATTTCACGATGCATGAAAGAATATGGAGAATATGATGCAAACTCACTAGAAGAACCAGTGACATGTTTAGATGCACCTGAATGGACTATCCAATCTAAAGGAGAAGTATGTGAGGAAACAAAAGCCTGTGCCTCAATACCTGTGCCCACATGGGCATAATTGGCAAAAGTACCAAATATAGTGGTCATAGGGATCTCCTGGGTGGCCATGAACTTGCTGGTGGAACTCTTAACCTTGGCTTTAAACTGTCGTAGCTCCTCCAATTCAGAAAGCTCCTCTTTGTCATGCGCAACTGATCCCTCATCAGACACGATAAGATTGATTTTAGGACCTTGGCGCCTACCATCACCACGTTCTCTACCTCAGCCTCTACCACGTCCTCCACCACCCCTGCCACGCCCAAAATTGCGTGATTGTGGGCAATTCTAGCTAATGTGGCCAATCTTCCCGCAAGTAAAGTACTCGTTGTGATCTGCAGCAGTTAATGTAGATCTAGTCGGAGGTGGTAGGGTACCTGATGTCATGACCCGTAACCGGGTCTCCTCCATCACTATAGCAGCAAATGCCTCCTCCATGGTGGGCAGATGCGGCTGGTGGCAAACAGCAGCTCTTCTAAGCTCAAACTCAACATTCAAGCCTTGCAGAAAGTCAAGTATTCTCCTGCGATCCACCCACTTTTTGAACATAGTCAGATGTTCAGCATGAGGAATATGTAACGGATCATAGTGGTCCAAATCTGTCCACAGTCTCTGGAGTTCATTGTAATACTCGGATACAGTCCGCTCCCCCTGAGTCATCCCTCGAAGCTTCCCATGCACCTCAGCTATCATCATGGCATTGCCAGATCCAGAATATAGTCTAGCTAGTACAGCCCACATCCCGGCTGCGGTTGGAGTGGCTTCCACCATCCCAGCAATAGAAGGGTTCATTGAGTTAAGCAACCACGCTTTCACCAGAGAATTAGTGGTTTTCCAATTTTGCCATTCCGAACTATCTTTAAGGGGCTCGACAGATTTCTCCTGCACACAGTTAGCAAGCCCCGTTGCCTCTAAAATCATAATCACCCTCCTAAACCAACTCAAATAGTTTTTGGTTCCCTCCAGCTTCACATAATTTGGCATGAGCTCTATATTTTTCACCATCTGTGAATATGGAACTGCCATCACAGCTTTGTCCGATGATGAGATGTCATTCGTCCTTATTGTCATCATCTCCATCATCTTCGCCATAAACTCCTCTATGGTTGGAACCGTGGTTGTCATCTTAACAGGTCCCAAAAGAAATTGAGCTCATGCACTCACAATCCCCTTCTCTCTCTCTTTTTTTTTACACCACAAAAGATCCGGTATACATGAGATCCAAATCTACTACAGAAGATCTTGACTTAGAGTCTTCTAAATCACTGATAAAAAAAACGGCGGGCGGGCTCGGCAGGTTGCTGGCTCGGCAGTCGACGTGCGGACACGGGCTCGATGGTGGTTGAGGCGCACGGCCGCAGAGCGTTAACCGCCGTTGCCGGGCACAGGCGGCCGGGCGTGGGCGGCGTGCAGATGCAGAGGCGCGGCGGCGGGCGGTCGGTGAAGTCAGGTAAGTAAATGCGGCGGCGGCACTTGAGCGGCGATGGCTCTGATACCAAGTTGATTTTAGAACTGTATTGCTTGCTTGTAAAAAATAGTTACAATTGTTTTTCTTTTATAACCCTTAACAAAGGATTAATAAGACTTATAATAGAAAAACTAATACGAATCCTAATAGGTTACTATATCCAACAATAAATTACCATATTCAAAAGAAAAAATTATAACGGCTCAAGGGCCAACACGCTATTGTTATAGCCTCACGTGAGATGCACAGCACACTAACACACTTTGTGTTTTCAACCTCACTTTATACAAAAAAAAGTTAACTCGGAATTAATAGTTTTGTCTCAAGTAATCTTATGTACATATTTCTGTGACCTTAAACTATTAAGATGAGACTAAATTTGTACACACACTTGGACTAAAGATCTCAAAAAATAATATATAGGACACAAAAAAAAAGATGCACAATATAGAAGTACAAAGAAAATTATTGATATAAGAAGAAGTAATTTTGTAATTAACCATCAGTATTGTATAGTTGTATTGTATTAGGCTGGGTAGCCTTGCAATGGCAATTCGTATTAGTATACGAAAGTACAACATAATAGTTACAAGGTGAAAGTATACGACGGAGAATTACCATATGGTTAATTACAAAATACTAGTGGATGGCAGATTTCTTTAGGACGTCCGCAACATCAGCATTTCACTGTGCCGATTTCACTGATGTGATTTGTTTCCACGCTATGAGATAACTTGAGCTCGCATACTCCTATTTTAAAGGGAGTTCTCGCTGGACACACCCGATACACCCATGTGTATGCATACATATACATATCCATAGACCGATAGACGTATACATATACAAGCATTGCCATTTGCCAACTCAAGTGATCAATGTCCAATCGGAGGGCACCGGCCGCCGCTGCCATTCCCATTGGTACAACCCGACGGTTCAGATGACCTTGTAGTCTCCCAAGAATGCACCACTGCGGCGGCGGCGCCATGGCTCCTCGCCACCGAGCTCCCTTTAGTAGTACTCACCATCGGCCGCACCGCCGCCACCGGCCCGCCGGAGCTAAGGACGATGAGAACAAGAAGAAGCACCGCAGTTGCTCTCATGTTGCCTTCTTAATTTGCAAGAGGAACCAATGGGCAATGGCTGTATAATAGTTGCTATGTTGTAGGACTAACCTGTGTTCTTCTTGCATGTATATATACACATGCATGTAGATGCTTTAGGGAGAGAGAGAGACGTTCTGCATTGGAATTTGACCTGGAAAAATGTTTCTCCTGATGGAGAGAAAAAAATGGAGGGTATGGATAGCTAGTAGTTTGCAGCACTCTTCTTCATTTCAGGGAAGCAACATGGAAATTAGTGTTCTGTTCTTTTTGTGATAGAATGTCAAAAAGGGAGTGTTTGTGCACGCCCTAGGTCAGCAGCATCCAAATTTTGACATGGGAGGAGGATCCGCTATAGCCGACAACAGATTCAGTGGCGAGTCCAGAAGTTTGGTTGAACAAGGTTAAGCTCGTGCGTGTCAAACTTGAGTGTCTTTAAGTAGAACCTTTAGGTTTTTTTTCATTTTTACTTGAAAAAATATCTAAAATTCATTGGATCAGCTCATCCCACACAAGATATAATGTTAGATCGGTAATTATGGCACTAAGGACAGTTTTAAAAAATTGAGTCACACAAGAAATTGTATATCTTTTTTGTACGATGTTGATGTATCGATATATCGGTTAGTTTTTGATCTGTGAGGCCATATAAGTGTGTGGTTTTAACCACACTGACAGCTGATCCAAATCCTACTCACACATGTGCGCATGTTTGACTATGGTATCTGTCGGTGATTAGACCAAGGAGCCGTTTAATCAGAAGCAAGCAACCCCATAAGCCTTCTCATTGGATCTTTAATCTTTATGCCAGAATGTGTTGCTCAAAGATGTCAAAAATGAGTCCTAATTAATTAAGCCACATGAAGAACTTAATTGGGATCTTATCATGTCTTCTGAGTTAAAGTTGTATCATGAGAAAGGCCTAACTTAATTAGCCTTTTTGAGCTAGTGTTATTAGGAGTTGTCAGTATCAGAGCTCAAAGGAAAGAGTAATGCGTGCGTGCACATACACGAAAGCTATCCCATATACAGATTTGCATGTATACACTAATACACACGTCACGCGCCAGTATGGATAACAACTATAAGGGCTATTCCTTTGTAGCAAAATATAAAATTTATTTTAACCGCAAATATTAAAAAATGTTGAAATACTCACTTATAAATATCTTAAAAATAAGAGATAATACTAACATAAGAAATTTATCATAAATAATAGAGATAGTGAAGAAGTAAGTAAGGATAGAACATAAAAGATAATAATAAATTTGCATGCATTTATTATTCACAAGATTGAAAAAATCATATAGAAGTATTTGCTGGAAGAAAACAGTCTTAAACTAAGTTAATTCTATTTTTCATCACTAAACAGTAATATGAATTGCGATCCAGCTAATAAATTTGCTGGAACTTATCAGGCTCCAACTTTGGCAGTTCGTCCATTTCAGACAGCAATTCTTGAAAGATGGAACTTCAGCAAGTTGCAACAACAATCACAGTTCCTTTTCCCATAATAAGTTACTGCTTACATACATACGATAGGATCTGCGAACGCCGCCAAACATCAACAGCAATGTCACTCCAACAGCTTTCCAGCTGACAGTTTAGTTCTTAAAGGACTGACTCAGTGACTCCTTACAAAACCCGCGACACATTTACAACATGGAACAGCACATGGTCTCAGCAACAGAGTTCTTACAAGGAGAATGCAAAAGAAGAAAAAACCAATCCAGCAACAAGCAGAGTTGTCGGGGGCAAGAGGCCGTCTTTTGGTGTTGTGAGGTATAAATTAAAATGAAAAATGGGATCGGGATGAGAATGGCTCGTGAGTTAGGTTTGTACAGCAACATTCGCGGAGCTTGGCTGCGCCACATTCTTCACAAGGGCCTTCGGTTCTCCCCTGACGGTTTTGGCTGCTCTGGTTTTTGTAGCTAGTCCGCTCTTTGGAGAACATTGTGCCCTGTTGTTAGCATCTTTGGTGTTCCCAATGCTGTGACGATGCAACCGGCAGCATACTGCACCAGTGTTTTCCCCATCTGGTGTCAGGGGTGCATCACTGCAGCTCTTTCGCCGCGTCAACTTTGGTGATTTTGCACGAGTTGGAGGCACCTTCACAAGATAAATAGCAAAAAGATGAGACCCATACTTGAGTATACCAAAAGTTGGAAGTAAATCATGCTTCTCACTGGTTGAATCAGCAAATGTGGACTAGTGCTTGACATAATATTACCTAATTTCCATGCTTCAAGACATAATCATGCATTTATAGACTATACCAAATTATCTCACATACTGCTTGTTAACACTATATTCCCATTTTATCATCTCTTCTCCAGTTTTTTGATTAGGAACATTCTCTGTTGTTCATTAAGAAAAGTTGTGGTTCGGTAACTTCTGTTAATGAAGTCAGTTAAAATTTCTAATGTGTTTCCATAAATGGGAATAAAATAATTGCTATGACAATTGAAAAGGGATATCCAGAAAAGCAATTATACTACCGGGAATAACATTATGTTCAAGCATGAGAATGATGATTTCCATGCACAATCCAGAGAATCTAAGTAAACTTTTGATCACATGAAGACATTTCTTATACAAAACACGGCAATATAAGTAAACTTTTGATAAGAATCTATATGTGGACCAAGGAATTTTCAAGATGTCCATTGAAAAGTAGTATATCCCAAAAAAAAAAAAGGCCAAAGTGAAGTGCTTTTTCTACCAATTGACAAGCTGAAACAAAAGTAATATTGCTGATTGAACACATTAAAAAGAAGATACGCACAACAAAGCATCACAAACATGAATATTCGAGAGCATAACTGAACACTTGACAATATAATTATCAGAACTGAACCAGCAATCGAACCGGCCAATTGACAGGTTAGTTGGTTACTCCCCCCTTTGTGGTAAACTGGTAATTTGCAAATTAAAACTTAAATGCAAGTAATTTTTACTGGTTTCATGCAAAAGCAAGCCAGTATCTCAAATCAGACTGGACCAGTCTCCAGTTCCACTTTTTTTCCTGGTTGATATGGTAGCCTGGTCCAGTTTTAATAACAATGTCAAGTGCAGAATAACTCATGAAACAAATGAGACCTCCCATCGCAGCAATGTATATGTATTTATCCTTATTCTATCTTTTGCAGTGAAAATTTAAAAAAACTTTTTGCATGTACACCTTATGTGAACAATGCCGAACAGTAACCCCAACTGTTTTATTTAAGAAATGTAAAGAAGAGAGCATTAAGCACATTACCTTCTTAAGTTCCGCCTTAGGTGGGGGTCCCTCTTGGTAGAAGCTTGGCATGGGTTTTGCTCTGATAACCAAGTTCTTTCTTAGTTGTTTTAGAGCAGCCTCTTGCTCTTCCTAGAAAAGGGTATGAACATGGGAAAGAATGGTGATGACAGCTAACCACACAAATTTTGAATCAAGAAGAGCATTCCACTGCAATTGACTATAACCACAAATTTTGAATCAAGAAGAGTATTCCACTGCAATTGAGTATTTGAAAGAGTCCAGACACAATTTGGAAGTGGGGTCAGAAAGTAGCTTCAACAGAGCTGCTTCAAAATTTTAACCCCCTTGACTGTTACAGAAATACAATTAGCTTTTCAGTATATTTGGAAGTGTCCCCTATGATTGTACTCCTTCAGATGCAACGACCAAACTAGCCCCACAATAATCAGAGGAAAACAGAACTAAAAACTGCAATTAGTGGCTCCACAATATAAACCAGATAACACACCTTTTTCCTGGCCTCAGCTTGGAGTTTCTCTTCTTCCAAAGCCTTGTGCTTCTCTTCCAGCTTTGTGTAAAACTGAAGAATGAACAAGACAGTGATCACTAAGTTCATAATACATATCAATAGATTGTTTGATGTAGTTCGATAAAAATTACATACATACCTCCCGCCTCTTCTCAGCACGATTACCACATACAAATGTAGGCGCAACAGCAACTGTTGTCTTCTTAGTTTTTCCAGCTCTTGTTGAAGTTACAGTTCTGCATGCAGCTAAGGAGAAGTCTCACAAAGGAGTAGGCACAATTTTGGAATGATATGGGAAAGCGCTATCCTGACAATTTTGGGTGTTTGTAGAACAAAATCCAACCCACATGCAAATCTATTGCTCAATGAACTTCACATTACAAAAGGATACGAAGAAGTCACAGAGCAAGAGTCCTCTTCTTGACTGTGAAATGTATCATCAGGCTGCATGGGCTTCCCCGGTGTCATTGATGTATTCTGCAATTGATAAACAGTGTAATTTTGTCAACAGAAATACCTAATTACAACTGTTGAGAGTACATGCCAAATACAGCCCAGGAAAACAAAAGGTGTGGCATAACCCACACATGGACATTAATTAACAAGTACATAACATGGAACTTTTTTCATTGGGCCAGGTTCATACAATGAACTCGAGTTTTGTTTTTTTTTGGCCTAGCGTACAGGCTAAAACATCCAATTCACCAAATGAAAAACCTTTTTTTCTAACTTTACACGTGGAGAAATTGCTCAAGATAATACCAAATACCAACACAGATAACAATTGGATGAAATTGCTTGGTCCAAAAAAATCCTCAAAATGATTTCATGAAAAAAAAAAAAAGATGTTAGCATGCAGAATATAGTGTCAAAATGTGTATGAATGATTATCAAACCTTCTTTACCATGCTTGCAGGTGAGGTGCCACTTTTATCAGCAAGTTTTTCTCCGTTGCTGGTAGGATGAGCCACAAGAGCACAATTTCCTCCTCCAGAAGCCCTCTTCTCAGTTGCAAGAGCAAATGGCTGAGGAACAGTGCGGTTAGACCTTTGCGGTCCAGAAATATCAGGCTTTGTTGGTGAATTAGGAAGATCAGACTTCTGTTGATCGATCAACTTTGGTGAATCTTCATTTACAGGGTTGTCTTCCCGGGATTCACTATCCATACCCGAGTCTCTAACAGAAGGAATTTCTTGCCCTTTTGGAGAATCTTCATCATGGCTGCCACTTAAAACTTCCTCATGATCATCAGCTTTTCCATTCGATGGGCATATAACTACACAATCTGACTCTTCATCTGTGGACATTTCCACTGCCTCTTTCCCCATTGGACTGCAGGAATTTAAAAATATATACAAATGAGTATGACCGTGCAGCAGTAACCCTCTAGCAATTCAAATCAGAGATAACAGAAGCAATAATAAAGTCAAACAATATACTCAACCCCGGCCTGTTTCAACTATCATTTATAACTATTAAAAAAAAGGTAACTATCTAATCAAATGCATTATCAATGACATGCAAGCAACTATGCTATATTAAAATTAGAAATATTCCAAATATGCTAAAATACTTTCAAACATGTAGAGCAGTCAGACAAAATACAGGTCATCTAATCTAAACTTCTAAAAATAAAACCTCACAAAGATAATGCATGTATTTTTCATTTTTAAGTTTAGACTTAGAGCTATTGTGTAAGCTTGAACATCTCTTAGGTCAATTTGGTGATTCATCTCTTCATACTTCCAATGGTACTACACTGTCCCAGAATAAATACACTGTACTTGTCTACATGTTCATGTTAAATGAAAAGGAATTCCTCCGTGGCTGTATTTTCTGTGTGTGTGTGTGACGATAGTCAGCTCCCCTAAACATGTTGGTAACATAGGAATTTCGGTATGAATGTCCAAGCATGGATGACAATCATCGCAATATTGACTTCTGACAATAATGACCAACTGCATTTCAAGAAGTTAGGAAACTCTGAATCATTGAATCATCATACAATATTTGAATATAGCAATAAAAAGATTTTGCAGGGGCAATCCTAACAGCACGGCTTCTGTCACAATATCGCAGAATCTACACAACAAGTATCAGATAAATAGAAAACTATAGCTCTCGTACCACACATGATACGAAACATATAAACTTGGCTATGATTAAGTCCAACACCACATCCATTATAAACTTCCGTAGCATTCTATCATAATTACATTCTGCTCATGGGATATCCCCCCACAAGAAATCCATTCCTCGATGACCCATCAAACTTCCAATTCGACAAAATTATTTAAAGATCCGTGCGAGATATTATTATTATTATTATTATTATTATTATTATTAACTAATGGCATAATTGCATTGGCTTCTTCAAAAGTGCACTGCTTGTGGAAAAAAAAAAGAAAACAATAAAAGCATTTCTTCAATACCACATTGCAAATAGAACAAATGCGGTTAAAAAACCCGACCAGTAAAACAATAATTTTAAAAATTAGCACATATTTCAACTCTAAAAGGCTAGTCCTTTCCTCTACAACCGAAACCCTAATTCGTCCCCACCGACCAAAAAATAATAAAAACCCATAAAAAAAAGCCCCAAAAATTCGCCCAAACCCTAGACCGAGCCGCGCAGATCCACCAATCACCCAAAAAACCAAACAATAGAAATTAACCCCCCAAAAAGCAAACGAAATCAACAAAAAAAAGAAGTAGTACTATCAATACATCTTCTCGGCCCCCTTGTTAGGCAGATCCCACCGCCGCCTCGCCGCCGTGAGGTCGCCGCCGTTCGCCGCCGCCGTGGTGCTGGGTTGGTGGAACGGCGGCGTGCTGCCCCGTTCCGTCACGCTTATAACGACAACCCCCAGCGAGGATTTCCCTCTCCTCCCCGCCTCCCCCTCCCCCACCTCCTCCCACCGTTGCGCCGTACGCCGACGCCGTTAAGGGGCCGACGCGCCGTTAAGCCGGCCTCCCTCCCTCCCAGGCTCCACTCCTCTCTCTCTCTCTCTCTCTCTAGCCTCGTGTGTGCGTGTGTGTGTGTGTGTGTGTGTTGTGGGGGGTGTGGCTCCCGTAGAGGAGCGGTCGGTTGTTTGTGGGGACAAGGAGAAGGAGGGGTCGATGTGGGCCCGGCGGTGCCGTTACCGCCCAGGTAGGAGATGCAATTGCGTAGGATATTTGATTTTGACTGGACACGTGGAAATTATGTGCGACGAATGGTTATTATTATTTTTTTTGGAATTTGCAATAAATCAAGCATCCATTTAATTCCCGTTTAATTCGCTCCAGATCTTAGCATTGTGTACCTATAATACCTGTTCTTATGTTTTGATGGTTAGTGAGAGATTAATGATGCTAGCATTGAGATTATTAGTTTGTGGGTAATGGTAGTGGATGGTAATGGATGATGGGTGAGATGATAGATGATAGTAGATATAGATGATAGCAAAGAGTAGATGGATTAATGGAGTGTTGTTAGCAAAGTGTTTAAATAAGAATATAAGAGGTAGATTGATAAAAGTTGAAAAAGTAAGTAGGTAAGACAAGATGGGGTTGAGGGAGGTGAGGTGGAGTAGGAAAGATTACTCTCTCTGCAAATAGAATACATGGCTGCTAATAAGATCATTTCTTATTTACTACAAAAAAAAAATTGTTTCGAAAATGAAAGGTAATTAGTTTTTATTACTAATAGAGTTGGTTTCTTCCTTTTACTTTGCATATAAAGTTGCTGCAAGGCTATCCTTGGCAATGATGTCTTTTGGACTATGATATATGTTCCATCCATTTGTCTTTAAGTTGTTGAAAAACAATAGTTGTCTTAAATAGTTTTTAAATGATGGATATTTAAAACACTTATCTAAACATTACTTCGTTTACAAGTATAGAATAACATTATGCAAAAATTCGATATGATTGAAGACAACTAGATTGTTGATCAAAGAGAATATACTTATATATAAAACAAATATATACCCAATCTGATACAACTCAGACTATTTTTCAATCTGATATAAACTCATCTCAAACCTAAAAATACAAATCTACAGACAAATCTGAATAAAATGCTAGCCATCATTCATCAAGTGTGATAAAAAACATAAATTAAATAACTCTTAAACGAGTTTAAGGCATATTCTATTTTTTCGAGGACTACATGAAAAAAGGATAAACCGAGCTGATCAAAGATAACTACGCTAACTAACGAAAGCAAAGCACCACTAATACGAGAGGTGGAGTACTTAATATCACGAGGCGGTGACCCGACCCCCGACTACTCCGCCACATTGCACGAGACAAACGAGCCCCACTTAACCACCGTAGCATTTACCCCACCACATCTCCCTTCCCACCCTCTCACTGCACAACCGGTCCAGCACCACATCCAAACCCACATGTCATTCGCAGGGTAGGAAACTTACGGGCTGGGAGCACGTGTGCGCGGAGCATTACAGCTTAACTATTTTAGTCCGTGCCACCTCAGCGTACTAATCGCCACGGAACTGGTTAGCGATGGTTAATTACGGAAACGCCCCTGTGCGACGGAGGAGATCTCGGCCGTTGGGGTGGGAACGGACGGCTGGAATCGAGTGGGATTGGATACCAGGACACGTCGGTTGGGGCGCTTTTGAAAATTGCGGTTTTGGCGCGGCGTAGTAGGTCGCGGATCTTCTGTGACTTGTCCTTTTCGGTTGTGTGTTTAAAAAGTCAAAAAAGAGAAGGGACAAAAGAGAAGACTTGTTTGTGGTTTCTCTGTTCTTGCATCAAGTATTTATTTGGTTCACAATTTTGTTAAAATTATTTGACTTAAAACCTATCTGGAACTTGTTTCAAGAATATTTTGTTTATATACTCACCTGAGTTATGAACACTCAGAATATTGCTCAAACTTACTTAGAAATTCGAGGTACTCAAAATCAAGAACTTAAGTCAGACATACCTTAAAGTTGTTTGGTGTTGTGTACTAACCATGCATGGATGAGTCACACATAGATTTATCAAACATGCATGGAGATCACATGCACACAAAGTTAAGTGTGTGAGAAACCAGGCATGTGTGAAGGTTGTTTGAATTGCATACTTACCATACATAAAGGGGCCATGTATAGGTCTTGGAGTCATGCTCAAATATATCTAGAAATCTTAAACACTAAACATCAAGTGGTAGAGAAAACCAAACATGTTTGACTAGCCTACCACCGGCCAAACAAATTAAGTTCATGCATGTCCAGAAAAAAATAATTCTCAGGACTATATATATCCATCTTTAAGACAAAGGAATTTTAAAAATTATATTAGTTTTCACTAGATGTTTTTTCATACAAAATTAATGTGAAATTCTTACATTTCAAACATTGCCATAAGTCTTAGATATGATTAATAGTTAGACATATTGACAAGAACATGAATTAAACGGGCTCTAAACTCTAGATTTCCTTTGAAGCAAACTTTTTATTATTCCTTTGTATTGAGTGATCAGGGTTTGTTCCTTTTTGGACATCCACAATAGTTATTGATGAACTAACATGTATAGTACAGATGTTAACTATTGAACTTATAGAAAAGACCAAAATGTCAAAATCAGGAGGAGTTTTCACTTGGTTCATTTTGTAGAAATCATGTGTTGGTGCTCCAAAAATTTGTGAAAAATCTTATTGTTTATCTTGTTGGTTGACTTGTGAGGAAGGCAACAAAAAAAATGGTTTTAAGTTGCTTCAAAGTATTATTCTAAAAAAAGTTGCTTTGAAGTAATTGAGAAAAAGGTATTTCTTTTTTTATACGATGTCTTTTTTTCTTCCTAATATCACTTTTCTCATGCGATGTTATGGTGAAATTTTGAGTTTGTGCTAAGAATTTTATTTCCGATAGCTTGGGGGTTTTGAGTTAGAATTTTATATCAAAAGAACTCCTCTATGTTTGGAGTTTTGACTAAAAATCAAGAATAATAGAAACTATGTACGTACCCAAATTCAAATTTGAAATCTAAATTTTGTTTGCAAAATACATGTCTAAATTCGCATCATATCCAAGTCCTTAATCAAACCCTTGCATTGACAATAGAAACTTTGCAAAGTTCCATTTTTATAATGTTTTATTCTAGTAAATCTATTTCTTCAAATGTTAGGTGAATAATACTCCATTCGTTTTTTCTATAATTATTTGCCAGTAAAAATATAAAATTAATAAAATAGAAGTGAATTTGATGAAAAATCTATTAATATTATTTGAGATGTCTAGGATACATGTACATATTTTTTATTAAAAAAATTTATATCATCTACACTCTTCATTTAAAGAGAAAATTTTAATTTAACAGTGAAAAAAGTATATGCAAGATAAGAAAAAAATAAATATGTACATCTTAGTAAAACTCTATTATTTTTATATGGTAAGTCTTGACATTTTTTATATTAATTATCAAAGTTTAAAATTTTGACTTGTACTTGTATCAACAAGAAGTAAAAAAAGAAGAGGGTAAATATATAAAATAACAGTAATATCAAATAGATACAGAATTTTAATCTGTAGTATACTATTATTAAATCTAGATCCATACTTTAATCAATAAAAAAATTGTACATAATATTTTTCTGGAATCTTGATAATATACAGATTTAATCCAAATTTAATTATTTTAGAAAAATATAAATATATGGATTTGGTTGGCCATGGAAGATCCGAGACTTGGGGCTTGGGAATTGCCACGACAAGGACGGCTCCCACCGAAAGTGGGCCCACCTGCATAGGATGCTCTACCTGACCACGGCAGGGCCCACTGTAAGCCTCTGCGGAGCAGCTCCCATTGGTCCATTTCGGATTTGATCAAGTGAGCAATTGACCGGTTGGGCCCACTTTCTGTTGCTCAGTCCAAACTGGATATACTTCTCTTACTAGAATTTTTTTTTCTTGGTAAACAAAAAATTGCATTCTTTTCCAAGTGGCATGAAGCTAGGGGAGTATTGAAAGTGATTCATGAGCAGTGTTTGGGCAGATTCAGCACTGGCTTCTATTTTATGGAAACTAACATTGCAAACCTTCTGCTTTTTTGAGATAGAAAGTTCGAGTTAGAGATATGTTTGAAAGTGATTTGTACACGTAATGTTTAATTGGATTTCAACTTCTTAGAACTAAGAAGTTGGAGTCAAAAATATGTTTTGCATGCATCTTCGATTCTCCATTTTGGCATACATAACTATATAATATAAAATAGTTTTAATTGTTATAATAAATGACATATCATATAATTTGTTGTAATTGTATAAGTGAATTCTTATGTTTGAGTAATTTTCATCAACAGTAACTCTTTTATTTCAAATGTTTCATATAGATAATCTCCTGTTTGGTGTGTCATGTGAGATATTAATTCAACATTTTTTTATTGTGAGAAATGATGGATAAAAATTATATAGAACATTTGAGATAAAAAAATGATTAGTGATGAAAGTTACTCCATCTCAAATTTATGGAGTTAGTGGTGCCACCCAAGAGTGCTCCAAAATTTGTTTCGAAATCATCTTCAGCCCCATCCTAGCTCTAAAAAATTTCAAACTTAAAATCAAGATATTTGATTGAATCGCTTCAGCTCCCACTCAAGTCTAAAAGAAGTGTATATTCGACTATTTTCGATATGTATAAAAAGTTCCGAGTCTACCGCCGGCTGAATCCAATCAACAGTTAACACATCCAAGAAAAAAGAATACGAGAAGTAATTAAGTAGGAGTTGCTAACTTGTTAATAATCCCGTGAAGATGCAGGTACTACTAATTAGTTCTCTCTCATGTTTTTCTACTGTCCTTGTGCAGTTGTCAGTGTCAGCAAATGTAGTACAAACTGGGTGCAGTTTTCAAAGGAGAGAAACGGAGAAATAACAGGAGAAGAGTGAACATCTTTAATGATAGCTAATCCACTTTGATTAGCACAAACACCAACCCTTTCCCCACAAGTGAAGCTAAATAGCTATTAGCACTAAATGCCATGCCACCATCATGATATCTTATTATGCACTTTTTTTGTAACTTTAGCTTCTTTAATTAAGGCAAGCAAGTTTGTCCATTATATTTGCTAGAGTGAATTTAATTTCTTTTTTCTTTTCTACAATTTTGCATGCAGTTTCTTCAAAATTGAATCAAAATTTTTTGTTGTAGAATTTATTCCCATTAAATTTCATTATCCATTCTTAGTTGTTTTTATAGCGATGATAGACAATTGGTGTTGAGAGTGGGGTGGGGTGGGAGTGCACATAAGTTGGGAGAGAGATAGATTGGTGGCCTGATAATAATGGTATAAGAGGAAGAGGAGGAGAAAGAAAGGAGAAGAAAAACGATGTAGATGGGATGAAATATTTATATCTACTGGTGCAATTGAAAAATTATGATTTTTTTCTTATACAAAACAGATATTTGTATCTTAATCATCTTGCTGTTTTGGAGAACGCATGTGATGTTTTTTATTTCGGTGCCATAAAGTTAAAAGAGTACTTTGCACCTTCTTTTGCTTTTTGACAAAAACAGCTCTGGTCATAAAAGAATATATTAAGTCTTCTCAGTTAGAAAAAAGATAAGTCGGTTATCGTTAAAACTTAGATAAGAATGGTAAGATAAGAATGCCTATATAATGCCTAAGATAAGTGTTGTGTTGCACCAATCTTCTAAAACAATCCTAGTTTATCATCTTTTTAGGGGGATCATAAGATACTTGTTAAGCAATTGTAATAATTTTATTATTAGGACAATGCACAAAGGCTTTTGAGTTGTGTTCTATACTTCATGCTTTTTAGTATAATATCACTAACAGAGATATAACATACCTATTATTCAATATTTAGATTTAATTTTAGTCCACCTTAGTTGAATTTGTACATAAAAAGTTAACTTACTGAATGTACCACACAAAATCTCTAAACATTGCAAGATATATCCCCTAGTAAGCACCATAACTACCTCTTTTTTTTGGTCTTAATTAACAAGTGCAATTCTATTAAAATATTTGGAGTAATATTTTTTTTTTTGAATTGGTAAGACAAGTATTTTTCTTTTTCTAAAAAAGCATGTCAGTCATTGGTTAGTGGTGTGTCTATTTGTGCTCTTCATTTACTGACACATAGGTCAAGACATATTAATAGTCTAGATGACTCATGCGATCAAGAGCCAAACAAACTTATATCTTGGAGATAGACAAACCTAAGCGCAACTTAACAGTTTGGTAAATAAATAGAACAAGTTGCTGCAGCCAGCTCATTTGATGAATCTTTGGGCATGTAGCATGTCGGCAATTTTGCGTGCCAGATCATTGACACAATGCCACGCCAAGCATTTGTCAAGAGAAATTTTACCAAAACGTCAATAAGGGAAATGCTATAAAGGTATTTCATTGTAACAATATGAGGGTGCCGTCGAGTTACCAATTTCTGATAAAGTTTATTCCTTTTTTGACTTTAGTTTCTAGTGGTAGAGTCATCAACAGCTAATGAATGTTGGGTGATGGTGGCATTGTCTGCTATGAGTAGAGGTAGTGGGTAGTGGTAACTCATTGGGTGGCAAGAAGAGCAATGGTGGTAGAGAGAGAGAGAACGGGAGGAGGCGGTGGGTAAGGAGGGCTAGGGTGAGGGAGTTAATGGGGATGACATAATTAAGATTGGAAGGCATTGTTGATATGGTGGGGGACGGATTGCGGGGGCGGTGGGGGTGGCTATGTAGGGTGGGGGAGGGAGAGGTGGTTAGAATTGGGGGTTTGAGTATCTATTATGTCTAATGTAAGAAGGACAGAATCTTATTTTGTAATTGCATCCATAAAAATAAATGTTTGACAATTTTTTCTCTCATTTTGGAGAGCTTGTTAAGTCATGTAGATTTCTATTCTGATGGTCCATACATGATCCGCTGGAGTACCAAATTAACCCAATTGGATTAAAAAATTTTGGATTTTACTCGAAAGACAAAACCCGGGTGGTCGAACATAGGTTTAAAGGAAAAGCACAACTTTTTATTTAAAAGAGAAATTTGTACAAGTCGATAGTTGATGGCCCTCGATCCCTGTCTATCCTTCTTTTCTAAATTCGATGATTTTTCTAGTCTATTACAAGGTATTTATAGACAATCGCTTGAAAACGTATTGGACTTGACTATTATCTTGATAACCAAGTCTTAGTCGAAGTTGATATCGTATCAGACTCGATTACATATTGTATTGGACTCAACCGACCAATTACAACCAACTACAATCGACCAAGTCTATACCGTACTCATATACAGACAACCGACCAAGTTGTATTGTACTCGTATACAGACAACCGACCAAGTCTGAACCATCTAGTATTATTAACCAGAGATCGTCCTAGATAATAGCATAGTCTGGTCGATCCAGCAACCTTGGCCCAACCAGTGACCCTGTTTTTGTTGACCCGAGATCGTCCCGGATCATGACTCCCTTTGTTTAAAAGAAGAATCAACTCCCGTTGGTGCTCATAACTGAAAATGTAGAGAACGAATAGAAGTCTCGGAACAGACACACGATGAGCCATGCCACAATTGTCTAGTCAAATGTACGGACAGGTGCTCATGGAGCTTTCACTACCACAGAAACAGACATCCTGGACGGCACATCACAGATGGGTATGAACTGTTCAATGGAAAACCATCTGCGAAGGCCTGTCGGGAAAATATGTTCAGATATCACAGACGGTTCTGATGTCAAAAACAACTGTGACATTAAACCAGACGGTTCTGAACACAAAACCGTCTGTGACAGTCTACTTATCACAGACGGCTCTAACTTAAAACCCGACTGTGATAGATACAATCGGCTCCCAGCTGAGAACCGTCTGTAATGGTCTACTTATCACAGACGGTTCAAACTTAAAACCCGACTGTGATTTGTACAGTCGGTTGTGAACTACGAAGTGTCTGTGATAGTATACTTATCACAGACGGTTCTGATGTCTGAACCGACTGGAAAAGTACTGCCGCTTCGAATTCTCAACTGTGATCATTCTGTCTCCGATCTTCGCCCGCGGCGCCTCGGAGAACACGAAGCATCACTTTGGAAGTTCTATAAATTGACAGTGGAAAAATTGTCATTTACTTTACAAGTTTTTATAGTTCTTAGACTGTTTGACTCCTTAGCTTCTCTGCGCCAATGACATCCTCGATGGCATTGTCAGCCTCGCCCTCCCCGGTAAGAACTCTCAATCTTTTGGACTTACCCCTGTATTGTTAATCTCTGTTCAATACATTCTTGACCTGTTGATTTGCACAGGGAAGGGGAGCCGTGGAAGACACTGACAAAGTCAAGGCCGAGCTGAGGGCCCTCCAGGAGGAACACAAGCTCCTCACGGAGAAGCACACTCAGCTACGGCTTGACCTTGACGATCTCTTCCAGCGCATTCAGCGCATGAAGACGGATGGTGACAATGCTAGGGCGAGGACGAGGCATCTTCGCGAGGAGAAGAAAGCCGCGGATATGACCATCGCTGGCTGCAGTTTGACAATGAAGGATACCATCGCGAAGCTGAGGGAGGTCGCAGGCCTTCTCGACGCTGTAGTAGTTGATCCTGAGAAGGACAACTTGTCACTGGAGGAGTCCTGCGTCCTGGCTGCAAGTCAAACTGACTTTATTCTAGATGCAGCCAGGGCTAAGACCACTCCTTGACCTAGCATTCTGTATTTTTACTTTTTTTTGTAAGTGATGAAAAAAATTATTGAAAACTTTGTTCTTATGTCAACTTTTCAATTTTCCAGCACATTCTTGAACTGCATGCAATCTTCTCTCTTTCTTTAGCTTTTGTTGAACATTCGACCATACAAAAGTATGTACACTGTGTGCGATCAAGGAACGACTATCGCGATCTTTGGCTTGTGAGGGCAGTTCATCGGAGCTCTTCAAATAATATAGAAACAATATAGAAGTCGCAGGTCCCATGCAAATAATATAAAAAGAATATAGAAGTTATATATCAACGTGCTTTGAATATCACAAACGGCTCTGAGGTAAAAAAAACGTATGTGATAGTCACATTAGAGACGGTTTTTATGTAAAGCCCGACTGTGATAGTCCCAACAGTGTCCGCCGCCTCGAATTCTCAACTTCTATCAATATCACAGACGATTTTTAACTCCAAACCGTCTCTGATAGTAATATTACAGACGGATTTTATGTAAGGACCGACTGTGATTGTCGAACAGTTATCGACGCTTCAAATTCTCAACTTCTTTCAAATTCTCAGCGGTTCAACTGAAAGCAAAACTCCAGAGAGGGAACAAGTATTTGTAGAAGTCGAACAGTTCAATATTCAACAGACATATTAAAGACGGTTCGAACATCAGAACCGTCTGTAATATTAACGCAGACGGTTTTGATCTCCCAACCGTCTGTGATAGTCCCAACAGTGCAATTCTCTACATGCAATTGTTGATAACCGCACATAATAATTAACAGCGCAGATGAAGAGACTTATTTATTTACTTCAAATTTAATTTGCATCGATTATGTAATCTGACACTTCAACTTCCAAAGTGGGCACTACTGTTTTGCCGTGTTCCAGTTTATCTCCCGAGAATATTTATCATGACGGTATTGATCTTGAAAAGAAAGTAGTGCGCTCCACTTCAAATTCTCAACAGTGTGTTGTGTCTTTTCCAGGTTTGATATCCCAACCGTCTGTGATAGTCCCAACAGTGCCCACCCTTCGAATTATCTACATGCAATTGTTGATAACCGCACATAATAACTGAGCAGATGAAGAGACTTAATTATTTACTTCAAATTTAATTTGCATCGAATTATTTAATCTGACTCTTCAACTCCCTTTTCCGTGTTGCAGTTTATCTCCCGAGAAGTTATCATGAATTTATTGACCTTGAAAACCAGTAGTGCGCTTTTTAAAACTCGAGGCACTCGCGCATATGAACCGTCACCTTCTGTTTCTATAAATAGCGAGGCTCCTAAATCCCTGTCTTTATTCCCTCCTCAACTCCCACCTTGATGGCGAGCCGAGATTCCAATGAGGTTATTGAAATTGAGAGTGATGAGGAAGAGATAAGGAATGAACTCGATCAGGATCTTCAGAAAGTAAGTCCTCTCTGAAACTCTAATGCAGATCTTTCTTTTATGACTTGATTACCTCGAAACAAATGCATTTCGAAATCCACAGGTGCCTGAGGAAATGCTCCCTCCAAAGAAGAGACTTAGAAATGATGACAGATCCTCCAGTGGAGCTGCAGCGAAGACTCTAGAGGGTGCTGAGGCCTGTGTTGCCACATTGCCCCTTGCAACCCCTCCAGTTGCATCGACTCCACCTTTGGAGATCCACAATAATCCTTCCAATATCCCCTCTTCAACACCTTTGTATCATCAGCTTTTCTTGGATGATCAACTTTCTGGGGTAAGGCTCACACTTCCACGTCCAAATCCACTCCGAAGCTTGGCAATCATCTTCACCCTCCCAGCATACGTCCCTAGGAGAAGCTGGAGAAACATATGTGCAGGAGGAGAAAGCTGCCTTGTGCAGAACTCTCCACAAAAAAAAAAGAGGCGCTAGAGAAGCATTCTGATGGGATGTCTTTTGCCATTCTGCACTTGGCAGAGTGCTTTGAGTTGCAGCTTCATCTCCACCTTTATTGTATCAACTTTAATTTCTTGGATGATCCTACTGATGCCAAATCCACTCCTTTGCTGAGAGATGATGTTGATAGTCTTAGAGCCATTGGTAGTTCTCCTGAGGCGGCCAGTGTAGATCCTACTGATGCCAATACGTCCCTAGGAGAACTTTGTAAGTTATTTTCGGAACAGGTCGACGCTAATTAATTGGTCGCTTACTTGTATCTCTTATGTATGCAAAGATTGTAAGAAATAAGAAATTTCTTTTCCTTACATATCTGGCTTTTCGATTGATTATGTAACTGATAATCACCAAATGATGTTCTGTGTGAAAATGTTAACAAGAAAATACTGCTGCGAACAAGACGGTTTTTAACTCAAAACCGTCTCTGATTGTAAGATTACAGACGGTTTTAATTTCAGGACCGACTGTAATAGACTCAAAATTCTTTGAAGATCCACAGACATATATACAACAAATATGAAAAACAAGATAAAACCAAATAGTCTGAACGTTCATTTTTTTAAATACTAACATTGAAATAAGATAGAACCAAATATGAAATTAAATGGAACAACTGATGACCAGTAGTCGAATGCAAACAAACAATCTGGGATATTATAGACGGTTCGGACCTTAAAACCGTCTGTAATAATCTTGCAGATTGTTGATTTTATAATTAACACAGACGATTCTGAGGTAAAAACCGACTGCAATAATCACGTACGGTTCTGATGTAAAATCCGACAGTGATAATCACAGACGGTTCTGAAGTAAAAACCGACTGTGATAGTAAAGCGGACGATTTTGACCTAGAAACCGTCTGTGATATTGTAATTATCACGGACAATTTGGAGTTCATAACCGTCTGTGATATTTCTGTCATAGTATCACAAAATGCGCCGATATTACCGATGGTTAATAGAGTGAAACCCGTCAGTGATATTCTGTTCTTAAAAAATGCACCGATATTACTGACGGTATTATATAGAACCGTCTGTATTGAACCTGGTATAAAAGGTCTTTTGGTGGATGTTTTGAGCTAGTTGTTCTCTCTTGCTCGACCTACACTGTCCAGTTCGAAGAGATTTGGGGCAAGGAAGAGCGAAATCTCGAAAGGCCGGGGGAGCATTTGGGGGCAAAAATTTGAGGATCGAACCAAGGTTGGTACTTGCTCCCAAGGCATACACATTACTTGATTTCATCATCAATATCGATCTCCATTGATTTACTAATTAGCATGTGTATGAATTTGATTAATTGCAGATGGTCCGAGACAGGATGTATAATGACAACCGAGTGGGCGAGGGATACATAAAAGGTGTTTTTGATTTCCAAAAGGTTGCTGAGCAAGACATGGCGAAGAAGGGTTTACCATATATGTACTGTCCTTGTGTAGACTGCCAGAATATTAAGATGTTCACCAACTCATCTCAAATTGTCGCCCACTTGATCCGACGTGGTTTCAAAAAGGGGTACACGTGTTGGGTCCACCATGGAGAAGAGCCAACTGCAGAAACAAGTGCCACTCAGGTTGAGGAACAGGACATGTCGGATCCGAACAACGACTTCGACCAGGATATGACAGAGGATGACTATTTAGATGACATGTTGCGTGATGTGGAAGGAAATTACAGTGAAAGGGAGTTTGGCAAATTCAAGCGCTTGATTGAGGACTCAGAAAAGCCGTTGTTTCCTGGTTGCAAGTCGAAGTACACAAAGTTGGCTTCTGTGCTTGAACTGTTAAAATTGAAGGCAAGCAACAGCTGGACCGACAAGAGTTTCATAGCACTGTTAGATCTTTTGGCGGACATGCTCCCGGAAGGAAACGAGTTGCCAAAAAACACCTACCAAGCCAAAAAGCTGTTGTGTCCTTTGAGAATGGAAGTAGAAAGGATACACGCATGCCCTAATGATTGCATCATTTACCGTAACGACTACAAGGATATGCATGTTTGTCCGGTGTGCGGCACATCCCGCTATAAGCATACTAAGGACCGAACAGACGACGACGACTACGCTGAGATAAAGCAAGGACCTCCTGTTAAGGTGTTGTGGTATTTGCCAGTCATTCCCCGCTTGCAGCGTTTGTTTGCAAACCGTAAAGAGGCAAAATTACTGCGTTGGCACTCGGAAGAAAGGCGAGCCAAGGCACCCCCCTTCTAGCAGCGGAAGTACCGACCCCCATTCTTGGCCACCGTAGTAGCTGCGCGTCTGCGCCTGGGTCTTCGCAGACGGAGCCCTCTCCAAAGTATCCGGTGGACTTTCTGCAGGTAATGACCGTTTGTCTATGTTAATTCATTCGAAAGTGAAAAGCGGTGAAATTCAACATGTTAATGCGCACTGTTTGTAGGAACCCGCCTCCTGCAAGCTTATGGTGCTGGCCGGTCTCTTCCCGATCGAGGCTGCCCGTGGGATGGCGTAACCATGCACGGCGGGGGCCACAATTCATGTACCCCTCTATGTGAGGGTTTTGCACGGGTCCAGGTGGACAGTGTCTTTGACCATTGCAAGGGTTTTCCGTTGGAGAAGCCGCTGAACGACGAGATTACCACTCTAGGGGATGCGGTGCACACGTTCGTGCAATGGCCCAAGAAAGACATCGTCCTGTATGAGGTAATTCCCCCACCAGTTTCATAATTCGTACTGTAATAATAGCACTCAGAGTTAGTGTCCTAATACGTAGGTTCTTACATCACAGACATCACAGACCGACACACGGCCTACTAGCCAGCATACCCCTCCGATGACGAAGCTGACTCCGACTAAGAGGCAACTATTCAAGAAGCTGGCTTGTAGGGGAAAAGCAAAGAAGAGCCCGGCGAAGGAGAGCGAGAAGAGTGCGCCAGCTCTCATACCGTTCGCTCTAGGGATGCCCATGGCCTCCGATACCGCAATTTCGACCATGGGGTTAGTATGCCAGAGTCTGCATGCATGGTACATGAAGAAGACAAACCAGACCAGGAAGCAGCGTCCGACGCACATCATGGTCAAGTACACCGTGGCAGAGTTCCATAACGACATTGGGACCTACTCGGTGACCTTCGAAGACCTGCACAATTTACTGAACAAAGATGCGCTCGACTTGTCAATCCTACGGTCTTGGGTGTTGTAAGTATCCTACTATCCGTGCATATACAGATATATGTCATTTATTAATTGGTTACTTCCGTGCAGCTGCATGACCAACTGTGCCAAATCTAAGGGCATACTTGTTGGTTTCTTGGACCCCCAGATGGTTGCCGAGGTGATGTTTAGGACCGACGCAGACTTCGTTGTCGACTACATCAAAAGAGGGTTGCTTGCTCAGGTCGACAAGGAGTATATACTTGTACCCTACAACCAGAGGTGAGTGCTTTCATTAGTACTTCACCCGTAGATTAGTGTCTCCATGTGCACACCCCCAAATTTAGATTAAATTTTTAATTCTTTACGTGTAATATGTAGCTACCACTGGATCCTACTGCTACTTATTCCGAAAAGCAACAAGGTGTTCTACCTTGACTCATTGCAGAGGAAAGGGTACTCGTATTGCGGCGCACGAGATGTATTCGAAAGGTGATGTGGACCTTGTAAGATCGAGGATGCCGACTAGAGGGGGGTGATTAGGAGGCTTTTAAATTTTCTTCCCCGCTAAGCAATTTTAATCACGATAATTGTTTGAGCTAAATTATACAATGAGGCTTAAAGGCAATTTAAACAATTTGTTGCATTCAACTAAATGAACTATTCAATATGACAAGCAAGAATGGTGAATTTAGCAATTGTGTCAAGATGAATATAAAGCAAATATGAAATACGCAATTGACACAATATTTTTACCGAGGTCTCGGAGACTCGCCCGGTCTCCCCTACTCCTCGTTGAAGCGCTCTCTCGGAGCCTCGCTTCTATATCCACGAAGGATATCTCACTAGGGTTGCTCCTTCTCCACACCGGATAGGTGAGCACCACACCTTTCACAATCTTTTGCCGCCCTCTCCAACAAACTTCAATTGGAGAGATCTCGGCTCTCCTCCGGCACCGTCTAGGCGAAGGCGATCGCCAAGAGTAACAAGCCGGATCCGCTTTCACTTGAATCAACCACGTGCTAGAAGCTCAATGATGCAAATGATATGCTCAACACTCTAGCACTAGCAATCTAATGGAGATAAAGTGCACTAAACACTCACACAATCTCCCTCAAGCTCTCTCCCAAATCTACTCAAGATTTGAGCTCAATTCTAACCTCTAAATGCAATAACTCAAATGCAAATCAATTGGCTAGATTTTCAGCTGAAGAATGAACTCTTTAAGCACCCAAAAATGAAGCCAAACACGAAGTATTTATAGCCTCAACGAAAAAACTAGCCGTTTGCAAGAAACCGGGCTAAAAGTTGTACAGGCCGGACATTGTCCGGCCACTTCAGACACTGTCCGGCCAGTACAAAAATTTCAGCCGTTGCAAACGTGTCAGTGACCGTTGGGCGAAATTTGTGAAGGCCGGATGGATACCATTTGTCCGGACAAAACGTCCGGACAAATGGATGTCTCTGTTAACTCTCGGCTCAAAAAAACTTGTACAGGCCGGACATTGTCCGATCACTTCAGACACTATCCGGCCACTTCGGACAAATAGCTCCGGACGGATGCATTTGTCCGTTTCATTTTTCGGCTCAAAAAATTTGTACTGGCCGGACAATGTCCAGCCATTTCGGACAATGTCTGACCACTTCGGACAGATAGCCCCGGACGGATGCATTTGTCCGGCCACTACACACTGACAGTAAAACAAGCATAACTTTTGATCCAGAGATCCGATTGAGGTGATTTTTGGCTTGTTAGAAAGATAACTCAGAGCTCTACAATTTTATCAACAAGAGCAAGACCTAGAAAGGTCTAGAAACTTCTAGAAAACTCAGAAACTTTCCTACTATCAAAATGTCCAATCCAAAAATCATCTCAAATGCAATTTTAGAGTATTTGCACATACGGATTTGCCGTTTTCTCGCGGATGTGATTTGTGTCACTTAGCAACGATCACGGCCACACAGGTCTTGACATCCGATCGAAAACAGGTGGTCGATAGGGTTTGATCGAGCGTACGCAAGCGAGTCGAAGACTGGTACGACCAGTCCGAACTCCTACGACCACGCCCAAACCCTAAACAGAAAGCCGCCAAACAAGCGACACGACCACGACCACGTATCAACACTGATACGATCAGAATATGCAAATACGACCACGACCAGCTCTAGACAAATAAACCAATTTAAACAGCTGGCGATCACGACTAAGTGTAGTTTTCAAAACATTTAATCTAATGCACATGAACTACACTTAGACTCACTAGTAATGCAAGACACTAGTGCAAGATGATATGAATGCATCTGAGCTTCCGCACTAGATAGATTCAAGCTACTAGTTTCCGACCCCTCTTAATAGTACAGTCAAACTAGTAAAAACAAACCTATCAACCCGGTCTGTCTCCAAACACCGAGACTGGTAAAATCCTAAGAAAACAATCCTTAATCTTGGATTTTACCTTAGGTGAAGTTCGACCTCGTGAAGTTCGACCGCTCGACGCTTGTCCCCGCAAGGCTCGACCTCGCTAAGCTTGACCTCGCGAAGCTCGACCGCTTGACACTTGTCCTCGCAAAGCTCGACCTTGCTAACCTCGACCTCGCTCGAGATGTCTCATATCGACTTCATCTTCTTCACACCCTCGCTCGCTTTTATCCTGCAATCAAACTGAGACTACAATACGTACACTCAATGCACAACATTAGTCTCATATATAAGTCGTCATTAATCACCTCCAGAGAAGCTACTCCACACATGAGTTAGCTCAACGGTTTCTCTTTCAAATGACATGACAAACTATATTCAACGAGTAGCAAATGAGTATAAGATAAAATACAATCATATAGATCGTAGATGATAAACACATACGCATACGATCTATACTACTCATATCATGATATCAATCAACCTAGATGACCAAAGTGATGAGCTCCCCCTCAACATGTGCATCGATATAAAATCCACAACTGGAGTCATCAGTCTCAGATTTAACGTATAACATCTTGATCAATCAATTAGCACAAGCTTGATGCAACCACCGAGCTCATCCTCTACATATGCATCAATATCAAACCCGCAATCGAGGAAAACATCCAATTCAGGGTTTACCGATAATCAATTCAATTTACTTGTGCTAAATCAGGATTTATCTAAATTGTCATTTAATCATCAAATCTGATATTTTCAGATTAACTTTAATCATCATGGATTTATCCAAAACGTCATCAATCATCAAAACCTAGATACTAAGATCTACCTAGATCTAACAGACCTGTCTTGCATGCATCTAGATTTACTGTCATCAAATTGTCAATTTCGGCTATCCTCAAACTGTCAATTTTGACTATCTGCAGGGCTTTCACAAAGTACTTTGCCGAGGTAGGGAGACAACACGACCGACGAGCCAATAAGTTTCAGTGGTTACAATTTTCGGTACAAATTTCAACTAGCATCTGTTTTACTTTATAACTTGTCCCCACCTAACTCTCGGTCTGTAAATTGGCAGTGCCATCAGCAGCCGGACGACAATACATGTGGGTTCTACGTGATGCGCCACATGTATGACCTGATCATCACCCCTCACCGGCCAGATTTCCCCGAGGTATACAACTGCTCCCCTTTGTATCGATTTGACAGAATTTACAACTGCAGCTAATTTTTTATGTACCAACTCTTGCTGCAGGGGGTCGACTTCCCTTCAGAAAACCTTGACCCTCGGCAGATTGGTATTGTCCGAGGGATGCTCGCTGAGTTTTTCCTTTCGGAGGTCATATCAAACAAGGGGAAGTTTAGGGACCCGCAAGGTTCGTATTAGTGCAGCCTTACATTTATTTGTACATCTAACACACTGACTTTAATTGTCGATTACATTTATTTGTTCAATTGTACATATTTCTGAGTTCAATTGTACATTTATTTGTTCAATTTGTACATTTATTTGTTCATATGAAATGCTATTTGTACATGTTTCTAAGTTGTGTATATATGAGACTGTATATATTTGAGTACTGTGCATGTATGAAATTCATGAACTGTATATATGAAATGCAATTTGTACAGAGGACATCGGTGACTGTTAAATCTCAGACGGTTTGTAAGAACAAAACCGTCTGTGCATAATATGCACAGACGGTTTTGATCTTACAAACCGTCTGAGATTATAACAGTCAAGAAATAATGACACTATCACAGATGGATTTGACCTAATAACCGTCTGTGATATCACACCGTCTGTGTTATCACACTATCACAGACGATTCTAACCTAAAAACCGTCTGCGATGTTCACTATTACAGATGGTTTTGACCTCACAGCCGTCTGTGATTCTCTAAATACACAGACCGTTCTGAGATCATAACCGTCTCTGATAATATGAGTATCACAGACGGTTTTGACATCAGAACCGTCTGCGATACTTATATTATTACTAACGGTTTTGAGATCAAAACCGTCTATGTTAGTATGAGTATCTTAGACGGCTTTGATGTCATAACACAGACGGTTCTGATATCAAAACCGTCTCTGGTAATCTGAGTATCACAGACGGTTCTGATATCAAAACCGTCTCTGGTTATCTGAATATCACAGACGATTCTGATCTCAAAACCGTCTCTGATAATTTGAGTATCACAGACGGTTGTTATCTCAGAACCGTCTCTGTAATGTGAGGATCCCAGATGGTTGTGACATCAGAACTGTCTGCGAAACTCAAATTATCAGAGACGGTTTTGAGATTAAAACCGTCTGTGGTAGTATGAGTATTAGAGATGGTTTTGATGTTAGAACAGTCACTGAAGGATGAGTATCACATACGGTTCTGATCTTATAACAGTCTGTGAAGAGTGAGTATCACAGACGGTTCTGATCTTATAACAGTCTGTGAATGGAGAGATCACAGACGGTTCTGATCTTATAACAGTCTGTGAAGTATGAGTATCACAGACGGTTCTGATTTTATAACAGTCTGTGAATGGAGAGATCACAGACGGTTCTGATCTTTTAACAGTCTGTGAATGGAGAGATCACAGATGGTTGAAAACATCAAAAACCGTCTGTGATAGTACATGATTATCACTGACTCGAATATCACTGACGGGTAAGAACCGTCTGTGATGTCTGTTTTGACCCGACTGTGATGATGAATTCTGTAGTAGTGTTTGCACCTCCATCATGGATCGTGGTCTTCGCCACTCGTGAATGGTCTTCACTTTGTCAAGGTCAATATCATCACCTACCACGAAGCTAGGGTTGCGAAGGTTGGACAGTGGCACCGTAAAAATGAATGACATGTTGTTTTCGACTGGTCGCCTTGGTGATCAACCGTGTACCTCTTCGAACAGCGCATTGTTTTATTCGAGTAGGCTCACCAAACAACCACTACTTTCCATGCCCAATGGTGTTAGTGCAGTACAATCCCCTGGGTTCATTGGATGAATCACGTTCAGCACAAACTTTGAGCATGTGTTGACAATCCATTTCACCTGATTTGATGTCATCAAGTTTGTGGTGTTGATGTGGTTATTTCTGCTGATGATGAACTTCATCCCATTCTTTGTGAATTTGTACTCTTGAGCTCTTTGGTGGTAATGAACATCACGATCGTATAAGAACGGATTCCCAAAAATCACTTGATAGATATCGATGGGAATAATATCGCATTGAACCTCATCGATTGAACGAACAGATGTTGCAAACTTTAGTGTACATTGACTCGTGATCTGCTGGCTCATGTCGGAAGTGAATTATCCCAGAGGATATGGTCAAGGATGATTAGTCATTTTCAGACCAAGTCATCGTACCAACCCGGCGGAAATTAGAATCTTTTGACTTCCGGTCGAAGATGGTTGCGACCATCTTGTGCTTCACCTGTATGTTAATGGTGAATAATTCCTCTGTCGGGTTGTGGTCGATTGATAAACATGAGCCCATCTCCTTTGGCATGGCCATCAGAGACAAGGTCGTGTCCGCCTTTTCGACCGAATCCAACTGGACGATTTCCTCTGCGAGCAAAACAAAAGTAACTATGGCTATTCGTGTTCTTGGCTCATTTCTTCTTGTTCTTTCTGGTCGTAGTTCAGGATGAAATTTGTAACACTTCTCCTTTGTGTGCTCAACAACCTGACAATATTCACAAGTGTTACCCATACTGTGGGTACCCTTTCTGGAGCTCAGCTTTTCTGCGGTCGAAATCTCCCTCACGTTCTTGTTGTTGCGGGTCTTATTCTTCTTCTCAATCACCAAAGTGGTTGTGCTCGCTGTCGAGATGTCGTGAACGCCAAATAGACTCAATTTTGTACTGATCATTTTCTGCAGTCCAACCATGTATTTTCTGAATGTCTAGCTGTTGGAAAGTGAGATGCCAAGGACAATCGTTTGTCTCCGAAATTCCGTTGTGTAGTCTTGGACGGTCTAGTTGCACTGTTGATACAACCGGTGCCACTGATCCCATATCTCTTCAAGATACTCCATCGGGTAGAACTCTTGTCATATGAGTCGTTTGAATTGTCTCCATGCAAGGCCGTTTGCTTCCCCACTGGAGACAAGAGCCTTCCACCACGTTTTGGCGTGGTCTTTCATTTTCAATGGTGCGAACTTGACCTTTTGAGCGCTATTGAAACATCGTAGATCGAAGTAGATTTCAAACTGTTCGATTCATGAATCCAACTTTTCGGTATCGATCGCCCCATCATATATGGGTATGTCGACCTTAGCTTCGACCTTAAAGGATTCGATAGCTAAGGATGATGTGTTGGCGAGGTCGTCGGCCTCGAAGTCGTTCATGTCGTTGTTGTCTACTGGCCTGCGTGAGTTGTTCCCAATCCTCACACCAGTTGTCTTTGCCTTCGAAGCATAATCTTTAGGAGGCAAAGTCATAGCCTGCTGCTTAATCCATACGAGCAAGTCAACTTGAGCGGAGGTTCCTTCAGACATGGTTGAGGACGTGACCATCGGTGCCTTCGAATGTTTGCCTTTGGTAATGGAAAGTTCTTGTGGAATCTCGCCGGATTTTTCGTAATCAAGACGAGTCTTCACCATTCACAGGACAGGATAGTGCTCTGATATCAACTTGATCCGATTGAGTACCAAACCCAATTGGATGTAAAAAAAATTAGATTTTACTCGAAAGACAAAACCTAGGTGGTCGAACACAGGTTTAAAGGAAAAGTACAACTCTTTATTTAAAAGAGGAATTTGTACAAGTCGATAATTTATCGCCCTCGATCCTTGTCTATCCTTCTTTTCTGAATTCCATGATTTGTCTAGCCTATTACAAGGTACTTATAGACAACTGCTTGAAAACGTATCGGACTCGACTATATCTTGATAACCAAGTCTTAGTCGAAGTCTATATCGGATCAGACTCGATTACATATTGTATTGGATTCAATCGACCAATTACAACCAACTACAATCGACCAAGTCTATACCGTACTCGTATACAGACAACCGACCAAGTCATATTGTACTCGTATACAGACAACCGACCAAGTCTGAATCATCTAGTATTATTAAACCGAGATCGTCCCGGATCATGGCATAGTTTTGTCGATCCAGCAATCTTGGCCCGACTAGTGATCATGTTTTTGTTGATCTGAGATCGTCCCAACTCAATGTAGCAATTAGCAAATGAACTGGGTTGAGGTCATTGGAACGTATATACCATTTGATTCAGAACCAAACAAATTTAACAGATGAACTAATATTCCAATGCTACTGCAATTACTGACCATAGCAATGCAAATAAACAGTTTAGTCTGATAAGAAAAAGATGAGGTAAGTTGATATATAAAAGTAGTAATTTATATTGCAGTAATTAACCTCCTGTAGTCTCTCAGCAGTCAGTTAAATTACTTGTAAGAAACCAGGCTGCTCCATCCAAAAACTTGCAAATATTTATGAGCTTTTTATTATGCCCTTAATTTGAGCTACTCCCAGTACTACATGCTGCAATTTTCAGACTTTTGCTTCATCTTATCAAGTTTCTTGACCGAATAATTTGCTGAAAAAACATGAGCATCTTAACACTCTTGTACCTACCAATCGGTAACTGACTCCTCGAGTTACTGCACAAAATATATTATATTTGATTATGTAATGGACGGTTTTTATTGAGTGTTCTAAATATCTTAAAAATTAAAAAATACATATAATACTGGTTTTTTATCAAAAAATTAACTATAACAATTATTGTTTAATCCAATGAATAAAAATACATCCAATAAAAATACAGTAGCTCCAATGGGTAAATATCTACCTAAGGCTTTTCTTGTTTTTTTGCCGATCTCTCTTAAGACACGTTAGATAAGATATACAATTACGAAACACAGATTTAGGACATCTCAGTTAAAATGACAACTTGAGCAGTGCTTGTTTTGGCCGAAAATACTTGCCATTGAATTCTTCGTATGCTGATCTCAGGTCTACAAGTTTTGACCTAGTTTTGTGAAGCTAACAAATCCAAAAATACCCCAGAACTACTGTAGTGTACTTTAAAAAATAATATTAATCATAAAACACGAAAATTTAAGTCTCAATCGTTAAGTTGATAATTGATATTAATACTCTGATTATTTAACCTTCCTCACCGTGTTGCTCTCATTGAGATTACTCAGTCATCCCTCAATCCTCTATCCAGATCGCCAAATGAACCAGGGGATTAATGTCAATCATCAAATTAACGATAAAGAATTGACGACAATGTCTTTTTTGGATGCTATTTTTTAAATAAACCAATTATAAATTTTCTAATAATCAATTTTTCATAAAAAAAGATTGCTAAAAGGTGAAACTGTAAACAATGGCAAATTTGTTGATCCATGTCACTGTGTCGTTACGTAGATGTGATGCCATGCATATTGCTGTACGTAGCCGACCCGGACACCAAACTCGACGAGGATTCCGGTAAGAGCGCCATGGATTCTGTGGAGATGAGTTCTTGTAGCCTATCCAGACACGGACACGAACCCGAACGAGAACCTCCATGAGGAATCCGAAAGATCTAACGGCCAGCAATCTTTGGAAGAAACCGAATCGGACCCAGAGACCGTCCACATGTCCACCGAAAACCCCTTCGCCTCCATCTATAAATACGAGGCAGTCGCCAACCCTCCTCTCCTCAAATCAAACACACAAAACTTGAAACGCTAAGTGATCAATCCGATGGCTTCTTCCACAACAAGCAATTCCAAGAGCGAGGCCGAGGCGAAGGTGGCGGAGGAGGAGGTTGCCACTGAGATGGTAACACTGAGGAGCTCGGATGGGGTGTTGTTCGAGGTGCCGATGTCAGCGATGAGGGAGGCGGAGACCATCAAGAACATGATAGATGACAACTGCGCCACCGGCATCATCCCGCTTCCCAACGTCGACGGCCCCATCCTCGCTAAGGTCACCGAATATTGCATCCGCCACGCCAAAGACAGCACCTCCACCGACGACCTCAAGCGCTTTGATGACGATTTCATTAATGTCGACTTGAACACGCTCTACGACCTCCTCATGGTAACTTACGCACACTGCTTCTTCGCTTGCATGACGGGAAAATTGCAAAGTATTTGATTCTAATGTATTGGTGAATGATTTTGTAGGCTGCCAACTACATGAGCATCCAAAGCCTTCTGGAGCTAGCGTGTAAGTCAGTGGCCGATCAGATAAGAGGAAAAACCCCCGAGGAGATCCGCAACCATTTCCACATTGTCAATGACTTCACCGAGGAGGAAGAAGAGGAGATTCGGAGGGAGAACTCTTGGGCTTTCAATGACTGAGCAAACAACAACTAATTCATTAGTCTAGAGTTTCCACCATGCATTTTTAATTTGTGGTTAGGAGTCGTATGTCTGTTAACTTCCTTTGGTGGCTGTTGTTTAATAGAGTCTTATACCTGTATTTTGTTCCTTTGTGCATGTTTAATCTAATTGTTGTTGCGGCCAAAACAAATGGCGATGATATGTACAAATCAAATCAAACTTCGGATTCCAATTTAAAACCAACCTGAAGTTTAATTTCTTGGTTTTCGAGTTAAAAGCTTTTGAGAAGACCTCACTATCTCTCTTTCTCAAAGAACAAACCTCCCATTAAATATATTTTCATTTTTTTCACATAAATAAATGAAGCTTTAAAAATGCAAACTACTGCAATGAGTTGTTGCACACCATTAAATTAAATTAAAAAATTAAAAATGTAATCTTAACTTGTAAGATTACTGAACATAACATACATGTTTGCAAGAAAGAGGACTAAACGTAACACTGTATGCAAAAATGAAAAAAAAAATATATGTAGGATAGGGATGGCAACCTAGATAGAGCAGTAAATAGTCCTAAAACTTTTGGTTAAATCCGATTTTGCACGAATAAAATAAACACTTTTTCCAGTCAAACTCAAATTATATCTTCGAGTTTTATTCAGACCGAATTTCAACTTGACTTTGAGTTTGAACTTTAAATTGATCGAACTTGAACTTAAAGTCAAGCTTGACTCGATCAAGTTTGGCTTGTTGGCAACTCCTCCTGCTGCACTTTCAAAACTGGTCATTTTTTCAAAACGGTTGAACTAAAGGTTTTTTTTTCATTTTTAATGAGTTATTTATATATAAAAAAGAAACAACACATCAAAATAACTCTAATTATGCAATATTGTTATCAACTCTTACAAATAATAATATCTATTATGTTAATAATACACATGACACCCCACTCCGTAACCTACCTCTAACTCTCCTATGCACACTCCAACATAATACTAGAAGTAAACACACATAAAATAGAGATGATAGATAATTGAATGCACAATATTCTTTTGTATAGACATACTCTAATTTTTAAGGTGCACATGTGACATCACTACATGCAAGCACGGAGGAGACGTCAGAGTCCAGCAATTAACATCTTCACATCTTACATGCAAACCCACTCGATCAAACCTACATATAGGCGAGGTGTAAGTTGGGTCGGGCGTTGTCGGGCTGACCCAAAACACGATATTTTGGCTTCGCACGCGGCACGGCCTGACACGAACACTAACGAGCTGTGCCGGCCCAGCATAGGTACTGACCGGGCCACAAAACTCGGCCCAACTAGCGGCATGGCACGGTAACACGGGCCATGCTCGAGCTAACCCGGCATGGCACGGTGTGGGCGCTGGACGCGAGGAATGGGCGGAAATTTTTGGAATTTGAATTCACGGCCGGATTTCTCACACACAGATGCAATCAACGGTCGGATTTCACACACGCGGCACGGCATGACACGTGAGCAATGGTCTGATTTTGAATGAACATTTGGATTTTTGCCACGCATGCACAATCAACGTCGGATTTCGAGCGTAGGCGCAGTGAAGGCAACGGTCGGATTTTTTGGTATAAATACCCCCAAACACACAAAATTCACAACTCATTTCAATTTATCATGTTTCACTTAAATTTCTCACTCTTTCTAATACATACTCTCATTCTTACAATCTTACTCAGTTAATCCACTGTTTTTTATTTTAGAAATTTTTTATTTTTAAAAAAACATTTTTTTCTTGCTGAAAAGAGTAATTTTTTTTAAAAAGCTATTTTCTGTTTTTAAAAATTTGGATTTACTCTCTAAAAATAATATTTGCACTCAAAAAAATTTTTTTTGTCTCTACAAATTGTTTTCCCCCTAAAAGTTATTTTTGCACTCTAAAAACTATTTTTTCTCTCTTAAAAAATTATTTTTGCTACTATATGGATTTCAACACTATTGATTTCGAGAATTTCAGTGTCGACAAAATTGATATTGAGAATTTTGGTGCCGTTGAGGGGACCGTCGAACCTAATCGGATGTCATCTCCTCTAACGACGGGCTCTACCTCTGCGCTATCAATGGCATCAAGCTCAGTAGGGAGCAATCAGAATGCTGGCAGTATTTTGATTCATCTGAGTCTGTCGACCCGAGTGGAAGAAAGGTACAAGCTACTACTTGTAAATATTGCAAAACAATCTTATGAGTTGCATCTGCAGGTGGGACCGGACATTTAATCATCATGGAAAGAGTTGCCCTAAGAAACAATTATGCCCTTATGGTCAGTAAACACAATTAAGTTTTGGCTCTCATGTCATTGTAAGTATGTGGAGCTATAACCCCATAGTGATTAGGGAAGAACTCGCTAAATTTTTTTGTTTCTGAAGATTTGCCAATTAGGATAGGTGAAAATTTAGTTTTTGAAAATATGATTCAAAGAGAATTTTGTCCTCATTTTAAAAAAGTGAGTAGAACCATTACTAGAAGTAATATTTTAGCATATTATGAAAAAATAAATAGAAATAATAAAAGAAAATTTTTCAAAAATAACATTTTCTTTTGCACTTACATCTTATATTTGGTTCTCCAACCATAAAAAATGGATTATCTTAGTGTAATTGCACATTATTTAGATGATAAGTACAGTTTAAATAAAAAAGTTATATGTTTTAAATTAATAGATGTTGCATATACTCCCGAGTCTATCGCCGATCGTATATTAAATGTAGTTAGCAAATATAAGATAAAAAATTCGTATTGTTTCTATTACTCTTGATAATGCTTCAGCCAATACGAAGGTTATGAATATATTAACTCCAGTACTTGAGTCAAATATTAGAGGGTATATTCTCTATCAAAGGTGCATTTGACACATCATTAACCTTATCATTCAAGTAGATATGAAAGAAATGACCAAACCTTTAGATATTATTCATTCGGCGATTATATACATTACTTCCTCAAATATATTCGTCATCGAGTTTAAGAATTACTGCAAGGTCAACAACATCAAGCCTAGAAAATTTTTCACCGACATAAAGGTAAGGTGGAATTCCACTTATCTCATGTTAAAAAAGTACTCCCATACGAAATCTTTTAACTTTATTTATTAATGTTTGATTAAATAGTGAGTTTCTTTCTGAGTATATTTGGTGTATTGCTGAGAGATTTTACAATTTTTCAGAGTTATTTTATGATTCTATTAAAATATTGCATGGTATTTATTATCCTATATTTTGTTTAGTTTTGCATCATCTTTTTGGTATTACAAAATTATTTGAATTATATAGAACAGACTCTGATTTTTTTTGTTGGCGTACAAAAAATGGAAGTTTTTTTAAAAATATTTTACATGCATTTCACATCTTTTATTTTAGATCAAAGACTAAAATTAATTGGTTTACAATCTTCTTTGGAGAAATTAGGTTTTGCCTTAAACATGATTATTCTAAAAATTATTCATATATTGCTAATGAAATTTTTCAAGTTTTTCGTATGTATGAATCTAAATTTGTCAGTGCACACCGAAAACCAATGTCATCGGTGTTGCAAAAACCGGAGACGCAGAGGAAGGTTGGCGGTTTGCTATGGAAGACGCTACGCAGAGGCGGAGGCGGATTATCTTCACAGAGTTCTAGCCAAAACCAAGCGCCTTCATCACCATCAACTATGAGTTCACAAGTGGAACTCAACCATTATCTCGGTATTGATTATTCCATAGATTCTAAATTTGTAAATGATCTTGACAACTCTAACAATGTTCTCTTGTGATGGAAAAACAACCAATGACAATATCCTGTGTTGTCTCAGTTGGCACGAGATGTCTTGATTGTTCCGGTATCAACAGTTTTTTCTAAATCAACTTTCAGTATGGCTGGAAGAATAGATGAAGACAAATGATCATGCTTAAAACCAGAGATGGTGGAGACAATCACCTACCTTAAAGACAAGGAAAACACTGCCATTAGGAAACAACATAATTTGGAGGACATCGAGTTCATTGGCGAGTTAGAATGACTTAATATTAATTCGGAATAATTTATAATTAGTTACTATACTCTTTTTTCTTCACTAAGATTTTATCCTATTAGATTTTACTTAGTAAGATTTTTAATGAAACAATAACATTTTCATATAAGTAACAAAATTATTCTCATATTTATTATTAAGGTTAATTCTCATTTATGATTTTTCATAAATTTCTAAAACTTGTTTGCAATTTTTATTCTCATTTATGATTTTTTTAAATTTCTACAAATTTGTTTGAATTTTCTACGACATTTTAATCTTTTTTGTATTTTTTAGTTACCGTTATACACCAAATATTTTTGTCAATTTTATAAATATTTTTTGTTTTTTCACTATTTTTCAGATATTTAATTATTAAATAAATTTAATGCATTAAAAATTAAAAATTAATTTTTAAACTCTAAACAGGGTGCGACGGGCTCAGCACGCACTACAGTCCACGAGTTATCGGGCCGTGTCGAGCCTCTCTGTCAAGCAAATGGGTCGGCCCGGCCCGACACGACAGTCTGCAGGCCTGTTTTGCACCTCTAGGCTACAGCCGTCCTTACGTTTCATGCCATGCACGTAAGGATGAGATATTTCGGTCGGGAGCGCCATGGATTCCGTCGAGATGAGTTCTGGTACGCCATACGGACACCAAGCCGAAAGAAAGCCTCGATGAGGAATCCGAAAGAGCCACGTGTAAACCCCCTCGCCTCCGTATATAAAAACGAGGCCGGCGCCAACCCAAAACCCAAAACGCTAAGCAGGCTATCATCCAATTGCTTCTTCCGTGATGGGTAATTCCAATTCCAAGAGCGTGGAGGTGGCGGAGGATGATTGATAACGTGACACTGAGGAGCTCGGATGGGGAGTTGTTCGAGGTGCCGATGTCAGCGATGAGGGAGGCGGAGACCATCAAGAACATGGTAGATGATGATCGCTCCACTGACATCATCCCATTTCCCAACATCGAGAGCTCCATCCTCACTAAGGTCATCGAGTATTGCATCCGCCACACCGAACCCAACACCAACGACATCGCCGCCGCCGCCGAGCTCAAGCTCTTCGACAAAAACTTCGTCCACGTCGACCAGTACACCCTCTCCAACCTCATGCTTGTGAGTTGTAACTTATGCACTCCCCTTTTTTAACTGAAAAGTATCGCTTATAATGGGTTGGTGAGTGATTTTGCAGGCTGCCCACCACATGAGGATCCAAAGCCTTCTGCACTTGACGTGCAAGACAGTAGCTGACAAGATAAAAGACAAAACCGTAGAAGAGATGCGTAGCTACTTTCACGTCATCAATGACTTCACCAAGGAGGAAGACGAGGATGTCCGTAGGGAGAACTCCTGGGCTTTTGAGTGAGCAAGCAAGTAGAGTTATATAATGATATTGATGCATAGTCGGTGTTCATTAGTATTACTGATTTGGTGTGTTTCGTACTAACTATTTTGTAACTTACTTTGTGTTTTTTTTGGAAAATAATTTGTTCTGTTGACAATATATTAAATTATTCTTTAAATTGAAGTATAAATAAGTTGTCTGTCTTTTTTCAACAACTTAAATTTTTGATGTGTAAAAAAGTATTGTTTACGTCAAATTAATAATTAATGGTCAAATGGAGTAATAACTACAAGAATATTTTAAAAACTATAATCTCATATTTGATCCTCCTTATAATCAAAAATTCAAGTTGGTAAGCATAGTAGAAACTCAATGCATTCTTGCAGCACTAAGTAGATAGAGTTAATTCAAGAAGGGCCCATACAATTAATGGTCAAGGCAAAATAATACTTTCCCAGATTCAGGTGTGGCAACAAACTATGCATGGTACAAACTGAAACTACAATTACTATTCCTAAATTAGATAGGCCAATGCATAGAAGAAAGACTGATATTGTACATCGAATCTCGACTACACGAAAGGCCATAGATACTGTAGGAAGTAATGAAACTGGTACAGCTCTACAAACCATCAGGTTGACAACTAATAACTGTAATGGTGGTGTTGTTACGAAAGGCCTCCTGCAAAGAAGAAAAGGAGCAAGCATAACATAGAACTTTAATTAAGTGCACACGGTGTCTTTGCTTACTCATGTCGAAAAAGAGGTTACCTCTGGTGTTCCCATCAGTAACAAAATCCTTCTGCAGAACACACAGTTTTGGAGTTAATATTTCAATGAGGCCAAAGAACCCTATACTTCACACGCTGTATTTTCAGTTTACCAGCATCCAAGTACCATTAATCTCATGTCTCACTGGATGCTACCAAAATTAGCACGGCCACTACTTGAAACCGCTAAAACAGTGCCCTCAAGCAATCTAGTTAGATTCGCAACCCACAATGGCTCGAAAACCAAATCAGATCCTATGTATCAATCTGTAGCATCCATTCACCCTGTGAACGCTTTTAGTCACTGTTAATTTGTCAAAACTACAAACAAAGAAAAGAACATTGCAGGTATTTCGTTGCGACGTGTAAGAAATGAGCGCAGAATCACAGCAACTCCCAAGAATTCTCTATGAAAACTAACAAAAAGAACTCCAAAAGTGCACCTAGAAATACCCTATTTACGACAAGAGTTCCCGACATAACTTGATAACAATTGGATTATAATCACAATTCAATCTTGTAAGAATCCAGAAAACATCTAGAGTGAGCAGTTCTTTATCATAGTTTGCAAGAAACCACAACAATATTCCACGGATAAGAACAAGAATTGTGCCTGAAGATATAATTTCTACCAATGTTTCTTGAGGTACATTACAATTTACAGAGAAAGTGACATCCTTCTTTAATTGGACAGTTCATGCTTGCTATCAAGAGAGGAAAACTTCGACTCAGTAAAAATGGCAATACAACGAATCACTAGTTTGTTCCATCCCCATTCAATTCAGTACAAATGCCAAGAACACATTCAAACAATCACTAGTTTCCATCCCCCAATCGATTCAGCACAAGTGTCAAGAACCCATTCAAAGAATAACTAGTTCCCATCACCTTTCGATTCAGAACAAAAAATGTCAAAAACCCACTCAAAAGAACTAAAATTTCTAAAGAATTACTAGTTTTAGTTTCCATCTCCAATCCCCAAGGCACAACAACACATACCATGGTCTTGTCGAGATAGTACTCGTACGTGCGCACTAGCAGCAGCTCGAAGAGGAAAAAGGAGGTGGGGTAAAATTGCTGAAACGCCCCTCAACTATTCCACCTTATGCAATTAAGCCCTCTTGCCTAAATTGTGCTTAATCAAGTGAGTCACTCTACAATTTACTTGAACCTTGTATAATTAGAACCAACATTTTAAATAGCCCGCTATTGCTCCATAATAGCATTTCTGAACATAAAACATAACGCAATTGAATAAAATTATGTAAATACATCTACAAACCGCTATATGGATCGTGAAATTCGCTATTCTCATAGCCGCAATAGTGATGCAATTGTCTTCTATATCACATAAGTCAATTTCTTTTAAATTTCTAAAATATTTCTTGTATTTTCTTAATGCTCTTCTTCAATTCTCATATTTGTTATATTAAAATTTAATTAATTTGGCTCATACTAATATCAAATACCAATTAAATCCTAAACACCTCCCCAAATTCTTATAATGGTACAAATAATTTTTCTCTTATAATTTCTATGACTCATCTATATAATAACAACATGTACCAATAAGTTTTAGTATACTTCATATATCTTACATGATTACATTTTATAATCATGTTTAATTGATATGTTTTGAAAGTTATACTAAAACTTTGAATTTGTAACTATCCAAAATCTTACAGTGATGTGAAAATTTTAATTTCTAACTATCCTAAACTCTAGAGTGAAGCGTAAAATTAAATTTTTACAATTCTAAACTCTAAGATGAATCAAAAAATTAAATTTCTACAGTTCTAAACTCTAGACGAAGTGAAAAAAATAAATTTCTATATGTCCTAAATTAAATTCTAGGTTGAAGCAAAAAAAATTAAAGTTCTTTTCATAAACTTTAGGGTATTGTAAAAAATTAAATTTCTCTACCATCTATGAATTAACAAAATTTTACTAGAAAAAAAATCAGCGAGACCTTACTTCTTTTCTTTTTCTTTCCTTATCTTTTTCTTTTTTTTTTCCATTGGGTGAGATTTTTGGGTTTCAGATGAATAAAGTAATATTAGATCACTTTATATACAGGTTTTAGTTGTCGAATGATTGCACTACTAAATATGTGTATGATTTTAATTATTTTATGATGTGTGACTAAATTTGGTGTGACAGTGGGTTGGATTAGTATGACAAAATTCTTTTAGTGAGGTCGTAAGTCGGTCTGGGCCAACGAAGCCAATTTTTCCCCAAAAATCTAATTATGAAATTTGATTTTATTAATGGGCTATTTAAAAAAAAATTCTTCACTTCACCCACCATCACAACGAAGCCCTCCAACCCCCACCCTCCCCCCTCGCCGGCGATGAGCGGCGGTAAGCAGCTCTGCGACGCGCTAACTGGCCTCGGGTACGACGGCGAGGACCCGCTAGATCCGGACAGCCTGGAATGGCCGTTCCAGCACGACGAGGCGCGGCGGCTTATGGGGTGGATCTGCTCCCGCCTCCGACCCGGCAACGTCCTCTCCGCCTCCGACCTCGCCGGGTCTCCCCCGCTCCGTCGAGCCCTCCAGTTCTTTCGAATTTTCTTTTTTTGTTGTTCGGGGGTGTTTTGGTAAATTTCCTTACTGTGATATATGATTGAGGAGGGGCTTGGATGTAAATTTTGGGAGGGTCAGGGGGCTGATTGCACTCTGGAGTGTTGTGAGGTTGGGGGTTGGTTGCAAACACTGGAGAAGAGAAGGGCTTAGATGGAAAAAAATCATAGGCATGCATGTGGTATAGTGATCAATGTGTTCATCATTTACAATCTTTTTTTGTTAATTAATAAAACTTGTACAAAATTTGATTGGAGATGCAGATCGAGGATTGATGGGTGCTGATCAAGGTAGATTTGGATTTGATGAGCTATCAATGGTGAAAATTAGTTCATGTAGAGTCTTTCCACTTCATGCGTAATAAGCTAAGACTGCGCCGAATTAGCATTCCTGAAGACGAAGACTATTCACAACAATGCGCGAAAACGCGCGTGCACACATTGTGTCAAAGTTGTATGCAAATAATATTTCTTGCTCCATCTTTCGATCTTAGGACATTGATTGAATATTTCGAATAACAATGGCGCTTCTAATATCAACTAATTGAACTTGTGGCACTATTTCAAACGCTCATCTGTAAAGCTTCCTGAAAGATTTGGATTAGTTGTTAAGCTTTTTCAGGCTCTCTGGATGCTAATCAGTTGCCTGATGCTGCCATGCACTTGTTGCGCTGCAGGTATGAGCAACTTGAGCAAGAAGGGAAGCTTTTGGAGGTATATATAAAGCCTTTAGCTTCTTTTGTGCAGCAATGAATTGGCTTTTGACTCACCTCTAATGGCTACTTAGCCAGTGAGCTTGTTGGGGGGCCATGTTTTTACTACTGATCATTTCGAAGTAAAATGGATGAAAATGATCTTGTCAACGTACATGTGAGACATCATGCTACTAATCCGAGTACTATTTTCAGGGAGAAGACTTGGACTTTGCTGTCGATAGCATTTCAGCCTTCTCAGGCAACCGGGAGAAACAGGAAGCTATATTTTTATCAGAAGAAAGACTTGAAGACATTCGGTATGCCATGTTGTTCTCATTTGATTTTTTTTATAACTGGTTGCAATAGCATTCTGTTTCTCTTGCATTAATTTTTGGAATTGCATTTTTCCCTTTTTCCTTTCTGTGCCCAACGCTTCCGCAATTAGCAGAATTTGATGAAGCTACAATATAGCAACTCAGTGTTAAGGCATCACCTTTCTTGTCTATTCTTTCTTGAAAGAGTGGTCTCACTTGGGTTTCCTCTTCTTTATTTTATCTTCTTGCGTAGGTTTTGCAGTAGGTGTGCTGTAATTCATTTGACTTTACAAGAGTAATTACAATGGAACCGTTGTCTAAAATGCTCACTTCAGTAACATTTATCCTAACGTTGTGTTTTGCTTGACTATTGGATAGTTCAATGAGTAATAGTCCATGAGTTTGCTTCATGTTATCACTGGATCTCATCTTTTTGGTTTATTTTTTATGTTCCATTGACAAAGAATTTTCGGTTTATTTCTTCTAGAGAGGCAAAGCTGGCATTTAATGCTGAAGTATCTGAATTGCAAAAGCAGCTTGCTTCTCTAGAATCGCAGCTTGATTTTCTTTCAGCACAAACCACCATCATTACCCGGGGAAAAAAGGCCCGTACATCTGCTAAAACTCTCTCTAATGGAAAACTTACAAGACTAGATGACGTGATTGCTAAAAGAAATTTAGAGGTAAATGCTTTTGTTGGTCAACTTACACATACCATGCTTAATTCTGTTTCTTTCTGTAATTTTCATTGGATTATTGGAAAGTTGTACGGATTTACATGTCACATTAGAGCAGGATGTTCACGTCTGGCTTTATGGTCTTCCATCCATAGTCTATGGTTTTTAATCCATGGGAGCATGATGATTATGGCCGAATATGAATAACTAGACAGTTCATTTTCACAGACTTATACTCAATTTCAGTTTTGTGTCGTTCTCTGCTATTTTATGGAATTTGTTTGTTGCCTTTATGGACAGTGCACATTTATGAGATAATATTAGATATATTCATAACAGTATGGATTTTTCCCTCTGACAGTTGGATTTGCCTTTACTTTCTTTCAGATGAATGCAATTCTTGGAAAACTTGCTGCTACTACCCAGGAGCTGTCTTATTATCATTCAGAAGCTGGTAACTCTTTGTCCTTTCAATGTAAAACTGTTATTCCTCTTATCAGTTTGCATTTACATGCGTTGGTGCCATCATTTTAACTGTAGCATGCTTCTCATCTTATCTAATTAATGATTATTTTCATGTCATGATTGATCCATTGGATGCATTATGTCTTGTTCTGTGCAGATAGTGGGATATACCTATCATACTGTGACTTACAGTCTTATGTAATCAGTCACTTGGCTTGTACCAAGGAACTAAACAAGTGGTTCTCTAAGAAGTTTGAAAAGGTTCCTTTTATTCATGATCTTGTTATTTCGTCTTAACTGATTTTATGTTAAAGAAGCATGAATATATTTAAGATATTTTTCTTTTCTATCTGACTCTAGGGGTCATAATAGTTCAGTTTCACACTCATAAAGCAAATTTCGAGATAGCCATTCTCAGTTCGCAAAAAACAAAAAGGAGTATGCAGTCCTAAGTTACGTAAGAGTTCACCTGATGCATCTTAACCCCCATGTTAGGCTAAATGACCATGATTTACATTTTCTGATGACTCTGTTAACATGTTAGGTTCACATGTGAATTGATAAACTGAACTCAAATTCCTTGTTTTGCTTATTTTGCAATTTGCACCAGGCAATAATAACTACTAATTTAACATAGTCATTTATTTGTTGATCAGATAGTTTACTGTGCATATTATAGTAACATGATAAATTACCATAGTACATGATTTGTTGCACCATCATAATTTATATGGAAAATTAATAACTAACTGGAAAATTATGATAGATTATCATGTAAAACGAACAACTACTATCATGTGCAGACTAAGCCAAAATATATGTATGTTTATTTAGGCAAAATTGTATTAGAGACCCCTCTTTATCACATTTTGTGCACTCAACCTCCCTTGACTTAAAATTGAAGTACATAAATCTCTATACCACTTGGACTGGTACAATCAGGCCCCTCCATCTAATTCTTTGTTAATTCTATTAATACATCAAGTCACTGATATGTGAGTTTAAACTATTGGACTGACATATATGTGAATCTAAACTATTGAACTGACATGTGGACACACTTGGTAGTGACTACTACCTTAAAAAAATTAACAACGAGTAGGATAGAGGAGCATGATTGCATCGGTTCAAATAGAAGAATTTATATGCTCTAATTTCAAAGAGAGGAGTTTGATTGCATAAAATATAGAAGTAGAGGAGTTTTGGTGCAATTTTGCCTTTGTACTATTTAGTGAGAACTGTGATTGTATTATCTACTTGCTGCCAAACACTTTCAATATCTTCTGTTTCGATCTGCTATGTTTATACTATTCTTTGTCTTGGTGGACTGTTGCAAACCTGTAATGCTGCATGTATCTAAAAGATCCAAATAGCAAGATGTCATCCTTGGTGTTACATTTTATTTGTATATTACCAATCTTGTCTAAGTTAGTTTTTTTTTCATAAAGCAGGGACCTTTGCACCTTGTTGCCAGGGAGGATGAGTCAAAATATTCATGGGCAAGCATTAATCAGATTTCTGATTACTTGGTAAGAGGTGAGGATTTTTTTATTGGCTTATTATTTTATCTTGTTGATTAACATGCATTAAAATTCTTATGTACATTATCTCCATACATTTCACATATGCACTTTCTTCTTGTGCCAATAGAGAAGCAGATAAATATGATGATAGCGCCCCCGCCACCCCACCCCTACCCCTACCCCTACCCCTACCCCCCTTATTCTAAAACCCCCTGAAAATCCTGTTTATCTTGTTTGTTTTCTAATTTCTTTTCATGATATTTCTTTAATACCCATTATTTAAGTTGAGGTCAAGTTATGAAAAGGCCTATAAATCATTTTTTATGTCTTTGCACTTTTTCTAAAAAAAAAAAGGATATTTTGCATAATTTACTCTTGTTATGTGAAAGGTTGAAAACTGTTGAATTGATTTTCTGTATATGACCAATTTAGTGCAAACTGACTGTGGTCTTCTATTTGATAGCTGATTCAGGTATAAAATTTGTGTTTAGGTAACAATATAGCCTTTCTGCTTTTGTGTCTTCCCATGCATTAGTATGTTTGGAATTTACCCATCATCACAGGCTTCTTTAGGTCGGACCAAGCTTAAGTGGCTCAAGTTTTGATAGGATTTCTAGTAGTCAGGTCCTTCCATGTTGATGTAGATAGCATGTTTAAAATTTCAACAGGAACAGAGGCTTACTTTTTTTTTTTCCTGAAGGAGTTAAAGGATCATTTTAAACAAGAGATTGATTCTTTTCTACTCTAAGGACTACAGTCCACGATTGGCCTGGTTGATTCAGTACTCAATGGCTTACCTTTTTTTAGTATCTGCATTTGGTCTTCAACATGAAGGCATATATGACTTCTGCCAAAGTTAAAGTAAAAATGATGGCCAACTCGTTGTTTTCCTGTTGTACAGGAGATTCTGAAAAATCTCATCAGTTTGTAGCTGAACTGAAGCGAATTAATTCTATGTAAGTGTCTTCAATTTTCTGGAATTTCCTTTTTTTTTTAACTTCCAGAAAAATTGCAAAGTCTGGCTGCTCTGTCACTTGTCCTGTCCCAGAGGTTCTTGATATGAATCACTTTGATAGTTCAATTTAGTCTTTCCTTTTTGAGAACATGTTAATTTTAGTATTGATTGCCTTTTTGGCATTTAGTGTTGTCTAATGCATTTTCTTTGAAGTCCAGCTTTTACTAGTTCTTCCTTCTCCCTATGGATGCCGGCCTCTTAAACTGTCAAACAACTGTTTGGACTCTGTGTGATTATTTTTGCCTGCTATTGGAGTCCCCACTTGATTACCAATGCTCATGTATCTTACCTGCACGTGTACATCTGGGCTTTTCATCCCTGTTGGTACAACAATTACCCCTAACCGACGGCCTTATTCATTTTGATCATTTTGTTTTAAGAAGTCATCATGAAACATTATTGTTAAAAGAAGCGCTGTGATAAGTTTCTTCAGGAAGCCCACACAACATTAACTCATATTTATTTGCCTTTCTCCTTTATTAAAGTGGTCTGCCCTATGTGTAGGATAATGATCTTAATGTTTAAAGCTGTATGATTATTATCTTTCAATCAAGCTACTTTGCAACCATCATCAACTTGAGAAAGAAGTGAGTCTTTTTTTCTTCTAAGGTAATTGTTGAACTGATTATTGTTCACTTTGTATACAGATTTGCTAAAAGCCATATACAATACATAGAAGCACAAGTAGCAAATGCTAAAGAGCAGGCTATGCTCTCGGTGCTGAGAACTCAATTGTCATCCCAGCAGTCTTATATTCATCAGGACATTCATTCTCTGAGGTATGTAGCACATGAGTAACAGCTCCTGGAGCTGGACTAATTTCTTTTTAAAGAGCACCAATATTGTAGTGAGGTAATGTCATCCTTAATAAGGCAGGACAAACTTTAAAAAACATGGTACTGTCCATAACGGGTCACCTTTAGAAGAAAATTTCTTGGTTCCATAATGTTGCAATTATTAGTACTTGCTTTGACTATGTGACTTAGCAAGTAAAGATTGAACGAAATCTAACAGCAAATCTTTCAAAAAGAGAAAAGAAAAAAAATCGAACAGCAAGAGCTTACTCTCTTTTTTGGGGGATCTACAAGTGTTTAGACTGTAAAAAGATTGCAAATTGCATGTTGTACTGCAATGAAGCTTTTGTATGTGTACTCTTTTGGATTCACTCATTTCATTGCTTATGGATGTGCTATTTTGGGTTCCTGTTTCATTTGCCAGGAGGATAAACTCTGAACTTGCTGGAGAACTTAAGGATCTTTCCCTTCAAATGCAGAAATTCTTATCCAAGGTATGTTGTGCACAAGAATTTGGTTTGTTAAAAACCATTTACACCCTGAAGATTTCTTTTTATGGATGCTCTGTGTGTTGTTTAAGTTGCATTTTCTTGCTGCATTTCCTGGGTAAATGTTCTGTTCTTATCATATGCTTGATCCATAAGCTGTCCCAGTCATGTGACAAGAATTAAAGCTGAAAGTGATGGGGTTTTTTCCTGTATCCCCTGGTAGTACCATGAGTTTACAAGCCATTATGCTCTAGAAGTTGCTAAGACTCATGGCTTGTTTAAGCAAATAAATAGAATGTATAAACAATGAAGCTGAAAATCACGTCTAGTTACTTGGTATGTCTATTTGAAAACTTGTATACTTCGGTGATAATTCCATTGTGTTTGTTTATAGAGGACTGCTTAATGCTTATATCTTTCCCACTGCCTAAAGCCAAGTTTCTGATGTCTTTGTCATCTGTTTAGCTATCTTATCCTATATTTGTGAGTGTTACTTTCTGTTTGCAATTTTGAAGTTGTAAAAGTTTAACTTCCATTACTGTCCTTTCTTTAGGTTATTCCACGCCTGTGTGCTGAGCTTGCTGAACTTCGAGGTGCAAATATTTTGCAAGGTGTGGTCTTGTCATGATTCGGTGAACATCAGAAGTGTTTTGCCTTATTGAGCAGATATCATGACATATTCCCAACTTTGACCTTATAGGGGATCATGATTTGAAGGTTATGCGCCAGGAATGTTACATAAACCAGCAGAAGAGGGTATGTTCCTAACACCTAGCTGTTTCAGTGCAAATTTGCCTTTCGCCAAATTAAGTAGTCATATCAATCTATCTTCTTGTTTGCAGTTCATCAATCACCTGGTCAATCAGCTTGCTGATCATCAGTTTATGAAGATAGCTTGCCAGCTCGAAAGACAGGCAGGAATATCGAGTGTCTGTTCATTGCTGAAAGCTATACAATCAGAGTTGCAGAGCTACCTATCAACTGTTCATGGTCGCCTGGTATTCCTTACTGATTTTACCTGTTAAGTTCACAACATTGTTTTGCTTATTGTCATTATTCACTTCTTTTGTGCATGCTTACAAAAATGATCATACAGTGACTGAATTTTTCATAGGACCATTATAGTTTAATTGGTCAAGCTGCATCTGAAATGCTTGAAGAAGGATCTGTGGATGATCGTGATAATTTTCTTCATGCTGTGCGGGATATCATTAGTAGTGACTCAAGTAAACAGGCTTTGCTTGTAATGGTACCAAGTATTACTACCAAAATTGAAATAATTTTTGACCCTCTTTACATTTTACATAGGTGCTCATGCAATAACACCGACATATGTTTCAGCATATGGTTTAGTTGAGCAGATATCAGAACTGCGAGATGACCTCAATTATCTTCAGCACGAACTTGAAAATGTTGTTCCACGTGAACGAAGAAGATGTATTGATGAGCTGTAAGTGGTTCTTGCACATTGTACCCTGCAACATTCTTCCTTTCAGAAATTTTAGCTATTTTTGTTTGAAGTCTTTGCAATGTTGTAGTCATAACTCATAAGATATGATTCCTAGTAACAGCATGCAAGCTTCTACCTGTCCAACAGTATAAAAATGGCACGTTATCTGATGTAGGTAGTTGACCCTCCCCTGCTGTGCATTATCAAAAGGTGGAGTGCGTTGAAGTTAAATTTACCATTATCCAACTCTTATTGATAGCATGTTAGAACTTCTATCCAATCGTTCCATAGTTTCTCCTTGTTTTGCAGATGTAGAATGATTCAGACACTAGAGCATGTTCTGTCTGAATCCCTGACAACCATGCAACCGAAATTGACACCTTGGGTACATTCTTCTCATCTACTTTTACCCTGCCCTTTCTTCTGCTTCTCTTTGTAGTCTGTTCTGTATGGAGTTACTCTCCTACGTTTCATCGCAGCCACTGATGCTAGCTCTTGAAGAATTGGAAAAGATCAACCAACAAGTCTCTGCTTGTGTTAACGAAGTAACGATGGCTAGAGACACAAAGGCTGAGGTAATCTACATCTGTTACTTCCTCACATTGTTAGAACTTTATTGCTGTTTCTATCTTCTGCCTGTGAATTCAGAAGGTAACAAGCTATGCTTCTTTTCATTTGTGTTCATCATTTCTCATAGTCCCAAATGATTTGCAGATGCTTCAACAGCCTTCACGCAATGCGCATAAGGAAAGGCAGGTGTTCATCAATTTTTTCTGCCACCCGGGACGACTCGAGTATCAAGTCAGAGAGCTGACTGCCTGTGTCAGATCTCTCCCGGAGTGAACTTCAGTTTCATAGTCCAGGTGGTAACCACAAAGTTCTTTCATAGTTTTATTCATTAGCAACTGTATATCCTCGGTGTTGCCAAAACTGAGACCTGTTTTGAACATGAGAATTCTAGAAGTTGTTTTCCATTAACTCTCGCTATATGTTTATGCTTCTACGATGTTCTTGTAGAATTCATGTGTTCCAGATATGCATGGAAGAGATTTTACCTGCTCTATCCGGTATCCTCATTTTAGTATGAGAGCATTAGCTGAAGGGCACAATATAGTGCTTCAAAAAAGGGGGAAAGTAGAGAAGAGAATTTTTTTTTGAATATACTCAGTTGTCACTGTTTGGTTCATCTTAATTTGTAACTAATTTTCTTCTTGAAAGGTGAATTCATGTTTGTTGTTGTTTTGGACATAAAAATTACATACAACTTGGGCTTATGTATAGTGTAAAATATTGCTTATATACACTGTATGATTGTAGGCTGGTATTGTATCTATTTGTAGTATTCTGAAACTATAGGAGTTTTTTTGCAAAGTTATCAATATAACCCAATTAGGGGGTGAGTATTTGGTTGATTTGGTCAGTTTTCTAAAATTTTGTAACCGAATTATTAATTTCAGTTTAGTGTTTTTATAAAAATAATATTTTGATGATGTTAATAGATAAATATATCAGTTAGTAATCCATATAGCAAAGAATATACACAATATTATTTAATGTTACTACTATACTATATTGTTTACAGTTAAAATTTAATAAAATTTCAATAATTGTAGTTGATAATTTTTATCAATATGAATATGTTGTGTATTCTTAAAATATACTAAATTTAAGTAAACAATCTAATATCTATATATTGATTTAGTTATTTTCGCTACTTTGATTTCCTAAAGTCAAAATCTGAACTGAACCGAATTAATATTTTGGTTATTTTTGTTTGATTATTCTGATTTGGCCGTTTTTTCACCCCTAGCACCAAGTCTAACCAGCACCTGTCAATAAGAGAAGTGAGGAGCCGGCTCGAGAAAATATTGCCGTGTGTGGGATCAGGTTTCCAAGCTGAGCCGAGCCAAAAGAGGGAGAGAAAAAAAAAAAATTGTTGTGGATGAGGTTTCACGCGCCGACCATGCGCCGCCCAATAAATAAACAAATACATAAAAACACACCGACACATGACACATCTTTTCTACGTGGAGGAGCCTTTAATTAATCCGAATGGTTAAGAAAAAAATGTTTTTTTAGCAATTTAGTTTTTATTTTTATGACAACCACTAGATCATTGGATCTCAAAAATTTTAGGTTGTCATATATTTTTTAAGTTGTCATAATTTATTGTCATATTCTTTTTATGTTGTCGTATTTTCTTGTTTTAAATTGTTATATTTTTTAAGTTGTCATATATTTTTAAATTGTTGTATTTTCTTATTTTAGATTGTCATATTTTTTAGATTATCGTATTTTTATTTTAAGTTTTTATTTTTTTTATTATAAATTGTCATATTTTTTTATTTTAAATTGTCACATTTTTTATTTTAAGTTGTTATATTTTTTATGTTGTTCTATGTTTTTATTTTAGATTATTTCATTTTCTTATTTTAGGTGGTTGTATTTTTTAAGTGATTGCATTTTTTCTTAAAATTTTTTTTGTATGTAGAATAACCATGCATTTAATTAATTTAGGTCCATGTTTCATGCCCCAAAATTAATTTGCAAGCAAATTAAGATTGTAAGCAAGAAAGGAATATGCCAAACGAATCTATTATGACCTATCTGTATTTTACTTGGATTACCGGCAACGCAATGTATTGTATGTAGCTAGCTTCAAGAAAGGGATCTTGAAAAGCATCCATGTGTCAAAACAAGTTCCATCCATTTGCCTTTAGAACTTACAATCATGGTCAAATGTGTCTGGCATTGAGGTAATTTTGTCCATACACAATTAAGATAGACTTTAGACCAAATAAAATTAGATAGACTTGTAAGTTGGATTACGAGAAAGATAGCTAGTAGGTCAAACTCCTCAAAGAAAGTCCAACAAAAGTTATCACCAACATATTAAGGCACAAGTTTGACAATTCTTTTCTTTTTTAAAAAAGTCAATTAAATAGTTGCTACACCAACCAATAATAATAATAATAAAGTTGAATAAGTTCATTGGACTAAAGACAAAATTGTTTGTGTATCTATTCAAAATCGTTGAACGTGGCATATGGTCTGTGGCTTCCGTATTTCCATGTTTTCACACCGAAACAGGCTTCTACACTTTCATGTTTCCATATTCACAATCGTTGACATTGGTATAGACCATGATTAAACGGATGTTTGATAAATTTGTTGTAAAATATTTTACTAATAGCAATCTTGTTGAGAGTAATCATACTCTCATTACAACTGAAATTAGAAACAAATTATGATCAAATGGTTCTAACTAGAGTCTTTTGTGCTACGATCAAACGGTAGTTGTAGAAGTTCTTTTCTTCGTGAAAGAAACAATCGAATATTTGACGTGAAACAAACCAAGAACTGTTTATATGACTTCATGGGGCCCTCAATCTCACATTTCCATCACTGAAAGCAAACAGAAGCCGCCATTAAATAAAAAAAAATGGAAACAAAAAAAGAGAATGAATTCATCACAACTCCTAATGCTTTTTTCTTTTACCTTTTTTTCTCAACAAGTCTTTTTTTTTCATGCTAAACAACAATGTAAAGAATAATCTCTGTGGTGTCACACCTAAGTCTAAACCTCTCTTCATCTGCTTGGGACAAGTAAGAACAACTACTCCCATTCCCATTCCCATTCCCATCGTTGGCAATAGTAGCAGGGGGTTTGTAGTACATTTGCGCCATATGGGGGCAATGGGAATGGAATCGTGCAGCGATGCGCACTCCCATGTCCAGCAACTCTGTGTATTTACCCATCTCTAACAATACTTACTATCAAAACTGCGAAATTTGTTAAATACCAAATTGGTAGAAAGAAACACCGAAGATGGAAACGGGAAGGAGGTTGGGGTTTTTGTGATGGTTATTGGAATGGAGAGGACTCCCAAGAAGAAGAGGGAAAGGCCATGAAAGAAAGGGGCGAGGGAGACATGTTGGGGAGGTGAAGGAATACGAGGGTATTTATAGGTGGGGGAGATATGTGGTTGTGTGTTTTTTATGGCTTCTTTTGTTGTAATTTTGTTTGGGGGTTTCATGATCCAAGGAAGGGAATGCGAAGGTGGGTGTGTGGTTTTTTGGGTTGTTGGTGAGTCCGGTTTCTCAAAGAGCACGCGGGCAGTAGTAAATAAGTTGTGTTTAACAACAAAGGAGTGAGCGAGGAGGATTTATTATAGTATTTATTTGAAAGGCATAAAAAATATACATATACATATATGGATTTGGAGATAATGGGTAGTCATATGGAGAATAGAGTTAGCAACAAATTGATCTGAAACATGATAATTTGACCTAATAAATTATGATGGGTCGTGTCGAATCAAGATTTGAAACTCTTGAGGCACATCATGGCATGGCCGTGGTTTGATGCCCAGACCACGCTCAACCGGTTCAACACGGTCCAATATGATTATATCCCATGTCCCATGAATGACTCACAGTTTGCTAGATATGACACATTTTAATATATATTTTAATACATGTGTAGTTATCATTTTAATACAACATATTTGATTTCAATATACACTTATTTAATTTCTATTCAATTAAATTATTCTCTTTTTTAGTAATGGAAAGCTATAGATAGAAATAGCGGCAAAAAGATCAACAGTTGCTTTGTCTGGGGTACGAGACTAGGGTTTCTTTATTCCTTATTGGTCTTGTTCTATGAGATATAGAGTGCATCAGAAACTAACAGTATCCACACCGTATTTTTGTTGTACCCACAAATTTAAGTTGAAATCTCATGTCTAGATTCTCTGTTCTTGTTGTCACAATATTGATCCGAGATACTGATACCAGCACCAAAAAAAAAAAAAGTTGTCCACTGTTTCCAAATTTTTTTTTATGAATAACTTAATAAAAAAAATTTCAAAACTAATCCAAAACTTTAAAAAATTTCAAAACTAACTTTGATCTCAATAGAGAGAGTCTCTTAACCAATTAGACTACAATCAATTTGTGTAACTTGTTTCCGTGGCACGATTTTATACTTCTTTCAGTCGCTAGTCCAGCTAGCAACTGAAAGCGGACGTGACACGCGAACTAGGCCAGTGATGCATTGGGTCGTGCTACATTTTCAATCGCTAGTCCAACTAACTACTAAAGATCAATCGCGCGGTCCACTTGCAACTTAAGATTAGTTTTGAAATTTTTTAAAATTTTAGATTAATTTTAAATTTTTTTTTATTGAGTTATTTGTAAAAAAAATTCACTGTTTCCGATGCTTTCATTTCTATTCTTTTTCTAAATACTAACCTAAGTTTTTAAAATGGAAGACTTCAAGTTATTAATTAGGGTTTCTGATAGGCGGCTCCACGCAAATGCTATGCCTTGCAAGGTAGGTGACAACTCCAGCTCAAAGTCCAATTGGTGTCAAATATTGTGGGGAAAATTAACCAGTACCATTCTAAAAATTTGATATTACTATAAAACACTACATGTAAATTTATATATATATATATATATCCAAAATTCATATATCAATAAACCATCAATGTCTATTATATGCTAACTAGATTCAAACCACCCATTACAAGATCAGTCAACTTCATACCCTTTATATACCCTCTCCTAAGAAAGTTTTAAACTAAATTTTTGTCACCATACTACAAAGCAGTATGAGCGTCGCTTAAGTACTCGCATAAGTAGTAAGCACTCTTTCACCACTTTAGTTTATATAAGTAATTGTAATAAATAATTTTAACACTTAAACGACTAAGCATGTGCTTAAACACTTAAGTGACCGCATAAGTGACTCAAATAAGTCCAAATGTATTGAATTATTTTTCTTTCCTCAATTTTTTTGGTTTAAATAAAATTGGAATATTTTTAACAATATTTCTTTGTAGAAATCGTTAATCTTATTTTCTTGATTTACTCGAAAAGTTATCTACAATATTATAAATACAAAATATATTTTTTTTGTTGATAAATATGTAATTCACTTACAAAATTGTACAAGTGTCTATTTATCATATAAATATTAAATAATGAGATAACTGTTCATTTATCGCTTAACACTTGCTGATACACTGATTTTTGTGCTCACATGTTGTACTTTGGTGGCTGATGCGTTACCCAGATGAAACCTAGGGATAATAAGATTATGACCTCCATTATTTTATGATGTCTAGGCATATTTCGTTCACACCGGCGTTATATCATTAATTTTTCATCTTTTTAACACAGAATATTCCATGGGAACAATCGCATAAGAGCCATGGTATTCTTATGCAAAATTTCGTAAGGGCATGTCTGGGACGATAGTTTTCTCTGTTTTTAAGAGATTATATGAATCAAATTTAGAATATATCATTTGTTAAGATAAAAAGAGTTTATTTTAAAACAAAACACACAAAAATACAACAACCTTTATCACTTATATAAATCTAAAGAATATATCATTTGTTAAGATAAAAAGAGTTTATTTTAAAACAAAACACACAAAAATACAACAACCTTTATCACTTATATAAATCTAAGTCTAAAAGATAAAAAAACAAAAGACTAGAATTAAGTATGATCCTAATTAATAAGAAAATAAATAATTCTAACAATCTTCTCTTTTATTCAAAAATCAAAATCTCATTCATGAGATAAAACACAATCCTAACAATACAAAATCTTGGTGGGATTTCGCTCACTACCGAAAATTTTCCCAACACTCAAATAGAACTAATAATTTCTATGTATTAAATAGATGTTTGTTTTTCTTTAAAATTCCTAAATTCTAAAGATAGTCCAAAAGATAAAGAAAAATTAATTCTATACTACTAACTTTTTAACTTTTTTATATACCAAAGAGATTTTTTATATGGTAAATACCTCTTGGTAGTTGCCTTTTAAATTAAATCTAATCATAATTTAAAATAAATAAATAAAAAGACTAGAACACAAAATTTTAAATTAAATCTAACTAAAAACAACTATTTTAAGTATTTTATCAAGTTGATTGACTGATTAACAATGACATACAATATTAAAAAAAACTAATAATATATACCATACTTTAAAAATTAATAACATATTATATTAAATAACAAATTCAATGACATAGAATCGATGATTAGATTTTGTTGGAAGTTATTTTTTTTTTTTCTTTTGAGAGAGATTGGAAAAATCTCAGAGAAAGATCAATTTTACTACCACACATGTGCACAACTCAAGACAGAAAATGCCATCAACAAATTCATACTTGCCAGCATCATGTCTAACCGACATTCAGACTTCACAAGAAAACATCAGACATTAATTAAGATGATCCACACAAAGTTCAGTGACTCCAACACTCAGGAATAAACCGTACTACTAGGAGTACTACTGCAAGCACGGCAAGCGCTGGCCCTTATTCATACTGGCATTGCTGTCTTATGCATCAGCAATGTGCTTCTGGATATTGTTCTGGAGCTCCTCCTTCTTGGCACCGACCACGGTGTCGACCTTCTGGCCGTTCTTGACGAACACAAAGGTCGGCATTGCCTCAACATTGTAATCCGCTGCAACAGTCTGTCATGAAAGGAAACAGCGTGAGTTCACATCACAGAGGTGACGTGTGTCACAAGGTTATGAATTTGTGCTGTCACCTTCAGCTCGTCGACATCAACCTTGAGGAAGATGGCATGAACAAACTTCTTGGCGTATTCAGCGAATACCGGGGCAATGAAGCGGCAAGGGCCACACCAGGAAGCAGTGAAGTCAATAACCACCTGTAGATCAAGTGTTCCCAAACAATCCATTAGTCACAAGAATGCGACAGGAATAACAAGCATCACGACACTGTTGAAGAGACAACAAATCAACCTAAAACTACTACTTAGAAATATCCAAATATACCATCTGCACGACCACGCGCCGCGCAACACTAGAAAACAATCAGTTACATCTGAAGAGAACTAGCTTCCCCCATCCATAGAAGTTGAAGGACTACACGACAGGGTAAGACTGCATCGATACCCCACTCTGCATCTGGAGCCCATTTCAAGATGATTCTATGAAGGCTCTCCCCTCGCAGTACGGTTCTTATAATATGTTGGTTGGTTCACGAATATCGTATCCACGACACCAAAAGATAATCTACTACGCAGAGGGCATGAACTATGCTTAAAGTTGCTAACATATCAAGACTAGTACTAGAGAAAACTCCTGATAAGCTCGGAAAGCGAATTTAACGGCAAAATTGGTCACACCAAGCTAGAACGACCTGATTGCCTTAAAGCACCTGATGATCTAAAGCAAACTTGCTACTAACACTCAATTCATCCACATTTAAGTTAGATTAACCGTTACATGGTACGCCTCGGCATATATTAGATACCATACTTCTGAAGAAATGATCTGAAATCCACCTGCATATACAGATCAAAGCCTACTTCTAGAACATTACATGCTAAATAGACATAACAATCTAAAGAAGATAACCAAGAACTCGATTTTTCTATGTTCTTACAATGTGGCATAAACCAATACAGATCTTCCCCAACGCAAGCAACAAGTTATCCTCCCCACCAAAACTTCATAAAATTTATAAATCAATAGAAAAAAATTATGCTAACATGCGTCTCCCCAAAAATCCCCACAAGTCATCCAAGAAAAAATATCCCCAAAAATCACCCACGAAAAAGAACAGAGAGATCGGGGAATCGGGGATCGTGTATACCAGCTTCTGGGACGCCTGGGCCTGCTCCAACTGGCGGTTGAAATCTTCCACGGTGTGGCACGCGATCACCTCGGCCGCCATATCTCCTCTCCTCTTCCCGGCGAGATCAAAGAAAGGACCTTTTTGCAATTAAGAAATCTCTTTGGGGGCGATTTGCTTGTTTGGCTCTTGTTGTTATCTCAGAGGGAGCCAGGGAGGACGTCGAATTTATAGGGGCGTCGGGTCGATGGTCGTGGCAAATTATCATATAACTCCCTTAAATTTTCCAGTTTTACGTTGTGGTCTCTCTGCCGACGTAAGTGCCCCCGTATGCGAATATTCCGGTGACTCTGGAAATTTCCAGAGATCCTTCCGAAGGAAGCCGTCGTGTTCAAAGGTTTCTTTGTACGTGTCACACGTTGATGCGATTAAATGTAGTTTTTTTAATCTGTTCACACTAATCATACATGATTTTTGTGCGGTTGAAGCTTAAAAAACCTTTAATTTTCTATTTTACTTAAGAGTGAGAGCACTCAAAATTCGTAGTCTCGTTGTGCCACTGTTGTGCATTCCTGATGGTTTGATGTGCACAGTTATAAAAAGTCATACTCTCAGGACCTATTTGAGTATCTTAGTATTATATAATTTTATTGTAAAATTAATGTATTTTTAAAAACTCTAGTATGAAAAACAGAGGTGTGTTTGAATAAAAAAAAATAAAGATAAAAATATCATAGTTTGCCCTCAAAATTCACTTTTTTTCGACGACCAGCGTGGGATCGACGACGACAGCAGACGGCGCGGGACGAGTGGCTCCAGAATCAACGGCGGCGGCGGGCGGTGCGGGACGAGCGACGCGGGATCGACGACAGCGGCGGGCGGCGCGGGATCGATGACAACGGCAACATCAGATGTACTACTGTCAGACTTTTTTTTGTTCAATTTAAGGCATGATACTGCAGTATCCCCTTTTTAATCCAAACGCCCATAAATACCTCAGTTTCAAAAAAAAAAAGTTTCAATATCCCTTTTTCAAAACTCTAATTTCGTAATACTTTCGTAATACTGAAATACCCAAACAAACCCTCACTGTTTCAATATATAAAGAAAGTTACTTTTCATTTTAAATGATTCACAAAATAAACACTTTATTATTCTTTTTGCTTATTTTCAAATTTTATTTAATAAAGATATTATAGTTCGCTATAATTTATTTTCCTCGCAACATTCTGTTGACCTTAATTTTTAGGATATAGTAAGTAAGTTTATATTGCGAAATAAAGAGAGTATATTACTAAGAGTACTTGTTTTACTTTTTTGATATTTATCATTTCTTTAACATTTTTCGTTTAAGATTTTATTTGTGATATAATAAAACAAGATCAAGAACTTGTCCAACCATAAAGTAGAAATTTAATGATCGAAATGAGATGATCCCACAAGAACATTCAGTACAATTTATTGGGAAAAAAAGAGATTCAATGTAAACCCATTATTATAAGAAATCATTTTTTTAGAATTTTTCGTACGGATAACACATAAAGAAATAAAAAATAGCGAAGTAGCACACAGTAGACCTAAATAACAGAAGTGACCTCGGTCGTCAGACCTGGTGGCGACTTACCTGAAAAGGCGACCAATCGCTAGACTTGTTGTCGACCAGAGGTTTCAGTCGCCAAACAGGCTGGTGACTACGGAAAGACCAACTAGTTGCCAGACGGGCTGGCGATTGGTGGATGCTATATAACGGTCAAATACGGGCCTTGGCGACTAGAGGCATACGAGCAAAAAAAAAGAAAAAGCAGAGTGAGAGAAGAAGAAAAGCAAAGGAGAAAAGGAGGAAGAGGAAGAGAAGAAAAGAAGAAGAGAAGAAAAGATACACATCCGAAAAAGGTATATATTTTTTAAATCTCTAGTGATAATTACTGTAAAGTTAATTAAATGTATTTTTGTGTAAGTTTAAAATGCAGATCTATTTTAGAAATGCGTGGAAAATATTTTAATAATTTAGATCTGTTGTAGAAGATGTAGATCTGAGGTATATGTGCTGTGTAAGTATATATTTGTTATGTAGATGTGCTATATAATTAGAGAAAATTATATTAATAATTAGTGAATCGAGAATTTAGGAAATATACATCTGCTGTCGAAAATGTGCCGAAAATTTGTGGATAATCTATATCTATTGTGCGAAACTCAAATCTGATGTGTACGTAATTTAAATATATTATGCATTTATAAATACGATGTGTATATAATTTAGATCTATTGTATAATATTATGTAAGTTTAATTTTTTTTATGGATGAGTTGTGTATTAATTAAGATTAGTAAATAATTAGATTATTTATATGTGAGATGAGAATGTAGGAATTGTAGATTAGATGTGATATGATAATCCGGTGATGGTAGATTAGATGAAATGTTAAAAAATAAAGCCGGTGACAACAAAATAAATTTGTCACACAGGTCTTAGGGCTCACCATAGAGTAATGTGCAAATTATATTAGAGATATGATAATTCATTATTGTAGACAATGTCGGAAACAATAATAGTGTATGTTTTTTACGGGGAATAAGTTATTAGAAACGGATCATATGGAGATGACCTAAGTGGTTGTTACCATACAGATATGGAATCGAATGATCTTAGTGTGGTTAATTTTGAGGATCTTAAGACCCAAATCATGGACATCTTAAATATCGACCTATCTTTATACAAAATTGTCATAGAAGCATTGGTACCTGTTGTGCAACAAATTGTTGAAAATTGTGTAAACTTAGAGGTGACAGGTCTTAGGGCTCTCTTGTTAGGGTGATAAGTCCCAATCATTGCTCGGATGACTGCATACTATATGTGACGATGCTAGACACTGTGGCGCATATCAATGTAAACATTGAACCAGCAATACAGGTACCCAAGCCTTTGATTGGAGAGAAACATATGAACATTGATCCAACCATGGCACAGGATTCTGCAAATGTCCCGAACGCAGAATTCATGGGTGGTCATTTTTGGCCTAGGGATGAGGCTTACGCCAACGAAGGTGAAGACGCGGGTCTGCAATTCTCAGGCAGCAAAGATTCGAAGGTGGACGCAGACTATGCGGATTACTCTAGCAAAGAAGAAGATTACTGTGGGATGGGATCTCCCCAATAATGACTAGATCCAAGTGGGTTTGATAATGCACGAATGCACGATGATCATAGTTCGCAGTGGGCATCAAATGAGCAAAGATTAATATTATGGCAACATTTCCGAAAAGCAAGGAGGAGACCAAACAAGGAATGATGATGTAGTGTCCATGACACTACATCGGTCTTTCAAGGTCGAAAGAGCAAATCCGTGCCTCTACATAGTAAGTGCACGGTGGAGAGATGTCGATTTTATGTTCGTGTTGCCCGGTACAAGGACAGTGACTACTTCGTTGTTTCCAGAATCACTGAACATTACTGTTCGGTTACAAGTCTCATGGAGCCACAGGAATATGTCATCCGCATTCGTGGCACATGTAATTTTGTTGAACCTTCATGGAAATCTAGATATGCCACCGAAAGAAATTATCGGTCAAATCAATGACACATTTGAGTACAGCATTCAATACGAAAAGGTATGGAGAGTCAAACAACTTGGTCTTGAGATGTTATTTGGATCTTTCTATGATTATAACTACGTGCCCAGACTGATCCAGCAAATCGTTGACACTAACCCTGACACTGTGATGGACATGGTTCATAGCCCAGTTGTGGGCACAAACGATGACATAGTGCCTAGAGCTAAATATATGGAGCGTATATTTTGGTTGTTTGGGTAGGTAATCTCTGTATTCAAGTACATATAGGTAATTACAAATGAAAGCCGCGGCCGCTCAGAAACACTCAACCGAGTGCATTCCTAACAGCAGAAGCCAAACATCGCTCATTTATCTAAGGAGTAAGAATTTAGGGGGTGGATACATGTGGTAGATCAAGAAGCAAGGTGTGATTTTTAAGATGGCGTCAAGTGCACTTGTAACAAGCTAACTCTGTTGTATAAACCGTGCTCCCATGTGATGGCAGCATGTGCGCACGACAACAAGTCGAGAGAGACGTACCTATCACTTTATTATGGCTCACGGTACCTTGCTAAAACATGGACTGCAGAATTTGATATTTAGGGGACTTGCAGCATTATAGAGAGTTGTCGTGCAGGGCAGGCGAGATCTGATATGTTCCACCACTACACTTGCAGCGGAAAGGCCCTGGACGATGGCCGACACTTCGAATTGGCAATGACTGACATGGATAAAGCAGAGCGTGATGAACTGTGAAAGTGTGTCGTTTGTCGATAGCCTGGCCACACAAAGAGGACATATCCTGATGCATCCGGACCTCATCGAATGTGATTCAGTAATGTTGTGTAATACTTATTCATTCCTCTCATGTATTTGATTTGCAATTCATTTTAGATGGCGTACTAACTTAATGTTCCTGCTTGCAGACATGGCTCACGATCATCGACAGCTTCTTGAGTTACTCGACCAGTACTATGATGATCATCATTGATCTCGAGTGCTGAGGTCTGGAGAGGAGCTTTAGCCTTTCCGCCTGCGATCGCCTGGCATGGCCTGGCCTCTCAACGGGAGATACATCGCATGACTGAGGGTGGTAGGACTGCTTCTTTTCGGTAGGAAGATCATTAGAGTAGAGTCTTTCAGGCATGACCGATCACTACTCTTTGCTTTGACGGACAGATGGAGGCTCGAGACATACACATTTTACTTCCGGTGGGAGGTGATGACCATTACCCTCGAGGATGTGACGATATTGTTCAGTCTACCGATTCATGGACAGGCCTGGGTACCACCACCCACTCTTGCCGGATGGGATGCCACTATTGCATCTAGGCCCTTTTTGGGTTGATTTTGATTATTGATGACATTAAGTGTTTAGGACTAATCTATCCGCTTTGAGTATAATCAATAAGATTAGGTGAAAAGAAGAAAGGTCGCCTGAGGTCGCAAGCGCAAGGTCGTAGTGTCGCCCAGATCTGCAGGTTGCGAGTCAAGGTCGCCCGAGGTCGCGAGTCAAGATCGCAAGCGCAAGGTCACCAAGAAGGAAGTAGCAAAGACCTAAGGTAAGTGTTTGTTTATTGTACCGGTCTCGAAGTTTGGAGTTTGACCTGATTTTATAAGAAATTCTTTTTTAGTTTAAACCGTACTATTAAGAGGAGTTGCAAAATCTTTTTTAGTTCCGGCAAAAACTGAGAAACTCTTAGGTCTGAAAGACCAGGATGGTGAACCGAGAGGGTGGTGAATCAGTTTTCCAAAATAAATCTTAAGAGGCAAGCACAAGAAACAAGGGAGGGTATACATATGCTAGGGGTGCTCGGATATCTCAAATATAGCTATCCCCAATCATCGCAACACCTCTCTTGATATTCAAAAATCTCAACAAAAAAAAAAGGAAAAGGAGAAACAAAAAGAAAACAAGAAACAATCAATTGCAAGTATTTAAATTGCGAGTATTTAAACAAACAATTGCGAGTATTTAAACAAGCAAGAAAGAGAGAAGTTTCAAAAAGTTAAAAATATTCAAGAACCAAAGCTAAACACAATTGCAAAAAAAAAAAAACTCTCTCTCAAAGGGGCAAGTTCTCTCCCTAGTACTCTCCCTTCTTATATAGAGCTATTTACCACTTTGAGTAGTCTGCACAACCAATATGGGACTAAACTAACAGCTGGTGGAGGTTGGGCGCAAAGCCCAATTTGGCCCAACTCTCAACAATCATATTTATAATTTTCGGATTTACAATTTCAGAATTACAGTATTTTCTGAACAGCGGACACTAAAATAGTCATAACTCTATCATCCGAACTCCGATTTTGACGTTCTTGGATCCGTTGGAAAGCTAACATCTAGCTCTACAACCTTTATGTTAACACTTTTCTGAGAACAAGTCTATATCAGTGCAGAATTATCTTGCAAATAAAATTTTTTGCTTAAGCTTCCACTCGGAGTCCATAAATCATCTTGGTGATTCCTTGAGCATCATGAGCACCACTTATGCTTGCCATAATGCCATCACATGTCCACCTCAATGTTGAATAGCTCGCCACATGCCGAGAAGTCTCTCCCGTTCTGGACCCCGATCGGCAACCTCCACACGTCGACCGACTTGAGCTACTTCAACAATCTTGGTGCAACGCCATATCAGGGTGTTGGATTAGTCATGTAGAGCGTTCCCGCAAGTCTCTAGTACCTCCGGCATCTCTCGGACCAGTCAAGTCTCCAACTCCTCCCTGAGCACTACTCCGATGACCCATCCTTGCCGCAAGCTTACTATAACTCCAGTATACCTGCAACATGCACCAAAACCAAATAAACCCATCACATAGCACTATTCACACATAATGACAATATAAGTGAACACAAACAATTCAAAATATTGTCAAAACATACATCAATCAAGATTAGATAATCACATGGGGTTTACAAGGTCATATGTTGCATTCGCATTTATTCACAATCTTGGTCAAGAATCTCAAAGAGGAACTGAAACTGGTCATCCAAGTACTGTTTATTTGATCAGGTACTGTTCATTTGACCAATGGTCACACGACTACTGCTCATTTGACCAGACACTATTCATGCACTGTTCATTTGATCAGTTATTGTTCATACGACCAGTAAACACTGTTCATTCGACTGGTAACATTGTTCATTCGACCAGAGGTTCCAACAGTTATTTACTAGCCGTTAAAGGTCGAAACTGGCTGTTAGCTGGCCTGATTTATTTCCTTATTTAACCTAACGACTAGCTGAGAGGTTGGGCTATAAATACAGGTGTTTTGAGCAGTATTTTCACACATCTCAAGCTACATTCTCATATATATTTTTGAGCAATCTATGTACACACCTTTGAGCATCTTTTCTATACATTTTGAGCAGTTTTTAGATGAAGTTTTGAGCAGTTTTAAAAACACTTTTGAGCAGATTTTTGCTATTGTTTTTGAGCAGTTCTTAAAACACTTTTGAGCAAATTTTCGCTACTATTTTTGAGCAGTTTTTAAAACACTTTTGAGAATATTTTCGCTACTGTTTTTGAGTAGTTTTTAAAATCATTTTTGAGCAGTTTTTGTTCACATTTTCAAGCAGTTTTTAAATAGTGTTTGAACAGATTTTTGAGAAGTTTCTGTTCACATTTTTGATTAGTTTTATAAACACTTTTGGGCAGATTTTGATCAGTGTTTATAAACAATTTTTTGAGCAGTATATATTTTTGATATACACTTGAGCCCAAATGCTAAAATCTTGATCTTTTCATCAAGTATCATTCATTGTGATTGAGAGAGATCTTCTGAGAGTATTCATTTGCATCATTTGCATCCTTAGAAGTTTATCGGTATTTGTTGGGGGTCAAGAGAAGATCTTGCAACTTGTTATTCTTGGTGAACGCCCTCACCTAGACGGTTTGGAGGCGTGGCCGTTGACCTCTCCATTAACGGAGTTTGTCAGAGAAACTCAGCATATTTTGTGAAGGGCATCGGTGCTTGACTATCTGGAGTGGAGAAGGAGCAACCTTAGTAAAAAATATACTTCGTGGATATTGAAGCAAGACTCATTCATTTGAGTGCTTCAACGAGGAGTAGGAGAGACTGAGTGAGTCTCCGAGTCAATGGGATAAATCACTGTGTTTGATTTTCTTACTCTTTCTTAGTGCAAAATATTATTAAATTGTTTCAGTTAATTTGCTCTTAGTCTTTTCCTTGCAAAAATTGTTTTTAGTCGAAAAGTTTTAAAGTCTCCCATTCACCCCCCCTCTAGTTGGCATCCTCGATCCTACAACCACATTCACACAGAGGTTCATCTACTGCCTCTGGGGTGGGAGCCCTTCCACCATGACGTTAGAGTACCTACGGCTTGGCTCGCTCACTTCAGGACGTGCCCCGTAGATGCTGATGAGTGGACAGTCAGCCGACACTTCAAGGCGTATCTGCTACACCTGTTTTTTGGCTACATGTTCACTGGTATGCTTAGACATGGCATAGCTACAGCTCTTTCAATTATTGCATTTAATTATTATCTTTGTACTTGTCTGCAGGTACGCACAGCGACACGGTAAACCGTTGGCTTGTTCCACTAGCGCGGATGCTCACTAACACATCGATCGAGCAAATCCCATGCATCAACTAGGGGTTGGCAGTTCTCTGTGCGACATACAAAGGGTTGTACGACGCCTGCGTTCGACGTGCCCAATAGACAAATATGGCCGGGTGTTCTCTGCTTGTTCTACTGTGGTCATGCGAGCACCTACATGTTGGACAACCGCTCCTCACAGACATGCCGGTGGCTCTGTCAGAGGGGTACCCACCCAGGGATGTGGAGGACGAGATCGATTTCCCGATCATGGGGAATAGTTGGTTGCAGCACGAGCTGCAATGGGCCATCTGTTGGATCAAGGATGCCGACTAGAGGGGGGTGAATAGGAGGCTTTAAAAAAAACTTCAAATAAAACAAGTTTTTATACCAAGAAGAACCGAATGCAATTTAATATATTAAAGAGAGAAGATAGAGAACAAACACCACGATTTTTACCGAGGTATCGGAGACTCGCCCAGTCTCCATTAATACTAGTTGAAGCACTCAAATCACTTGAGTTTTGCTTCAATATCCACAAAGGATATTATCACTAGTGGTTGCTCCTTGTCCACTCCGGAAAGGCGAGCACCGATGCCTTGTACAAGCTTGCCGAGCCTCTTCGACAATCTCCGATCTGGAGAGGTCAACGGCCACGCCTCCGAACCGTCTAGGTGAGGGCGCTCACCAAGAGTAACAGGCAGCGAGGTCTTCTCTTGACCTCCAAACACGCACCGAGAAACTAAGTGAATGCAAATGCAAATGAACTGAAGTGCTCGGTGAATCGGAAAACACTCGACTTGATCAAAAGATCAAGATTTTAAGTAGAAAACTAAAGCTCAAGAGTGTATAAGAAATGCTACTACTTGTTATATAAAACTTATGCCCAAAGCCCCTTTTTATAGCCTCAAGAATCAAATGAACCGTTGGAGCTAGGGCTAAAAATCAGCAACCCAAACTGACAGTCAGTTTGCCTAACTGACAGTCAGTTTAGTGCACAACGGCCGACAAAATTTACGGATAAAAAATAGCTAGCCGTTTGTGGTCGTTTAAGGAAACTTGAAACCCACAACTGACAGTCAGTTATGCAAACTGACAGTCAGTTCGACCACAAACACGACCAGAAACAAATAGAAACTCAGTTAAAAGCACTGTGGTCGAATCCCCAACTGACAGTCAGTATGGACAAACTGACAGTCAGTTTAGTACAAAAATTTTGAGCACAAAATACACCCTCTCTGGACAATTGTCAGTTAACACGAACTGACATTCAAACTGACAGTCAGTTCAGCAAACTGACAGTCAGCCTGAACAAAAACAGTGATAACTTTAAATCCAGAAATCCAAAAGAGGTGTTTAATAGCTCGTTTAAAATATAATTTCAAGGGCTACATTTTTGTCAACAGAAGCAAAAACCAGATCTGCTTAGATCTTTCTATAAAATCGAAAAACTCTTCTGCTGTCAAAAACTGAACTGAAAAACCAGAATTTTAAAATTAAGTTCAAAACAAATCCAACAAAAAATGATACAATGCAATGACCTAAATTTCTCGGTTTATGTTGGAGATAAAGAGAGGACTTTCGCCACCCCTCTTTATAGTACGGTTAAAACTAAAAACAATTTTCCTAACCAATCATCTCCAAACGCCGAGATCGGTAAAAAATAGAAACTCATAATACCTTAGGTCTTTCGCATTTTGATGATTTGCGTCTTGTCTTTTGCTTTCCTGCATCTCGTGCTTCACTTTATGTCGGGTTCATTTTGATCATCTCGTAATTCTTCCCGAACAATCTCTGTATCAAAAAGTCTCAGAAGCACAATTAGTCCAAAACACTCTGTTTTCATTAATCATCAAAATTAGGGTTAGGCATGAAGGCCTAGATGCAACACCATCGTCCAGGTGCACACATGCTACAATGCATACAGCGGTGAGCTGGAGTTGCTTCATTTTTCACGTGTTGTATGGAGGGCCTGAACAACGACTTACATCGAGAGCACAGCTGCAGGCGGGATCTCATCGGTATATACGAAGGACCGGGACTTATGGCTCACCCGATGTGTTCTTTTCTTCAGCCATATGTTGGCAATGTACGCTCTATGGAGGGTGATACGCCAATTTGGCCTATTCCAGCCGATCCCCCCTCCAGATGCGACACATTGGTTATCGCACGACCAACACAAGTAAGTTCACGATTATCTCCGTGCAGAGTGGTTTGCCTCCATGAAAATACTGAACACTTTTGTTTTTTCTGCAGGCAAAGCCGGAAGGGCAAGAAGGCTGTCAGTTAGGAGGACCGACAAGCTCCTTATACTCGTCATCGCTGGGAGTAGGCAGCAGCGATAGATGTAGTGCATGAGGAGAGGTCATACGATTCGACAACCTATGGAGACTACCTCCGATGGTACATCCCTCGCACCAGTGCTCGTATTGCCCCACCACCTCCAGTGCATGTAGAAGTGCTTGCTTCGAGCGTGCATCAAACATACGACCGACATCATGCATCTCGAGTACACCACCAGGTACACACTAATAGTCCATTTCCTACTTTTTATTATTATTTCCACCTCCCATTGTCTTGTGGCCTTGCAAGCTGACAGCCTCCGTATGATCACTTCATTGACACGGCCGGTAGTCCAGCGGAGACAAACACGTCTACCTATCACGCTCGAGGAGTATGAGAAGGCCATCACCGCCATTTATCGACTCGCCTCCCAGCTGACCCTGGAGAGTGACGTCGTTCCATCAACATTTGTTGCACCTCCACTGCCATAGTCGGTCGCTCATTGACCTGACGCAGCCAGGCTCTCAGGTACGACCATCGAAGCCTCGATTTATCTCGGTGTGCCCCCACCCCGCTCTTACCGTACAGGTGTTGCACCTCATGTGGAGCTGCTGTCACGTTGTGGTGTACGGATCTTTGAGGGTCTCCATGCGCCGCCTTCTGCCTCCATGTCTGACTCTAGCCTAGGCTTCGACATCACGTTCGACTCGGACGACGAGTACGTCGCCATGTTGCAGCGGACAGTCTAGCTACGTCCTCGGTTGGTCTGTTTGCACCTCCCAGTAAGCGCCCATCGTACATTCCTCCTCGGTCAGTCCGTGTCGACCCAAAGGTGGTCCTCGACCCTGTGTACACGGACTACGTCGACATGTTGTGGTGGAGAGACGACACCAACCAAAGCCAACATCAGTTGGCGTTTGCATAGCTTGGTGGGGCGCCTCCACCGTCGCAAGACCCTGTAGAGCATATCCCACATACAGATGCTCTTAATACAGGTCTCAACTAGGCAAGTGCTCAACCCCCCGTCGACAGCCATCATAGAGGATGGTGATTCCGTGCAGCACCTTCTCACCATTGCCGTTTCAGCGGATCGGAGGCATCGTCCGAAGAGGAGGTGACATTAGTTTCTTTTAAGAAAATGTGTTACTCCTTGTAGGAAATTGGATTTATGTTTTCATGTGTGTATTAGTTTGGTCTTTTCTAAGTTATGCAACTGTGTTACATTTTAGCACCGTTCGTGGAAAAATCTAACTTTTGTACTTTTTTAATTTTCTACGATTCAGCCTTTCTACTTTCCAACTTTTCAACTTTCGCTTCTATAAATTAGGTTTTTCAGTCCGAACACAACTCACACTTTCCTCACTGGCCCATCCGCACATGGCGAGCGAGAATAGCCGTGGTCGGAGAAGAAGACGCACCAAGGTGAATACATAATCAACTCGCCTAAAATAAGTGGCTCTTTATGCGTTATTTTCTTGGCTATTCTCTTTCATTCCTTGGATGAAGGAAAAACTTCAGGGTCATGCCATTCCAACTGTGGTTTGTTGCCAAAGACTACTACATCCTTCGTTCAGGGTGACTATAGGAGATTTTTAGAGTGTTCTAGAGAAGATGCTCGTAAGTGCACTTTCCTATTTTGGCTCGACCTCGAGTAGAGCGCAAAGGCTACATGTACAATACTCTATCTTCTCTGCAGATGGAAAAGACTCCATGAGTAGCTCGATTTCATGGAGGATCTGTTGATCAACATGCACGATATTCAACACATGTATTGCTACAGGCGTCCTTGTTATTGCTCTTTCTATGGAGACACGTACCCAACAACGCGTCCTGCGAAGGAGTACAACTGGCTTGATGATTCCTCTAACACATATGACTTTATGTGTAGATGTCGATGTGATGTTACAGTCAGTACGTCTTGGGCCTACGAAACTGTGGGTAGAAACTACATACATTGCGGCCGCGAAGAGGCGAGGGTTAAATGCAATTACATGTCGTGACTCGATCCGGAGTGGAATGAGGTACAGAAAAATACTATAAATACTCTTCTAGGCGAGCTAGACACTCTCTACTCGGATCAAGTGGCACATCGAAGTTTGATCACTTTTTGTTGTTGTAGATCTAACTCCAATTATTTTTGTGACTGTCACAAACGTGTGTAATTGTCTACTTTATCTACACCAGCAATAACATGTTAGGGTTTTTTATGTTTTCGGTTGTTTTTTTATTGCATTATTTCTTTTATGATCCTAACATGTTATAACCCAGAAAGAAAACTCATTTGCGCTATTTCTCATATGTTTTCAGTACCTTTTTTATGTTCATTTTTCTCTTTGATAACCCGACATATTAAACCAATCATGAAATGTACGAATCAATCAACCTAACCAATCACGTCTCTTTTTCTCTTTGGCTGATCGGGCGGTGGTGCTTCGACAGCCTTTTTTTATTTCATCTGGAATTCTTCTTCTTTTTTGGGTTATTCATTAAAAAAAACACTCTTTCATGCTGTTTTTGATGTTCAATTTTTTTGGGTTATTTTAGAAATAAAAAATCACATTTCTCAACTGTTTCGTAATTTCTCATGAAATTCGACCAGTCGGTAGGAAAATCGATCATCGCCATCCCAGTTGGTGACTGGTCGAATTGCCTCAAAATCGTTAATCGGGTTAGCGACATTGGTCGATTCTGCATATACTTTTTGTTTTACGATATTTTTGACTTTTTTTATATGTACGTTATTCATATGAAAAATTCCATTTTTTTTATGCTAAAGAGATAAGTTGGAATCTTTGGAGGCATCTAATGTCTTTTTCCCTACCTTTTATCCCTTTTATCCTATTAATGGTGAGAATGAATAAAGACTCCTATCAGTCCACATGCTACACGAAACATATCCGCTCATTTAAGTTATTTATTTAGTATAATATTCAACACATGTATTGCTGCAGGCGTCCTTGTTATTGCTCTTTCTATGGAGACACGTACCCAACAACGCGTCCTGCTAAGGAGTACAACTGGCTTGATGATTCCTCTGACACATATGACTTTATGTGTAGATGTCGATGTGATGTTACAGTCAGTACGTCTTGGGCCTACGAAACTGTGGGTAGAAACTACATACATTGCGGCCGCGAAGAGGCGAGGGTTAAATGCAATTACATGTCGTGGCTCGATCCGGAGTGGAATGGGGTACAGAAAAATACTATAAATACTCTTCTAGGCGAGCTAGACACTCTCTACTCGGATCAAGTGGCACATCGAAGTTTGATCACTTTTTGTTGTTGTAGATCTAACTCCAATTGTTTTTGTGACTGTCACAAACGCATGTAATTGTCTACTTTATCTACACCAGCAATAACATGTTAGGGTTTTTTATGTTTTCGGTTGTTTTTTGATTGCATTATTTCTTTTATGATCCTAACATGTTATAACCCAGAAAGAAAACTCATTTGCGCTATTTCTCTTATGTTTTCAGTACCTTTTTTATGTTCATTTTTCTCTTTGATAACCCGACATATTAAACCAATCATGAAATGTACGAATCAATCAACCCAACCAATCACGTCTCTTTTTCTCTTTGGCTGATCAGGCGGTGGTGCTTCGACAGCTTTTTTTTATTTCATCTGGAATTCTTCTTCTTTTTTGGGTTATTCATAAAAAAAACACTCTTTCATGCTGTTTTTGATGTTCAATTTTTTTGGGTTATTTTAGAAATAAAAAATCACATTTCTCAACTGTTTTCGTAATTTCTCATGAAATTCGACCAGTCGGTAGAAAAATCGAACATCGCTATCCCAGCTGGTGATTGGTCGAATTGCCTCAAAATCGTCAATCGGGTTAGCGACATTAGTCGATTCTGCATATACTTTTTGTTCTACGATATTTTTGATTTTTTTTATATGTACGTTATTCATATGAAAAATTCCATTTTTTTTGATGCTAAAGAGATAAGTTGGAATCTTTGGAGGCATCTAATGTCTTTTTCCCTACCTTTTATCCCTTTTATCCTATGAATGGTGAGAATGAATAAAGACTCCTATCAGTCCACATGCCACACGAAACATATCCGCTCATTTAAGTTATTTATTTAGTATAATATTATTGAGTGGTTTATTTATATATGGATTTATGTCCTCTTATTATTCTCAGTGGTATATTGTTAGAACGGAGCTATCTAACTGGATCCCGTTAATCGGGTGGTCTACCATATTTAACTGCATGCTTAATACCTCTGCACAATCGAGTAGCCTCCTCCCATGCGATCGCTAGATCTCGCAGATTAGTAATTCTAAATATATTTAAAGCAATACAAACAGAAACACTTTTTATAATGTTTAAACAAAATTTTGCATGTCTACTATATTTTTAGCTAAAAGAAGAAAACACACACAAATAAAAAACTAGTAAAGTAAACTTGTAAGGTGTTGCATTATCTTGAATTTTTTTTATTGTTTTCCACTCCCAGTGTTAATAACATAAGATTTGTCAATTCAACTAAAACAATGAGATCAAAGTATCAAACTCCAGTTGCTATGTGAAACTATTAATCTGTGGAATGTATCAAAAGGAGAATTACTCTTAAAATAACAAAATAAGGACTAGCAATTAGATTATATTTGAGTGATTTTAATCGTCCACTAAAAATACCATCATCTTTCAAAAGATCACTTAACTTTCTATTTTATGTTTCTGAAGTACCATAAGTTATGTTTGATTTATATCATTCAAATTTGATCTAATTGTCAAAATTATAGTTCTCATTTTCTTATTTTAAATTTAATTCCTAATAGATAGTAGATACGCGTTCCCTAATTTGATACGTAAACCATCACAACAAACAATGCCTTACTTGCAAAGTACTACTAGCTCCTCCATTACAAAATATAGGATATAATTTGACGGTGCACCAAAATTAAGAAGCTCCAAATTTATTGAGAATTTGACTATTATGTCCTTACTTGAATACCTTGAAAAGGATTAGAATGTTTGATATGAGAATTGGTCATAAGTGACAAGAAGATTGAAAAATAAATATGGTTCCATTTGGATATTGGAATTGGAATTAGCTTGTGGAATTTCAATTTCAATTTCATCTTGTTTGGTCGCTCAACAACTCGAATTACAAAATTATATATTATTCTAATAGTTAAAAGTTGGGTTTCAAATTCAAATCTTATATGTAAATTTACAACAAAAGTAAAATTAAAGGTTAAATTCAAAATTTCAAATTTTAAATTACATAAATATTATATTTCAAATTTCAAATTTGAAGCCAAAAATCAAAAAATTAAAATTTTGAATTTAAAATTTGAAACTGAAAATTTAAAAAGAGTGGGAATCTTCCCTACCTACGGCTAACTCAATCAATCTTAGAGGAGGCCTCTGGATGCATCGGTCAGAACAGGGAAAACTGCTCTTAGAAGGTACTCTTTTTGATCTAGATACATGGTTGAATCTACTGCAAGTAGCACTAGGCCTAGAGCAGAATCTCAAATTTGAAATCTGAAATTTAGAAATTGAAACTTACAATACTAAAATTTGAAATTTAAAATTAGAATTGAAATTCATTTTTGAATTTTGAATTATGAAAATTTAAATTTAAAATTGATATTCAAATTTGAAATATGAAATCGAAAATAAAATTTATGAAATTTGAGATTCAAAATCTCAAATATGAAAATTTGGAATTTGAAATTTAAAATGTGAATTCAAATTTAAAATTATAAAATTAAATTAAATTAAAATTTAAAATTGAAATGTATATTTGAATTTTAATTTGAAATATGATTTTGAATTTGATATCTGACTTCAAAATTTAAATTTAAAATATGAATCTTAGTTCAAAAATACAATAGTGAGATATTAGAATATTGAATTCTGTATATAGGAACTGGAACTCCTAAGGGTAAAGATAAGAATTCATCTAATCCCATTCTAGTTATAATTGAGTTACATGAAATTGAGTGTAAAATTGCAACTCTAATTCCTAAAGTGCATCTAAGTAGCAGAATTTGATGTCCAAACTAAAATTATAATTCTGATCTTGGATTCCAAGCCCAATTTAAGGGTTCAAACGGAAAATAAGGATAAAGTAGGAAAATATAATAATAAGTTTGCGTTCAAGTCTTATATTAAACAAAGATTAAAAAAAAGATATGGATGGATTTTAAAAGAGACGGAGCTGTACGGACACATTCATACAGGATTTATAGCATCCATCGACAAATAATTTTATATTATCTATTTGTTGCTGTGGAGAATCTTTCTGTACCGATCCAGCTTCTGACAAATCTGTGTTGAAAAAACAAAATTGAAAATTATTGTCTCCATCTTGCTTGGTCACACGCATTAACTCATACATGACATGATGAGACACACGCAAACACACAGCGACAAATCCAAGCATCCACATGTCCAAAAAGTGGAGTTTTGTGACGTCCTGATGGTCGTGTGCCCCGTGTTGACCATTAGCGGATATTGGTTAACGGTGAATGACACGTAGGCACATGTCCTTTCACACGTGTCATTCATCCACGACATCCTTGGATTTTTTTTAAAAAATATGCTATTATAAGTAGAAGTATCTAGTTGTTTGTTATGTTGACAACACCCACTCTTATTTTGCTCTTATTATCCTCTCACATATTAACACAATATTTCAAGTAAACATATACATAAAAATAGAGGAGATCAATAATTGAACTTACGAGCTCATTTTATGTGGACGATAAGTATACATGTGAATATACGTCCTTAGATTTATCTAAGAGTGAGTCTTTCTTTTTTAAAAAAAAAGAATTTGAGCTAGGTTTTTTTTTTTTAAGAAAACTGTCATTACGAATGAAAATGTATGGTATGTTAATAACACAAATCTTAATTTGGACGTTGCTTCTCTACATTCCTATAGAAAATGTAATAAGTACATTTCATTACTTATGAATAGTTTAATAAAAAAAATAGAAGCTTGGGGTCACGTCTGGAGGGGGATTAAGATAAATTGTTTCAATTTTCTCATGAGAGTGTGATTTGGAACATTCCACGAGAGTGATTTGAATCGGTCCTTGTTTTTTTTTTTTCATCCAAGGGGTCTTAAAAAGAGTAATGTTTGTGCATTACCTGCACTAATGGAGAGGATTCAAATTCCATACGACAAGATCCGATCAATCAAATATATATATGAAAATATAGTAGATCAAGAGTCAAATTCATAATATCTTTTTTATAAATATATATTCTAATTATTTGAGTGGAACAATAAAAACTAATTTTTTTTTTCAAAAAATTCTTGAACTTAACTCACTTTGTTTGGAATGGAATTGATACCATCTTGCATAACCACGAATAATTCCGACCTCTTGATCCATAACATGAGTCATTTTCTACCAACGAGTCTTAGGTGAGATTTCATGTTGTTGAATTTATTTTATATACTATTGTATATAATACTAGGTGGAACCCAATGTATTGATGTTGATATTAAAGAAATAAATTTGTAGATGATAAGCAGATAATGTATTGAATTCGCAAATTAGTTATGATTGTTGAGATTATTGAACTGCACGACTACAACCAGTTTTGAACTGGACAACCACAACTAGAAAAACTCCTGTGCTGGTATGACCAGTTTTGAATTAGTAGACTACGACCAGGGCTTTGTGCTGATATAACCAGTTTTGAATTAGACGATCACGATCAGAACAGAGTTTGTGCTGATATAACCAATTTTATTTTTTTGTTATGATGGTCGAATTAGGGGTCCACTGGGTCTATGTATAGTCGAAGCAGCGGTTTTCTTTTTTGTTATGATGGTCGCATTTTGTGTTATGGTCGTGACGGAAAAAAATTTTAGTCGTAAATTTTGATCAGCATAAATCTTGGTTGCAGCAGCAAAAGATCTGATCGGTTCAACAAAAGAGCAGTCATTTATGTTTTTTGGTCGAATCAGCAGGATTGTTCGATTGTGGGGAAAAACCTCGAGGTCCACTGGTCTTATGCCTGGTCGAAGCAGGCTTTTGTTTTTTTTTATGATGATCGCATAAATCTTGGCCATGTATAAATTATTTTGGTGGTCGAGGCAGTTAAAACAGTAGTCGATTGTTCTTGGTCGAATCAGCGGTCCAAGTTTCTGGTCGATGATATTTGGACGAAACAATAAATTGTTATTTCGGTCGTATTTAGGTTTTTTTGGTCGAATCAGCTATCATGCTTCTGGTCGAAGCGGCGGTTCTGTTTATTGGCCGAATCATCTGTCGTGACTTCTGGTCAAATACGACAAACAGCTCGACAACACGATCAGATGTCATGTCTTGTGGTCGAATGCGGAAAATAGGTCGACAGTACGAAACAGTACTGTGTCTGGTCGATTTTTCCTGGTAGAATCAAAAGACTTGGCCTCGGTCAAATGTGGGAAAAACAAAATCTTGAACTGTTCAGCAAAACAAAATCTCTGGTCGATTTATTTTGGAAAGAGTAAATTTTTTTGTTTGCATTTTGTTTTTTGCTTGAATCGGCAGGCTTATTTGTGCCCGATGTGGTGCCTAGTCGAAGCAGCGGTTTTGTTTTTTATGATAGTCAAATTTTGGTTTTTGGCTCTAATTATCTGTCATGGTAAGTGGTCGAATGTGGCAAACAGGTTGACAGTACGAGATAATGTGTCTGATCAATTTTTCCACTGGTCGAATCAGAAGATCTGGTACGATGACATTAAACAAATATTTGAAAACAGTAGTCTAAGAAAAAATGTGTCTAAAAATTTGTAAATAGACAATGCAAAATAAAAGGCGCATTATATTCTTATATTACAAATTTCGTCAAATTGAAATAGTACCAAACCGTTGAAAAAGTGATACTATTCTTTGAGTGAATTCTCCAATTCAGCCAAAAAAGTGACCTATGTCTATGTGTCAAGTTATGTAGTAGAGATTTGGCCCAGATTAGTTTTGGGCCTGATTCTCACGACCTTAAATTCTTTGTGGCTTCTTCCATAAAATTCAAATTCAAATTCAAATTCAAGTTTCAATTTGCTGTTCCTCCAAAATGTAAGTTGCAATTCCAAGTCAAGTTCATGAAATTCAAAGTTTCAAACAGGGCCTAGCCTTCTTTCCAAGATAAGGAAATAGTAAGAAAGCTAATAGCATTGGTTCATTACATTTTTCTCCATGTAATATTCCTTTAGAACGGTTATGCAGGGCCTATTTGGTCTAATCGCAGGTTTTCTAATAAATCAATTTTTGAGGTTTATGATAGTTTTTTTAAAAGAAATTTAGGTTAAAAACTAATGACAAGGTGGATGAGGGTGAGATGGAAGCCATATAAGTTATCCACTTTTTACTTTAACTTCTCCTTGGTCGAGAACTTCAATTTGTGTGAGAGATATCTAAAAAAACTCACTTGTTTGGCCTCGAGATCAGTTTCTTTTAATCAAAAGCTAAAACTAAAATGACATCTGCATTACATCAAGATGTTTGTATTTGTTCGTACGCACGGTATTCTGCAGATGCAATTGTCTGTTTGAAAAGCACGCTCAAAATCTGTGGGACATTCTAGGACTGCAGCATTAGCACCAAAGCGATTGATCTCAAATGTCAAATTGTTGGTGAGAATGGTGGGTAAAAAAAGCAGTCACTTTTGTTTCACAGAGGTAGGTTTGGCCTTTAATGACACAACGTTTTTGTGTTGTGGGAGCATCAAAGGGCTACATGAGATTAAGATTCCAGAAATTTTGGAGTAAAATTTTATGAGTTTTTACTATATGTTTTTCTTTTTCAAAATTTCTCTACAATTCATGTATTTCAATCAAGACCCATGACTTTATTGTTTCAGAATTCAAAAACATTTAACTCCATGTCAATACTATAAAACTTTGATTAGCAGTTGTATAATACTCTCTTTATTACAAAATATAAAACATATTTTCACCACATATATGGATTAAGAAAGTTCTCAATTCAAGAGAACATTGAGATAAAATGAATAAGTACCCTCATTCATAATTGAAAATGAGAAAGAATGTTAGTGTGAGATATTAATAATAAATACTAGAAAAAATAAAGAAGTAAATTAGCATAGCGTAAGAAAGATAGTAATAAATTCGCATATGTATCTTGTATTTTATAACAAGATTGAAAAAAATTATATAGTTTATATTATACAATAGAAGAAATATATTGGATTGGAGTAAAGAAATAGATCAGTTTGTTCTTTCCAAACACTCATTGTCTGTGCAACTCTGAAATGTTCTCCATGTAGCATTAAAAAGTTCAATCACATTTATTATTAAGGCTGTGTTTGACTGAATTTAAATCTAATTTATTATAGAATCAATTTATAAACTTAGAGGGTTTAGCCGAGTTTAGTTGGAGTCATGGTTAAATGTCTAGCTTCTTTTATTACTTATTCCATAATTACAAATCTCTTTTGAACTAAAATGTTAAATAAGTTGAAACCAATGAAAATGGGTTTCTTGTGCTTGTAAACTAATTACCTCGATTAATCGGTGTATTTGAGAAGTTTAATCTAAACCAAATACACCCTGACAAGCTTTCTTCCATCAACTTTAACTTATTTGGGGTTTCTAGTTCAAGAGAGTTTATGTTTGTGAAAGCAATCTTGAAATATGTTAGATGCTTCATCATAATTTCAATTTATAAACCCAATTGATATAAGTTAAAACATTTAGGATAACTATTTGATCACAAATTAACTATCTAGATGGAGGTACACGAGATTTTGAGACACTTGAGATCTCTAACAAGATGTTCAGATTTCTCTCCCATACTAATCTCAACTATCCGACTACTTGAAAGATAACTAATCCGCATTATTGCTAAACGAAGAACTGTCTGCTATTATTGTGGATGTTTTTAGTTTTTACCCAATCGGAAGCACAATGTTTTGCATGGTACCTTGTGGTGCCTAGTACATTAAAGATTGCATTGTCCTGTTGTCCAAGAGTAATTTGATGATGTACCACCGCTATATGTCATACAGTAGTAACGTAGAGGGCTGTAGCTTCAGGAGGTATTAGGCTCTCTGTAACGGCGGCTCCTTCGTTGGCTCGCATCGTCGATGGTCGCGATCGCTTGTTTGATGTTTGCTCGGTGTGATAGGACGTATGTGTTTTTTGGGCAAAGGAGAGCAGGAGGTGAGCTCGCGGTTCTTCACGCGTGTTTGTGGGTCCACCAAAATTAAAACCGTCTACTATTACTCACGAATTTTTAAATCTGACAAGTGGATCTATGGAACAAAAGGCCCCATGATCCGTTTGAGATCTAGTCTTGGTTTTCGCACTAGACTCGCCCAGCTTCTAATATGCGGAATAACATAATCTTATTCGGAAATACAGAAATCCAAAGTAATTGCACAACTCTTTATTTCAAAGAGGGTTTTATACGTCGAACGTTAGACACACTTGCCTACGTTGAAGGAATTATAAGTGTCTAAAACTCAAATAAATTCTATGACTCTTCGATGATCTAAACTAGACCTATTACAAGGTATTTATAGTCCAATCGTATGAATACGTATCAGACTCAGTAATCTAAATGTATTAGACTCGTATAACTAACTAATCCTAAACGGATAGACTTAGTAATATATATTTGGATCGGATTACAATTCCGAACAGAGAACGAATTCTTTTTCATGGTCGCGGACCCATCCATGGTCGACAAACCTTTTCGAACATGGTTAAGGTCGCGAAACCGTATGCGATCAGGACTTGAAGATCCTCCCAGATCACCCCACTATCAGTAAGAGGTGTTTACGGTGCGCGCGTGACACCATATAGTATGGGTCCCACCACTGCCGAATTTGTTTTGTGTCAGCGCACATGCGCATCGCCCATATTTCGTCCCACCTAATTTGTCCCCACATCATTGAAAGAGTAAATACGGGGCGCGTCACAGTAAAATAGATAAAAGTGGGCCCCACCAGCTGTGTTGAGTGCGCTACCTCGTTGCTTTTACCCATGCGGGTGAGTTTGACCCCATCTCATTGACTAGTGGGTCCACGTTTTTTCAAGCCCACTTGTAACTGAATGAAATCAAAATTTGACCATTGTTTTTATATATTTTAGCCCTCATTTTTTATATATTTGCATAAAGGTCCTTCCACTTGACTGCCACTATTTGATGAGCCCTGATTTTTTTATATTTTGGGCCTCGGATTTAAGAAAAATTGCAGATTGGTTCTACACTGATGGTTTGATTATTGCAAAAGTGTGGGGTCCGCGTTAAGAGCCAAGTAAGAGTCAAGCTGTTGAAAGCTTAAATTTTGCTTGACTCTCTGAGATTATTTTTGCACATATGGCAGAGAATATTCTATTTAAGAGCCAAGCAAGAGCCAAAAGGTTGAAGATATCCTTATAGTAGTTACGACACAAACAATTTTTATAGAAAAATTTAGCCATGAAAATTGCAAATACACTATTTTAGCAAAATATCACTGTTATAGGATTGCTGTGTGAGTCTAGGCTCATATGCCAATAAAATACTTAGTTGTATAGATACTCAATTTTTGTAATGTTATAGAGTTAAATCTAAAATCTATATTTTTTGGGCACTCACATGCGCACTCAAAAGGTTGGAGCATGTGCACACGTAGAGGGAGGTTGTAAGTTTGACTCCCATTTTGCATTATTTTCATATGTGTGATCGGTTAGGTTGTGTGTGTTGGATCTAGGTTTTGATGATTAATGACGATTTGGATAAACCTTATGATGATCAATGACAATTTGGATAAATCCTGTTTTAGCACAAGTAAATTAAATTATTATTTGTTAAACTCTAGAAGTCGATGACTCCTTGTTGAGGTTTAATATCAATGCTTATGTTGAGGGGGAGTTCTTCATATCTTTTATCTATGCTTGTATCAAGTTTGTGCTAATTGTCAATTGAAATGTCATGTGTTAAACGCTAAGTTGATGTTTCCCTTGTCGAGTTTTAATATCGATGCATATGTTGAGGGGGAGCTCATCATGTATGTCATTTGTGGTTACATCAAGCTTATGCTTATCATTATCATGATATGAGTAGTATAGATCGTTATGCTTATTTCTTATCATATATGGAACTATATGATTGTATGATTCATCTCTTACTAATTTGTGGTTTGTTGAAAATGGTTCTGTCATTAAACACCGAAAAGAGAAATTGTTGAGTTAATTCTTTTGCGGAGTAATTTCTTTGGTGATTAATGACAACCTAACTATGATACTAACGTTGTTCAATGAGCATATGTGTTGTAGTCTCAAAGTGTATTGCGAGATGAAAGCAAGCAAGGGCGTATGGAGGATTGATATGAACCCGCCGATGAAGGACGCGTTTACGGAGGGTGGTCCGATCTTCACGACGTAGAACTTGGATAACTAGTATGAAGATATCTGGATAACTAGCATGACCTGATGAAATGAGATAGTCAACCACTTGCAGAGCAAGAACCTGTGTATCAATGAATTCGCCCAACCACACTCTGAATAGCTATCCACACGGCCACGCACGCAGTTAGCGCACAAATAGGGTGATCACGAAAATCGTTCAAGCAATTCCGAAGAAAATCACAAGAACAAAGGATGAAGAGATCAACTCTCAATTAAAACTAAGGCTTCAATCTAAAATTATCAGTATCAATGTCATATGTCTTATATATTAAAAATTATGATCATGCCTCTCTTTTATAGAAGGTGGTATGTATAAAAGATAGAAGAATTAAACTAGAATTCTTATCTGAATCTAAATCAAAACGGAATAAAAATCCTAACAAACTATAAAAGATAAAAAAAAGTTCAGAATAAATCTTCTCCGAGTTGGATTCGGATTCAGACGAGACTTTTTCCTTCCGTATAGTTGTTACTCTTTTGAGTCTTCTGGTTGCATACAATGTCGAAATTTAATGATTCTTGATGCATTGGAAAGCTCTTTTGAATACCGTTCCAACAAGTACTCACACAACTAAATTGGACATCTATGTTGAGAGTGGTTTTTGGTTGAAGTTGGACTATTGCTTGGTCGGCAAACTACATGCCGAGCAAAATTCCTTTGGTTGTAGCAGTTGCAATCCTTGACGGAATCGAGTGATCTTGGGTTTGTTGGAAAGCTTAGGAAATCCTCTTTCCACTCAGTAGATGTACAACCAAATTAGATGAAGTTATTTGGCCCATACGTGGCTATATTCTTTCTGTTATGCTCTCCCTCTCTATTTTCTAATCAATGTTAAACAAGAGCTATTAGGTAGCAACATATTCTCATCATATTTTAATTCTTTAAGAAAAAAAGTAACATGTTGATGTAGTTGTCTGGCCTTCACTCGAGTGATTGGTCCTTTATATTTCTCGGGTCAAACTCTAGTGCTACTTGTGCTAAGAATGTCCTCATCAAGGATGATGTCGATATGAGTCATCTTGAGCGAGGTCAAGCTTAGCAAGATCAAGTTTCACGAGGTCAAGCTTCACCGAAGATAAGATCCAAGATTAAGGATCACCTTCTTAGGTTTTATCGATCTCGGTGTTTGGAGATAAACCGGTTTGATAGGAATTCTTTTTACTAGTTTGACCATACTATTAAGAGGGGTCGGAAACTAGTAGTTTGAGTCTATTTAGTGTGGAAGCTCAAATGCATCCGTATAATCTTACACTAGTGTTTAATCACCTCTTATACATTGCTAAGCAAATCAAAGTGTAGTTGTTTACATTAAAGATAATGTTTTGAAAACTGCACTTAGTCGTGGTCGCCAGCTAAAGCAATCTGTTTCATTACTAGAGTTGGTCGTGGTCGTATTTTCACATTCTGATCGTATCTTTTGGAGACTAGTCGTAGTCGTAAGAGTGCAAACTAGTCGTACTCGATTGCAGACTTTCGACCATATCCATTCGACTACCTGTTTTCGACTGGATATTCGACCAGTAGCTTTATGTTCTTCAATCAATTGGTCATGGTCTATGCTGAGTGTCAGCAGACATATTCGCGAGAAAACAGACAATCTGCATGTGTAAATAACCCAGAATTGGTTTAGAGTAAAATTAGTAAAGTCCTGTTTTCAGTTTGCACAGGCTTGACATTGTCTATGATGACCGGACATTGTCCGGCCAGTACAAAACTCTAGTGCCAAGTGCAAATCGAAAACAAAAACAGATAGATATGTCCGGGGGCTTTTGTCAGGGGAAGGCCGGACATTGTCCGTGATGGCCGGGCATTGTCTGGCCTGTATAAAACTTGAGAGTTTTATTTGGATTGTAACCAGATACATATACTTTCATCCGGGGGCTTTTGTCCGGGATGGGCCGAACATTGTCCGCCCTGTATAAATTCGTGTGAGCCTTAATTGAAACATGAACCAAAGACAAATGCATCTGTCAGGCTTTTTGTCCGAACAAAATGAACTAGAGACAAATGCATATGTCTGGGCTTTTTGTCCAAATAAAAGATCATTTATCCAGCCTTCACAAAAATAGTCCAATGGTAACTGACACGTTTGCAATGGTCATATTGACTTTCACTGACCGGACAATGTCCGGCCTGTAGAAAATTTCACCAGCTGGTTGCAAACGGCTAGTTTCTTTGAGGAGCTATACATACTTCGACCTTACCTTCATTTGAGGCTGCTCAAGAACTTGAAAATACTGTGTATAATCTAGTCAAGTTCATTGCATTCAATCTCTTGCATCTAGAGGCTAGATTTAAGTCAAAATTCTTGAGTGAATTAGAGGAGAAGCATTTGTGAGAGGCTAAGAGTGCTTAGTGCACTTCATCCACAATATGCAAGCTAGTGCTAGAGTGTTGGGCATCCATTTGCATCATTTGAGTTTCTAACACTTGATTCATTCAAGTGAGCGTGCTCGATCTGTTACTCTTGACAATCGCCATCGCTTAGATGGTTCGAGGAGGAGAGTCGCGATCTCTCCATTGAAGTTTGTCGGAGAGGCCGGCAAGAGTTTGTAAAAGGTATTGGTACTCGCCTATCCGGAGTGGAGAAGGAGCAACCCGAGTGGAGATATCCTTTATGGATATAGAAGCGAGACTCACTCATGATCGCTTCAACGAAGAGTAGGAGAGACCAGGCGAGTCTCCAAGACCTTGGTAAAAATTATTGTGTCAATTGTTTCTCTCTTATACATTTTGTATTTACCTTGACACAATTATTTAAGTTAATCTTGTTGCATGTTGTATTGTGTATTCCATATCGATTAATTGCAACTAGATGTTAAATTGTTTGTAAACCCTTTGCGAAATCTAGGTTATCCTAAATGTCTTGTAAAAATTATTTAGTCGAGAAAGAATTTTTAAAAGCCTCCTATTCACCCCCTCTAGTCGGCATCTTCGATCCTACAGTGTGTGGCATGTTTTTGTGATGTGTTGTGGTGTGTGGGGTGGGTTGGGATGCATACTGCCAATAAAATAAATGCTATCACACTGTAAAAACAATTTCATAAAAAATCTATTTTTTTGAAAATTTATTTAATAGAAAAAATTATGAAAATTGCTAATGGACAAATATCTATCTTTTCTTATCTTGCACACACCTCTTTTGGATCAAACTCTCTCCTTAGATCTAGCTCTCTAGGGTTCATTTAACCCCTCTTTATATTCTTCGACGGCGCGTAGAGACAAAACGGCGAGGTAGAGGTGGCGTCGCTAGTCACGGGTGGAGGCGATAGGAGGTGGCAACTGTAGGGAGATAGCAACGGAGGGGTAGTGGTCGGGCGATGGTGCAACAAGGAGGTGGCAGCGGTGGCGGGGGAGAATGATGATAGTGATGGTGGTGGGGGGATTGGGAGGAGGAGGAGGAGGGAGAAGAAGAAGTGTGGGAAGAAGAGAGAGTGAAGATTAAATCTAGATGAAATGTGTTGTATCGATGGTGCGAATTTTTTAAGGAAAAACAGACACCTACACCCTGGACAGTTCCAAAAGTTATTTGCTTATCATGGAGCCATGCCGGCAAGCCCAGAGCAATCGTATCCGTCCATTTTAGTACACCCATCTCCCTTCTCATGAACCATCTAAACTAAGAAACCCAACCAACGGCCAAAATCCACCCATCCCCACATCTCAACAACTGATACGACATCCAACCCTTGCGCATCATCTGCACACTCACTAAAGAATTATCATGCCTCATGACCCATAGGATTTGTTTGGTACACGTAATTCTATATATTCTGTAATTCTAAGATTCCCTATAATCCGATTACCAATAATCATATTACTGCTAATCTTACTTGACAATGTTTAGTACATTCTATGAAGATTACAAATTAGTTCTGTAATAGAATTTCTAATTTTGAAATTTGAGTTTCAAATTTAAATTTCCAAGTCAAAATTCTTAGAATTTTGAAATTTCAAATCTAAAAATGTTAGATTTAAAATTTGAAATATTCAAAATTTCATGGTTCCAACTCAAAACTTAAAAATTCAAGTAATCAATCTAAATTTAAAATTGAAAATACAAATTTTTAAATATGAAATCTGAAATTAAAAATTTATAAATTAATTTTGAAAATATCAAGTTGGAAATTTAAAATTATGAAATTCAAAATTTTAAATATCAGAATTTGAAAACTCCCAAGTTTGAAAATTTGGATTTTAAGATTGAAAATTGCAAGGAGTAAGGTGAGTAGTAGGATTTCACTTAGATAGTAGAAAATATCAAAGCTTCGGGTAGACAATTTCACACCCTCTCAACATTGTTTGATTCATAGGAACACCAGTAGGAGAGTAGAGGGAAACACTAGAGCAAGAACTGCAAGATAAAAACCTAGTTTTAGTGCCCAAATTAGCATTTTCAAGATTACTTTATAGTAAAATCTAGCCTAGCTAATAGTTTAAGCCCTAGAATGCCGCTAGATTACATAGATTATTGCATCCACATGAACACACCACAAATTACTCAAACACAGGTCACATAACTGTTGGAAACCGAGTAAGCTACACTTGTTGAATTTCAAAAAAATTTACTCGAAAGCTGCAAGTAGATTAGATTGTTACCAACATCGGAAGGAGATTTAGTGAAGCAATCGAATGTGCACAACGACCGCTCGCGAATCGTCCTGATCGGCGGACGTAGATGACAACGACCGCTCGTGGATCTACTTGATCAGCGCAGCAATTGCAGCAGTGCCTCTACTGGTATTAACACGTTCCGAGATGTAATGTCGTATGATGGTGTTCTAGCATCAACACGCACGACAAGGATTTAGATGCTGTTGCTTTAGAGGAGATGGCAGCTGGGGTTTTTTTGTGATTTCTTCAAAGTCTATCATGCCTCGCTTTATATAGAGCCCTACAGAAGGAATCCTACTAGATTAGGTTTCTTGATATGATACAATATCATGTAACGAATCTTATCCAAATTGCAGGAGGAGTCTAACATTAAGTCTCCTAGTCTGATACAAAAACCTCCATAACAGATCCAATCCAAATTGATGTGTTCCAACCCGTTAAGTGTGTAATTCTGTAGGTTCATGCATATCTGATCATGACCTGGGAATACATACCTGAATTGTGAGTCGGTAGTGGCCCCTAGCAAGACATAACTGTTGGATCTAGGTCGATCTAAGATATTTAGGTTTTGATGATTAATGACGATTTGGATAAATCCATGATGATTAATATTGATCTGGATAATGACATCTTAATTTGAGGATTAAATGACAACCTGTATAAATCCTAGTTTAGCACAAGTACATTGAATTGTTAATGTTAAACCCTAGAAATCCATGACTCCCGATTATGATTTAACAATTAATGCATATGTTGAGGGGGAGCTCTATGGTTGCATCAATCTTGTGCTAAGTGTAAATTGGAATGTCATGTGATAAATCTAGAAGTTTGATAACTCCTTCATTTGTGGTATTGAGATCGATGCATGTGTTGAGAGGGAGCTCGGTGGTTGCATTATGCTTATCTTTATCATGACATGAGTAGTATGGATCGTGTGCATATGTCTTCATCATATATAGATCTATATGATTGTGTGATTCATCTCTTACTCATTTGTTGCTTATCGAAATTGATTTTGTCATTTCGCCGAAGAGAGAAATCGTTAACTCCTGTGTGGAGTGATTTCTCTGGTGGTGATTAATGACGAACTGTATATGAGACTAACGTGTGTGCATTGAGTGTATGTGTTCTAGTCTTAGAATGGTTGCAGGATGAAAGCAAGCAAGGGCTTGAAGAGGATGATGCCGACATGAGTCATCTCGAGCGAGGTCAAACTTAGCAAAGTTGAGCTTTGCGAGGAAAAGCTTTGAGGGATTGAGCTTCACGAGGTCGAGCTTCACCGAAGGTAAAATCCAAAATTAAGGATTGTTTTCTTAGGATTTTACCGGTTTCGGTGTTTTGGAGATAGACCGGGTTGATAGAATTCTTTTTGGTAGTTTGACCGTACTATTAAGAGGGGTCAGAAATTAGTAACTTGAATATATCTAGTGCGGAAGCTCAGATGCATTCATATCATTTTGCACTAGTGTTTTATCGCCTCTTGCATTACTAGAGAGTCTAAGTGTAGTTTGTGGTGCATTAGAGAAAATGTTTTGAAAACTGCACTAAGTCTTGATCGCCAGCTATTTAAATTGGTTTATTTTCTAGAGCTGGTCGTGGTTGTACTTACACATTCTGATCGTATCTTTGTTTGATACGTGGTCATGATCGTGTCGCCGGTTTGGCAGTTTTCTGTTTAGGGTTTGGTCGTGGTCGTAGGAGTTCGAACTGGTCGTACCAGTCTTCGGCTCGCTTGCGTACACTCTACCAAATCCACTCGACCACATGTTTTCGACCGGATATTCGACCAGTGGTTTTAGTTTGTAAATCATATTGGTCGTGGTGATTGCTGAGTGTCAGCTGAGATATCCGCAAGAAAACAGCAAATCCGTATGTGCAAATACCCTAAATTGCATTAGAGTTGATTTTTGGGTGTGACATTTTGGCAGCAAGAATGTTTTTGGGTTTCCTAGAAGTTTCTAGACCTTTCTAGGTCTTTCTTTTGTTGACAAAATTGTAGTCCTTTGAGTTATCTTTCCAACAAGCCAAAAAACACCTCAATCGGATCTCCGGATCAAAAGTTATGCTTGTTTTACTGTCAATACCCGGACTTTGTCCGGCCTGTACAAATTTCTTTGACATATAACCAAACACGTTTGCATCCGTCCGGGGGCTTTTGTCCAGTATGGCCGGACATTGTCCAGCCTATACAATTTGTTTGAGCTGAGTGAAATAGAGACAGATATATATGTCCGGGGCTTTTGTCCGACATGGCCGGACATTGTCCGGCCTTTACAAAAAAATTTCCCAACGGTAACTGACGTTTTGCAACGGTCGAAAATTGGTTTACTGGCCGAACAGTGTCCGGCCTGTACAAAATTTCACCTATTTGTGGTAAACGGCTAGTTTTCTTTGAGGGCTGTATATATCTTGTGTTTGCTTTCATTTGGGGCTGCTCAAACACCTGATATTCCTGTGTATAAGCTAGCCAAACTTTTTGGAATCAATCTATTCCATTTAGAGCCAAGATTTGAGCCAAATCTTTGAGAGCACTTAGAGGAGAAGCAATTGTGAGAGGCTAAGAGTGTTTAGTGCACTTCATCTCCATTTGCAAGCTAGTGCTAGTGTGTGTGCATTCATTTGTATCTTGAGCTTCTAGCACTTGATTCGTTCAAGTGAGTGCATCCGACTTGTTACTCTTGGCGATTGCCTTCGCCTAGATGGTGTCGGAGGAGAGTCGCAACCTCTCCAGTTGAAGTTTGTTGGAGAGGCCGACAAACAACGTGTGAAAATTTTGGTGCTCGCCTATCCGGTATGAAGAAGGAGCAACATGAGTGAAATATCCTTCATGGATATAGAAGCGAGGCTCACGCATGAGCGCTTCAACGAGGAATAGGGGAGACCGGGCGAGTCTCCGAGACCGCGGTAAAAATCATTGTGTCAATTGTCTCTCTTTTGTATAATTTGTATTCATATTGACACAATTACTTGATTTACTATTGTTGCATGTTATATTGAATATTTCATATGGTTGAATGCAACTAGATGTTAGATTGCTAAACTTTTACAACCCTAGGTTATCCTAAATATCTTTTAAAATTGTTTAGTTGGAAAGAAATTTTAAAAGCCTCCTATTCACCCCCCTCTAGTCGGCATCCTTGATCCTACAATAACAACTATTCAAATATACACGAACATCATAATCAACTAATCTATATAATATACTCATATTGATTCTCTTACCATACAATACTAGATTAAACCCAAGGCAGAAAATGTGTCATCCTTGCACAGTTCAATCCTTTCTCGATCTCATAGTAAACTGATCTTCCCGTAGTTGACACTCAACCACAAATGGCATGGTCATGCACTTCTGAGTTCATTTATATTGAGGGGCCTAGAGATATCTCTTTCATTACACGAGAGATGCAAATTTCATCTTAACTATTCATATTCCTCCACATGGCTCATAGCATACCCGAATATTATCTTTATTACCACTCAATTAAAAGTAGTGTTTGGTAGTATCAAAGTATATTACTACACATGTAGGAAACTATAATGATCTCAGGTCTAAGGATCAATCATAAACATTATTTGAGATCAACTGGTGACACTTATATGACAAATTCAAACAGTGTCTCAAAATGGGCCTATCCAACATTATATTCTCCAATATATGTCCATATTATTAATTTGATATCTTATATCAGTGGTCCGTGAAACATGACCATCAATCAATATATGTGTTAATTCGTTAATCAATAATGTTCTATTTAAAGATAATGAATCAAGAATTTTATAGAATATCATCAAATAAATTTAGAATTTCACGAACAAGTTACACACTTGTTGATCGAACCAAGATAATAATTTATTCAAAAACAAAATAACATGTCATTCAAATGTTCATAAACATAACAAAAATAAATACATCTCTCGATTTTTCTCTAGGACATATCACTAACAATAACACTATCTAGGGACCATGCACATGGCGCCACAACCACATCCAAAGGGATTAGGGGACTTACTTGGGGTGCTGTGTCGTCGGCGCGGGCAAATGGTGAGCTAGCTAGTGTGATGTCTGCATACTTGGTGAGCTACTAGCTCAGCCACGCTACTAGGACGTGGCCACAGGCCGCGGAGAGGAGGCAACACGACACGGCCCCGGTTGGGGCCGGCCGCAACACGAGCGCCGTGAGAGAATTGCGCCGCCAGTGAGAGTGCTTGGTGGTGAGGCACGAGAGATCTAGGGTTTCTATCGGGGGATGAGGTGGGAGGAGTGGCGACAAGGTGGATTTGAGGTGAAATCGCCATCGGTGAGTGAACCAAAGGGTGGTGGTGGCAAGATTAGGGTTGTGTGCATTTGCGCGTGCTTGTGCACGATTTGGGGCTCGAGGCAAAGGTTTTGAGTGAGGGGAGTGTAGTATGAGCCACCGCTGCCAGCGCCGGAGCGGTCGAAGGGGTGCGTTGAGCGTGTGTTGTGTGCTTGTGCACGGGTAGAGTGTGTCAATGTGAGTGAGGCCAAGTGAGGGGGAAGGTGTAAGGATGCTGGGGTTAGGCTTGGGCCGGCCCAACTTGTGGGGAAAATGAAGTTGGACAGGTTCAGGCTCAACTAAAGTTTTTCTTTTTTCTTTTTTATTTGTTTTGTTTATTCATTTTATTTATTTACAAGTTCTCATTTAGTTAACTTATTTCAATTTAATTTACTTAATTCTTGTAAAATTAATTCTATATTAGCAGCTACTGTTTGAGTCCAATAGAAAATTAAATTTAATTATTGTTTCATAGTTTTAACTTCCTCTATAAATAAAAAGGTCTTAAATTGTTGTCTATTTGAAAAATTCACCTAAAGTGTGTATACATATGTATGTTTGTGTTTTCAAGGACTTGTTGCGATGAAAATTTTAATTTTTGTTTTAATTATTTAACCGCATTTTACCTAAGTATTAGTCTAATTATTTTGCAAAAAAAAAAGTGATTTCAATTATTTCGAAATTATGATTCAAAATACTATTTAGCTACCATTCAAATTATTAGAAAATTTAGTAGTGTTACTAAGTTAATTTGAATTAAGAAGGAATCAATATTTTCAAATTAAATGTTTTACTTGAAACATAGTGAGAAAAGTGTTCGACAAATTATACTTCCCAAAACCTATTTTCCTCAGAATTTTAAGTAATTCAATCATGCAATTTAAATAATAATAATCAAAATTTTGGCTTACCTAGAAAGGTGACTTTTCTTGTATTTTTCCAAGTTCCCAATATATCATTTGGGGGCTAATTTTTGGGTTATACATTCGAATCGTGAGTGAGGCGAGGAAACAAATAAGGCGTAGCGCACACATTCTTGCATTATATTCACTAATGTTCTTCTAAAACTTATATACATAATTGTTTTTCCCTCAGGAGCGAATCAAAACGAGGAACCGCAGGGTGACTTGCAGACCTCTGATAGTGAAATCCCTAACACAAGCAAGTCCTATTGCTCGAACATGTTGAACTTACAATATTATTTTAATATCAAACTAGTTGTCAATTTAAATAATTTATGACCTTGCATCAAAGAGTTAATTTTTGGAAATGGAATTGGCCCCTGGTAAAGGGTGCCACGGATAACTTTACAAAAATGACTTATTAGTATTTGAAGGGCATACGAGTAGCTCTTATTTCTTGTGGAAGGAAAGGTATCATCCATGTATACTAAAAGCCAAGTTTGTAACCAAATGCCACTTATATCCAGTGTTGTATCACCCGTATCGACCACAGACTTGGTATGGGATATGCATAATCAAGTATCTTATCCAGAAAGCTAAACACCTCCACATGAGAATGTATAAATATTTTTACTGGTGTATGAATGCAAATCATGAACCGAGGGCGGGTCCCAAGCTATAGGCTCTACCGGTGGAGTAGCGGATGAGTCCAACTATAGTGGCATGGTATGAATCAGCCAAGTGGAGGTACTTAGTGTATGGATTTGAAAAAAACTATGTTCTTTTGATCGTGACACATTCCCAGAAATGGGGGATGATGTTGACGAATACCAACATGCAAATCAAGAGTTTCTGTTGGTAAAGCGGTGTCCCTTTGTAGAAATAAAACGTTAATATTCATTCCTTACTTTCGAGATGGAAGTTTGTCGTAACAGGAAAGGAGGCCTGCAAGTGGCCTCAACCCTGTGATATAAAGTGACTCCTATAATTTCTTTTGAATAAGCTCAACTCTCTTTCACAAAAAAAATTTTGATAAAAAAGAGGTCAACCCTTGCTTAATAATTCTATTATTTCTTTGACTAGTTAAACTAGCTTCACTCCTACAAGTATATGTTTTCACATTTGTGACAAGTAACTTTGTTTCTTGTAGATAAGGAAGCTCCCTTTCCCTCACACTTGCAAGTCAACAAGCAAGGCAAGTGGTAGGATGGCTACAACTGATTGGATTACTAACAAGGTGGTTGAATGGGTTAGAGACAATCCAACAATAGGGGCAACAAAGCTGATGAAGAAGCTGATAGAGAAGTATCATGTCATTTTGACTTACTAGAAAGTATGAGCTGCTAGGAATGCTGCTCTTAAGCAAATCTATGGGATCTGGGAGGAAAGTACATGGAAGTAAGAGGAAGAATATGTTCAACAAGATGTTTGTGTTGGGAAACAGACTTGCTACTCTAGTGCAATGTCAAAAGATTTTTACCCGTAATCCTAAAAAACTTACAAGCAGTAGATCATAGATCAAGAGGTTTACCACTAGACGCGCGGATGCGACAACGCAGCAACGGAAGAAGAGTGGATATCGCAACCGGATCATGATCAGCAGTGCAGCAATAGCAACAGCACCTCTACGGAAGTCCACACGTCTGGGGAAGGAGCACCGCGTGTTCGTGTGTTAGCACCAGCGCATGCCACCAAGGTTTTACGAGATCTATCTCGTGGATGGTGTGACGGCTAGAATAGATCAGATTAAAGATATTTTGCATGCCCACCTCGCATCCTTTTATAAGGCCTTGCAGATAAGTCCTACTCATATGCGAACCCTAATCCTAATGGTAAACCCGTTACCAATAAGAGACCCATTTCGGATCTTATCCAAATTAATGTTTCAACCCGTTAAGTGTGTGACCCTGTAGGTTCGTGTATAATAGGCCGCGATCGAAAACAACTTGTTGAATCACAAGTCATAAGCGGTTCCTAGTAAGACATTATGACTACCTGCATATACACGAAGATCATATCCGACGAGTCTATACAACTTATCATAAATTATCTCTTTGCCTCATGATACCAGATCGAATTCAAGATAAGAAACGTGTCATCATTGAATAGTTCTGTCCTTTCTTGATCTTGTAATGGACTAATCTTAATCCATAGTTGACTTTCAACTATACTCGGTATGATCATACACTTTCTTAGTCCAGTTACATCAAGAGGTCCAGAGATATCTCTCTTAAGATATGGGAGAGGCAAATTTCATCTCGACCATTCACTTCCAACCACATGGTTCATAACATATATGTATGTCACTTTTATGAACACTCAATTAAAAGCAGCGGTTGATGACACCAAGGTATGCTACTACGCATGTATGAAATAGTGATGATTTCAGGTCTAAAGATAAATCAAAAATAACTGTTAGAAACAAACTGATGACACATAATAATCTCAACAGTGTCTCAAGATGGGTCAATCCGACCAACATATGTTCACAACATTGATTTGATATTTCATATCCATGATCTGTGAAACTTGACTATCAATTAATAATCGTACTGACTTAACTTGCATTATTATTTCATATAATGCCGAAAGTTATGGATGTTTAGAATAAGTATCACTGATAATGCCGTAGGTAAAAAGAGACAATTCATATATCATTATAAAAAATTCCACAAACAAGTCACATATTTGTTGATCAATAAAAGTGATATTTTATTCAAGGAATATAATAATAATTCATAAACATGATATGATACAATCATCTCCATGATTGTCTCTAAATAATATCTCTATCAGTTTGTAGCTTTCAAGCCATGTATAAATGGGTTCCTAAATGGATACATGCCATATTTGGGCATAGATTTAACCCACCTGACAGGAAAATTCAGAAGACAACTAGCTACTGCAATTGCTGTGGATGGGAATAATTGGATGTTCCCAGTAGCCTATGGTATTATGGACTCATAATCAACTGGCTATGATTCGTGGAGAAACTAAAGGTAGCAATAGGAACACCTATTGGGCTAGCCATAGACACAAATGCTGTAAGGGCATTGATGTTGCTATCAGTATGGTATTCAGACATGAAGTTGAGCACAGAGAATGTATGAGACATCTATGGAAGAATTTCAAGAAGAAGTTCCATGGTGAAGTCTTTTAGAAAAACTTGTGGCCAACAGTTAGAGCATATACTAGTGACAAGTTTCAACACTACTTCAACTAAATTGTGAATGCATGCCCAGAGGCCACGGTTTTCCTTGATAAGAAACATAAGCATCTTTGGTTACAAAGCAAGTTCTTAAACAAATGCAAGTGCGATTACATCAACAACAATATAGTTGAGTGCTTCAATAATTGGATTTCTGCACATAAGGATCCCTATGTGGTTGATCTTATAGACAAGCTTAGACAAATGCTGATGAAGAAATTTGAACTAAGGAGGACAATGCAACTAGGTTGGAGGGTACCATTATATCAAGTGTTATCAAGGAATTGAATTCTAAGAGTAGGGCCTAAGAAACTATGATATTATTAGAAGTGGACATACCATTGCTAAGGTTAGTGGAATGGACCAGCAAGGGAACAATTGGAGACATGCAAGTGATTTTTCCATCTGTGAATGCACCTGCAAACAATGGAAAATTAGTGGCAAGCCATGTTTACATGCCATTGCTTTTATTTGCTCTTTAAGAGGATCAAGCATGGAAGATTATGTTCATGAGTACTACTCAGTTCCAGATTTCAAGCTGCTTACGAAGGGGTGGTAATGCCAATGACAGTTAAGTCTCAATGGCCTAAGGGTGATCATGGCTTCAAGCTATTGCCACCGCTAATAAAGAGGCCAGCTGGTTGCCCAACGAAACAGAAAATCAAGGAACCATACGAGGGAACTAGAACCAAAAGGAGACATAAATGTAACAACTTTAGACAATTTGGGCATCTTACTAAGTTTTGCAAAAACTCTTCAATAGATCCAGATGCAGAATCACAAGTCTCCACTAAAAAGAGATGCACAATTGTACAACATTACTTTGCATTTCACTGCTTGCATGCTACTTAGTACTGATGTTACTTTCAACACATTTCATTTCCTGTAGGAAAAGAGCTAGCAAAGGAGGCAAGGCCAACAAAGAAACTTCTCCGCAACTTTTAAGGGAACTAAGGTATACTACTAACATCAATACATTTTACTGCTTCCATGTTATTTACAACTGATGTCTATTCGCAGGTCTATTACTACAATGTCACTCACTTCAACACCACACATCTCTGTTGTTCAAGCTGACAATAATCCAGGACCCCTAACAAGAAGGTAACTATCTAGCGAATTATATCTGAGTACTAATGCACAACTAATGAAGCTAATACTTCTCTTATCACAACAGGCAGAGGGCACTTGCTATAGAATTTGCAAAACCTTCACATGATGTAAGCAAAGTTAAGAAAGCCAATAGTAAAGAGGAGCATCAAATGAGTCATTTTGGTGTGTGATGGGTGTGTTTTGGACTTGAATGTTAGGACAAACCTGTATGTTGCTACTGACATTCCAAATATTTACATCATTCTACACCTTACAAACAATCACAACTAAAAGAACAAGTATAGATGCTACAACCTTGTTCATAATGTTCATAAGAAACTTATTAGCTTCCTTAATTTTTTCCATGTGCAGCTTTAGCCTCATCAACTCATTTGTAAAAGTTGCTTCAGTGCCTACCTCTTGTCTGATGAGGACATTCCTAACACTAGTAGCACTAGTGCTTGACCAGAGAAACATACATGACCAACTACTCGAGTGAAAGCCAGAAAATTAAATCAACATGTGACTTTGTTCCTCGAAGAATTAAATTATGATGAGAATATGCTGCTACCTAATAGTTCTTGTTTATTATTGATTGGAAATGAAGAGGGAGAGCATAACAGGAAGAACAGCCACGTATGAACTAAATGACTTCATTGAATCTAGTCGTACACCTACTGAGTGGAAAGAGAATTTTCTAAGCTTTCAAGTGAGCCCAAGATCACTCAATTCTATCAAAGATTGCACCCGCTACAACCAAAAGAACTCTGCTCGACATGCAGGCTGCTGATCAAGTGACAGTCCAACGTTCGACTAGCAACTTCGACAACGCGTCATTCTCAGCACAAATGTCCAAGTTGGTAGTGTGAGTACTTGTTGGAAAGAAATTCAAAAGAGATTTTAAATAAATCAAGAATCATTGAATTCCAATGTCGTTTGCAACCAGAAGACTGAAAAGCGTAACGACTGCACGGAAGGAAAGAGTCCAATCCAAATCTGAGAAGATTGATTCCTGATTTCTTTCATCTTTTATAGTTTGTTAATAATTAATTCCGTTTTGAATTAGATTAAGATTTGTTTTCTAATTTAAATCTTCTATCTTTTGTAAACACCATCCTCTATAAAAAAAGAGGTATGATCATACTTTTGAAACAACCATGAATTGAATACACAAATATTTTCAGAGAAATCTTTGCTCTTGTTCTAGAGTTTGTGCTTATTAAGCCACCGTCTAGAATTGAGAATTATTCTCTTCGTCATTGTTCTTGTAATTTCTTTCTTGATCGTAGGAATAGTGCGTCTACTTTGCGTAATCAAGTAGACAACAATCAAAGTGTATGATTGGGTGAATTTTTTGTCGCAGGTTACTGTATTAACAGTGATTGGTGTCATCGGTTCGTTAGGTTACACGAATCAACGAGTTATCAACGATCCTATGCCATGAAGATTGAACACCCCATATCACTGTCCCTCTTGCTGGTTTTGTCTCGGTTAGGATTTCTTCTTGTGCATGAGGTGAACTTGTCCACACCAGCACATATAGAGGTCGTGGTGCCACCAAAACAATGAAAATTTGCCCCTTTGCCACTCAATGCACTCAGCTAATGTCTAGAAGAGCAAGAGGGTCATTTCCCTCAGAGAAGAGTGTTATACAAGGAAAATACGGTAAAATACAAGGTGACAAACATATTTGTGTCATTTTTCAATAATTTATATAAGGGAGAGTGTTATACAATAATTTCACTTCTAACGTGTCAATTCTCAAATTTTGTTATATAACAAATTTCATACACCTAACTTGCTTTATAAAATAATATAAAAATATTTATTTGTCCCAACTATTCATTATTTACTTATTTACTAGTTGGCTCGTAACTTTTGATCCAGTCCCCCATGACATTTCACTTTTTGTGGGCATATATTAGCAATTTTTAAAAATTTTAAGGACATGGATGCATTTACCAAAAAGAACTGTGGTGACATGTAGTAGTAGCACTAGCAGTAGTATTTTCGAAACAAAATTTTTTTTTAAAGCTTTCTTTTCAAAAGAAAAAAAATCCCGTCTTCTCGTGTCGTGTCGTCTGGTCTCGTCTCGCCGTCTCTCCCAAACCCCAACATCTCCCGCATCTCGCCGTCGCCGCGATGGCGAAGTCGCGGCCGCCGAAGCGGATCCTCGAGTCCTACACCATCAAGGGATCCGACAGAGTCATCAAGCGTGAGCCTTCCCCTCCTTTGATCCGGATTTTTTCGGTATTTTTTTCGAATTTTTTTGGGTTCGTTTTTACCTCCGAGTCGGTGGGTTTCAGTTTCCGAGCCATGAGAGATAAGAGTTTTTTTTTTGGTTTATTTGCACCATTTTTCTGTGTTCTTTTGGTGCGGAATGGTCTAGAAGTCTCCATTTTTCTTTGTGAAACGTTGGAAAAGCTCAATCTTTGCCATTAGGTGATGAGTTTAGTGCGTGGTCTAATCTGGATTAGAAGCCACCAGCTCACCAGAACCTAATTTTTAGTTGCAAATTAACATGTTAGTGGCAACTCTCTGTACTTAAATGTTTTTTCTCTTTAAATTTATATGGTGTAAATTAGCTTGCCCTGAAGTTAAAATTTCTAGGTATTTGTGCATAGGTGTGTGTGTGTTAATGTTAAGTTAGCCCTAGGTTGGATAATATACAATTTATACTTCTAATCTATCACATCAAGTTTAGTTTCGGTTTAGCTCTCTACTTTTAAGACGACTTAGCACTTTGAGCAGAAAATTTTTGTATAAGTGATTATATAAGATTGCTTTGGACTTTAGTTTGGTTAATGCAAATGTTCATGATGCTTAGCATATCCAAATTAGCATTTTGGTTGGACTGTTATATGTTGTAAATCCCATATTAGCTACAGTTAACTACTACATGCTGCTTGCTTCAAGCTTTAGGTTGGTTGAATCTAAGCTTGGATGCCAACAACAGTTCTGAGAGTAGGTGTGTTGTAAATCTTTAAATGAATGATTACCATTTCTTGCGCCAATGTAGCTCGCTTCTAGTTTAAGCTTGGTAGGGTCTGAGTTATGACCTAATTATATCATTTTAGGTGCTCCTCGAGTTTGAGTCTGGCTAGATAGTTTGGTTCAGAATATTCGTGGCAATTCAACATTTCCCCTAGGTTTTTTAATATAAACTTATTCTTGTGCCACTATTAGCTTGCTTAGTTGCTTGAAATTTGAGGATGGCCTTCTGCTAATCTAGTTGATACTAAACTTTGTTGAAAGGTGTCTGATTATGTTTCTTATCGTAATAGTAGGATAATTAGCCATTAGTTATTTTTCGTGCCAATCTTGCTCAACTTAGATATCTGCTCGTTTGATCTCCTTGTTTAATGCAATTTTCAGGTATGTAATAATACCAAAGAACTATGATGCCTTTACCAACCTCTTTATGTTATATTTTATTGGAAATAATATGATTGCCTTATGCTTCTTTTTGATGAAAAATGGAAATGTCTTGTTGCTAATTTCTCACGATAGAAGTTTCTTTTTTTGGATGGTGCAGATCCACCTTAAATTATCATTCTGCAATATCAATCCTTGACTGAGCTAACCGTTTTGTTTATTAATGCAAAAGTGATTTTGATCATGCAAATTGCTTACTACATTTATATCCTTGTTTTTTACTGTAATACACCAGATGACTTTGTCTTTAAACAGTTTCCACAATCTAGTATGAACACACTGCCCGTGTCTTCTTATGAATATTTCCCAAAACTAGATTGACATTTTGATGATGATCTCTTTGCCATGAATCCTAAACTAACCTAATTCGGCCCTTTTGTGATTGTTTCTTGTGTTTCTTCCAGCTGGGGACTGTGTGCTGATGAGAGCATCTGACCAATCAAAACCACCTTATGTGGCAAAGGTTGAGGCAATTGAGGCAGCAGGATCTCGGGGCACAAATGTGAGAGTGCGGGTGCGGTGGTACTACAGGCCAGAGGAGTCCATTGGTGGGAAGCGACCATTTCATGGTGCCAAGGAGGTATTCCTCTCTGACCACTATGATGTGCAGAGTGCTGACACCATTGAGGGAAAGTGCAATGTACACAGCTTCCGCAGCTACACCAAACTTGATTCTGTCAATGCTGAAGACTTCTTCTGCCGCTTTGAGTACAAATCAGCTTCAGGCAGCTTTGTTCCTGACCGCATAGCTGTGTAAGAATTCATACAACTTTGATAATGTTATTATTCTGAAGACATGTTCATAATTTGTGTTTGCAAGCTGGTTCAATCTTTTTGTAATTTGGGAGCATGTTATTGGTACATAGCTTCTCGGTGGAGGTTTATGACTGTTCTGATGCTTCCTAATGTTAGTACCTTTTTGTCTAGATGGCTTGTATAGCTCTCTTTGGGGATTTCACCTAATAACCTTCTACATTTCTAAATGATCTTTGCCTTAGACTTCCAAGCTTGACAACTTCATAGTTTATTCTTCTGCCCCTTTGATGAGTTCATAGATGATCTCTTCATCACCTTATGATCTTGTTTATGGGTTCCATTTTTTCACCCTATCTGCCCTAAAATACTGTTGATGGCTAACCTTGTCCTCTATTTATTCCCAGTATTAGTTCCCAGTATTAGATTATTCTTTTGTTGGTTGTTTTTCTTTTGGTAGGTAAATGATGCTTTCACCAATATATTATTTAATCAGATTGAATTCTGTATGGTTTATGGTATATGACTAATTGCTTTTTTGCTGAATTCTTAGAACCTTTATAAACCTTGTTTGGCTGCAAATTGTAACTGATTTATTATATGTACACTCTCACAAGAGGCATGCAGTTGATAAATATAATTTTAGATGACCATTTTTTTTACTCTTATTATAGATGGATGCCTGGGACGGTCACCCTTTAATAGTGCACACATGGTGTTTTCTCAAGCAAAGTCCTTTTTATGCTGTCAGACTCTGTTTGCCTCCTTTGTTTGATAGCTTGATGTTATAAGCAATTCATGAAGTGAAATAATCATTGTCTTTTCTTTTCAATATCTTTTGTAAACAACATGACAGGTTTTGCAAGTGTGAGATGCCATATAATCCAGATGACCTTATGATCCAATGTGAGGAATGTTCTGACTGGTATGTTTCACCATTATATCAATTTCCTCTTCCAGAAGACTGAAATTACCAAAAACCGAACTGCATATTTATGCCTTCATGTTTCAATAATGAGCATTGTCCTTAAGTTGTTAATATTATGTATTTTGTGATTGATGATTAATATGTACTGCCCTTTTGTTTTATGTCTTGTTTGTTTGTATCAGATCACTAAGTTTTCAATATGCAATATTAAGTTGTTACTATGAGGGTTGATGATTCTAATTTAATATTTAATGTGTTATCTTCCATTCACTAAGTAAGACCACACACTTTCTAACTTGTGGAGTGAGATGTTTGAAAGTTAGTACGTGCTAGTTCCTAAATGTCAAAATGTAATTTTTTTCTTGTAAAACCAAATAAACTGAAACTGTGCTGAAATTATTTTGGTCCATCAGGTTTAGTTTTTCAAGTCATTTTTGATTTATTTAGTTTCTTGTTTGTTGAAACCAACATTTAGAAAAGATAATGTAAAAAATCCAAATAAACCCATTGGTCACCCCTACATAACCATGTGTTGTTCGATGTGCATGTGTGGCTATGATGACCTCGGGCATTCTAAAATTTTAAGGGTGAATCTGTAGCAATATGCTTTCCTTTCCTACGAGGAATACTTGTGTTTGCACTTTGCACTCATCCTGTAGTCTTCCATATTGTTAGTAATTTAATTCTATGACCACTGCCACCTGAAATGAGTTCCCTTGAGTTCTTTATCCCGGTGTGTGATGATTAGTTTATTAGGTTGTTAAATGATTATTCTGCCTAGGGAATGAAAAGCTCCTTTTTGTTTATACGTCTGTTGGGGAAGGTAACATAACAAGAAGCAAGTGGTCAGAGACTTGGAGAACAAAATCTGTTTTACATTGTTACATCCAGAAGAAACAGCTGGTTGGCTCTACTTTTCCACAAGCCTCGACAAAGATGAATCATATGTGAACTTGTGCATATCATAAAGGGACATAATTGCGCATTGTCTAAATTTTAGGGCAAGGCTACAACAGGCCCTCTGATATGCACCTCATGTCTCTATAGTAACATGAACTTATAATTTGTTGAAGCGCTCAAAGTAACTATTACCTTCATGCTTACCATCTAAAGTGTGAAGTTCTAAACATAGTTTTGGTGCTAGATGAGTTAAATCGAGTTGCTGTTGAGTAGAGTATGTTATCCTGATTTCATGTGTGCTTTGTTCAGTGCCACATATGTGCTATAATGCTCCGAACTTGTCTAGAAGAATTTTAAAATTCTTGTCTATTTCAGAATAAACCATCTCTAGAAAATCTAGATATCCTTGAGATAAAATCATAGTTGCTTTTGTTTTCCAGGTTTCACCCTTCGTGTATTGGAATGACTATCAAAGAAGCAAAGAAACTGGAGCACTTTTTCTGCCAAAGTTGCACCACTGAAAATGGAAAGACGGCTGAGAATTCTCACCACACGTCAGGGCAATCAGAAGAAAAGGTAAACTGTGCTGTGATCACACTATTTTGATTGATAAATTGGTTGTTGTTGATACCTGATTTTATGTTTTCCATAACAATAATATAAATGTGATGATCTAATTGTAGTTTAAATTGGGAGAAAGGCACTTATGTCAGCACATTGTGCAAAAAAAGAGAAGGGGGGGTGGGGGGGGGTGGTGGTGGGGGTGGGGGGTGGGTTCGGTCTATACCATTGGAGGAAATGAAAACTCAGGAAATGCCATTGAAAATCATGTATTTGATTGTGCCACTGGAAAACAAAAAATCTTTTGAAAATACTATTCTGACAAGGTTATGGGGATTGACCTAGGTCAAAATAACTCATACCCTTCTAAAATAATTAAATTTTCATACATATGCCACTATGTATGTTTGTTGTTGTTATCATTTTCCCGAATAGGTTAAGGGCAACCAAGGCTACTATGCGATGCAACCAAGCATCAGCCATGCTGCCACGGCGATGCAGCATGATAGCCACACACAACTGCAAAGTGGACGTGGCGTGTGCAAGACATTTGAGAATAGCCTTCGCGTCATTGCGTGACAAGCCTCCACGCTGCTACCTTCGCATCGTGCCTTTGTGCTTCTGCCTCTTTGTGGACACCAACATCAAGACGCAAGGTGTTCATGGGTAGCAACATCTAAGTCGCCATGTGGCCCTGTTTTACATTGTTCAAGGACGGTAGAGGACAATTGGGCCGTGTATGGTATCTTGTGCAACTACGACATGCGCATGGACATAACTAGTGGCCACGTGATGTGATGGCTACGGTGCAATGCGGCCACAACGGCAGTCACTCGAGTTACAATGCGAACATGGCGGTGTGAGTCGAGCAGGGCATGCTAGCCAAGCGATGCAGTAGCTGCTAAACAACGTAGTATCTGTGCAAGGTGAATGCAACGCATCGGTTGCAACGAGGTTTTGCGGTAGTGGGGTTTGCAGACATGATGTGGCGGAAGCCACACGATGTGTGATGCAGATGTGATGGCGCAATGCGGACATAGCTCAATGACTAAGCAATTCGGTGGTTGCGGTGTGACGCTGTGGCGATGGATGCGGCCCAATGAGGTGCTTGAACAATGCGTACTCAGCGTCGTGGCAATAACAAAGTAGTGTGGCAGCCGTGGATGCATGGTGGCCACGCGATGCTTGAGGCAGACGCAATGATGGTGTTGCTTCAGCCACCATGCGAGTTGAGTCTGTCGTGTGCGGCAACGTGAGGTGAGGCTTTCCTAGGACATGCCTTCACCAACATTTGCCCACGAAAAAAGGGGAAGAAGGGAGGGGTATTCTTGGTATTTTTGAATTCCTAGGACATGCCTTCATCAACATTTGCCCACGAAAAAAGGGGAAGAAGGGAGGGGTATTCTTGGTATTTTTGAAAAAAATAACTTAAAAATGGCATATACAAAATCAGCTTTAATTTCCAGTGACATCCAACCAATTAGCTAATTTCAATGGCATTTTTAGAAATTCATTGGTTCATAGTGGTATAAAGCAAGATATTCCAAAAAAATATTAATGCTTAGCTGCATATTTTAATAGAAGAGATCGATTCTGCTCCAAAGCAAGTTCCAATGTTGAATACTTAAATGGTTAAAACTGATAACAAGTAGGAAGCAAAACAGCCAATTTATTCATGTGGCAATACATGTAAAGGGGCTTTTCTGCTTACAAAACCAGTATATTGAACACTTGGGTCATTAAAGATGATTAATATCATTAATAACGACTAAAATGTTCTACTGACAGTTATCGCTTGTTCTGTAAACAATCACATAATCCATTTCCCTGATATTTCTCCAGGTGGAGTCAAAACGACGGAGAAGGTGAGGCGCTGGATGAAAACTCATAATTTTTTCCTTGCGCGTGGATGTACAGAGCCCGTTTCAAGCTTGAGGTCTGTAATGTTATCACCGTGACGATCTGTACTCCCAAGTCCCTCCTCTCTAATGTCGGGCGCACGATGTACATAACTTTGCAACGTGAGAACTGAGATCGTTGTGTTGGGTGGAGACAAATAGGGTTTGTGTGGTACTCCATTGTATCTGTAGTATCTTAGCATAAGCGATAGTGTGGTATGCTCTACTGGAGACCAGCTCCCTCTGGGTATTTATATATATGTGTTACTATGTATAAATATACTTGGGAGTTAGGACTCCAGTAGTATCCAGCAATAATAATACGTAGATGCATCTGCGCTTGACCGTCTTAATTTATGTTAATTTTTCGTGAAATCTTGTATTACGATGTGAACCTTTTTCTGTAGACATGTAATGCATGCATATCTCTATTAGCAACCAAGTATTCCCTGTGGCATTAATTTGCTGTTATACTCTAACCAGTCTAAAATAAGTATCATTTTTGGTTTTACAAGCTCATCACGATGCAATTTTTATCATTATATTTTATTATAATTTTTAGTGAAATTTTGTAGTATTGTAATATTGTAAAAATATTTTTTTGTGATAAATATGTTTGGATAATTTTCTTATAGTTAATATAAACATTTATAAATATATTAGTGATCATGATTTTTTTTTATTGGAGGGAGTATATTACATGCATGGCTAGTCTTGATTCTGATTTGGAAGAAATGATAATAAAGTTGGAAATTTTATGTAACTAATAAGATGTCATATATGTGATCATGTTCTATATGCTTTTATAAATTATACATGTAGAAGCGCTCTGGTGTGATTAAAACTTGATGGATTTGTTAGCAAGAATTAAGCAATACGGTGATGACTGGATAATAATTTATATGAGTACTGTCTGTGTGAGATCCTAGTTGGGAGTAGTTTGGTCGTGGTTTATCTAGATCATTGTCTACTGTTTGCAATTAAGTCTTTTATATATGTGTGTGGGTGAGAGTTCTCACAAAAGTTGCTTTCAGTGTTGATTTACAGTAGGCAGAATAATTGGTGCATGGAATGTGCATCCTCTCAGTACTAGAGAAAAGGCCCTCGATGCTCTAATGACTGAACTCATGACCTTCCGAACTCAGCTCACATCACACTAATGGGCGAACAGTCGGACCCTTGGAACCAACAACCTACTACTTCAAGTCGCGAAGAGCCAACATGGTGGTGCCAAACCTTTCCGTTGATGTGGACATCTGAATTAGCTCAGCGGAGCATTCCCCTCATCCCCCGGCCGTCCAAGTGGTCTGTCGCCGTACAAGCGGCTGGCGACCACGGCCGTCCGCCCGGGCCCGGTGTGCTGCCGGTTCATTCGGCGGATGTCGCATGCACCGGAGGACGTACTCGCACGCACGCACGGCGCCGTCGCGTTAGACGGCTTAGGAACCCTCTCTTGTAGTGCACGTACGGCGTGGTCGAGCCACATGTCCTCCACGCGGTGGAGGACGCCCAGCTCGTCGCCGGCTCGCCGCACCCTCTCCGAGCGTTACCAACCTGCCGTCCGTTGAGTCTAGGCATGCACGACCTCGCGCACGGTGCCCCTAGCTAGGACATGCTGTAGAGGCACCGGCCACCGCGTCTCGCCCTTGAAGTCGCCGACCGGGGTGCATGCACCGGCGCCGCCAAGAAAAGGCAGTGGCGGTGGCGGTGGCGGCCGCGACAGCTTGACATCATTCCTTTGCTTTGCCGAGCCGACCTTCCGTATGCCGGCGGCGGCAGCGGCGGCTACGATGATCTGAAGCAGAAGAGCTAGAAGAAGTTGTCGTAGCAGCATGCATGATGCATGGGAGCAAAACCAGTTACGTTGTACGTGGTGACGTGCGTGCATCATGCATGCGTGTTTGTATTTGTGGTAGAGGTATTCTTTGAGCTTTTATAGCGTACCGCATACATGCACGACATCACACCTCAAAAAATTCACATATAACTCTATTATGATCGGTGGGAACCAATCTTTCTCACTTTTTATAAGAAATCCTGAGTATCATATCAATTTGGAGAGTTATTTTTTTGTACGAATAACGCATTAACAAAAAGAAAATCCAAAAATAACACAGATCAAAAAGATTTTGCAGATATGACAATAGTCGTCAGACAAGCTGGCAACTCTAAGCAAAATCGACTAGTCGTCAGGCCAGTTGGCGACTAAAAGCCACATCTTCGCTTGTAGTCGATTTCACGGCCGCCTAGTCGAATTTGCTGATAAATTGCGAATTGAATTGTGGTCGTATTCGACCAGACACCAACTCGTATGTGCTAATCGACCAGTCGCCAGACGGGTTGGCGACTTTTGTCTTTTTGAGTAAATGAGTTGGCGGCTTATTGCCTTTTTTGGTAAGTTACCAGCGCAATTGGCGGCTATTACCATATCTGCAAAACCTTTTTGATCTGAGTTATTTTTGAATTTTCTTTTTGTTAATGCGTTATCCGTACAAAAAACTCCAATTTGGACAACTACCAATTGATATAAATGATTCTACATAAGAATAATATGTAATCTCAATCTCAATGTAACAAGAGATATAGGAATTAAGATTAAGAGTCTATGTTTTTTGTGTAGTAATTTTTAGTTTATGATATAACAATGGTAGAGTTGAGATTATAAGGCTCTCTCCAACGCGCGACCACGACGGGGTGCGCGCCGGTCGAAGCTGTGGTCGAGTTTGCATGAGTGACGAGTGGAACAGTGACGAGCCGCTCGACCAGGCGGTCGTGGCGCGGTCGTGAAGTGGCGGGCCCCACCACGGACGCGTTGAAGGCTGTCGTGTTCGCGTGGAACAGTGACTTCACGTGTTTTGTGGGGCCCGCCACAGTAATGCGTCGGAGGAGGAGGCAGGGATGAGGTGGCGACAGACGGGGGAGGAGGCAGGGACGAGGCAGCGGCGGCGGACAGGGCGGGGATGGGGATGGACGAGGTGACTGCGGCAACGACGGCGGACGGGGTGGGGATGGGGATGGATGAGGCGGCGGTGGATCGGGGCGGGGACGAGGCAGTGGCACTGACGGGGTGAATAGGGGATGGACGAGGCGGAGGCGGCGGCGGGGCAACGAAGAGCCTCTAGAAGAGGCTTTGTATTGGAGAGGGAGGAGAGGCAATAGTTTCTCGAAGAGCTTATGCATTAGAGAGGAAGAAATTTTTGGTGCAGACTCTTCGCTGACGTGGCGGAGAATATTCTTCTGGAGAGCCTGTCAGGAAAGAGTTAGGGTTGGAGACAGGCTAAGGCTCTCTCCAACGCGCAACCACGACGGGGTGCGTGCCTGTCGAAGCTGCAGTCGAGCTCGCACGAGCGACGAGCAGAACAGTGACGAGCCACTCGACCAGGCGGTCGTGGCGCTGTCGTGAAGTGGTGGGCCTCACCGCGCGCGCCGGTCGAACAGACGCGTTGGAGGCGGTCGTGGTCGTGCGGAACAGTGATTTCACGCGTTTTGTGGGGCCCGTCACAGTAACATGTTGGAGGAGGCAGGGATGAGGCGGCGGCGGACGGGGGAGGAGGCAGGGACGAGGCGGCGGCGGACAACCTAACTAGAACAATGGATTGGACATTGATTTTGGTGGGTATACACTATACACATCGTGAACTCTGACTAAATTATCTTTTTTTCTACAAAAGAAATGTCATGTCCCATCTTGCATACGGTGTGTATTAATTTGATGTACCGACTATTTCATTTAATATAAAGAATTATCCATTTAATTTTTATGATAAATGAGTTTGACATATCACAAACTAAGTGCATCTTACTCTATACTCCTAATTAAGAGAAAATTATAAAAAAAATAGATTTAGTAAAATATTTGCAAAACATTCTCTATTCTATTATGATTTTTTAAATTATGTTAAAATTTTCCCCCTAAATCATTAGTAAATCTAGTAACTTTTTATATATCTCAATTTTTTTTGTCGCTTGGAAAATTTTAATTTTTTTTTTTGTCAACCGTCACTGCGCATCCGCGGTGACATGTAAATGCCATGTTGCATTGTAAAGGCATACCACCGTGCCTTTAGTCCAATTTAACAATTGAAAAATCACTAAAACAATTTCAAAAGACGTGTGACCTAATTGAAGAAAATAAAATAATTTTGAGTCGGACAAGAATTGTGGTATTTATGAGACCCATGATGCTCATTTTCAAATGGATATACCACAAAGTCTACAATGCAGCTCATTTTCACATATGCTTAGCCCAAAAGTCTGAGCTCCATTGTTCACTCCTTTTAAACGCAAAGTCGCCGCCGCCGCAGAGCCTCCGCCGATCCAGGCCGTAGCCGCCGCCTCGTCCGCCGCCGAGCCTCCTCTGAGCCAGGCCGTAGCCGCCTCTGCCTCGCCTCGCCTCTCCGCCGCGCCTCCGCCTATCCAGGCCTCCGCCGCAGCCGCCGAGCTCCGTTCGTCCGCGTGTGCGGCCCGCAAAACGCGTTGCGAGGCTGCGCCAACCACTCCAACGCGGCCGCTTCGTCTTCCGAGGCGTCGCCGGGCCCACCTGTCGGAGCTTCGTCCGCGACGCATCACCGGGCGTCGTCTCTCTCCTCTCTCCGCCGAAAAAACATTTTTTTATTCGTGGGGCCCACGTGCAGAGCGTCGTTGCGCCGGCGTTGGAGAGAGCCTTATGTCTCCTTTTCTGAATCCCTCCATCAGATTCAGTGCTACAGCTCCATCTTCCTTGTTACAAAACAACAATTAAAATCAAAGTAAAAAAGGTATGAATATTTTGCATCATCTTAGTTGTTCTTGATTTTATGATGCACCATTGGAACAAGAAATTAAGTTATCTTGATTCATTAAGGTCCCATTTGATTTTTGTCATTTTTAATTTTTTGGGTTCAGGAATTCTTCTATTTTTGGAGCAATATGCAGGATCCTGAATTGATCTACTAGGTTGCTGTCCTTTTTCTTTTTAATTTTGGGTCAAATTTTGTGTGATATCCTAGGAGAAAAAGATTAGGGCTTGTGAATAAGAAGAGGGTTGAGTTTTCTTGATTTTCACTCCATCTTTCTGCTTTACTTATCATTTTAGTTCTTTGCATAGTTTTTAAAAAATAATTAAGATTACAATTTTACTTCTAATACTTTTGATTTGTGAGTAATATGATAAGAATATTTACATCTAGTGATTAATGATCAAGTTGAGTAATAATTATGACAATATTTTAGAAAGATAGTGTCATTAGATACAAATTCTACCTTCTAAAATAATAAATGAAAACGAACAGAGGTAAGTAACTATTGGTGCAGCCCCAAGCAATGATAAGTGAAAGAAGCATTAGAGACATTGGTGCAGCCCCGAGCAAAGTAATCTGTTTTTTTTTTTTAAATATTAATCATGTAAATTTGGTTTCATCAGGTTGTAGGATTCAGCCCATAACAAAAGTCTGAAATCAAAAGGGTGACAATGGCAGAAGCTTTGGTCATTGTGGTTCTCCAAAAGATCACCTCTGCATTAGGAGAAGAGGGGTTCAACTTACTTGTTTCTAAGTTAAAGAATCTTGCACCAGATTTGCTTGAAATCACCAGCAGAATTAGGCTACTCCAGAGTGATTTCTCAATGATGCAAGCATTCATAAGCCAACTAAATGCAAAAATGTGCAATGATAAGGTATTGGAGGCTTGGCTGGATCAGGTGAGACAGGCAGCTCATGAAACTGAGGACATCATTGATCAGTATGTTTATCTTGTTGGTCAGATGGAAGTGACAGATGGTTTCCTGAAGAAAACATTGAACCGTGCCACAGCAGTTAATCGATGGCGCGAGCTTGCAGCTCAGGTGAAGTCAGTGGAGGATCATCTTCAGAAGATCACAGAAATGAAAACCCGGTTTGATGTTTCAGTGGCAGAAGGTGGAAAAGATCATGAATGGAGTTATTCTAGTAGGCATTTGCATCTTTCTGAATGTTCTTACCTGACCGATGACGATGATTTTGTTGGGAATTCAGAAGAGGTGAAAACACTAACAGATTGGGTATTAGATGGGAAGAAAGACCGAAGTATCATCTCGATATGCGGAATGGGAGGGCTGGGTAAGACAACTCTTGCTAGTCGCATCTATAAGAAGGAAGAAGTTAAGAGAATGTTCATATGCAGCGCATGGATATCTGTCTCTCAAAATTACAGGATCAGAGATCTCCTGAAGAGAATCCTACTTCAGCTCTTGAGTAAAAATGAGAATATTGATCTTGCCGAGCTTGACACAATGGCTTGTGTGAATCTAGTAGAACAACTTCAGAGATACCTGAAGAACAGGAGATACTTAATTGTGCTAGATGATGTGTGGAGTGTGGATGCTTGGCCTTTACTAGAGAACGCATTTGCGAAGAACAGCAACGGAAGCCGAATAATTATCACAACGCGAATCGAAACCGTGGCATCACTAGCGGATGCAAACCGCGAAATGAAGCTTAGACTTCTGCCAAAGGAGGAAGCATGGATTCTTTTCTGTAGAAAGGCTTTCTCAAGAGTAGAAGGGAGAAACTGCCCAATCGACCTGAAGATTTGCGCCGAAAATATTGTGGAGAAGTGCCAAGGCTTGCCACTGGCTCTTGTTGCCATTGGAAGCCTTCTGTCCTACAAAGAAATGGATGAACATGATTGGGAGTCATTCTATGGTCAGCTTAGGTGGCAGCTGAGTAACAATCCAGAGCTAAGCTGGGTTGCAAGTGTTCTGAATCTCAGTTACAATGATCTCCCAAGTTACCTGAAGAATTGCTTTCTTTTCTGTGGCCTTTTCCCTGAAGATTATCAGATAGAAAGAAAGCGGCTAATCCGGTTGTGGATAGCCGAAGGGTTCATCGAGGATAGAGGACCTGGGATGACACCCGTAGACGTCGCAGCGTGTTATCTGAAGGAGCTTGCTAATCGCTCATTGCTTCAGGTTGTCAAAAGAAACAAATACGGGAGACTGAAGAGATTCCAAATGCATGATCTTGTGAGGGAGATATCTTTAGCCGTGTCGAAAAAGGAAAACTTTGCTACTACATGGGACTGGGACAGTCCTAGCTCTGGCAGTATCAGTATCGGAGCTCATCGTGTTTCTGTACTTCAGAAGGATTGTAACTTCATTCAAACAGCAAGAAGTTCAGGAAAAGTTAGGTCTCTCATCGTGTTTGCGAAAGAAGCATCATCATCGAGTTGGTTCAGAGACTGTTCTTCAAGCTTTAGATTGCTAAGAGTCTTGTGCCTGAGACACTGCCATATTCAGAAATTACCAGATGCAGTGTCTCATTTGTTCAATTTGCATTTCCTAGACTTGGGATACACAAAGGTGAATGAAATCCCAAGATCGATTGGGAAGCTTTCCAATCTCCAAACACTGTATCTGAATGGTTCTGTACTGGATTTACCGAGCGACGTGACAAAGTTACATAGGCTTCAGCACCTGGTTATCGATGTCGGGCGGTTTCGACAATCAGCAAGCAACAAAATCTGTCACCTGAAACACATTCAGACTTTCAGAAACATAGAAGCCAACAGCAGTTTAGTCAGAAGCCTCGAGTTCTTGACAATGGTGAGAAGCCTCGGCATCACGAAGGTTTTATCGCTCCACAATGCGGATTTGTGGACCTCAATCAGCAAGATGAGAGCTCTGAATTCCCTGGCCCTGACCACGGCAGATCATGTCAGAGATGTTCTTGATCTCACAAACTTGAAACCATCATCAGATTTAGAGAAGCTCATGTTGAGTGGTAAGCTTCATAAAGGAGTCATTCCTCCCATATTTGCTTGCTTTCCGAAATTGAAAAGTTTGAGGCTTTGCTTCTCTGGACTCTCTGAAGACCCACTCGGCTTTTTCTCTGTAAAGTTTCAGAATCTAGGCCATCTTCACCTTCACCGGTGTTTCGACGGGAAGAAGCTGGCATTTCTTCAGGGATGGTTCCTGAAACTCAAGTACCTATACCTGAGCTCCATGAATGAGCTGAGAGAGGTTGATATCGAGGACGGCGCCATGGCAACGTTACACCGTCTTGAGCTATGGGGATTAAGAAGTTTGACATCGGTGCCAGAAAGCATTGTACACCTTAGATCACTGCAACAGTTGTGTGTCAGCTCGACGATGCCTGACGAGTTCATCAGAAGGTTGGAAGGCGATGATCGTTGGATTGTTCAACATGTCCCCTACGTGGGAGAACCGTGACGAATGTCACACTCGACTAGAAAGTGTTTCCATACATTTTTTGAAAGTGAATTGTAAAATTTTTAAAATAAATCAAATCAATGATTTGATTATCTATTATTCTAATATTAATTATATTATTTTAAGATTTACATAATTTCATTTCTGAAAATCAAAAATATCTTTTTTAAGATATTGAGAGTTAAAAACTACGGACATAAGGGAAGAGTAGGGGTGTAATTGGATCGAATTTGGTCGGATATTGGTCATACCAAATCCAAATCCTATTAACTTTAATCGAATTCGAATACGAATTCGGATATACTCGGATTCGGATACGAATCGGATAGTTATCGAATTCGAATTCGAATCGGATCTTTACTTTATTTGGATCGAATTCAAATGTTATTTGAATTATACTGCTGTTTTAAAATTTTAACATCATATTATTTGTACAAAACTGTCAAATAAATTTCAGGTTAAAGAAAATATGTAGGAGACATTAGTTAATATCACACATTATAAATTCATATGATACTAGTTATGACTCAACCTGAGGATCGCAACCTTGATACTCAAAAGTTTTCTCCTTGAAAGTCATCTCACTGAAGCTCATTGTCATTCTCTCTCTGATTTGAGTATATCTTTTCTCCAATTGAATGCAATGGTGAGGCAAGAGTGCATATTTGGTACTCAGCAAATCACATATACACAAATGCAGTTTAATTAACATTGATACCACCTAAAAGCAATCCAACAATAGGATGAGATCGCTGAAGCGGGTGCGTATACCGTTCTTCCATGAGCACTAGAATGCAAGTAAATCATGTGCAACCAGAGCTAAATCAATCAACAAACGAGAAGCTCAAAATACTAGGCTACATATGATCAGTACAGAGGCCAGCTATGATCAGTACAATGCATCCCAGCATAATAGTAAAATCTCACAAAAGCAAACACTGGGACAGAACAACCATTCACAAAGGAGACAACTCCGGGCTGATTTCCCTTCTCCACTTCTTAAGCGCCATACAAATCAAGTCAGCAGCTGGAGGGCAATGAATCGAGGCACCGGAATGCACTCAAGGTCATATTGATCTTCTTGCCCAAAAGCATGAGAGAGAATTCCATAACAAAAACAAACTAAACAGGCTGCTGTGATCATGAAGCCATAAACCAACACAAAATTGCTACTGTCAGAGCTGTGTAGGACAAAAGCAACAATCGGGTCTAAAATACAGCTCACAAAACCTAGTTCATAATAGAGGACTAGATTTCAGTGAGCTGGTGTCATGAAAAAACACATCACCAATCTTCAGATAAACACTTTAAACAGAAGTATTACAGATGAAAAATCACTAATTCATCAACTCTCACACAGCATCTCAATAGATAAATACATCACAGAGATAAACTAGAAGCGGGAGGAGGAGACGGCGAAGTGGGAGGAGACCGCAGCAGTGAGGCGGCATGGACGCGGCGGCGAGGACGGGGCGAGGATGAGGCAGCGGGGAGGTGGCGACGACGAGGGACGTGGGACAAGGTCGGCGGGGTCGGGGGGAGGCGGCGGCGACGAGGGACGTGGGACGGGGTCGGCGGGGTCGGGGGGAGGCGGCGGCGACGAGGGATGGGGGACGGGGTCGGCGGGGATGGGGGTGGCGACGGGGGACGGGCGGGGACGAGGAATTTTTTTTCCAAATAACCCTTTAAAAAAAAATTACAAAACTAACCCCTAACTTTTTAAATTTGCAAAACAGCCTCTCAGTCGCGAAGAACTGCAGGCGACTGTCTTCAGTCGCTAGCCCGACTAGCGACTGAAGACGTGGCACGGCACAATTGCCCCGCTGGCACCCGTGCTGTGCCAGCCAGGTTTCAGTCACTAGCCGGGCTAGCGACTGAAACCTGGGAAATTCCCATCCTGTCTCTTTTGCCCCGTGGTCGCGATCGAAAGACTTTGTGATGATTTCGTTTGAAAAGTAGGACTTGTTTGTAAATTCTGAAATTGGGAGGGCTGATTTGATATCTAATCTCACACACAAGTGTAACTTTATTTCAGGAGCGTATTCAGCAGAAGTTTGAATGAAATTTGGCAAGATTTGATGATTTTGGGATAATTCGAAAACAGGGTACTTTAGGGTAATTAGAATTTCAAAAAATGGCTAGACTTGAAACTAAGGCGTCGGATGAGATTTTGAAAATCTTACAGAAGGGAAACTTGGTCAGAATAGTGAATGGGAGATACTTCTTGAATTAGATCGAAGTTTGGAGATAAGATGTGGGTTTTAGCCTTTTTAGGTTCCGCGGAAAATCTTAAAAAGGTATAAGCCGCGATAATTCTAGGCTGATTTGCGAAAAGGAGTAAGACGACAAAGTTTTGCCATCGGGACCGTACAAGTACATACTAATTTCGCATTTATACCGTGCTTTTGATACCTAGTTTTGTCTCGTTGGTTCGACGCATTTGTACGAAACTAGACGTCTCGGCGCAAAAGATGGTAGGTGCAAAAGTCGAAAAGACTAATCATACGAAAACGAGCATCAGATGAATAGGTAAAAGCTGAAAAGCAGAAACGCAAATTCATACAAAAGTAGAACAGCAGAAAACATAAAACCCAAAAAGTTGGAAACCTAACAAAAATATACGAAAACTGAACAGTCTAAGAAAAGCCTACATCGGACTAGTGCCCCCTCCTGCCCCTCTGTGGGGGGGGGGGCTGATACTTTGATGGTGTGTACCGAGAGGGGGGCTGACGATCCCTGACGCGCCACCTCCTCACTGGTGGTGTCTGCGCAGCTGGCGTAGACTGGGAAGGCTGTGTCGGCTGCGTAGGCGGCGGAGCATCGGGAAGGAAGCTAGGAAGCAAATGTGTCGGCTGTGTAGGATGCTGCTGTGCCTGGTCGAGAGGCTGGTGCCATGGAGGAGTATCGAGCTCTTCATCCGAAGAGCTGTCGGCAGGCACGAAACCCGTGTGCAGTGGTGGAGGGCCCGACGACGACGGACGGTCCGCTGGTGGCACATGTGACAAAGGACCTAGCGCCGACGGTGATGGTGGGGGAATCACGGTCAAGTGAGGTGGCAGCAGCACTCTGAAACCGACCAAAATCTGATCGACCCACCGCTCGACCTCTGAACAATATGCGTACACATCGTCGCTGGGCATGGTGGGTCCGAGGCGGGACCTGACCATCATGTCCCGTGCACCAGTAGAGATGCCACCGAGGATGTCTAGCTGTGCACACGAATTAATGCAATTATAGAACGACAATCCATGTGAAAGTAAGGTTTCAAAGAGCTAAGGAACTCACAGAAGAGTGGATTCACCCAGTTAGGCGTCGGTCGTAGCCGTCATCGATGGTGGCGGGAGGGATGGCCTCATCAGGCGCAACGGGTGGATCGCCCGTCAATCGGTAGATCGTGCGAGGTCCGTACCAGGACAGATAAGAAAAATGGATGTCGTGGCTGTACGGCCTGTGCTCCTCGCCCGTGCGTGTGTGGGCCCAATCCATCCACTGCTGCACATAAGGCTGCTGTCGACGAACGAAATCGCCCCTCACTCGACCCTTCCTGGATTGCCTGCGGACAAAGCAATTAGTTCGTGATGGAAATTATGTATAAAATAACATGTGAATGTAATGCATATTTGACGTACTCGTGGATATGGTGCGGGATCTGTCGAGGAGGCGGCACGGGGACAACCTGGCGTAGGCCAAACTGGCGCATAACTCGCTCAGGCGAGTAACCCTTAACCATGTGCGAGAAGACGAGCAGAACCTGGGTGCGCCAGTACACATCATCCTGCGTACAAAAAGAAGAAAGGCCGGCTGGAGCGACGGATTGGAGGTTTGCGGTGGTCCACGGATCCCAGATGACGCTGTCGTCGAGAAGCAGATCGAAGTCTGTGGCGTACGAAGGATAACAGAGGTGCGCCTGATCTGTGGCCCAACTCAAACTCAGCCTAGCCCACCTCCATCCCATCACGGGGCCGTCTCTCCCATCCTCGACTAATGCGAACTGATCCCGCGGAACCAGCGGTCGGCCGATGGGGAAATGCTCGTACGACCACATCTGCAAAAGGATGGCGCACCCAGCGAAAAGAGAGCTGACCTGGTCTCTGCTCGTGGCGTCGCACAACCCCCTGTAGGTGTGGCAGAGCACGGCGGATCCGAAACTGAACCTCGGCACGTGGCCCAGGGCCGAGTCGGCAATACTCTTGGCGAGCTGAACGTACTGCCGCTCGCAGATGTCTCCGTGGGTGCCAGGGAAGAGCAACCACCCAAACAGGTACAGCAAGTACGCCTCAAGGTGGCGCTTGAAGACCTCCTCTGGAGCGGCCAAGGGGAGCGCAGCATCGCGCACTGCGCGAAGGTAACTCTGGGGAACTCCCGCGTCCTGCGCAAACCCCCCCGCTGGCCCTACTCCCTCGAAGCGCTGTAGGAAATCTAGGCGCCATGCAGCTCTCTCGGTGGCCGCTGGGACATATATCTCCCCGCGGATAGGCAGGCCAAGTAGCATGCTGATGTCCTGCAGCGTGATAGTGAGCTCGCCAAAACTGAAGTGGAACGTGTGCGTCTCGGGCCTCCACTGATCCACAAGCGCAGTAATGAGGGCTTGGTCGAAAGGGAATCTCCTTGCCCGATCCACCATGCGAGCGAAAGGCAACAGTCCGGCCTCGAGTAAATAAGGCGCGAACCGCTCATCTAGAGGCCACATCTCACGCGGTGTCCTCATACGCAGAGCTGGGAGAACGATGCCCTGTAGAAGGCATCGAGCACGGTGACGCTCCTGATGGTGCTGTGAAATCAGCTCGGGAAGTTGATGGTCGTCCGCCATACCTGCAGTTGTCACATATTGGTTGAGAAGTTGAAACATTGAGTACATAAATAAACATTCAGTAAATAAAAAAACATTCAATAGTGCTTACAAAAATTCACGAGAAGACATTAGGGAAATTAAGTACAACTGATATATGGAAATTCAGTACAACTCACAACAAAACATTAAGTACTTGAAATAATACAACATTTAGTTATGCGACGAAGACGATGCGCCTGTCACCCGCGGGCATCGATCTCTTCTGTGACCAGGCTGCCGGCAAGCGCTGCATCTACGTACGTCATCTTCACGCTCCGCTGCATCCATATCGTTATTTATCCTCCTGGATCGATGTCGGCCGACATGGCCTACAAGGAGCCTCTTGTCTGGGATCCACGTGATGGCATCTTCCGGGGATAGTTGTCGATAGCTTTCCCCCGCCGCAAACCCATTGAAGACACCATCCCAGGTCTTCCACAAGTACTGCAGAGTATAATAGGTTGAGATGTACCGCGCCGGATCGATCCCAGGAACAGAGCAGGCAGCGATGACATGCGAGCAAGGAATGTGCAGCAGTTGAGGCTTGTTGCATGTGCATTGGGCATCTGCATTTGAAATTCGACATTCGTGGACCCGACCAGCTCGTAGTGTGCCACGGACATGTCTGTGCCTTAGCCGAACCTCGTACTTCCCGTGCAAGCGACTCAGTACTGTGACATCATGTGTCAACGATTTCCTTGTCCGAAATTCAAGGTAATTGTGAGACCCCCATTTGAGGATCACCTTGGTAACCGCCCAGGTAGGTTACACACAGCATGATGCCACACGAGCTCAAACCACACAAGCATAGTAATATCATTAAACAAGTATCAGGCCAACATGGCCAATATTACATAGCCAAAGCACCGAAAATGGCGCTAAGTAGAGTTGCTAAGAAAATAACTAGTTTATCAGAACCAGAATCGGTATCCAAGTACCGAACACACAACATAAAGCACAAAGCAACGACGAAAAGCTTGACTTCCATCCGCAGCGGGGTTGGAGTGGCTCCTCCCACATCTGACTTGACTTGGTGCATAATCCTTTTAGAACGTGGGCTCGTCCGGGGTGCTTCCATCTTCTGCTGAGTACTCGTAACTGAAGGAATCGGGATCCTCAAATCCCTCTTCTACAGTTGGATATAAATGCAAAGGTGAGCACTTGGTGCTCAGCAACACCCATTCCGGGGATTAATGTAATTATACTTACATGAGGGTGAAACAAATGATTCCGGGGTTGTAGTTTCATATGGATAGAGATATATAGATTTCCAAGTCATTTGTTCAGTAAAACAGTACTTTGTCATGAAAATGATACTTTGAACATTAAACAGGTTTTCAATAAAACATTAGATGTAGTAGTCTCCCATGAGTTACTACTTTGTTAACCGCATTATGAAAACATTCCAAAGCATTACTTGTGCTATAACCCATGGATAACATCCACTACGAAATGACTCCTGAACCTGAGAGTACAGAGTATCCGATACTTCTTTTACGCTTTGCAAAGGTGTACCTCTTTTTAAATCCACTGGTTCACTCGGCTTTCAAGTCGGATCAGCTCCATGTGACTTATACACATGTGACAGGGCCGAGATCACACAACGTTTTTGCAGTTCAGTATTAACAGTATCCCCGCCCGGTAAATAGACAGTTAAGTCTCAAGTACCGTTGTGGGTCTTCCCCACTGCCTTACTTCCTAGCCTCTCTGGTCTATGTTCCCGCAGGACACATAGCCTTGGTCTATGTCCACGCGAGACATACGACCATTTAAGATTACAACCGCTCACGGCTTAATCAGGTCTAGGGCGCCTTCCTTCTTTTACGCCTTTTCCTCTCATTATTTTTCTGAACTCACATCACTCATGGCCGAACTTCGGCCTTCCAGTTTCCACGCGAGAAACCAGATCGTCAAACCATGCAGGGAACTGCTAATACCAAAAAGCTACTAAGTTGTGCCTGTCCCATACCAGGCAAGTGGTTGGTACGTTTACAATTCGCATAGAGACACAGCACAAAGTTCTCGTCCTTATGAACCAATAGTGAGGAACATTCACATTCCCTGGTGCGCACCGCACCCTCTCCATACAATCCAATCCTCACTACTGATCCCTTTTATCAGTTTTCTTGACAAAACGGTTTTCATTACAACTTCTCATGTATTTGACCATTTCAAGTTTAATGTGGATATTCAGTATATGAGTCCTAGGGTGACAAAAGTATATATGTGAAGGTTCAATAACAAAAAGGGGTTTCATGATCCATTAGGTAATATCTACTCATGTCATTCAAACATAACTTGTATCTCAAATAAGCATGCATAGTAAGAAACAGTGAATATACTTCATATGAAAATATTGGGTGAGACATGATCAAAGGAATGAGGCTTGCCTTGCGATGTTGGGTCTAAATACTCAGACGGATCTTCAAAGACTTCTTCCGCTCCTTCCGCTTCTGACTCTGCGGCAATCAACCAACACACAAACACATACCATAAGCATACAGAAAATAGTTTCCATAGAAATTATTAAGTAAGTAAGTCATGCATGCAGGGGAAAAGGTTAGGGCAAGGTCACAAGGGCTCTGGTCGAAGAAACGGCTAAAAAGGATTGAACGTCGAAGGGTCGACATTCAGTTCATGACTTTGGCATGGCTTCAAACTAGTCTTAGGATGGTTTTCTGGAGAAGTGATAGAAGGGAAAGATATAGAACACAACTCCAGGAATCTAGGGGACAAGGTGGCATTTCAATTGCTTAACCAGAAGGGGTCAAACCAGGCTAATGCCAGTGGCTGACATGCACTGACATAGTGCTGGACATGGCCAGAAACTAGGGCATGGCTTAACTTTTGATCCAGGGCTCCAATTGATGCAACACTTTGTCTGGGAGGTAGGCATTACTAACAGGAACAAAATACTCAACAGGAATAAGAGCTGAAAGTGGCCGGAGGTTGGCCAAATCCGGCGATGAACTGCGGTGGCGACACGGCACAGACATTGATCTGTACAAAAACTTGACAAAGGCATAACTCACAATCTAGGCAGATCCAGGTGTCGAGCTAGCGGAATAAAATGCTCAGGGAGGTGAGGCGAAGCTAAGGGACAAAGTGGTGTCGGCTGAATCGGCCGGGAACGAATTCCGGCGACCGGCGCTGGAGAAGATGACACTGGAGCCTAGGGGATTTTGCTACAAGACGAATGAGCTTAATTCCAGGCTTGGGAATGATCTCTAGGGCACAACAAGGCTACTGGAGGGGTTAATTTTGCTGGGAGATGGCCGGAGAAGCTTGGCGCCGAAGTCCAGCGAACGGCTGAGGTTCCAGTTTGGGATTTCTTCGATTTGAGCTCAAATGGGGATTTTGGTTCTACAGGCTTGCTCTACTAAGCTTACTGATCGACTTCTTCTACAGAATCGAGAGCTAATTTGAATGGAATCGAACAGCATTGGGGGAACAGGGCAAATCAGGAATCCGGCGATCACCGGCGATGGGGATCGCTCTGGTGCAATTGGCTGCTATGATACAGAGAGGGTGAAGAGGGGAACTCACTGGTGAACTTGGATTGGAGAATGGTGCAGCGAGATGGGCTGGCACCGTGAGCTCACTCACTGGCTCGCCGGAGAAGAAGGTGTTCGCGGTGGTGTTTGGGACTTAGCCGATTTTCTGGAGGCTTGAGGTTTTCAAAGCACAGGGAGGGTTTAAATAGGTACGGGGACGGAGTTTGCGAGGGAAAACACGACAGCGGTTGCTTGCGCCGGGGAGAAACTTGTCGGGCGCAGGCGCAACGACGGCGACGGCGATGTGATACGCTTCAGGCGGTGCTGCAGCTTTGCCAGCGACGCCAAGGCACCTTGGGACTTCGTCCGGGACGGCGCAGATGCGGAGGCAACAGCACAGCTCCGACAACGACACGTATCGCCATGCAAATGCCACGGCAACGGGAGCGCGCGCGCGAAACGCTACTGGAGCGCGGCCGTTTAACCGCTGGACAAGGCGAAGCAATGGTGCTGGCACGTGCGCACGGGGTGGCTCGGTTGTTCACAACACAGGCGACAAGAAGCGGTGGCCGGCGGCGAGCAAACGTGGCGAAAACCACGGCGTGGCAACGGCGACGTGCACTGGTCGAAAGCAACGACCAGGCGCTGGTCGAATGGACCTGAAAAGAAGAAGTTTGGGCCGTTTTGCAATTTTTGAAACTTGCTCCAGGGACTGTTCTGTCAGGAAAATTTGAATAGAACTTGGGCCTGATTGCAAATCTGGAGATCTGAGGGTCCGATCTGAAATTTGATTTCGCAGATAAGTTGCATAAAATTATTAGAACTCATCTGGCCAAAGTTTGGTATGATCGGTTAAGATCTGAAGGGTTTCGACACAATTGGGGAAAAGCAGTTTAGGGTAAAATTAGGGTAATTAGGTTTCTGAGACGGCAAGGGTCGAAACTCAGTTTTAGGATGGGATTTTGGAGATGATCCCGAAGGGAAAAATGTTCTGAACAACATTTAGAAGGGAATGGCTGAAGCAGATTAGGGTTTGGGGTCAAGATGTGGATTTTGGCTATTTTAGGGTTTGGCAAAACAGGGGTGTTACAGTAATCATTGAACTTTTTGGGCCAGTGTGCTAAGGGGTCATGCAAAAGCCTTGATGCCGCCAAACCCCTGCTGTCGTAGTACGCTACTGTGCGATAGAATGTCATTTCAACTATTGCAGTGAGTGGTAAGCATCGCACACCTTTGAGGACGAAGTTGTACACCTCGGCCAGATTTGTCGTCATGATTCCGTACCGAGCCCCACCTATGTCGTGAAGCAACGCCCACTTCTCCATTGGTTTGGGCTGAATCCACTGACTGAAACTGAGACGACCCCGGCGGCTTCCCGTGCCAGTATCGCCGCGATCTTTTGCAACCCCTGCTTCTCGCAATTCCACCAACGTACTTTCCTCCAGTGACTTCCAGATTTGTGAGAACTTTGACTGTTGGTTCTGTTTGGCAAGCCGTTTGAACACGACCATCAGGCGCTTGCCCTTGAAACGACTGTGAAAATTCGCGCCAAGATGCCGTGAGCACCAACGACTCTGCAAATCATCCCAACTCAGCGATGGATCCTCTCCCGATTGCATGTACTCCATCGCACTCAGCATTCCTCCATTTCGATCATGAATCAAGTACACGCGCTCCCGGTCTTTCACAACCTCATTCTTTAAAGTGCCCAAGAACCACAGCCAACTGCTATAGTTCTCCCCCTCGACCACGGCATATGCTATGGGGAGAAGCTGGTCATTGGCATCAACAGCCACGGCAGTCAGCAGAGTTCCCTGGTATTTTCCAGTCAAAAATGTTCCGTCAATGCAAAGCACGGGTCTCATATACCTGAACGATGCAACGCACTGTTGGAATGCCCAGAAAAATATCCGTAGTACCATGCACCCAGGAATCACAGCACCCTCGGAGCCGATTGCCGGCGTATCAACAATTGCGGTGACTGTACCTGGATTTGCCTCGCATATCCGCCGCAACAGCCTCGGTATTAAGTTGTATGCCTCAACATACGTACCAAAAAGCTCCTCCAGCGTCTTCTGTTTAGCCCTCCATGTTGAATCTTGAGCCCTAATTAGGGTTTTGGTGATTAATGACATCCGTTAGACTTGCGACTAATCTCTATATGTGAGACACAGGAAAATCAAAGGAGAAAGCATCAAGAAAAGACAAAGCAAGGTTATCAAGACTCCATAAAGCGAAAACGACGAAAATCTCGACAAAAGTACAAATACCTAAACCTAGCGTCTTCTCGTTTTGAAATTTTCTAGGTTAGATGGTCGTACTATTAAGAGGGGTCTTAACACAAGTATCTTGATCAACCTTAAAGTTTTTAGAAGCATATTTGCATTTGCTTTAGCCCCAAATCAAAAGTTGAGTAAAATTCAGAAGTCTGTTTTCGTTTTGTACTGGCCGGACAGTGTCTGAAGTGACCGGACAATGTCCGGCCAATACAAACAATTTCAGTACTTTGCAAACACGCGCAACAGAGACAAATACATTTGTCCGGTACATCTGTCCGGTGAAGGCCGGACATTGTCCGAAGTGACCGGGCAATGTCCGGCCAGTACAAATGTTAACAGCATATTGATTTGAGACAAATACATTCGTCCGGAGGATTTGTCCGAAGTGACCGGACAATGTCCGGCCAATACAAAATCTGGGCTACTGTAAGGGCTGTGTTAACAGAGACAAATCTATTTGTCCGGACATTTTGTCCGGACAAATCCCATATGTCCGGCCCATACAAAAAATCTGAAGTGTATTATGTTAAGTGTTAACAGAGACAGATACATCTGTCCGGACAAATGTATCTGTCCGGCGTGTACACTTCATTTTAAACAAGGGTGTCAACAGAGACAAATGCATCTGTCCGGACATTTTGTCCGGACAAATTCATTTGTCCGGCCTTCACATTTTGATCCAAACGGCTACTGACACTCGCAATTCACGTGAATAACGGTCAAAATTTTTGTACTGATCGGACATTGTCCGAAGTGGCCGGACAATGTCCGGCCAGTACAATTTTCGCCCAATCTTCTTGATTTCGACCGTTTTTGTTGAGAGTATAAATAGATCACTGTTGTAGATGTCTTACACACACGAAATACATATCATAAACCCTGAGCAACAGTGTGCAAGCTCTCTCACATCCATTCTGTAGCAATTAGAGTCAAAACTTGAGAATTCTTGAGTGCTAGTTGAGTGAATTTGATTCCAAACCTTCTTGCATTTGCATTGTGTTCATCAAGCTTTGAGGTTGATCAAGTAAGGTGCTAGGCTTGTTACTCTTGGTGATTGCCGTCACCTAGACGACCCGGGAGGTCCGGCGATCTCTCCATCGACGGTGTGTCGGAGAGGCCCGGCAAGTGGTTGTAAAGGCTTGGAGCTCGCCTATCCGGAGTGGAGAAGGGCTACCCCTAGTGAAATCGAAGCATAAGCTCAAGCGAAGAGCGCTTCAACGAGGATTAGTGGAAATCGGCAAATTTCCGAGACCTCGGGAAAAACTTGATCTCTTCGGTTACCTCTACTACTTGCTTAACTTTCATTGTGATTGAATTGTTGCTAATAATACTATAGAAATTGCTAAATCTGAATTGAATTGTTTTTCCATACCCTTAGAATATTTGTTATTGCAATCTTAGGTTGTTAAACCCTAATTTAGAAGGAAAATTTTAAAACCGCCTATTCACCCCCCCTCTAGTCGGCATCCTTCGATCAACACTCCATGCCTTCGCGTACTTGATATTATAACCGTACTTCTCCGCGACATGTGCAATTATCACTTTCGGTGTTATTGCCGTATTTGCCTTCACTACTGACAGTATCAGATTGGCAACAAAACTGGAAGTGATATTTCTATGATGCTGCACCATGCCCTCAGCCAGACATCCGTGGTCGTCAACTCTGGTCACCCGAAAGGACGGGTCATCTCGTGGCCGCCAGACACGTACGTACCATGGACAATTCTGGATTAAGCACCTCACAGTCCACAGGCTCGAATTTGATTTGAACACCCGAAATGGCCTATTTAGTGAGACAACCCAGGCAGTTATGGCTTTCTTTGCATTCTTTTTATTCCGAAACAACTGTCCAAGCTGGATGGTTGATTCATTATAAGACCATCGCGAACCCAGCTCATCACGAACCACAGCGTTATTCAAGGATGATGGATCAGTCCACTCACTCATAGGATTATGCTGTTCCGTGGGTTCAACAGGAGATTCGTACATTTCCGATGGATCAATATACTCCTCTTCATTAAAATTCTCCTCCAATTCTGGTAATTCTTCAGCTGCATCTACTTGATGACCACCAAATTGAGTTGTATTTCCTACACCAGTTTTGTTAGGTACACTGCCAGTTGCACTGGCATTGGTACTGCCACCTGCACCAGTATCGACATTGCCACCGCCATCGCGACCTCTGGTACAGATATTAGTGCTTTCTCTTTCAACTGAATGGCTGCCCTCCGAACTATATACTAACATTTCAACGTACAGTATGATGGTTCCGACAGCATAGCATGGATTTGTCACAATTCGTCCAAACGAACCCCATGATTTGTCACCTTTCAGTCTCTTCAGCACCCATTGGTTTCCATCCGGAACCATGCCTTCCACCTTGAGATTATCCGTCGCAACATTGAGTTGTAACAGGTCAACTAACCACATCTTCAAATCATTGAAAGACATTGACTGTGGTTGTCTCATTTGACCGCAAACATACATACAACCACCAAGATCATCACCGTTTGGTCCATTACGGATTACACCGGCTCCGTAATAAACGTAAACCGTACTGGGTTGCTCCATAGCTGTACAAGAGTGTATAATTAGAGAACCCACATTGCTCATTGTACTACAAAAAACATGATTTTTCAAACAACATAAATTTTCCCCTCCCTCTAAACCCATGCGGGAAAGGCCAACACGGTGAGGGCGACAGCGGTGATGACTACGACAATGAGGCCGCGATTCCTAACCCTAACCCTAACTGATTGACAACCCTACCCCTAAATCTAACAAAAAAACCAACTCTTCTCTTCTCTTCTCCTCTCCTCCTCTTCCTTCTCTTCTCTTTTTCTCTCTGCTAATTTCAGAATTTTCGGAAAAATGAAATGGCCGTACTGTGTGAAAGCGATGCACGGTGTTTAAATACCGTTTCAGTGGCCATTGGGGAACACGATTTTTCCCTACAACCCTAAAAGAGATAACCCCTCTCCCTCTAAACCCGTGCGGAAAAGGCCAACACGGTGAAGACGACAGCAGTGATGACTACGACAATGAGGCCGCGATTCCTAACCCTAACCCTAACTGATTGACAACCCTACCCCTAAATCTAACAAAAAAACCAACTCTTCTCTTCTCTTCTCCTCTCCTCTTCCTTCTCTTCTCTTTTTCTCTCTGCTAATTTCAGAATTTTCGGAAAAATGAAATGGCCGTACTGTGTGAAAACGACGCACGGTGTTTAAATACCGTTTCAGTCGCTATTGGGGAACACGATGTTTCCCTACAACCCTAAAAAAATAACCCCTCTCGCTCTAAACCCGTGCGGGAAAGGCCAAGACGGTGAGGGCGACAGCCCTAACCCCAACTAAAAGAAGCGACAGCGGTGAACCCTAACCCTAATAATAACAATCATTTTAATATACATAATCACAAATGTTTACATCTACATATTAACAAATATTTTAATCTACGTGCATACTAATAAAATTCAATTTGAAAAACATCACATTTTTTAGTGGTTCTTCAAATTTTTTAATCTGCGAAATCCTAAATTTTTTAATCTGCGAACATACACTAACCCTAATCTGTGAACATACACAAACCCTAACCCTAACCCTAATCTGCGAACATACACTAACCCTAACCCTAATCTGCGAACATACACTAACCCTAACTCTAAATTTTTTTCATCACATTCACGCATTTACCATCACACTAACCCTAACAATCATTCTAAATCATATCTAAATACTACGAGTTTACGATCTAATTAATTTAAATATACGAGTTAAAAAAATATACCTCAGCGAACAGATTTGAAGAATCTCCGAAAATTTTTTTTTGCTCCTCTTTCTTCTCTTTCTTCTCTCTAAACAGATTTCAGTAATTTCTGGGAAATTTCGGAAAAATGAACTGCACTGTACTGTGAGAGGGACGGCTGTGGTTATAAACCAGGTTTCAGTCGCTAGCCGGGCTAGCGACTGAAACCTGGCTAGCACGGCACGGGTGCCAGCGGTACAATTGTGCCGTGCCACGTCTTCAGTCGCTAGCCGGGCTAGCGACTGAAGACAGTCGCCTGCAGTTCTTCGCGACTGAGAGCCTGTTTTGCAAATTTAAAAAGTTAGGGGTTAGTTTTGTAATTTTTTTTAAAGGGTTATTTGGAAAAAAAATTCGGGGACGAGGGACGTGGGGACGGGGGCGGGGAGGCGGCGGCGACGTGGGCAAGAGATGAGGAGGAAAACGGGTAGGGTTTATATTTATATGACCTAAAATCAAAACGTAAATTCTAAACAGATTCGTATATTATTCAAATCCGAATTCGAATCTGGATCCAATAGTTCATACCAAATCCGAATCTGAATCCGCCAAAATAATCAGATGTATATCCGAATCCAATTAAATAATCGGATGTATATCTGAATCCGAATTCGATTAAATAATCGGATATCCGAAAAGACATCCGAATCCGATTTTTTCGAATTTGGTATCCGGATTATCCGATTACATCTGAATCCGATTACACCCTTACCCGGAAGAGAGAGTGGACAACTGTCACTGAGTGGGTGAACCTACTTTTTTTTTTTTTTTTTTTTTTTTTTTGTCTTTAATCGCGTCCAGCTCACACACCGGACTGCCGTCCATTACCCGTCTCTTCTTCTGCTGCTCCTCTCGCGATCGGACAAAACCAGCCGCCGTACGAATTCCAATGCAAATCGTCGAGGCGATGGCGATGACGAGGCGTTCGGCCGCGATGCGACTCCTCCGCCGCCTCGGCGGCCTCTCCGGCGAGCCGCCACTGCCGACTCGAGGTGATCGCTCCGCCCCCAGCTCCGTCGTGTCTGGTTGGTTGCTGCTTTTGATGACGACGAGGGGTTTGGTCCGATCGGGTTGCTTCCATAGGTGTGGGTTTTGGTTGGCGCGATTGGGTTGGAGCGTAGTATGGCTTGGCAGCCATTCGTTCTTCTGTGGCAATTTTGTTGGAATTTTGAGCGTCGCTTTGGTGTTCTGGCCTTCTGAGCAAAGCTAGGGTTTGATTCGAGGTGCGCTAGCGCGTGGTTGTGATTTATTTGTAATGTGAGACCTAAGTTTGGTCGCTGAGCAAAAATTTGGGGCTTCGGTTGTGCTTTTGAGAAGGCCTGATTTGTTCTCTGATGAGTTTAACTGTGTTTTGAGCAGTAAATTTTGTGTTTTTAGCAAAATGCTTACCGGACGATTGTGCCTTCATGCCGGAGGGTGATAGGGATTGGATTGGGTTTAGTTGCTTGTGATCATCCTGCTGAGTTGGAGCAGTGGACAATTTGGATGGTGGGGGATATGGATTGTATGTGTGTGAACTCTTGTCACTTGGAGGGCACTAATAACTACATGTTGCTGTTTTTTATTTTATATATGTTACTAATAAGAATTGACCAAACTGGAATGCTGAAGAGTACTTGATTGCTTTAGTTTGGGTTTAAGTGTAAGTGTGAAGCTCATGGTTTGTTTAATCGTAGGCTGCATAGGAGGTACAAAAATTTTCTATGTATTTAAATTTTCAAATGTAGTTTAACAGTTTGTGAATATGTCAGGCTTAGAGAAATTGCGAGACTAGTTCCACCCTAGTAAATTTCCATAAGCTGCATCTTCCATGGGAATACTTCAACTATGGCTATGGATAGATCTATTTTAACAGTTAATCGATGCAATCCTTTTTGTTATGTCCAGATTAATTAGTTGAAGTATGGTTGACTAAGTTCTTAACCAAAGAACTAAGTCTAGTTTCAGGCTTCAGTATGGATTTAAAGACAAAAATCGTGAGGATAGCCTTAAATGTTACATGATCAGTAGTGCTATCAGGCTTTGTTTGAGAGTGTGGTACTATGATGTGCTATACTATGGGGTACGGCAGTTGTGGGTGATATTTGATATGACTAGTGAAATATTATTGTTACTAGTAAGCGTACATATGGAATCCACATCAGCCGAATTTTTATTTTATAGCTCATTAAATGAATAAATATGTGACAGAAATAGTTATCAAAACAAAATAGTGTTATCAATTGATTTGAGACATATAATAACCATTACATTTGATATTTAATTGAGAGTAATTAATTGTGTGGATAATTTAATATGTGATTTTATGTAGTAGAGGCAAGACCAACTTAGAATATTGGTCATTAAATGTCTTAAGTCAATGGATAATAATGTTTAGATCAGATAGCCATAAAAGAAAATAATTTTTGAAAACTCAAAACTCATACATTATATAGTAGTACAGATGTTTCTAAAAAAGCTGTTGAGAAATGGTCAAATATCAAAAGATGGTTTCTTAAACCAAATTTTTTGAAACACACTGTATACCCAAGGGTAGCTTAAGACCTTTTCCTTAGCTTTCCAGATAATATTGTACGATTTGATTTTTAAGTACCATTGTTCTCAAAATTTGGAGCATCAGATAGAGAATTTTTTTTTTTGGCTATAACTGCAAACTATTGGTTGATTTCTACTGGTCTGTGGAAGATGATTTGATTGTAACCTTATGCTAAATGGTGCTTTCCAGGCTTGCCTCGTCCTCAATATGAAACAACAAAATATGCTGTTGATCCTCATAGGAGATTTTATCAGATTCCACGTCCATGGCACTCCTTATATGCATCACAAATTGATGTGGAAACAAATGAAGCACAATGCAATGCAACCAAGACTTTTGAATTGCAGAAGCGCACATTTGGTTCTGCTGCAACATGCATTCAGAGGAATCCAGCCTATGCAGTGTTGAATTCTGATGACATCTCTTACTTCAAGAGCATCTTGGGTGACAAAAATGTAGTTCAGGACAAGGACAGGGTGGAAGTCGCAAATGTGGACTGGATGGGTAAATACAGAGGTGCAAGCCAGCTCTTACTTTTACCAAAAAGCACTATTGAGGTATCTGCCATCAGGCAATCAAGTGCTATTTTATTTTCATGTTTATCATGATGCTGCAATCCCCTTTCCTGATCATTGCACAAACAAGTAGGGAAGCATCCACCGTAATTTGTAATATAATTTGAAGGCTGTTGTCGGGTTGCCTTTATATAGCATGTGAAGCCATCTCTGTGCCCCTTAACATTTGAAGTTTGGATGCCGCTTAAGCTTTGCTTCTCTAATAAGAAAATCATTTTTTCTTAGTTGACAACCAGCCTTGGTTCAATAACTTCAGTTTTGGTTTTGGTGATGGGACAATATTTGTCCACTTCAGCAATTTTGCTCTCATTCTGTTTATTGGTTTATTTTTTGGTCTTTTCCTTTCCAGGTTTATACTTATGTGCAAATTCTGACAAACACTGCAAAACTTGATGTGCAAATTCTTTATTCAATCCTTTTCCTTTCCAGGTTTCTAAGATTCTTTCTTATTGCAACTCCAGACGATTGGCTGTGGTTCCCCAGGGTGGCAACACAGGCCTTGTAGGTGGCAGTGTGCCTGTTTATGACGAGGTAATTCCAAAGTGTTCTCTTTTTAGTGATAAGAGAAATCCATGATCTATTTTGTATCTTTGTGTAAGCAGCAAAATGCTTCAGAGAAGTTCATTGTTTGTTAGAATTTAGCCTGTTTTTACCTACTGTTCTCAAACTTTCATTCAGTTGATGCCTTGATGGGTACTTTTTTCATCTTGTTATAACTTTGAAGGGTCCATCAGTCACATCATTGTACCATAGTCTTGAATTATAGAGAATAAACTATTTCTTGGTTGTTATGTTTACATGGATTGACCAGATTGATTAGGAAATATTGGATTCTTTCTCATTTCACCTTGATGTTTGATATTGACACACCCTGAAAGAGTGTGTTTTGTTATACCGTAAGCGAGCAGCTTATCGGTGAGCACTTGAGAGTTGATTCCACATGGAACAAGTCTAAAATTTCTTTGGTTTGAAACCACTAATCTAAATCTAAAATTGTTTGGAGTTTTTGGAGAGCTAAACATAAACTACGAAAACTAGAGTTTTAAAAATCAGAGAGAGAAACTAGAGTTTCAGAAATTTCATCACAATCAATGAATTAGTTATCGGAATTTTCAATAAAACTCATTAGGTTGATGGCTTTGAAACCAAATAACAGTTTCAAAGGATCGTGTTTGCTACTCTAACTCAGTTAGGTACAAAACCCCTTTCAAACTCTAGATTTAAGCACTAAAACACAACAATTGTATGTTGCCTTAGTGTATGAATATCGATTGTGTCATAGAGTACGAACGATGTTACAGATGAAGCACAAATCCAGAGTTTAGAGCATAAAAAATTCAAATAACTAAATCGTCGAACTTTCAGACAAACCAAAGTCAAAATCGTGTCCTCAAAGTTAGGTCATCCCTAACCCTCAAAAAAAAATTACTCATACAACACCATCACGAAACCAGCAAATAAGCAAAGAAATAATGAAAACGTACTAAATTGAATTCATAATTGAAAACCACCGTCCAAATTGGCGTTACAAAATTCTCGACAAAGTTCCGAAATAATTCTATAGTCTAAAACCAGAGAGGATTATAAACTTAAATTTTTGGATGTCTAATTGAGCTAAAACCCTATTTATTTATAGTCTAGAGTCCCAAATCATTACAAAAATTAATTATTTAGAACTCTAAATCAAAACAACTAAAAACGACACTAATTCTTTTTGTGGCTAAAGCAAACAGACACAGGCTCGGGCACACCCCATGCTCATACAGAGAACAGGTGTGCCGAGGCCTGTGTTGCCGTTGGCTAGCGTTTGTAGCTTAGGCGTGTGGGAATCGAACCGAGCACAGGGTCGGGCACGAGGCGTGATTACATGGAGCATGCCCATGTCACAGGCCGTGCCCATCTCGGTTGCTTCTGGCTCTGCGTGTTTTGTGTTTTTGGCTTCGCAGAGTCCGTTTCAATCCCATTTTTTTCGTGTATTCAGCTCAGATTCATTCAAACATCGTGTTTTGCCCTGAAATAGGTAGAAAACACTTTCCGGCGGTGTTTTTATTCATTAACAAATACAACACCAATAATTTTCTATTTTGGATTATAAGAGATCAAAATAGACTAGAACTTAGGGTTTATGTATATAGAATTCACGCTTATCAGATATTATCCTTCCTTCACTAGTTAAAAAAAAAAAATGATCTTGTTGTCCTGTTCTTAAACTTGTCAATGGGACTTGGTTCGTTTTCATATCTATTTGAGTCTTTATTTTATATACAGTGCCATTGTACATGGAAGGCGATCACTGGCTTCTTTCTGTGTTTTCTATTTTACTGCTGTGTCTTTTATTTATGTCCCATATCACAAGCGTTTGCTTCCCTGGTCTGTAGGTCATTGTCAGCCTTGGTACTATGGACAAAATAATTACCTTTGACAAGGTGGGTACAATTTTTTTTCTCAGGATTCAACATCCTTAATTCTTTTATATGCTCATAGTCTCATACATTTCTTCAAATATTGAGTTGTTTATCCATAGTTCATGAATGATCCTTTGAATGATTTCATGTAGGATCTATGAAGTTCTAAGCATGATTATTATGATGTCATTAGGTAAACGGTATTCTTACGTGTGAAGCTGGTTGTGTCTTGGAGAATTTAAGTTCCTTCGTGGAAAATGAAGGGTAAAGTTGTCTATGGCATTGACGTTATCGTTTCTTTTTTATTTCTATTGCATGTGCCTTGCACTAGATATGCTTTATTCATAAATAGTGTGTTGACCGTTGACCTATCACGCTCTCATATTGATTTGTTTCCTTATGGAAATATTGACGGATGTGATATGTGCCTGTGCTTTTGCCATTCTTTTAAGTCCGGTGTTGTGTTTTAGAGATCCAATTTTGCTATCCAGCATGAACTTTCTATCGTGCATGCTAACTGAAAATCGTCAACAAACTTAGCCTATTTTCAATACAAAATCTTCTAATAGCCATCTTCTGAACATTGGTGCTTTGGTTTTCTTCCTGCAGTTCTAATTGGCCTTGATCTCCATCTTGTTTTGAATTGACATTCCACAAAGTTTACTAAGAATAATACCTATTCCCCCATTTCTTTAGAAAAAAGTTTGGATAGGGTTGCTCTGTAATATGTGATTTTCCTTGACTTTTCCATGGTTCATCAACATGTGTGCTTTTGTCAGTGTTCTTGCATGAATTATGCAATGTTGGTTTGCTGCTCGATATAATCGTTGTTGTCTTTTTAAGAATTGTGTCTGGTTAATGGAAAAATTAGTGCTGTGCTGCATTTTTCATGTGTAAATTAGTGTCATGCCACTTAAATACAATGGAATTAGAGAACTGCAATACCACTATACACTCATTTTGTTAAGAAATTTGCCACTACCGTTATGACCTTCTAGTTTTAGTTTGAAAAATAATTAAATCTGAAATTTTGGAGAGAGAAATTTAAAGCAATATCTAAAAGAGCTTGTAGTAAATTACCCCGTCATCTTCAAACAAAAATATCATCCTTGTTGTTCTAGATCTGGAGGACAATCAACCCATAAGACGAGCACCTTAAGCCCTGGTCATGCACCCTCTGCTAAGCTTGCTCTGGCACTGATTAGGCAAACCTATCACATTTATGATTTAACGCTCAGATATGACTGCACACTGCTGCCAACAACCGGTAGCTCTCCAGCCAGCTGTGCCACAGTTGCTACTACAATCCTGCATCGTGTACCCTCGAGCTCTCAGGGCTCCTCCATCCCCAACAGCGTCAACACTAGATCAAGTTGCAGGCTTTTCTGAAATCTCTCTGTAGAGTTGCTGGCAAGATGTGATCTTGATGTAGCATGGCTTTTAAAACTTCTTTGGTTTGTTTTGTAATGAATTATTGCAGTAAGCTGTAAGTAATTCATACATAAGATTGTAAGGTCTTTTAGTAGGAAATAAACTTTGATAGTTCTGCACTCAAGTTTCGTTTTTTCACAACATGGAGAAATTAGTGGAAATTTGTAAACCAAGTTTGTCAATTTTTTTTTGGAAGATCTGCCAATTTTGAACTAAAAAGGCCATATGTATAATGTATTCCATGTTCCAGTGGAATATTCTCTGTTCTTATTGGTATTGTCATGGAGGAAGTCATTTGCAGACAGAAGAAAACTCAGCTTTGTGTTTTATTTAGAAAAAGTAAAGGACTCACAGCATGTTCGACCAAATGCATGAAGCAACCATGGCATTACATCGTTCCAACTGCTTACCTGATTAGGAGGTGACAGAGAAAGTCTAAATTTAGTTACATGTCACTGAACTAGATACAAATCTAAATTGGCTTAAGCTTGTGTTTATGAATGGTTGAGCCTACTCGGAGAGTTGTTTGCAGCATGTAATAAGCAGAATAAAATTGTCCTGTGGTAAATTATCTCTTTACTTATTTCTGAGTGGCTAGACCAGAGGTGCATCAAAAAAATTCTTCTAGAATTTCTGTTGAAATGGCAAAAATTAAAGGGCATAATGGACCAAATGATGGCCAACAAGGCTGGTTTGACAGTTGACTAATACTGGTTGAGTGCAATGGCATATTTTACGAATCATTAGGTTTTGGAAGTGGCTGTAGCCAGCCCCAGCCCCAACATTAATGATTGCATCTCTAATTTTCAAATTTGTCAGTGACCTGGACCAAAGTTCCCCCTTTTTGTTTTGTTATTTTATTGAGAAAAGTATCTGAAATGTCTTTTCTCATTTTTTTTATTCAGGTTTGTTATGCCACTTGACTTGGGGGCAAAAGGTAGTTGCCAAATTGGAGGAAACATTTCAACTAATGCTGGTGGCTTGCGTTTCATACGCTATGGATCACTTCATGGAAATGTACTTGGTAAGTACATGTATGGAGCTTATTTCTTTTTTATGCACATAAAATAGATGCATTCTGAACTTTCATGGTTTATGTTGTGCATAGTATTCATTTGCTGTGTCAATGTGATAGCAATCTCTTTGTTTCAAATTGTCTTGTAAGGAGCAAAAAAAAACATCTTGTTTGTTATTTGAGTTCCCTCTTGTTGCAATATAAGTTGCTAGAATGATGAGTATGGAGAGAACATCCCCTTTGTATCTCTATCTATGCTATGTGTAAGGTTGCTACGTTGCTAAATGCTTTTAGAAAGTATGTTCTGTTGTTAGCTCTATGATTTTTATAAAAAAGTTTATTTTTATGCTTTTTCACATTCAGGCCTTAAAGTTGTTGCTAAATGCTTTTAAAAAGTATGTTCTGTTGTTAGCTCTATGATTTTTATAAAAAAGTTTATTTTTATGCTTCTTCACATTCAGGCCTTGAAGTTGCCCTGGCTAATGGAGCTGTCCTTGATATGCTTAGCACTTTACGGAAAGACAATACTGGGTACGATTTGAAGCATTTATTTATTGGTATGTACTAAGCATGCTTACTATGAATGACCTGTTGTTTGGGGCATATATTTAGTATTCTTCGTAATAGCAAGCAACTAGTAAATCTGCATGGTACATCGTTCAGGAAGTGAGGGTTCTCTGGGAGTTGTCACTAAAGTTTCAGTACTTACGCCTGCAAAGCTACCCTCAACTAATGTCGCTTTTCTGTCCTGCAATGACTACATAAGCTGCCAGGTCTGAGTACAAGGTTCATTTCTTTGTAACATTCCTTTGGCATATCTAGGCATTGATGAGCATTGTTATCAAGTGTGTGTTTCTTCAGGACAGTTATTACCATTTGCTTTCATATCTCCAGAAATTATTATTTGCAGCTCGGAGGAGCTTGGGTGAGATTATTTCTGCATTTGAGTTCATGGATCGCCAGTGTATTGATCTGGTATGAAGAAATATATTCCTGCATATGAAGATATATTTCTTATTATCTTGTCTGATTTCTTGCTTAGATTGGTATTTAATAGTATGCTTGGTTATGAAGGCTATGAGACATTTAGAAGGAGTTCAAAATCCTTTACCCCTCTCACCATACAAATTTTATGTTCTGATCGAGACCACGGGAAGTGATGAATCATATGATAAGTAAGTAGTAGCATCATCATGAGCAGCAACAGTAATTCTATGTTAGCATTTTACTGTGTTGTAATTGCTATTGCTATTGCTCTCTTCTTCTATTCTGTGTTACATCTAACTGATGCTAATTTTATCCTAGGTAGAAATGTAATGCCAGTTTTATTTCAATTAAATGTCTCGGTAGTCTTTCTCTGCACTTTCGGGTCTCAGAGACTTGCATCTAGTTTCTTTTAGACGTTTGTATTATTATTCTTCTTGGGGGCAAAAAACTGACATGAAAGAAAATGTTGTCATTTATAATCTAGCCCATACACTATTTGAGCATATCAACAACCATGAGAGTTTTTCAAAAGCATGTCTTCTGCTTGAAAGAACATCATATATCCAAGTGAAAGATCAATTTGTGCTAATGTTTCTTTTGATAACCACCCTGTCAAGGTGCTACCATGTACAGTTTCATTATTTTTGTTTACTGACAATGTGCCTGTTTATATTGCATGCGTAATTTAATCAAAGGAACTAAGAAGTTATATTAGTTTCTTACCTTATATTTGCTACTCTTATTTTGTAGAGCAAAACTTGAAGCCTTTTTGTTGCGTTCAATGGAAGATGGTTTGGTTGCTGATGGTGTAATAGCACAGGATATCAGCCAAGCATCAAATTTTTGGCGAATTCGCGAGGTTTTTATCTTATGACTGATACTTTTTTATGCATTGCATTTTTCAATGGATTATAGACCTGGCTACAGTGGCTGCGCATCTTGCTCTGTTAGTTTTTCCTTGAAAGTTCTCTAGATATGAAAAGTTGCATCTATGGAACTGCTGCAAGTGCACAACTTAACAGTTACCATTTTTTTTCAAATTCAAATCTCTTGTTTAGCTTTTGTCTTTGTGTAGACCTCCAACTCTTCAATTCTAAAGTGTTTGTTTGGTAAAAAACCAACTCCTAAGACTGGACCAAAATTACTTTTTAAGTATTTAACCACCAAATACCTACATCTGGTAACATAACTTGCTTGTAGATGGTGAAAACATTGACATCAATATACATTTTGGTTGCAGGGTATATCAGAGGCATCTGTCAAAGTTGGGGCTGTCTACAAGTATGACTTGTCTATACCTGTAGAGAAGCTCTACGACATTGTTGAAGAAATGCGCCACCGCCTAGGTAATTATCATTTTTTGGCAACTAATAATCGATGGAGGTGTGTTTAGTTGGTACTGTTCTTTTCTAGGTAATATGGCACAAGTATTGGGCTATGGCCACCTTGGAGATGGAAATCTGCATTTGAACATCTTATCAAGCAAGTATGATGACAAGGTGCATCAGATGGAACTTGAAGTAGATTGTTTACTTTTGTGTTGCTTCAGTGTCTCAAATAGATATGTGGATGATCTGCTTATTTCAGTGTCTTTGCTGAAAATTTCAGATTCTCGCACAAATTGAACCGTTCGTCTATGAGTGGACTTCTACTCACAGAGGAAGTGTCAGCGCAGAGCACGGCTTGGGACTAATGAAAGCTGACAAGATTCACTACAGCAAGTCATCTGAAGCAGTAAGTTTTCCTGTATTATCCTACCACTTCCTGCATTCATTCACAATGAGCATGATGCACATCTAATGTTCTAATGCGATCAGGTGCGACTAATGGTTTCCATCAAGAAGTTACTAGACCCCAATTCGATCCTAAACCCCTACAAGGTTCTACCTCAGTCCATGCTGTAGCTGGACAAGGTGTTCTTTACTCCTGTGATACCAAGGTCATTTCCTTCCTTTTTTTGCTTAAGATGCATAATCTAATGCCTAATGTGGTGCTGCTACCCTCCTGCTGGCATTGCACCAATAGGTTTGGAGCTTTGTCACTGACCAAGCTTGCAACTTCAACCCATACAATCGTCATGGGATAATGAGTACAATGGTGAAGAACAAAGCAAATAGTTGAGATGAGCATATGATGGTGGCGAACATGAGAAATATGGGTTTGATCAATTGATTTTCTCGATTGCTGATCTTATGTACCATACATCCAGCAAGGTCGGATGACAGATAATTGTAGTTAGTAATTCATGTTGGAATAAATTCCAGGCCCTACAGCTGATCTGAGCATTTAATATATGTTGTAATGCTGTGAGATGCACATGAAATACGAGTGATACTGCAAGTCGCTATTGGCTAGCCAACAAAAACTTGTTGGTTGTTCCTGCCCTAATTACCCATGATACTGGGTTCAGAAAAAGGAAGACTACACACACTGCACCAAGAAAAGTTAATTCTTGTATATTTTTGTGCAAAAGCATGTTAAAATCTGAGATATCCATCCACCTTTAAGTATGCTTTACTTTGCTTTCTATAGCATCGAAACCTAAGATTGAAAATATTCCAATCGCCCATTCTGGAATCCATGATGAGGTTATACTCTGATTGCGTCTTTCTGATCACTGTTACTATTCAGTCAGTGAGGTTAATGGGGCTCATCGACGAAGAACTGGTACACTGCACCAAAAAACTACTGTATTATGAGATGCTTGACTCTTCTTCCCCATTTATGTGCAAACTGAGTCCATTATTTTTGTGTAAGGACATGTCAAGACATTGCTTTTACCATCTTAAATCTGGCATTCACCTTTAGTTATTTCAACTATAGTCTAGCGTCTAAACGTAAAATTTTGTGGCTTTCTCGATTCTTCTTTTTTTTTTTTTTTATAAATATAACAACAATATTTTACTGGTTATATCAAACTGCTTTACCTTGCACAAGTGCACAGCGTAGTAGCACAATCTCAAATAGAGCATTAGTGGCAGCCAAGATGATTAAAATGGCATACAGATCTAAGATCCTTCTCCAAGAGAGACCCGAAAATACTGTGCATGTTGATATTTTCGGCTATGCACTTCGACCGGCCGCTCCCATCTGTCAGGGTGAGGATACAGATGGGAGAGAGATGCCCAAATCTCCACATCCTCTCTTCCATCTGTATCCTCTCCCCACGCTGCTGGTCTTCCCGCGTCGCCGCCACCCAGCGCTGTCGCTCCCCTGCCGCGCCCCCACCCCGTCCCCTGCGCCGCACTCCCTTGCCACACCCCCACCCCGCGCTGTCGCTTCTCTGCTCCCCCGTGCTGCCGCTTTGCAGCGCCGCTAACCCCCGCGACGCCGGTTGCTTGTGCGGCCTCTACCTCGTGCCGCCGCTCCCCGCGCCGCTAATTGCCTACGCGGCCGCTCCCCCACACGAAATAATCGGATGACAGTTAATTTTTAAGAATAGAGATAGATTTGGAGATTATTGTTGAAATTAGTTGAAATATAGAGATGAAATATTTTTATGTGTATATAAAGGTATAGAAATCCAATTTTAGGTATTTGTTATTGAAGAAAGTCTAATGCCGATCTACTGCATAAATGCTCATAGTGAAACACAAATGGATAAATGACTGTAAGTCCATACGAGGCTTTCACGAAAAAAAAAAAAGGGACAGCTTTTCTGTTAAAAAAAATAAAAACGGCAAATCCCCCTGCCATTTCAGAACCTTACTGGAGCTAGCAATGAATCAGTGAATTTGCTTGCAAATTTACCCAGGTATTGGTAATGCACGTTGGTATCCTCTGAACCAAATATACATTATGAATACAGATTGCTCATAATCTTAAACCTTATATATGGAGAGACTATACATAAGGCTGGAGCTCACAATTTCTAATGCAGAACTTGTTCTTGCTGTATTCCACCAAGAGAAGTAGCTTCAACCTGTATATCAAACCAGATGCACCTCCAACATTTTGCTCGTAAACATGCTTTGTCTGTCTAATGCATGATTCTACCTGTTAACCCACACATACCCGAGAACACGTCACAAATCACTGCCCTTGCCATGAAGTAAGAACTCATAAAGGCAAAACTAACATGATACATCTGATATCTCAACAGGCAAGGTCTAGCAGATGTTCCAAGCCACAGATTGTCAGTTGCATATTCAATTTAACCTCTAATCCAGAGAGTGACTTGTAAATTAAGCTGTTCTCATCTATCAGTGAAAACTCAGTAAAAACAACAGCTGAACATTAGGATAATTGCCTCAGTGAAAGACACATGCGCAGTAGCATTTCTTACTGAAGATAGCACACATTATAGAATCTCATCGGTGCACATTATAACTGAGAACAATGCACCTTAGGCAGCACCAGAGCATCACACTATCACCATATTTCTGATACAATAGTAAGAAAGCTGGCGCAACATTACAGGCAGATGTTCTGCAACAGTCTCCAGGAGTAACTGTAAGCCCAAACAGCAGACAAGTTCTAAGATAACAAACTACGATTCAAGTCTCAAACTAACAATAAGAAGTCTAAGTAATTACACAGGCCCTTGGCAACAAGAACCAGGATCACTTGCTGCCTAGAGTTACGGTACCAAGAAACTATTATGAAAGTACTGCCATACTGTCTCAAGAGTAATTAAACAAACTGCATGGAAGAACAATGGATAATAGTCGAAGCATCAACAGCAGTAAAAGCAATATAGTAGCTACTGATAACTGAAACATATATTAGATAAAACCCTGGCTCACTCCAAGGTAAACCCCATCAGTAGCGATCATCAAAAGGCCGTCCTCCCCGGCTGGGACGATCATAGGGCCCTGCCCTACCTCGGTAACTCCCAGCAAAGCGAGCAGGACCACCACTCCCATACCTGTCATAACCACCAGATCCCCTAGGATCATCACGGTAATAACTTCCACTAGCCCGTCCTCCATCTCTTTCATAACTTCTCTCCCTGCCATAGCCACTTGGTGGATAACGATCTGCACCACTATATCTGTCACCAGAAAAACGATCTGTGGTTGGTGGATAGCGATCATTGGCATAACGATCACGTCCACCACCATAGTAACCATCCCTGCTGTCCAGCCGATCCCTGTCCAGATAGCGTCCACCATCATATCGATCATCAACATAACGGTTAGCGAACCGATCTGATCCTCCAAAGCGGTCACCACGTCCTGCACTGCTGCCACCATACCTGGCAGGAGAGAACCTGCTATTTCTACCTCCCTCAGTATAAGGGCATTCACGAGCCCAGTGGCCAGGCCGGCCACACTTGAAACAATCATCCCTTGCAGAGGTAGCTATGTCAGCTGTGCTGCGATGTCCACCCCTAGCACCAGATGAGTAAGCACTGGTACCATATCCATAGCCATCATCAGAGTTCATCCTAGGTTGAGCTTTGTTCACAGAAATAGTTCGCCCATCTATTTCTCCATTATGCATTTCCTCAATGGCAGCATCCACAGCCCGCGGTTCCGCAAAAGTAACAAATCCAAACCCACGGGAGCGGCCTGTATCTCTTTCCACTATAACCTATACATACAATAAAAGTGAAGGGAAGGGAAGATAGCAACTAATATGGAATAGTCAATTCAGCATAATTTTGTGCCAAAACAGCTAACGATAACATGAACACACAAGTTGGATCAAACTAAAGTGACAACAGCTGACACTTATTTTAAGCACAAACCAGCAAAACCATCTCCGGATGGAACTACAACAGCCAAGCCTTATACTGCACTTCTCGGAAAGTGTGTGTCAATCAAACTCTGCTTTAACTGCCCCAGCAGTACATTTGTCTCAGATCTCCAAGGAGCAAAAAGGCATACTTTGGACAAAGATCGAAGTATAAGGTATTCTAGAAGATATCAGTGGCATTGCCAAACAAAATGAACCCTCTGCATGTGGTTCACAAACTGCAGGGGGAGGCATTTACTGTGGCCAGAGCTACAGCAACAAAAGGACACTGTACATCTAAAAACTTCTAATAAGAACATGGTCAGATTTAGTCAGTCTGTCATATTCCTTCAAGATAGCCTAATTGTACCAACTAAACATATTCTTCTCTTTCACTGTTCTTTGTTTGTGTACGGCTAAGCATGTCCATTCCAAATGAAAGGGGCACTACAGAGGCTGAAAATAAAGTTCTTTCAAGTAAATACATGCATTGAGGATAATTCAGCATCCCATCCTGTGAGACTTCACTATCAAGGATAATAAACAAATGTGCTTCTGCCTTTCTTATCATAACTGATCCAGAATCATTACGCAACAGAACTTTGTTGTATGTATGCGTCCAACACTTGCAATCACATTTAGATCTGTGTAGTCCATCAACAATGGCAATGGCATCTCAGTCACTGTAATCTCAAGCTCACATCAGTACTACTATATACTAACAAGGCAAAGATGGATCTTTGTGTTTGCCACAAAACAGTGCATATATATCAAACTGAGTAATGTCGCAGATAGTGCAAATGACTTTTAACTGGATCTTCCACCCCAAAAAATGCACAACCATGAACTCAATTGATTAGTGTGTTTCTCTTTCTTCAAGTTTGTTAATTTCCTAAAAGATAAAGTTGGCAGTGGCCTCAGGCTCTGTCAATCAGTAATTTCCATCAGATTGAAAACAAAAGACAGAAGGAAAAAAAACAATTTCCAAATGATTTTCTTTAGTACTGAATCAGTAATGGCTATCAAACTATTTGCCTCCCTGAAGGTCCCTGTTCCTGAACAAAGACTCATTGCTAGTTTTTCCCATTCAGAATAAAAACTAGTCAAGTGGAATTTCTTACATGACATTTCTAGATATCTTGACCTCTATTTATCAAACATTTAAGAAAAGAACTATTTTAGCTCCTCTGAGTAATCCTTTTCTAATCCATCTCATCGCCTGACCCTCCACCACCCCCACGATATGGACGTGCACCAATTTGTTCCAAAAAAGCATGTTTGTTCAACAGTAATTCGCGGACTTTATACCTTCAGATTTCAAAAAAGTAAAGCTTTTGAGCCAAAGATAATCCTACAAAGCCTTCAAAACATCACCTCTTGAACCAAACTAATCCCAACCAAATCACAACAATAACAACAAAAAGTAGATTTCTTTACCTTTAGATTTCAAAAAAATGAAAGCTTTCAAGCCAAAACTAATCCTACAACGTCTTCAAAACATCACCTCTTGAACCAATCTAATCCCACCAAATCAAACAACAACAACAAAAGTAGATTTATTTACCTTTAAATTTCAAAAAAGAAAAATTAAAGCTTTCGGAACTAATCCCACAATGTCCTCACTTCTTGAACCAAACTAATTCCTACCAAATCACACCAAGAAACAGAAAAAAAAAAAAGGAGATTTCTTTACCACACAAGAGCCCAACCCATATACCTGGGTCTCGATGACCTTGCCGAACTGTCCGAAGGTGCGCTCGAGCGTGCGCTCCGTGGTATCCCACGACAACCCACCCACAAAGATGCGCCCCACCTCCTTCTCTGCCATCTCCGCTCAAACTCCGCCACCTACCTGCACCTACACACCACCAAATCACGCAAAATTCACATCAATCGGGAGCCCGGAACGCCGCGAATAGCACAAAGAGAAAGACGCCGTGAGACGCTGGGAGCTTGCCTCGTGGGAGGAAAACCTAGGGCTCGTTAGGGTTTGGAATGGGTTAGGGTTTGGAGGGGAAGAGAGGAAGGGTCTGGAGAGAATGGAGGAGGAAAATATCAATTTCGGGAGTTGCGTTAGACCAAACAGATTTGTGGAGATGGAGCCCTTTTTAGGTTAATAAAATTAAAATTTTCTGCATTAGTATGTCACAAGTGCATGCTCCCGTGCGAATTCCACGGCTCAGATTTAATCCGTAACTGTCAAACGAATTATGATATAGATTATAATTGAATGGGTGCCGGTTAAGGTCTCACGGCAGAAAATCTCAAAACGATTTTTCCTGCTAAAGTGGTTTATATTGTGAATATACCTCCCATTATTGGTCCCTCCTCACTGATCTAATATAAATATTGTAACCTCAATGTTATCTAAATAATAACTCATTATCTTATCATATAATAAAAATCACAACCTCTTATATTATAGATTATGTAACTTCAAGATATCAATTTTGTATAATTTTAAATCCCCTTATCTATCATATTTGTCTATAAATACGAGAGTATACTTTATATAACATAAAAAAATAAGAAATCTTTCATTCTCCACTTATTTTATGCTTTACACTTAGTAGTTGCAAGTACATTTTTTTCATAACACGTTATCAGCATGATTGTTTCTAACAATCACCATCAACTACTATTATTTTGCTAGTAAGAATTTTTATTATTTGTGGTAATCCTTTTACAGTGAGATATCTTTTCAATTTCATTTTAGATGAAATTTTTGTGCTATAATATTTATAATTTTATATTTATTGTATACTGTATTTCACTATATTGGATCTTACAAAGTTTGAATATTTGGCTTTGGACATTATTGGCAAAAACTATTTGTCATGGGTGCTAGATGCTGAAATTCAGTTGGATGTCAAAAGCCTTGGTAATACAATAAAAAAATGAAGCATCTAATCAAGATAAGACTAAAAGGAATGATCTCTATTCACCACCATCTCCATGAAAGATTAAAGATTGAATATATTATTATGAAAGATCTTCTTGCTCTTTAGTACAATCTAGAGGAAAGGTATGATCATAAAAAAAAATTGTGATTCTCCATAGAACCCGTTATGACTAAATGCACTTGAGGTTATAAGATTTTAAAACTAAATCTAAGTATAATTTAGTCATATCTAAAATCAATTCTTAATTGTTGTTATGTAGAGAAAAATTGCCAATGAGGAAATTTTTGAGAAAACATACTCTACTTTCTATGCATCGAATATGCTCTTGTAGTAGCAATACTATAAAAAAGTTTTTAAGAAGATTCTTAATTGATTTCCTACTTACTAATGGATGAACAAAATAATGAGTTTTTAATGAAAAACTATGAAACACGTCCAATTAATTATACTCCATTCCCTAAAGTGAATGTGTTAACATATAACAATAATAATTAAGACAGAGGTCACGACCATGGCGGTGGTCGTAGCTGTGGATATGGATATAGACGTGATTGTGATAATTATGATGTTCATTTTAAGAACACAACTGACCTTCAAAAAAGGCAAGAAAAGAGAGATAAAGATGAGAAATGTAAAGCTGTTGCAAAAAATATTTGCTATCATTGTGGAGGCAAAAATCACTGGTTGAGTATTTGTTGTACGCCGAAATATTTTGTCAAACTCTATCAAGCATCACTTCAAAATAAAGAGAAAAAGATAGAGACAAACTTTGCTTGCAACAATGAAAATAGTGATGATGATCTTTTTGACATAACTCAATCTGAAGCTGATGACCATCTTAGTGCAACTCATTTAGATGATGCTAATTTCTTTATTCATGAATAAATTATTTAGATATTGTTTCTTTCTTTTTCCTATAATAAATATTTACATGTGATTGTTTTACTTATTTTGTAATGAGTTTTTTATATTTCTATAAAATTTGTAATCAATATTTAATTTAAATGTTTAATGAATTTTATGATAATATGTTTTGTTTTGAAGTGAATGGATAATCATCTTACTTAACTAGTGATGAATAATAAAGATATATCTCATTGATAGTGCAACAACACATACCACACTAAAAAAAGAAAACATTCACAATCTTATATGAGAATAATGTTGCATATATCACCCAAATGAGAGAAAAACATATGAAAGGAGATAGAACAAAAAATATTTCACTAAACTTCTTCACTCATGATCTTCAAAAAGATGGTATCATAGCAGTTCAACAAATTTGCTCAAGTGAGAATTTGGCAAATATTGTTACTAAGACGCTTCATATAACAATATTTAAGAAATTGATTTATGATATTAGATTACGTCAATTTAAAGTTCTTAACTGACATCATCATCAGGGAGAGAGAGTGTGTGTACACACTCATTTTTATTTAACCATGCTCTTTTCCTACTAAATTTTTTTTTTGATAAAATTTTTAACTAGACATTCATATTCATTAGTAGTGAACATCAAAGGAGAGTAATATCAATATATATCTCTCTAGCGGGTGCCTATGACTAATACAACATAAATATTATAATCTCTATACTATCAAAACAATAGTGCACTATCCCACTGTGTAATGAAAATCATAATCTTATATATTTTGGATTGTGTAACTTCAAAGCATCAATTTGTGTAATTTCAAATCATTTCATCTACCATTCTTGCTTGTAAATAAGAGGATTTATATGTATTGGATGATATGAGAAAATAAGAAATCTTTCATTTCCTCTCCACTTATTTTATACTCTGCACTTTAGTTGCAAGTACATTTTTTTTTCATAACAGTTCATCTTTTTTTTTTTGCAATTTTTTAAGATTGTACGGTAAGTTAGGTTGGATATTCAAAATTGTCCTCTTAAATTTTAGCTATAGCCAAAAATAGGGCATAACTAAAGATGATTTGGGTTATAGAACTAGAGGCCAATCTTAGTAGTTGCGAAATTTTGACAAACTACACTATACCGACCTGTGATAAAGAGACGTAAGAGATTGTAAATCAAAGTTGAGACCCATTAGATGTGGGTTTTTTGTATGATATCATGTGAAAATCTAATTAGAGAAGGACACATAGAACAAAAATAGAAAGATAAATAAAATACATAGAAAAAAAGAATCACTTAAGACATATGGCATATGAGAATTGAGTCTGCATTGCTATGGTATAGGAAACATTTACATTTGAGGGTTTTTTTTTCTGAATTTTTTTTTTACGAATAACCCAATAAAAAAATAAATTCAAAAATAACCAAAATTTTTTTAAAATTATAAAAATGACGTTCAGTCGCGAACTTGCCCTACGACTAAAGATGTGGTATAGCCCATATGCACGCTGACCCAAGACAATACCACGACTACTTTTAATCGCGATCTAGACTCTCGCTTGAAACCTGCACCGTTTAAATTTGCAACTGAAATCTGCACGTTTAAATTCGCGACTGAAACCCGCACCATTTAAATTTAACTAAAATAGCTACTATGAATAGTTACATTGTAATTTATTGATGTTTGTTAATATTGTTTCGTGCTAATCTTGTTTATGTAGTATAAGCCATGAGCTGAACCAACAACAACGGCAGGAGCAACACGAGGAGCGTGAGGTTGGAGCTGCAACTGAATCTGTCATCGTCGGATCCATATATACATGCATACACTTATATACTATATTTTATTTATAATAGAAATTACATCCTGGTTAGGAGATTCAACTCTCACTCAAGAGATCGGTGTTTGAATCTTGGTCTTGGAAATGTTTGAGATATTTTAGTTAAATTTAAATGGTGCAAGTTTCAGTCGCGAGTCCGGATCGCGACTGAAAGCACGCGTGGCACCGTCTTGAGTCAGCGGTGTATATAGGCCGCACCACATCTTTAGTCGCGTGTCGGGCTTAAAAAGTTCTGGGCTACTTTTGAAATTATTTTTTTATTAGGTTATTCATAAAAAAAATTCTTTTTTTAAGATGTTCTCAGACAAGCTTTTATCTTTCTGAAAAGGATCACTTGGTAATTTGTAAAACATATGACTAATTTAACAATTTCTCTTTTTACATTATGCATCCTGCACTTATTCAACAGATCAGATATAAAGTTTGATATTAGATTCATAGAACACTACCAAGTATTGGACGCGTTCCATGTTCCAACATGAGCAGAACATGAGCAACTGATAAATCCAAAATACAAAAAACTCACATTTTAGGTGAGAAATTTTATTTCATTAAAAGAATGGTGTGCAATTACAATTACAAGTAGCTTTTGCTCTTTCAAATTTCCAATATGCAGTCATTATTTACATCACTGTATACAGATCTGTACAACAACAGCAAGAAGAAGAGCAGCAGCAACAAAGAGAAGAATGATGTACAGTTGACAATGGTAATCTGTCTGAAGCGGGGGTCACTTTGCAAGAAGGGGCAGCCGAGAAAAACTGACACCGCCGCCGTTCTCACTGACGATCAAATCTGAGCCGGTTTGCTTAGTGGAGGAGGATCGTCCACCGCCTTTGCTCGAACTCTTTTTGGTTATTTTCACAGGGAGAATCTGCAACCTCGAGTTGGAGTCAGTTCCGAAGGTTTCAGCAAGTAGCTGGTAGCTCTCAACAAGCTCAAGCTGCCTAGCAACTATTTCTGAACATCTAGGTAGTAGTTCGACAGGCTCCCCGCCAGGAATTACAATGTATTCGATTGCCAACCGAGCCTCCTGCAGGTGCAGAGAGCGCAATGTTAAGAACTTGCTGTGGTTTACAAGCTGCGTCTTTCAGGTAAGTGGAACAAGGAAAAAGGGAAGCAAATATAGCACTACGAATGTAATTAGCAGTGTGAAATTCCAAAAGGAGTCATAAAAAGTAGCCTGTAAAAATTTTGATCTTGGTCTGGAGAGGAACTTTTTATTAAATTATACATTTTCTGAAAAAAAACTCAAAAAGGATTAAAAACTGGACCATGACTGAAATAATTAGAAGGTTGAATCAAACAGTAAACATCAGGACTAGTGGCATTAACGTCACAGACCAGGTTCAGTGGCGTTTACTCATAGGTTCAATTTTGGAAATATTTGGCCCAGATTATTTTTTGCTTATCTTAAAAAGTATTATTTAACAAAAATAGCAGGAAATGAAACATGATATAGGATAAATAACATTAAAAAGCACTAATTTCTCTCTACAATATACTAGTTTGTGCTGTATTAGGAACACTATCCAACCTAAATTCGGGTCAAGACAGCATAGTGGATTCACTAAGGGAGCAAGTAACGAGAGAGTGATGTTTTAGAATGGAAGTTATTTTACTTTTAGAAGACATTTGAATTTTTTAGATGGCTTTAGTTGTTTTTAAAGGTAATGTACTAAAACTAAAAAGATTACCTCTAATGCATCGATTTCCTCCAATGATGGCTTTCGTTTTGGTGCATCCTCTTCAATCTCTATCTCTCCCTCCACAACCTTAGGTTGCTTCCGTGATGTTGTGTTAAATTTATCGCTTCCAATGATCATTCGGACGGCCTTTACCATCTGGGCCATTGTATTTGTCTGCTATTTCCAATATAAAACACATGTTTCTTAAAACAAGCATGATTGTGTTGGCACTGAATATCACAAAATAAATGGATCATGACATGACCTTAATGACAAATATCGGACGCTTGTGGTATTTTGCAACATTGCGAATCCAAGGATTCTGCTTCATTTCAGAACTTGATGCAAGAATCACATCAGCCGCTCCAATGTCATCTGTTACATCTAATTCATCATCAAACCCCATTGCTGTTGCTACTTGCAAGAGATCAGCTTCTGAAATCTGAAAGCAGAAACAGAAATGCCATGACTTTCATGCTTATCTAGTATATTACTGTTAAATCAATATTGAAATATCATATCTCAAAAATCAGTTGGCCACGATAAAATAAAATTAATGGTCGGAAGACTAGGCACCCCAAAAAGGATTCATTAGCTTAGTGGTGGCCTCTAGTATGTGGATTTGCATGAAAAGCATAAAGAAGATTGAAACAGTAGAAAATCAAATACAAGACTTGAAAAAATGTAACAAGTTGCAAGTATGAAGGATTGTGTCGGTAACACAAAGTGTTAGATCACAGTGTTCACTATGTGTAGTATGTTTTCTCATGAATATGATAACCACTGTTCTAAAATACGGTCTGAATGACAGCTTAAGCACCCATATAAACAGTAAGTGTCCCCTCACTGCTTACTGTTTATACAAATGATTGGAATAAGCGATTTTAGCACTTAAGCCGGTAGCTTAAGTGGTTGAACACTTGCTTAAATACTTAAGAGAGCGCATAAATAGCTTAAATAGACTCAAATTGATCTATTTTTCTCTTTCCTTATTTTTATTGATTTTAGTAAACTTGGAATGCTCTTAACAATATTTCTTTATAGTTCATTAAAAATTGTTTCTTTTTCTTCTTAATTTACTTAAAAATGATGTATAATATTATAAATATATTTTCTTATTGATAAATATACAATCCACTTACAAAACCGTATAAGCATCCGCTTACCATATAAGCACTAAGCAGTGGGATAACCGTCAGCTTAACATTTAACGTTTAGCGCTTTTTAGAACATTGATGACAATTATTACTAAAGCACAATCAAGAACACCATGTGTTCTATCTTTGCACTTACCTGGTATGTATACACTCGGACTGGAGACTTTCCTGGCACCAATATCTTGCTTTTCGTTTTCCTGGTATAACCTAAATCATCATTGAAGTTATCTTCTAATGGTACTGTTTCGGTGGTCACATGTTCCTCATATGAAGGCAAGGGTTCTCTTTCATATTCTGTCTCAGGTATCACCAGGGATCTTCTTGACTCATTGACCGTGTCATCCACTTTTCGAGCTTCAAACTTAGGAGGCTTACCTGCACCACAGAGTATAGAAAATGTGAATTGAAGATCCGACTTATACAAAAATATTATCCCTAATCTACAAAATCAGAGTATGACTACAGGGTTTGGGTGTTGACTCAGGAGGTTCAATTCCTAGATAGTTACCTGCCAGAATGGCATCCACTGTAGCGTCTAACTTGTGATGAACTCGACACTCAGTCTTCGATATCATCTCAATGGCACAGGAAAATGTCGGGGGTCCTTTTCTCTCAAGAATTGTTTTCTGAACTTTTCGCTTTTTTGCTTCCTCATCTCCAAGAGTCACACTCTGCATAATGAATTTGGAATTTTAGTTATGATAACAAAGTTTTAGTCATTTTCAATGATGAAATTAGAGCCAAGAAAATTTTGCATGCCTCCAAACATTCCTTGAAATCCAAGTATAAACAAATTTGATAAAGTTGCTATACTATAAAGTGGGTTAGCTACTCCTATGAAATCGAAAAACTATTTTAGCATATGTAGACATGCAGTATTGAACAGTGCTGCCTGATATGCTGTGCAGATGTGCCAGTCATATTCAGCTTAGCATGCTTGTTTAAAGCAAACTTTGAAAAAATATACTGAGATTAACACTACTGTAATTTGTATCATACAATTATTACTGACTAACCAAGTAATATTTAAATGGCTGCACCAGATAGTATTCTCTTCCAATTGATCATTGATATTTAATGATATCTTCAGGAAGGTGCTAAGTGTTTAAATAATGTACATAACTTTTAGGTAAATATATAATAGAGAAGAAAAACTACACCTCAATCCCACCAACAAGAATTTGCAAGCAAGGGTTTTTAATTATGCTCTCAATTGTCACCCCGTGTGCGGTTCCGACAAGCTGAACGCCTCTTTGAGCAATAGTGCTGGCTGCCATTGCTTCAAGTTCTGTACCAATTTCATCGATTACAATAACCTCTGGCATGTGATTTTCAACAGCTTCAATCATAACCTAAAGAAAGGAAGTTTGCTATGTATCATTGCACTTGCACTACTAAAATTGAAACAACATATTCTAGAGAATTTATCTCAATATATCAATCTTGCCGAAGTATATTGAGGACCTACATTGTGCTGCATGCTAACTTTAGGAACTTGCATTCTCCTAGCACGTCCAACGCCAAAATGAGGTACATCCCCATCACCTCCTATTTCATTAGACGTGTCCACTATGATCACACGTTTCTTACCCTCATCTGCTAAAATTCTAGCTATTTCCCTGCATTATTGGAAGCACTTAGAATCATTAACATCATATTACAACACTCATCAACTTATGTTCGTTCTTCTTAACTATTATACTGAATAGTACATGTGACCCACATTCCATGATGACAATTGCTGATCTAGAAAACTAGGTGATGATACCTGATCAGGGTGGTCTTCCCAACTCCTGGTGGTCCGATAAGCAATATGGAGCCACCTCCATCCACCAAGTCGCGGATCATCTCCGCACCCCCTGATATAGCTCGGCCGACACGGCAGGTGAGACCAATTATCTGTGCCTTCCTGTTCCGGATCGCGCTGATCCTGTGCAGAGAGCGGTTGATCCCGGACCGGTTGTCATCCGAGAATTCTCCTACCTGTAAGCCATTATCAATCCCCCAAATGAACAACTTACATCCCCACAAATAAGAAAAGAATTCAGATTACATTAGCCTAAACCAACTTCCACTAGACAAGAACCTAAATCTATTTGCGGTAGACAGGAACTGGTGTATGTCACCTTGGAGACGGCTTGGCGGAGGTCATCGGCGGTGACGGGCTGCTCGGAGATCACCCAGTCCCCAGATGGGAACCGCGCGAGCGGGCGGCGTCCGAGGTCCATGACCACCTCCACCAGCTCCCAGACCTCCGGGTGCCGTGCCAGCCCCCGCCGTATCCTCTCCGGCACCACCTCCAAGAACGCCCCTAACTCGTCCCCCAACGCCACCGGGGGCGCAACCGTGGCCGGAGCCGCTGGCGCCGGCCCCGGGGCAGCGCCGCGCCACGGCACGCAGTGGTCAACGGACGGCCGGCGCACCGGCAGCTGCGGGAGCGCCCGGCGGCGCGCGCCGCCCGCCGCCACGGAGCAGCAGGCGGGGCGGAGGCGGAGAGCGGAGGGGTTGAGCGCTTTGAGCATGGTTAATGGCGGGAAGGGGAGGTGTAATGGCGGGTATAAGTAGCAAGCGGACGTGAGGGAGATATTTCGTCGAACAGATGGCGGCGAGTAGAAGGGGGGTGGGAATCAGAGGAAGGAAGATTCGAAGGGATGCTACGAGTGTTCTCATGGCGGGGACGTAAGGGACTCTTCTGGGCCGTTAACTACCTAACTCGGCGGGATAGACTCGATCTATAGACTATACACTATTTGTTGTAACTTGTGTTCATTTATATCGAAAAGAAATTTTCAATAGATATGCTCAAAATAAAGAAAATTCAACAAATTGGTTTTTTTTTTAAAAAGTAAGTTTTCATTCTAAATGAACATCACGGAGTTTTGCTATGTTCAACTTATGAGAGTTGATTTTTCAAATTTGGACTGAAATGTGGGGTTAAATCTAGTTTTATCATATGTATCACTGAAGATACATAAAATTATATAAATTTGACTTGTTAAACTTTTAAAATTACTTGCCCCAACTCAACCCATCCAGTTTATTTGTAAGGTTAGTCAAAGATCACCTCATTGAAAACAAACTTCTATGCGTAACTAAACTCAAACCACATACAAATTATAAGCCTTTGAATTTATTATCTGAAATTATATTTATTGGCTAACATATTTTTATAGAATTAGCTAGAAAAACAACAAAAACATTGAACAATTATGCACTTATTATTTTCATATCATAAATGATTACTATCCATAGATTTTTCAGGAAAAAAACATCATTACAAGTGATAATATCTGTTATGTTGATAATAACCAAGAAAATAATTTATCTAAACACAATAAAAATAATTAGAATTGAGAATTAGAACTCAAAACCTCTTTTCATATAAGCATATAAGAATTTAAAATTTTAGTATACAGTTTCGTGACACATAATGGTGTTTATATATTCATTATTTTTTGAGTGGAAAAGTAAGGAGAACCGTCCATGGACCAAGTTCATAATCGGAGTGGGGTGGGTGCATGGTGGTGGACTCCAGACCGCAAGTCTGTGGAGGAGAAGGGTGAAGGGTTGCTTTTGTAAATTGCTCTCTTCCCTTTCCTTTCCCTTTCCTTTGCGGCCTCTTCTTCCTCCTCCTTGCATACTGTTCTATATGATGATACTGACACCTGTTTTTTTTTTTTTTTAACTAAAGGCTCTCCTAGCAATAAAATGGCACGAATGACACGTGTGTAGATCGTTCCATCACAAGTTCTTACTCAGAGTTGTTGGAGAGTTTTTAAAATCTCATTTGAATGAACTATACATTCGGCTCTAACCTCTATAACATAGAAACTGCAGCTCTTAACTTTGGCTCTATCTCTAATTTCTTAGACTACAATATATTAGTAAAAAATTATAATATCATAAAAATATTTTTATGATAAATATACTCTACTAATTTTCTTATAATCTATCTAAATATTTATGCATATATGTTAAAAAAAATTAGTTTGCACTCGTACAAAAAGACAATTTTTTTAATCGAAGCGAGTATTTGTTCGCCCTTTTAGACTATCAACGCCAAATCAAACCGGAAAAATTCTTGATGCTGCTTGATGATAAAAGCTTATAGGTTGCCTAATTGGTGTTCTTGTTAATATACACGATTTGTAGAAATATCTAAGATTTGTTTGGAATAATGAGAATTTTTAAATGACTAAACAAGTATGAGATTAGATTATTTGGTTGGGGATAGATTAGTCATATATGACTGGTTTTATTAAGTGCTCAATTTTGAGTGTTTTGGGAGGTTAGAATTCCGATTATTCTTGGGCATTTAAAGTTGTCCTAAGATCATATTCGGTAATTATTAAGTGCTCAATTTTGAGTGTTTTGGGAGGTTAGAATTCCGATTATTCTTGGGCATTTAAAGTTGTCCTAAGATCATATTCGGTAATGTTCATAGATTATTCTACTCATAACATTTCTCCTTGGATATTACTATGATATGCATATACCTCGTTAAAAATTTTGCTAAAAACCCAGTGAGAAAAAATGAACGAAGAAAAGAATACATAACACACGTGTATAATTGTGCTGCATATGCTGCCTCATAAAAAACTTAAATTAAGAAAACTCACTAGGAAAATTTTAATTAAGGAAAAAAACGTACAACATTGGTCCACATATATCACCTTGAATTGTTTGGAAAAAAACAAGTAATTCTTCCGTTATTTTGAGACGAGGTCTTTGATTAATTTGTCTTTTGCATAGGTATCACAAATAAACTCTTTAAGAGTAGGAAAGTTTTTTATTTGCATTTTATAATCAACAAAATTATTCATAATCAGGTGTATCATATTTTGTTCAAGATGACCTAAATGTTCATGACATAAATTTAAAAAATTTTGGGTCCTGAAATTTTATACTCATTGCAACATATTTTCCATTTGATTGAATATGAGTATAATACAATCTAGAGGAAAAAAAAGGGAATTTTTCAACCATTTGTTTTCGACATCCAATTGATGTAGTCATGAAAAGATATTTAGTACCATCTCTTTGTCACTGAAAAGATTTGTGCTATATAGCTCCGGTTGATAATCTGTTTGTGTCGATCTGATCATTTTGGTTTTACGATTCCACCGGTTTAAACGGATTATCAATCCAAATTATAGATCAAAAGATATCGATATCAGAAGAATTAAAATTTTCCGGTACAAAACTTTAAACATGAATTAATAAAAAAATAAAAAATTACAAATCAGACTTTTTTGGCTGATTTTTGTCTACCGCACATTAGTTTGCAGCAGAGAGTTTTACTACACCCCTGCTGCCACATGTCACATCCAGATTCAATCGCACTTTTTTAAAAGGGTTATTTTTGTAATTTTTTGAAACGCTGAGTCAAATTTTAAAATTTTTTTAAAAAAGATTATTTATATAAAATATTTCCCATAAGGAGGATCAATGAAGTTCTTCTGGAGTTCATGATTGACACTGCATGATTTGCAGTTGTCATTACACTCTCTTTTCTTTTTTTTTACTAGAATTTGGAAATATAGTGTATCCTTCATGATAGTATGCATGGTACAATAATTTAATAGACATACCTTTCTCTCATCCACCATAGGTTGTTCAAACAAGATATTGTAAAAAATAGCATGGTATATATCAAAAGATGTTCAACAGGAACACAAATTTAATGATAAAAGATGTATTTAAAACAATAATGTAAAATTGCTGCAAATAAAATGATAAATGTTGGACAAAAACATAAAGTCTAATGACCAAAAATATAATTAAATCGCCCAAAAATGTAGCATAAGTGTTCAACAGGAACACAAAATTTAAGAAGGGAATATTCTATATCTTTGACATAAGGTTTTCAAGCAAACATAAAAAATATGGCTAAATGAGATCATTCAAAATCTCTATAATCCAACAAATCATCATCATTATATTTTATTTGGGAGTCTTGTTTGCTTCAAGAAAATATGCATAATTTTCCTTATGGGTCTTCTAGTCCTTTTTATGTTTCAACATTCCTTCAAAAGTTTTAGTCATGTGTTCTGGTATGCGATATGTGTGGGATCAATGACTCTTGCGATGATTTTCTAACTTGGCTCTTTGACCTAAGATTTCTGTTTGCCATTATGCTTGCCATGGCATTTTGTTGATCAAAACAATTCTTCAAGGATTGCTATATTAATGTCTGTGGAACCTTTTCAATGAGATACTTATTTTTCCAAATTCTTGTCCAGGTGGTAGAGAAAAGGTATTTCCTATGCCTTCTAGACATCAGCGAACATAGAGTCATGAATAATTATCCAACTAAGATTATTTGAGACTAAATAGATTTCAACCTCAATAGTATATGTCAAATAATTATTTCCATCAGGGCAAGCTCATAAAATTGTCTTTTCATTATGTCAAACAAGATTCCCACAATATCTTAATTAATTCAAAACTAATAAATTTATTATAGGTAAATTATTGAACTATGGAATTACCAAGTAGGCATCAGAAATAGATGACTAAATAGCAAGGAAAAATATTCCAGACAATAGATAATTTTCTAATTTTTTTCAGCATTTTCTACGATTTTTTTTGCATTTTTTATATTTTTTGAATTAAAATCATATCAAAAACAAAAATTTATAATTTCAGTAAATGCATAAATATAAACAATTGATTTTCAATATATTAAATAGAAAAGGATAAATTTTCTACAAATTTTTTGAATTAAATTCATACTGGAAATAAATTTTCTAATCGCAAAAATAAGAATATTGACTTTTCTAAAGAAAAACAATTCCAATATGAAATACATAGAAATGCAAGTAAATAAAAAAATACAAGGGCTAAATCAAAGATTGCAGAGGTGGAAGCCCATAAATACAATTTCTAGAAAATATAGGGGTGAATCTGTAAAATTCTATAGGATGCAAACCCATTTTTCTAATTTTTGGAAAAATCAAGGGCTAATTGGCAAAATTTCAAGCCGATGAAGTTGTTTCCTCAAATTCCTGAAACTCCAAGGGTTAGATTGCAAAATGTCTGATCGAATTTAGTTTTCTACAAAATTGGGAAAATCGAGGGCCAAATCGCAAAATTTTCTGGCCAAATCGATTTTCTTATAAAATTGAGAAAAATAGAGGACATTTTTGCCAAAACACAGAAACCTTAACTTTCGCCTGTTCGTAGCAAACGGCTAGTTTTCTTTGAGGGCTATATATATATGTTATGTTTGTCTTCATTTGTGGTGGCTCAAGAAGTTGAATACACTGTAAAAAAGGTAGCCAAATCTTTGCATTTGGGATATTGTATCTAGAAGCTAGATTTAAGCTCAAATCTTGAGTGAATTTTAGAGAGAAGCATTTGGGTGAAGTTAATAGTGTTTAGTGCACTTCAATCACCTTTTGCATGCTAGTGTTAGAGTGTTGAGCATTCATTTGCATCTTTGAGCTTTTAGCACGTGATTTGGTTCAAGTGAGCGCACCCGGCTTGTTACTTTGGCGGTCGCCTTCGCCTAGACGGTGTCGGAGGAGAGTCGCGATCTCTTTGGTTGAAGTTTGTTGGAGAGGCCGACAAACGACGTGTAAAAGGTTTGGTGCTCGCCTATCCGGTGTGGAGAAGAAGCAACCCGAGTGAATATCCTTTGTGGATATAGAAGCTAGGCTCACGTGTAAGCACTTCAACGAGGAGTAAGGGAGATCAGGTGAGTCTCTGAGACCTTAGTAAAAATATTGTGTCAATTGCTTATCTCGTATTCATTTCATATTTGTCTTGATACAATTGTTTAAATCAATCTAGTTGCTTGTTGTATTGTATTTTCATATCGATCAATTGCATCCATATGTTAGATTGTTGTTGCATGTTGAATTACTTATTTCATATGGTTGAATGCAACTAATTGATTAGATAGTTTTAAACCCCTTTGCAAAATCTAGGTTATCCGAAATATCTTTTAAATTGCTTAATTGAAAAGAAATTTTAAAAGCCTCATATTCACCCCCGCTCTAATCGGCATCCTTGATCCTACAAGGATCACTTGTGAAATTTTATATTCAATTTTATATTGATTTATCGTGTAAGTCTGTAAATATTACTATTGTTATTATTGTATTGATCTATATTTTTTTTACCTAAAACAATTTTGTACTATCATTTAGGTCATATTTGGAAGGCAGTTTTTAACCCATTCATAAAAGATTTTTATACATTGGATTTGGAAGGAAAGTTCTCTCAACAGTAGGCAGCGCAATAGAGCAGATGAGTGGCAAATTCTCATGGTTTCATAGTAATCCATGGTTGATCACTTGACCCACAAATTTTAATACTGTAATCTGTGGTTTTAGATATCAGAAGAACTGCAGTCCCAAACAATATGTTAATCCATCAAATTTGAGGGTTGATACGGCTGATAGTGATGGGCAGGAGGGAGCGGAGGGAGCTACAACTACTGGTCCTGTGAAGGTAGAAGATGGCTCTGAAGATACAACAATCTCACAAAAGAAAACCTCTGATGTATGGAAACACTTCGAATCAGTTTTGGTGGGATCCAGAAAGGAGAGGGGAGTGATGGAACAAAAGGTTAAGTACAAGGCATGTGGAAAAAGTTAGCAAAGAACAAAAGCGGCACTACATCAACAATGAAACAGCATTTAGAAGCTTGCAATGTTCACAATGTTCAGCAGATGCAAATAAAGAAGCAGAAAGTTATGAGTTTTCCTTTGTCTGCGGAAGGTGATTTCATTCTTCCCCCTGTTGGCTGTTCTACTGGATATGATCATGCTAAGATACGTGAGTTAATTGCTACCATGGTTGTTATTCATGAGTTGCCCTTTAGAATCGTAGATTATACTTGGTTCAATGTTTTGTTAAAAACATTGAACCATTCTTACCAAAAGGTTTCTAGAAAGACTACTAGAGTTGATTGTCTTAAACTTTTTGAATCTGAGAAGGCAAAATTGAAGAAAAGTTTTAGGCATGTTAACAAGATAAGTCTCACATGTGATCTTTGGACATATAATCAGACTCTTTGCTATATGAGTTTAGTTGCACACTATGTTGATGTTGATTGGACATTACAGTGTCGCATCATTAATTTTGCTGAGTTAGAGCCTCCCCACAGTGGAATAGTTATCTCTCAAGCTATTTCTGAATGTCTAGCTGATTAGAAAATTGAAGACAAGATAACTATCATTACTTTTGATAATGCCTCTAGCAATGATGTTGCTGCAAAACTGTTGCTTGCTAAGTTAAGTGCTAGGGGTGTATTGTCCTTTAATGGAAAGCTTTTTCATGTGAGATGTTGTGCACACATTCTGAATTTGCTTGTAAATGATGATTTGAAACCATTGGAGAGCTTGATTAGCAAGATTAGGGAGACTATAAAGTACTTCAAGAAATTGAATACTCGCTTGTATAAGCTCACAGTCATTGCCAAGTCACTCAAACTTGATGTAAAGAGAAAATTATGTCTAAATATGTGCACTAGGTAGGGCTCCACTTATAAGATTCTTGATAGTGCCTTCTATTTCAAATCTGCTATTGAAATATATGCAGTTGAAGATGCCAACTACAAGTGGCAATCACTTGAGGAGGAATGAGACTTATATGCACAAGTCAAGAATGTATTGTTTGCTCTACATTTGGCTACCAATATATTTTCCGGGGTCAACTTATCCTACACTTAATATGATTTTTTCTAAAATTATTAACATCAAGAAGGTGCTGTTTGACTTGTCCAATTCATCAAATGCATGCTTGGAGGAAGTGGCACATGCTATGCTTCTTAAATTTGAGAAATATTGGGGACCAGAGTGCACAAATTTTCTTCCTATTGCCACAATTCTTGACCCAAGGTACAAGATGAGAATGATTGATTTTTCTTTTCCAGTCATGTTTTCTAATGGCGATTTTGAACAAAAACTTGCATCTGTGAAAACTACATTGGATGAGTTCTATGCCATATATGAAAGCGAGTATAAGCAAAGCATTTCACATCAAGAAGCTAGTGTTAGTACTGGTGGACCTGCATCGAGTTCGAGTAGTGCTAGTAGTGTGGTGTCATTTTCTTGCCAGTTTCATGAGTTCATCAAAACTAGTTCTGCTACACAACCTTCAAAAACTGATTTGAAAATGTACTTAGAAGACATGAATAAAGTGTGTGATGCAAAATCTTTCGATGTACTCACATGGTGGAAGATGAATGCGTCGAAATATCCTATAGTGTCTAAGATGGCAAGAAATATACTGACCATACATATTAGCACCGTCTCTTCAGAGTCAACCTTTAGTGCCGGAGGAAGAGTTCTTGATGACTATCGTAGCTCGCTAAACCCATCAATGGTGCAAGCTTTGGTGTGTACCTCTAGTTGGATTAGAGGTAACCATCATAAGTTGAAGAAATTGGTAAGTTTTATTTTCTTCATTTCAAAATTGTTTTTATCAAATGGTAAATAATTTTTTATCGTTTCTAATTAACTTCTATTTTATGTTAGGAGTCACAACAAGAAGATAATGTTAAAGAGATCGCACTAATCGAAAGCAATCCTTCAGATGCTTTGGCTGTGGGCAGTAACTAAAGATTTGCTTCTTTACATGAACATTTGTATGCTATTTAAGTTGCTATTTACATGATTACATGATTACATGACAAAGCAATCCTTAAGAACAATGCATGTTTTTTATATGAACATCTATCTATTGGCTCTATGGTCAGGAAAGGAATGCCCTTAGGGAAGAAAGACGAAAGTTGCATAGCTGAGAAAAGAATCTCTGTTCTCAGTCTAAGTAAGCCCGTCCTAGCAATAGTGGCTGAAGCTGGTCTTGATCTCGAACTCAAACTGATGCCTAGCTGCGTTCATCTTTGCTTCCTTCTACTACCAGCGTACGCTCATCCCTTGCTTGTTCTTGAAGGACTGAGTATGATATATGTGTATTTGAGAATCTTTTGTGCTTCATTTCGCAGGCTATATTAGATCTGAAGAACGATGATTTCGCATGCTTCACTTTTTTCATGCTACACTTTGGTTCTCAAGCTGGAGTCTGGAGACCTGGAGACTAGAGTCAATTGGAGCTGCACAACAGCACAAATCTGATGTATTTTGAAGATCCTATAATACATTTTGTTTCTCTTGGTTGAAAGTTTGAATTGTCTCAGAAGATTCTATATTGTTAGTTTGTTATGCTATATTGAGACTCTGCATTTTGGTTTTCTTGATTGAAATTATGAATTGTTATACTATAATTTATTATTGTCTTGAAGAAAATTCCATATTTCTACTTTCTAGTTGTAAATTGTAATGCACATTTTCGAGCTGAGCCTAATCGAGCTCGAGCGAGCCTAATCAAACCTCACAAGAAAGCATTTATTTTTGTATACAGTCTTATCGAGCTCTCTCGAGTTTTATTGAGCTTTGTCGAGCTTTATCGAGCCGAGCCCGAGCTTGGTTCTAAGCTCGTTAATGTTTTGAGCTGAGCCCAAGCCGAGCCCAGTACACTATCGAGTTCGAGCCGAGCCTGTCTGGGCTCGCTCAAGCTCGGCTCGTTTCCAGCCCTACGTCCAACAAGTGTCGGACAAGCGGTAGTATGTGGGCCGGCTGTGGGCACAGGTGTCTGATAAGCGTCGAACAAGAAGCCACTACGGTTGGCCTGTGGGCATGTGCAGCGGTGCGGCGGGTGGCCTCTTCGGGTGGCAACGATGGGCGCACGCGGCACAGCGGCTGCCGATTGGGTGTTGTGGCGCACGCAACGTGGGGGCCGCAGATTTGGCGGCACCACATGGCAACCGTCGCATCGGGCAACGACAGCGAGGTGCAATGCGTAAACGGCAAGCAACTTCGAGTAGCAAGGATTGCCGGAGTTATGTCCAACATTGTATGTCGTTACAACTAGGAATCAAATGGGTCAAATCCAAGGATCTCAACCCTTCGACACCCATGACTGACTAGTCCACGCTTCAAGCAAGACAAGTCACTGTTCCTTGATCATATTAAGCTTATATGTTGCAAAACACTATTGTGGAATATTTAAATAAATATAAAAATATATATGAGTGAACAATCACAGGTAGCTAAAAATAATGATGAACTTAGGCTAGCATCACTTAAACCATGAAACCACTGTAGTAAATTAGCATGCTATCATAGGATAATAGTTAGAGTCTCTTAAACTGACTAAATATTTTATCAGATGATTTAATTTAGAAAAATGAATTGTCCTTGACTTGAGTGGTTTGAATGGTGGAATAGCACCATATTGTGCAATTGTATGTGGTTTGTTTCTTGTCACGGACATATAAGGACTACAACCTTGTATTGTGCTTCCGTGTAGTATGAATTTCGTACTGTGCACAAGTTTGATATGGGACAGGTTTGGACAGGTAGTATGTGAAACATACATGAACCCCCTATATGACGAAGTCTTGCTTTTAAATTGTGCACATACTTTTGGTAGTGCAAACCTTACACGGAGCTTACTCTACACACTGCACTCTGATCCAGTAATGGGAAAATGATCGATCGGTGTGGTGGGTTGAGCCCGCCACAACTGTGGTTAGTTTGACCACATGGCAAGGGCGAATTGTATAGGAAGCATAAAGAAAGTTCTTGTCGCTCACATATAGCTGTGGGATCTAGTCTACCGACATGAACGCTATGATAGCTTGTAGATAAATTGGTACATCTCTACAGAGTTTAAAAACATATTCGAATACTCTGTACTCCCAGATATTTAGGAATTAGCTAGCGATGGAGGATCCACATTGTTGGGATGCAAGTAACTTTTATAAATTTAAAATGGATGGTTGTGCAGTAGCCATCATAGACAACTAAAATATGTGTAGGTTGGATACATGCAACTGTTGTGATCGCAGTTTCATGGATACATGCTACAAATTAAACTAAAATGCTAATAGTTAGGTTTCATGTAAATCTTTATGTAGTTAGACCTTCCTTTTATTTCAAAGATGAAGTTGATCATGTGCATAAGAGATATGTAATATAATAGTTACCAGTGATTTATTGAGTACGTCGTACTCATCCTTACTCTGTAATTTAATTCAATTTAGGAGAAGTCAGAATTTGAAGATTCGTGACCATCCGAAGTTTAGATGGTTACCAACCGCACTCAAACTTCGACTGTGGATAAGTTATAGATGTCCGTTGCAATCTCTTTTGTCAAAACTATTTTATCTAGAACTTCAAATGTTTTGACCTTGCAAGTCCTTATGCTCTTTTGTTGTATATACAGCCTAACTACCATATGTACCACCTTTCATATTAGTCTTTATTGTTCACACGAATTATGTCTATGATATTTATCCTTGTATGGACGCCTACCTGTATCCTAGGTAGTTGGGTTATACGCACACGACGCCACACTTTATATGAAAATTTCTTATTTTCTTTATTAGAATTATCCATAGATAATTTCTTTAATAATTATTACAACTATTTTATCAATCATATATTACAAAAACCACATTTCAATATTTTATATGTGGGACTGACCTGAAGAGCCTCCCTAAGAGTCAAGTCATTGGAGTGTTTGATTCTTGAAAAGACTTTTCACATGTGGTTTCTATAAAGAGTCTTTCCAAACAACTCTCACATTAGAGTGAGAGAAATTCTTGGAGAGACTCTTCACCTGGCTGATATGGAATATTCTTTCGAAGAATCTCTCGAAAAGTCTCTCTTATTAGAGATAGTCTTAGAAACATGTTCCCATTTGTGTTCAAGGAAAGGAGACTTTGGGAGAATTGCTATATGCAAGAATTAAGTTATTGATTCCGCTTTCTCTACAATTGACAAATTGCGTTGTGCTTCAAACAATTTTGAATGCTGATCCGATGGTCAATCGCATGTTAATCTAGCAAGTTTATAGTAGACTTGAGCATCTGCAGATTTAGATCAGGTTCATAATAAGCTGACAAAAACTCCAGTTGCATAAGGATAGGTTAACCTCAGCCCAATCTAAGCCAAATACATATATAGGGCCAATGGGTTCGAGTTAGACCTGATATGATCAGGGAAGTTTGATTAAGCCACATTCAAATATTCTGATTGGATCAGATTGAGTTTAGACTAGAATTTTCAGATTTTGGGTTGTCAACCTCAACAAGACTTGGGCTGGACAGACTACTTTGTAGTCAGTAGTTCTACTTATCATAAACCAACGTTAGACTAAAACTCCGTTAAAAATCTTTCAATTATAGTTCACCCAACAAGACAATGAATTTCTCTAAGCTTAAATCTGAGTTCAAATTCCATAATCGAATACATATGGAGACACATGGAACCGGATGCAATATGGATCAAACTGTGATGCTAGCGTGCTACCTTTGGTATCCTCCTTTCCATAGGGGATGCATGTGTTTGTTTTAAAAAAACACCCAGCTCTTAGAAGATGAACGGGAGGAGAAAATCCGGTCTAGTGTAGAGCAGATCTAGAATCTTTTATGTATAAAACTAATTACAAAATTTATATAAAAAAAATGCAAGTCCAATCAGTGGCTATAGAATTTTATTCGTGGTTGGACGGTCGACATGGGACAGGGACGAAATGACAAAAGGTTTTTCAAACATATTCTCTATAATAATAAAAATAATATCATCCACTAGATAAATATATTATTTGTTGATATCATTTCCACCCTTTCATCGATCACCCGTGTAAATCTATAAAAGATTGAATACATTGATCGATTTTTTATATGATCACATTACTATTTTAATAATTTTATAAATTTTGAAGAAAACGGTCCTCCCATGAGACTCCAATTTACAACTGTCTACTCAAAATCTTTAGTGCAATTGAATGGTTTCATAATTGTGAGAGTCTGGGTGTTGTTTCTCGTTTTTATATTCATTTGTATTATTTTCTCCATAGTATGCGGACTGCGTGGACAATAAGGTGCAAATTTTTAAAAATAACAAATCATAGATAATAATACAAAGAGACACACACAAAATTTGTTTTTATTGGTTTTTATATTGTATGTATATCAGAATACTCGTAGACGATGGAGATACAAATAATAAATAAAAAAATACAAGAAGAAAAAATATATAAAAGTCTCTGTTTGTCTATAAGATACTGAGTGTTAAAACATAAATTTTAAAAAGTTTCACACAATGTCATTTCTTTATTTCAGATTTGACGTTCAAAATCTGGTCTCACTTTTTTCAAATTTTTTATTTAAAAATTTTTTACTTCTCCCGCATATGAGATTGATGATTTGGATGAAAATCCACGTGTTCAGGAGATTCGCCACTGTGAACTGGCGTTGACAAAACAAAGTCAACGCTAAGGCGGTCGCATATCCGATTCTGTCTCCACGCATTATTCTCCAACGCGTTATTCTATAAAGCAATAGAATTCCTACTAACTTTTTCAAAATTTAATCCCAAACTCGCCGGAAGCTAAGTAACCACCACCGCGAATTCCCATGGCTGGCAACGGCGAGACTTCGGCTTCCTCCGCGGCGGCGGCGGGCGGGAAGGTGACGTGCGCGGCGTGGATCCGGCGGCGGGAGGACAAGGCGACGCGCGTTTTGGTGGCGTTTGGCCGCGGGGGAGCAACGGCCTCCTCGCCGCCCCTCGTCGACCTCCTCGCCTTCGACCCCCTGGCCTGCTCCTTCTCCGAAGAGCCTCTGGTGAGCAATTCAGTAGCCGCTCGATGGTTTGGGCATATTGGTGTTTGTAATTTGGTTCGATCGTGAGTTGAGTTGGGTCTCTCTGTGTGTGGGGTTTTTGCAGGCGAGGGTTGTGGTGGGGGAGGAGGGAGGGGATGCGCCGCGCGGGATCGCGGTGCACCCCAGCGGCGACGAGCTCGTCTGCGCCACGGCGAAGGGGTGCAGGTGCGTGTTTCTCTGTCTGGCGTGGTGGAATTTGTTGATGTGAAGGGGTTAATTTGCGCTGGATTGAGAAATTTGGAGCTGGATGCCCGGTTTCCTGCTCCAAATTTTGGATTTTTTTTTTATGAATTAAGATGGTTTGAGGGGATAATTTTTACATGTATAGAGGTTAAATTGGGACTGGGTTGGGGGTTACTTTTGATGCCCTGGGATTTGTTTGGGTCAAAGTAGCTGAGTTGGAGCTGCAAGGGGTCCATCCGTCCATGTTATTTCTGGTCAGATAGATTCAGGTGTAGTTGCTGAGAGTGGAATCCAAGCAATGCGGCTGATTTCCTTGGTTTGGTTGCCGACTTGCTGCTGCAGAGGGTTTTAATTTAGGTCCTGTTTGTTGAAACTAGGGGTGGAAAGAACCTAAATTCGAGTTGATTGGAACCTAATGGCAATACTGGACTACAATTTTCCATAATGTATGATTGGTAGAAAAGTCAAGAGGTACAGCAATTTCTAGGGTTTGGTTGTTGATGTGGAGATGTTAAATTGGAACTTGATAGTTTTATTTGGAGTAGGACCACTCATCTGATGATGCTCTAGCTTTTCTGTGGATGAAAATAAATGGATTGGAGATGGACGGGACCAGCGTTGTCTCTGAATTATGTTAGGTCATATTTTGTGTTCGAGTTTTGGGGTGAAAAACTGAGTTGATGAAAAAGCAACTTGAAGGTTTCTTTGATGCACTTTTTTCAATTTCAAGTGATCTTATGTGATATTGGAGATCACTTGCTTGTTTTCACTGTGCTATTTTTAGGGAAATTGGTTTGTTGATTTGCAGCAATGTTGATGGGAGTTCTTGCATTAACTTTTTGCATCTTGACATTGATGGTAGGTTTTGGTCTGAAAATCTTTGTAATATGGCACTCTTGAACGGTAAAAAGGCAAATAGGATCCTGATACAATTGAATTAGGGATGTTGCTCAATTTGTTATCCTAATTCGATGTGAGTTATAGACATTGTGAAGATAGAAGAAGCCTCCCAAAAGCCTAATTTTCTCAAATGGCCATGCTTGTATTTATTCCTTAGTGTCCAACAACAGGAGAGTTTCTCCCTCTGGGAGTAGGATGATAAAAAAGATTACATTTGCTCTTCAAATTTCTTAAAATTAAGTATGGTTAATGACATTGATAGATCATAAGATGATGAGAAACAGAAGCTTAAAGATGAAACATGATCCATGTTGCCTATACTCTGTAGGCACAAAAGGGTGGTTAATTTTCCATGTAACTGTTGATGCAGCTGTGGTGGGTTTTATGTTATAATGAGCTAATTAATTCAAACTAGGGTTTCACTGTACTGATGAAACAATCACTAGGGCAAACTTGCATACCCTTTGATCTCCTAGTTAATCAGATTAGGTTTTTTTTTTTTTTTTTTTTTTACTCAAGTTAGTCAAACTAGTTGTTCCTCTTTAATTTCTCAACATTTTTTTCCATTTTTTTTCTGATTTTATAGGCAATTCTTCTTTCTGCTGTTTCATTTTGTTTTCCTTTTCTACATTATTCCATAAAGTGTAAAAGGACTTGGCAAATTAAACTATGTGTCACACTCATAGGCTGTTCAAACTGGTTTATGAGGAGTTCAGCATTCGCCTTATTTCAACAGATGCTCCACCCCTTGAATCCGTTGGACCTCAAAAGTGTCTAGCTTTCAGCACAGATGGTGCAAAATTTGCCATTGGTGGCGAGGTATCATGCTATTACATCTTGTTATTTCTGACTTCTAGGAGCCCTTTTCATTTTTTTTCCATTTTGTGTTTTTTTTCTTCTTCCTGTTGCTGGGTTATTTGTCCTTGTTGTACAGGTTAAAAGAGATGTCAATCATGCTATCTTCTTTAACTACAATCACCATTGTTCTATCATTCTGTTAGACTATTTCTTCTAGTTGCTTCACTTCTGTGCTCCAGTGCTATTGTTCATCAACGCATGTTGTTATCTAGCAGCACTATTCTTGTAGCTGAACATTCTGATATGCATCGCTACTTTGGTTCTTATCTACAGTTGTTCTTTTGTACCACTACAGGATGGGCGTCTCAGAATATTTGACTGGCCAGGCCTGAACATTCTTTTGGATCAACCAAAAGCACATAAATCCTTCCGTGACATGGATATCAGGTGAGAGGCAGATTTCTTCAAATTGGCCATCATTGAAAGTCATGAATATGGACTCCTAATGCATTATTAGCTCATGCCAATGAGAAAAGTCTCATTTTGGTCTTCCAAATTCCAATTTTAGGCTATGGTCCCTTTTAGGACTTGAACTTTTTGAAAATATCAAAAACCCCTCAACTTTGGCCCTAGTTTAAAAGAAACCCTCTGTGTCCTTTTCTTATGCTTTGTCCGCCGCAGCACATGGTAGAGAAAAAAACGAAGGGGTTTAAAGTCAACCACTCTCTTCTAAATGATGCACATAATCTTTTAGATGAAGTAACATGTGAACATAAAATGAGAACATAAACTTGTCTTCTGAAAGGACTAAGGAGCTAATCACACTGAGAATGTATCCATAATTTCAAACCAACATGTCAAGCATTATGTTCCTTGGTTATTTTTGTATAGTGGTTCAGTCAGCAACTCTGATATGGTGCTGCTACCTTTTCTCTTATAGCTTAGACTCGGAGTTTTTAGTTTCAACATCCACCGATGGTTCTGCAAGAATATGGAAGATAGATGAGGGAGCACCGCTGGTCAATTTGACTCGATCTTCGGTATACTATGAGTTTCTGCAAGTTTCCTTTTCTTGCTGAGATGGTTGAAACTTTAACCCTTTTTTCTTTTGTTTTTCCCTTTGTAGGATGAGAAGATTGAGTGCTGCCGCTTTTCTAGGGATGGAATGAAACCATTCTTGTTTTGCACAGTTGCAAAAGGTAAGGTTTTTCATGAAGTCAAGGAACAGATATATGTGTAGCTTCTGACTTAACGAAATATCTATGTATCACTGGAGCAGGCACCAAAGTTATAACTGTGGTTTGGAACATAAGTGATTGGACTAGAATTGGATACAAAAGACTTCTGGGAAAGCCTATATCCACACTTTCAGTTAGCTTGGATGGGAAGTATCTGGGATTGTAAGTGGATAATATATTTCTTCTTTTGTCATATGTCTACAGCAGTTATATGATTGCCATACTCCAGTGTTTTCCCCTGCCCTGTCCTTTTCAAGAGTTACGTAATTTTTCGGTATCATTCTGCTTCCTTAAATTTCTTACCTAGCATTCACCTTCATGTCTAGTTTATTGAAATGCGTACTATTTTTTGTTTAGAAGCATTAGTTGTATATTCTTATAAACAAACTGGGAAAGTCAATTAGGAAGTGCAACAAAATAGAGCTTGTGGAAATTCACATGCAATAAATGGTTGCCAAAGAAAGCTGGAGCGCGTCTGTACAAAAGCATCTGTCGTACGCTATCAACTATACTGGTAGTTGTCAACTGCTATTGCCCACATACTTGCCACAATAGCCTCTGGTCTTCACAGTGGTGACAACATATACTCAGCTATAGCATGCTATTTAAAACACTGCATGTGATCCTACTCATTAATTTTGTCAGTTTAACATATGACCATGGAGTCCATATTCCATGGAATGTGAAAGGTATTATTGACATGGATCTGTACTTTTTTTTTTTCCAGAGGAAGCCATGATGGTGACTTTTGTGTCGTGGATGTAAAGAAGATGGAAGTTTCTCACTGGAGCAGGAAGGTTCATCTTGGTTCCCCAATTTCCTCCATCGAATTTTGTCCTACTGAAAGGTAACAAGAACTTCTATTATTAAGAAATGGAGTTTTCTGAAGATAACATGTCTCTTTAGCATCTTATAACTTCTGTACTGGTAGTTCCTTCAGTATTTTTGTTTTGTCAGGTTGTCCATTCTACAAAATTAGAGTTCTTTAAGTTCGACATTCAGAGATTGCTTGACATATTCTTTATAAGCTTCTTTTTGTACATGTGGTTTCTGGTATGCTGCAAGAAAGGAGTGGTTTAATGGGATGCAAAAGTTGACAAATGAGTTTTTGTTCTTTAAAAGTGAGTTATTTCCATTTAGCATGCACATTTCTATTGTAGCGACATCAACAAAGGTCGTAATAAACCCATAAACAAAGGTCGTAATAAACCCATTCTCTTCGGCTGCATCAGGAGTATGTTTGCCTAGGTGGCATAGTTTAGAGTGCCTTGCTTCTAAATCTAGTAAGATATGCTTGCTTGGTATTCGTAGATTTAGTGTGGGGGCACGCATGTCTGCACTTACATGCATATATCCATAGGCAAGTGTGCAAATCGGGAGGTTGATCTGATTTCCATCTCCAGTTCTTAATTGCTCCGCAATGAGCTTAGCTCGGGCATCTTGCCCTGATTCTCACATGTGTTGCACTGTTATGTACTGTTGTTAGTTTTAAGCATAAAATTATGTGCACTATCCTCATTTCAATTTTCAGAAGCTCTCTCTGCTTACATACATCACATCTGCTGATATTGCAGGGTTGTAATTTCGACCTCGCATCAATGGGGCGCAGAGCTGACGAAGCTCAACGTGCCAGCCGACTGGAAAGGTATAAGTTTCAGCAAAAATATATGGCTCTCTGCTATTGTTTTACCAATCGATCTCAATTTTCTCTTTTCTTGCAGAATGGCAACTTTGGTTAGTACTCCTGGGGCTTTTCCTGGCATCGGCCATCCTGTTCTATGCATTCTATGAGCACTCCGACTCGTTCTGGAACTTCCCTATGGGGCGGAATCAGCCGGCTAAGCCATGGAATGTTCTGAAGGATCCTCCGCAAGTTTCTGATGATCAGAACCCTTGGTGAACTTCCCTTCCATTAGCAACACTGTTTTTACTTCAAAAAAGGGGTATTTTTTGAGTTTTCGTTGTACCATGTACCACCCCAGTGGTCATCTATCTGACTATGTATCTTGTATCTATGTTATTTTGATATTCATTTGATATTTAATGCTCAAAAACTGAAGAATAATCCATTATGTATTCATGGTACAGCGAACTCTGCACTAACCACGATAATTGGAAGGGGATTTTACTTGTGATCTGTGATTTTGAACTCTGGTGTTGTTGTGCAGCTGGTAAGCTGAATTAGCAGTTATTGCATTTTTGTTTCTGGAGAGCCCATTGTCGCCTTTGACTTAATTTATTTGAGTTTCAGCTGTTCAGATAGGCTAGAGTCAAGCCAAAAATCTCAAATAAACTGAAATCACTTTTCATCGGCTTGAATTATAAGTTTAAGTCAGTTTATTTGGAAAAGATAGGCCAGGTCTAATGCGCTAGTAACAAACTTAGGCAAACGCTAAACAATTGCTATCATTTGAAGAGGGGAGAGAGAGAGAGAGAGAGAGAGAGAGAGAGCAAATACAACCTGTGATAAGTGTATAAACACGCAATGTGTAGATCATCTAATCATCGTGTGTAGATACTACTCAGATAAATATAGCATCTTGATAAATTTCAATTTCAAACTCCAAATTTGAGAAAAACAAAAAGAAAAATTTTATGTGAATAGTGATTTTTGTTTTTTTATTTTCTGTTTTTATTTCTTATATGTTAGAAATTTCTCTTTTTTATTTCTCATAACACCGATCGAATTTTGATTTGAAATTTTAAGAAAAGATAGATAAATTGTAGGATATATACATAATTTTTTGGAAAATTTTTCTTGATGATTTAATAGGTTAATTGGAGTGGTTAGTATATTATCACCCAATAGAGGGTTTGCACTAGATGTATCTCTTATAAACACCTTGTCTCACAACTCAAAAAGATGAGGGTTGATCAGATTCATAATTCCATGATATCATCAGTTTTGTTATTATCTATTTGTTAACCTCTATTTTATCTCAACTTCTTAAATTTGTCTTTGTGTTGTGAAAAATTTTTCTGTAAAAACACCTCTTACAGGAGATCTTCACTGATACTTATTTGATCATAATTTATATCATAATTTAATATTCTTACTTCAATGGTAGGCGCCCGAAAGGGTCTGCTCATGATGTTGGTCAGCCACGGTACGAGAACAATGTTATTTGATTTTGATGCGCGAGGCGGTGCCTTCTTTATCCACACTTCTTGTACTGGCCTTATATTGCGAAAAGATTCTTCTAAGGAATTATTCTCCCGTGAGATATTTCAGCTAGTAATTTAGCACTTGTTAAAGTATGACTTGTACTGTGATCCGACGTTTCTTCTCGCGCTGCTACCCAGCTGTATCATAAGAGTGCGATATGACGTTCGTCAGCACATCATCCTCACTCCATCAGATTGCCGGGAACCCCATCTCTCCTCTGTGTGAAACCTGGTGTATCAGATTGCTCTAGAATTTCACAAGGACAAATCATACGAAAATAACATGTTTTGACTGGCATTCCAATCAATGATTTGGTTAGACTTTAAGACCAATAAATTAATTAACTTACACATGGAATCTCTATAGAAAAGGACAATTAGATTTGAACCTGTCATAATCACTAATTACTTTTCCCATGTGGCTAAGAGGCACCAAGAAAACTACTGACATCAGTGGGCCTAGTAGTTGACATATGATCATAGGACCACCGCAACAAATAATGCTTGTGATTTTTTTCTTTTATCTTCTTTCCTTCATTTTTTTTTAAAAAAAATTTGTTTGTGGTGTGTGCCAACCTTTCCTGATTTTCAATGTAGGTCCCATTGTTTATATTGTAATTTCCCCATTTAACAACAATTTAAAATTCCACTTAAATCTGTCTTATGTTTAGGGTAAACTTGCCACACCACATCATGTTGTTTTGTTCATGCAAACGGTGGCATAACTGTTACAGCCATTAATTCATCGACATGACAAAAAATACTCATTGTAATCTTTCAATATAAGTTAAAGTTTAGTCAAATATTATTAAACATCTCGATGATATATGAGACTCGATGATATGTGAGACTTGATCTGATATGTTAGTCTATCAACCAATAATAATTACTAATTTACATTTTTACAGCATTATGAAATTTGTTTTTCCTTAATAAAAAAAAAACTTGTGCATGCTATGAAAATTAGCATAAATACAGGAACCTGCGGTCAACATTACTCGAATTTCATGTATACAAATCAATATAAACAAACTTCATTTAGACTCTTCAAGTTCATGATGAGGACAACTGTACTGGTGAAGCATGCATGCATGCATTGCCCTTTTTTCATGGCAAATTTGTGCCTAATTTTTTTTAAAGCTTAACTTTAATAGTGGTAATATATATTATGTTGACAACAACTCTCATCTTTATCCTCTTTTCAACACACATATTAATGCAATATGCCAATTAACTATATATATAAAAATATAAGAGATTAAAAGTTAAATCCACGACCTCTTAACACATATTCTAATAATTTAAGTGTACATTAGAGTTCAAATTTGTGCCCAACTTTGCCTTGAGGCATCAGTAAATAATGGCCTTATGATATGTTTGTGGTTCCTGGTTGAAGGCTACCAAAATGGAGGGTGAAAAGAAGACTTAGTAGTGGGAAGGTATAGTTCACATCAAGGAGGAAGAGTCTATTTCCTATTCCAATTGTTGCTTGTTAGTTTTTGAGTTGTATCTTCCACTTCCTTCCATCTTTGTGATGTGGCAATGGGAAAAAAAGTTAGTTAAAAGTACATTATATGTTTTGTAGATATGGCATGATTGGAAGTGGATGTGTTTTTTTATTTCTGTGAAGATGCTTCTACCCTTTATCTGAAAGAAAATTTCAAAAATTCTGAAGAAAACATGAAATTGAGGAGTTTATCCATAGCTAATTACCTTTCTAATCCCTAGATAATAACAAGTATATCAAAATTTGTCATTTTTTCGAGTCATGCTATACTGTACAACATGGTGGTTGCATAATCTCTTGGGTGCCGAAAGTGTTAAGATATTAATTTGTGTTATGAAATCTATATCTACTCTGTTGATATATGTAATGATATATGTAGGAGAGCACAACCAGTGCACACCTCTTTACAGTGCTGGCTTTTATCTTTTATCATTTCTTTTGTTTGCTAGTTTGTTATGAAATTTGTTTTTTTTTTTCTCAAATTGTAGATTGAGTTAGATCTTCAAGTTTTGTAGAATTTTAGAAGATTCTAATATCTATCTATTCTATTTTTTGAGAATTTTTGAGGATGATTTAAAAAGATTTTGAAAGAATTTACCCAAGTGTGCACCATGTGACGGTGTCAACAGGCTACGCTCCCTATAATTATTTATTATAAACTTGATTATACAATAAATAAAGTCTTTGTTATATCTCAATTAGATTTGATCTCATTATTACAGTAATACTTTAGTTTGGTGGGTTAGTTGACAAAAAAAATTAGGGGATGCTAAATGCAATTTTCTCTTTATGAATTGATTGGTGAAAGAGTAAAAACAAAGATTAACACGGTATGGTAACTTTTTTTTTACATTTGCAAAAATGGAGTAATAGTACATATTTATAGGCGTCGTTATCGAGCTAACATGAAATTGAAAAGGATTTAATTAACGAGAGTTTCGAAATGTATCATGTTTACTGGCGGTCACTTTACCATAGTAAAGCCGCCCGACTAAGCTGAAAAGGAAAAATTTATATAAGAAGTATTCTAATTGGAAAACTATTTCTTTAGTTATTGGATGTCCTGTCCTGATTTAATAGTAAAGAAACAGGTACATCATGATTCAACAGTGAAAGAATAGGTCTTTGCTTGTAGATAGTCCTCACCAAAGTGGCCATTGTCAATCAACAGAAGTTATAATGGGTCATATTAATCAATAACTATTAATCAGAATTATTGCATATTGAGCTCTAGGGGTTGTAAATCCACAATATGAGACACATGTGTAACATTTAAATTTGGATTTAAGGTATCACGTATGCTCTCTTCAAAGAACCTGACATCCTCTCGTGGATTTAAGGTATCACATATGTTCCCCTCAAAGAACCTGACATCCTCGTCGTTATACGACACATGACGAGTGTCCAAAATCATTCTCTTAACACACGTTCATGTATCTAGCACCAAAACCTACATATCATCCCATGTATGTGCCGCATGCCATTCATCCACCCACACACCTAACCCCACCCCATACCATGAAATAAGGGGAATAATTTTAATAACATTATACAGTACTCTCTCTCTTCTTACAAAATATTATTTCATTGATCAAAATTTGTAAAAAAAAATTGTATTTACCGAATTGCCTTTCTTAGTCTTATTACCCTATATACTAGTTGGATGATTTCTAATTCAAACAGATGTAACAGATAAATTGAGACGGTGAAGATTCAAACACTACTTTTATTGGATAAGATTTTATTGATGATTTTTTTAATCAATAAGTTTGACATGTAAGATGGATTTGTTGATACGTTAATTAAGCTATATTTGGACCCCACTTTTGGCATTGATATCTAAATTGGTTCGGTGATACACGGAATTGAAAGTTGACAAAACGAAGACCAAATAAATACGTATTTGAGTAAACCACAACGATGGCGATATATGAACGCAGTTTTTGATTTTCACGCAAACAATAATTCGACATTATCTTCAAAATTGAAATTTTCTAATGCAAAGATTTGGACTCTTTGAATCATCACTTCGAACTTGTAGCTTACCAAGTGTGTTTTGCATGGTTGATGGAGTTAGTTCTTGAGACTAGGAAGATATAGCACCCTGCTAGTTTTGTGATGGTACCACAAGTTCACCTTCTTTTCTTTTAGTATTTGTGCAAATTTTTGTGTCCTCTCAATCCATTTTGTTTACACCTTTTAAATCCTTTTGAAATAGCATAAAACTATCACAACACTAAGTACACTGGTTATACTAGTCAGGACCAGTAAGTACTCCCGTCAATGGGCGATAACGACCTGATTACAATAACAAAATCGAACCTTACTTGACAAGGACGTTAAGTTTTGACCGAATAACTCCATATGCGTGCTGTGTGAGTCTTTTGAACGACAAACATCTGTAGATAGACAGAGAAATAAATATATAGAACAAATCTCCAGCATATCCATACTTCAAGTGTGATGATCCATGTTATCGTCACATATTTTACTTAAAAAATAAGACAGAATTAATTTGGGGTGGAATATTAAGTATCAAATATTGAAACCCAATAGCAGGTGCAGCACAAATTAGTCAACAAAGGCTGTGTTTGGCACCTTGTACTAGTCAAAATATGTATGAATCCAAGACTTCCTCTAATGCAGATACATCATTTGATATATATATATATATATATATATATATTAATAATAACTAAGAGACTAAATAGTCTAAAGTTGGGTACTCCAAAGTCCAATGTCTCAAGATATGCTTTGAGGAATGCCAATCATAATCAGATATACCCCCAACTACCCCAACAATTAAAGTGGTAAAAATATCAGAAAAAGCACTTTTTACATTTGATCTCACTCATTTTTTAAATCCAATCTAAAAAAATCCTATGAATCACTAACAAATGAGTCTAATCTTAGATGTCGTGACACAATCCAAAAATTTATCATATTTGATTATTTAAACTCTAGGTTATAATTGATTTAATCTTAGTTAATACAAGCCAAGATCATAAGACAATTTCGAATGATTTACAAATTTTGGAGAATAAATCTAGAAATCGAGCTCTGCCCAAAATAATTATAATATAATAAACTATGCTTTACGTTTCAACGTGGAGACAGGTATAGAGAATACTCGATAGTATGCTGGTCTGTGAGTTCACACGTGTAGACTGTACATATCTTACCTCACATTAGTCCTCTCTTCAACCTTTTATGTCACACCATAGTCTCCACACATCACTTTCTCCTTTAGAACCAACAAGGGCTAAATGTGCATTTACTTTTCACTCTAGCTCTTTTCACTCCCTTTTTTTTTTTTTTTAAGTCAATTTAGTTTTTTTATTTATGAGGCTGATTCACTTTAGTTCCTCTACTATATTTTTATGAAATAATAAAATATAATTATAGAGTCCGTATAGACCTAACTTAGTATCATATGAAATCACTCAACACTCTATTAGATGGAAGAAGACGGAGAAAGAGAAAGATGGAGGGAAAGACATAACATAGAGAGTTTAGTTTTTTGGATGCTAATTGAATTTTTTTTAAAATAGATGGACTTATTCAAAAATTGTTTATTTAAAAAAATATCGATGTGCCTAGGAGTCTACACACGATGCTATTTAAATCAAAGTCATGATTGACCCAACATAAAGTGGATCAATTATGTAGACATTTCTTGAAAGTGATGACCACAACACAATCAAATCCAAGACTCTTTTATATAGATCTATAGGAAATATCATTCGTTTCTGTCGATTTGAACATTTTAGTTTCATAATTCCACCAATTTAAACGGATTGTCAATTCAACTTATAGATCAAAAGATATCGATATCGAAAGAATTAAAATTTTTCTGTACAAAATTTTGAATCTGAATTAATAACAAAACTTGTGAGAGTGTGGCAAACATTTTTTTATCAATTTTTCTCTGCACATACTGGTTGTGCGACAGAGAGATTTACTATATTTTTAGTACCGTATAATACGTCTAGATTCAACTACACTTCTAAATTTTTTTGAAACACTGGATCAAAATTTACAATTTTCTTTCTTTAAAAGATTATTTATATAAAATATTCCCAAACTCCAATCATCCCATGCTAGTTTATCCATCCATCGCTGCCGACAGATCAAAATGTGAACATATTATACTATTAATTGCATGTTAGATTAACCACCTTCTTAAGAGTGAACTTCACAAAACATTTGTTTTGATATCAATCGTGCCATGTGGTTCTAAGTAACAGTGTGATATGTTCTAGATACTAGATTTGATGATATAGTTTGTCACATTATCAATCTTGTATTTATATAGTCTGTCATGTTATATAATTTAGTGAAAATGATTGCAATTGAAAAAAGAAATGTCTGCGACCTAATTGATAAAATAGACAGACAATATGTCTTGAATACATATGCAAAAATCATACACACTTTAAAAGCCACTGATATATAGTAGCCGCGGTCCATTATATTGGATCAAAGCTACGTAATATTTTTTTAATTTTTCAACTAATAGCATAAAGACATACCAGTAAATATGTTAGGTTTTAAGATATAAATTTAGGATATATATAGCATTGGATATATGAGGTGAAATTTATGCAACCCGGTGTGTAGCACAGACAAGGCATCTCTATATGGTTGAATCCGAAAGAATCTTACACAATTATACTTAGATGATTGTTGTGTGAGTACCTATTTCTCCATCTCAGAGTGACATAATCAACATTGATCAAACATAATATATCAAAATCATTTCTTCCTCAACCCCTCTCTCTTTTTATTTACCTTTTTCACCTCAGAGAAATCAAGTAGTGGATTCCTGAAAGCAATGTGAAACAGAAAGGCCTGACATTTTATCTCTTCAAACAATCGTCTCTCTCAAATCCTCTCCTCCTTCGGACCATTCCATAAAAATTGATGTTTAATTTTTTTTATTATAGATTTTTTAATATAAATTGTTTGATTTGTGAGGGAACAGAAAGAAAATTGCTGTAGTCAATCCGTGGTGATCCCTCTTTCCCTCTCTTTTGTCTCTCTTTACCATTCCTATTTCCACATTATATATTACTATATATATACACGCACAAGTACAATACCCACCAAGAACACACACACACACACCCGCGTGAGCACAGACATCTAGACTCTCACCACCACACAAGCACACACCACCCACCACCATGGTGTTCGCCTCCGGCGCCGGCGCCGGGACGTCGCCGGCAGGCCCGCTGAAGGTGGTCCCAACGGCGCGGTTCGCGAGGCAGGTGGTTCTTGGGCGGTGGTTCTCGGTGTTCGCGAGCTTCCTGATCATGGCGGCCTCCGGCGCCACCTACATCTTCGGCATCTACTCGAAGGAGCTCAAGTCGTCGCTGGGCTACGACCAGCAGACGCTGAACACCATCTCCTTCTTCAAGGACCTCGGTGCCAACCTCGGCGTGTTCTCCGGCCTCATCAACGAGGTCACGCCGCCGTGGGTCGTGCTCGCCATGGGCGCCGCCATGAACCTCTCCGGCTACCTCATGGTCTACCTCGCCGTCGTCGGCCACACGGCGCGCCCGCCCGTCTGGCTCGTCTGCCTCTACATCTTCATCGGCGCGAACTCGCAGTCCTTCGCAAACACCGGCGCGCTCGTCACCTGCGTCAAGAACTTCCCGGAGAGCCGCGGCATCGTGCTCGGGATCTTGAAGGGCTTCGTTGGCCTCAGCGGTGCCATCTACACGCAGCTCTACGTTGCCTTCTACGGTGACGACGCGCGCTCGCTGATCCTGCTCATCGCCTGGCTCCCGGCTGCCATCTCCGCCGTGTTCGTCCACACCATCCGCATCATGCCGTACCCGCGAGCGCGCCGCGTCGCCGGCGGCGAGCCGAGCGTGGCCACCAGCAACGACCCGTTCTTCTGCTTCCTCTACATCTCCATGGCGCTCGCCACCTACCTGCTCGTCATGATCGTCGTGCAGCAGCAGGTGAAATTCTCCCACCCGGCGCACGCCGTCGCCGCTGCCGCGCTGCTCCTCCTCCTCTTCCTCCCCCTCGGCGTCGTCATCAAGACAGAGTACAAGATCCATCGCGAGCGCGAGCTCGACGCGCTCCTCCCACCAACCATCACCGTCGACACGCCCCCCGCCACCGCCGCGCAAGTCCAAATGGCGACCAAAGAAGAGCATCCGCCGGCGCAACAAGAACAGCAGCCGTCGCCGGCCACACCCTCCTCCGGTTCTTGCTTCGGCAAGTGCGTGAAACACATGTTCCGGCCGCCGGCGAGGGGGGAGGACTACTCGATCCTGCAAGCTCTGGTGAGCGTGGACATGCTGGTGCTGTTCGTGGCGACCATCTGCGGCGTCGGCGGTACTCTGACGGCAATCGACAACATGGGGCAGATCGGCCAGTCGCTCGGATACCCGCCCAAGAGCATCAACACCTTCGTCTCCCTCATCAGCATCTGGAACTACGCCGGCCGCGTCACCGCCGGCTTTGCCTCCGAGATCTTCTTGACCCGCTACAAGTTTCCGCGGCCGTTAATGCTCACCCTTGTCCTCCTCCTTGCCTGCGTCGGCCACCTCCTCATCGCCTTTGGCGTGCCGCAGTCGCTCTACGCCGCCTCCGTCATCATCGGCTTCTGCTTCGGCGCGCAGTGGCCGCTCGTCTTCGCCATCATCTCCGAAGTGTTCGGGCTCAAGTACTACTCCACGCTCTACAACTTCGGCGGCATGGCCAGCCCCGTCGGGTCCTACATACTCAACGTGCGTGTCGCCGGCCGGATGTACGACGTTGAGGCCGGCAAGCATCCCGGCAGCGCCCAACTGGCTAGCCATGGCAGGGACAAGGTGTGCATGGGGGTGCCGTGCTTCAAGATGTCCTTCCTTATCATAACGGCGGCCACCGTGCTCGGCGCCGCCGTGTCGCTGGTGCTGGTGTGGAGGACGTGGAGCTTTTATAAGGGGGACATCTACGCAAAGTTCAGGGATGGCGGTGGCGGCGCGGGGGAGGGGAAGGATGGTAATTTGGCGGCCGAGAAGCGGCCGGAAGAGAGGGAGGTAACGGAGGTCAACGGCAGGAAGGAGTAGGGCGTAGACCGAGTTGACTTGGTCAATGCTGTCAGGTGGGCCTGACACTCAGGGTTTGACTGACTTTGGTATACCGCGATTATCGCAGATGAGTGCGAAGGAGCTGCATGGTCTATTTGGCTTTTCCAGTGTTTCCATGTCCGCTCATGTGATCAGTCGTATAAGAACAAAATAACCAACTCACAAGTGGTTGCATAAAACATCGGAGGTACGTGTGGAAACGGAGCCGGGTCGGGTCAGGTTCAATCCGGAGCCGGATACAGATAACGAAATTCAGATTTGACTCGGATTCAAATGTCCATGCAAATCTGTTTTTTTTAAGCGTCCAAGTTTGGATTCAGTTTGGACTGAAATAGCCCAGATACTAATGCGGATATGGGTTAAACTCAGACCTGTATGTATATGTACTATGTAGACGAATGTATTTTATTTACTTAAATTACAAATCCACCCAAACCCAACCCTACATCTGCCCAAGCACCAGCGACTTCCTCAACCGTCACCCAACCCTGGAGCCTCCAACTCATCACCTCTGCCCCTCCGCCCCGCCGTTGCAGCACCCCCTTCGCCGCCGCCTCCTTCCCTCCACGGCTCCGCCCCTCCACCCCTCCGCTCCTCCGCTGCTACAACCGCCTCTACTCCTTCACCCCCTTCACCACCACAATCGCCTCCACCCCTCTGTCGACATAACGAAGGTGATAAGAGGGATTTCACCACCGACAGGGACGAATGTGTGGTCGCATACTCGCACAAGGGTTAGCGAGGGCGTTGACTAGGCGGCGGTGTGGATGCCAGGGGGTGGCCAGTGACCAAGACTGTGGGGTGAGAAGGGGTAGGTGGGAATCAGGAAGGGGTGGGGACACGTTGTGCTGGCAGAGTAGGCTACAGGTAGGATGGATGTGTATCTTCTCGAAGAAAGAGCAATTAAGATGGTCTATTTGCCCGATAAGATGGCTGCAATTTTTCAGGCGACGTGGACGAACTAGAGAGTGAGCTCTATGTATGAGATACTAAGGGTCTGTTTAGAAAAAAACAATTTTTTAGAAATTTTATAGATTTAAATTCTTAGAAATATTTTTTATAAGAGGTGTTTGAAATAAAAAAATGTGTGGTTATATTATATAGAAATGAAATTATCTGTGTCCATGTTCATGCCGGATAATAACAATGTCCGTGTCTACATCCGCTCCGAATCCATTTAATATCCATATTTGTATCCGCAAAATATTCAATCCATATCCGTATCATTTTGTTTCATATCTATATCGCATCCACATACCATCTACATCTGCATCCATGCCAGGAATAAAATACGAATGAGGATTTGGGTTTAAGTACTATCCGACAAGAATCTGACCCGTTTCTACCCCTAATCAGAGGGAATCAACAAGGCAGTCTTGAGGACATTTTGTTTTTAGTTTTACATATTTTTAAGGGATAAGAGCACTTTTTCTCTCTTTATCACGAAAACTCATGTTGAGCCTCAATTTTCATAGCAACAAAATCAGTCCCTCTATTTTCTAAATTGACTCAAAATGGTCTTTTTGAATTTAAATCGGAATTATAATGAGCCGGAAAAGTATTAATAAGTAGAGAATCAAATAGCTCAAGATAATCCATATTGGTAATATATGGTTGTTGTATTAAGTAAGATTTAGAAAAGTATTGAAAATACTTGTAAGAAGCAAATGTTAAGCAAAAGGGCTATTTTGAGCCAGTTCAAAGAATAGAAAAATTAATTTGGCCATTTTGAAAATAGAGGGACCAAATTGAGGTTTCCTGCAAAGTAAAAGAATCAAAAATTCTCTTATACCTATTTTCAATTTGTGATACGGATAATTTCTATCTAATTTAAGGAGAAAAAAATCTAATTTCTTACTATTTGGAAGTTGTATTACAAAAATTTTATCAAAATTGAAGCTTATATGTTTTTTCAGTAAGTTGATTTATCATGATTTTAGCTTATAACTCTATTAAAGCTTCTTTCACCTATTTTAGTGAGGCAAAGTGACTTTTCTCCCACATTTCTTGCTTGCTCTTGTCAAAGCAAAAAAATGTAGCTTTCACTAATTTCATATAAATGCTTGGAGGAAGAATTCTGTGGATTTCTTTCAGTATAGACCATTGCTAGGAGTTCCTAGTTTAAGACTCAATTATCATCTCATGACATAAAAAGAAAGGAAAAAAAAACAATCACATTTACATACGAAATGAGAATGGACCAAAAGGTATATATGCCATACATTGAAAAAAAAACCACATGTGACCCTGGTCAAGAAACATTTAATTGTGATATGTCTATGATTTGTATGATGATTTGACAATTCTCAACTAAATCTTAACTCTCACATACGGAGGATCCTCACACAAATTGCTTCATCTATGTCACCATTGAAAAATTGTGATTCTTTAGTAAATCTTTCTATTGGCCATCTTAACATAGAGGTATTTGAGGCACTAATAACTCTTTTTAAAATAAGAGAATGCAAATTCAATATAATACATCTGATCAACTTAAAAATGAATCATGCACGTTAAATCTGTATCATAGGTCACCAATAACATAGTTTTCTATGGTACACTAGCAACATTAACTTCTAATAATAAATAATTTAAACTACGATTTTACATTCTTTTGTTTAAGAAGAGTTCTCACGAGATACATTCTTTATCCTGTGGTATCTACATGTACATCAAAGGAGTTGAATGAACTTAACAAGATGCAATGCATATAAAGTCCAAGTAGGTGAGGTAGGTAGGGCCATGGGTTGGTTTTGTCATGTTGATAGCACTGATTAGAGTCTAGCTTGCCATGTACCAAGATTGTGTGTCATAGTAGTAGTAGTAGTAGAACCTGTGAAGACAAGTTGGGCACATGTGTGCCAACCTACATTATTGGCCCTCTGAGATCACAGCACATTAATACATTGTACCACATATTAATATGGTCCTTAAAAAAGTTAAAAGTTCAGACTGGGATTACTGTCCGGTATTGATATATTATGCTATAAGATAAAACAGTTAATATATTTTTTATGTCTCGTATGATATTATTGTTCTTTTAGCCTGTTACTAAATAGCCACATTCTTTTTTATTTAACTTTGAGAATGTAAATAGCCACATTTAAAAATGATACAACAAAGTTTTGTTTTTTATTGTACTCCAAATACCGAATGGAGATGGAACCCTCCATATTAGGGTAGTGAAAGCTTGGAAGCTTGGAGGCCTCTCAAATTTGTGGTCATAAGCAAAACCACATCTCCTGATAATATTTTAGTCGAATTGAACTCTGCTTGTTTGTCCAAGACTGTACAATTACAATGCGAGATGAGCTGTTATATATATATATATATATATATATATATATATATATATGAGAAATATCTAGAGTATCTTACTCTTTTGATGTTTTTTACATCTTTCTTCAAAATTATGTGTAAATAATTATCAAAAATTTTGTAAAAATTTGAGATTGTAGATATAAAATAAATCTACTATCTCACAAAATTTCAAATCCAAATTCAATCTACACAAAGAGAAACAAAAAAAAAAGACAAATTCAGCTGAAAAATAAATCCAAAAAAAAATAAAAGTTATTATTCACTAAAAATTTGTTATTTTTGTTTCTTCTAGCATACATCGAGTTTATAGTTGAATTTTTGTAAGCTATTTGACCGACCTAATATACACATTCTCGAATTTTTATATAATTTTTTAGATTATTTATATGATTTTTTAGATGAGATATACAAAAATATTGGAGAGGTAGAATACATTATATATATATATATATATATATATATATATATATATATATATATATTCGAGATGGATTTTAGTTACTCAAATTTTTAGACTATTTATATTTAAAAAGTCGCATGACAAAATGGCTGACAAATCCAATTTACAAACAAATGTGTGCCAAAAAGATAGGACCCATCTACCATAAAAAGAGATGGATTTTAGTTACTCGAATTTGTAGTAATCAAATCCCACACCACACTTTTAATCAAAATTTATGAAGAAATCGCGAGAATTTGCCTATAAAAACATGGTTATGAGTCAAATGGTTGCTAATGTGTTTGACACTGTTAGATTTTTGCATGGCAAAACTTGACTATTGATCAACCGCACCACAAATTTTCTTTTATAAAAATTGAACGAAATTTTTCTGAAATGCAATGCAATCATAATAAAGCAAAAGACATTCGAAAATAAAAATTCAGAATTTAAAAAAAATAATTACTGTAATAACTCAACTATTACACGCAAACAATTCACAGAATCCAACACAAATCACTTGGACTTCGTTGTCAACAAATTCTAAACCTATCAGAACTAAACTAGCGCCATAGTTTCCAATGTACAAGTAAATATCAGATGAAACTTTTACTAATGTCTTTTCTAAATCTCAACATTGCACACACTATAACTCTAAAATATCAAAAATGGAAATAAAAAATTTCTATAAAATTCGATCTTATAAAATCATGTGAAACCTACCTCTTCACTATTAAATCATATGATCTGCGATTGAGATCTAAACACAAATACTTGATATAGATTATGGATGTATCTTGACCACATATTTATAGAATCTAAATAGTAAAAAATAGATCTTATATTTTTTTATATAAGATCAGGTCTTATAGAATTTGCTACACCAATTTAAATGAGCCAAAAGAATCTTTTATAATGGATGGTTCAGAGGATAGCAGCTGTCTTATAGGAGTTTAAACCCTAACAATAATCGTAAGTTGTTGTTTTTTTTTGTTAAAATATGCCTAAAATATCCTCGCAAGTATTAATCGCGATCAACAATCAGCCAATCCTGAAGGTGGCAATGTGGGCGAGAAGTTAAGGGCACATAGATGGTGTCGTTAACAAGGCTGTTGCAACTCTTTTACTTGTGATATTTAAGGTGCATATGCAATATTGAGACATGGGATCGCTCCCAATGTTAAATTTATCACCATCTCTATTCTTTTTTAACTCGTCATTTTAGAATAAAAAATATCATTCCATATTTTCAAGATAAAATATAAACCTATATTACTAAAATATCACATAGTCATTACTCCAATAAATCATAAATTATAGAAAAAAATTCAATTTCAATCTCTTAATTTTGATCTGATTCTTTTTTTACATTTATACTTTAAAATCATCAAAACATCATTCTCTTACTATCGAATCATACACTTTTCATTGCGGCTCCATTTTTTGTGGTTTTTTTTAGTTTTTGGATTGTGGATATTGCAAAAATAAGTGATAGAGGCAAAAAAAAGAAAAATCAAAATAAATTAATGCATGTTAGATAGCTAATGTTGTGTTGTTTAGGGATATTTTGGAGCGAACGATTTCTCCTTTCCCGCCCTTATCGCATATTCCTTCCATATGTGCAGCGCTGCAGTCTAAAAAACTCAAAAAAAATTGTGAGTATTAGATATCACCCACAAGAAAGAGATGATAGATAACAAGTGTACCATTTTGATAATAGAAAAATAATGTTTTTGATGATTTCAAAGTTAAATAGACTCGAATCAAAGTAGGGGTGCCGAATTAAGACTTATCCCTTAATTATATAGATGAAAGCTGCACATCCTACCATATTAATCATATTTATACCTGTTATCACATATCGCTTTATTTAAAACTATGTAGGAATGTAGGATGCTAAAACGATGAGTAAAAAAAGACCAGTGTGTGTGCATCACTAGCTAATGGTGACGTGGGGCTCTATGCGCCACACGATCTGAACATCAAGCCAAGATCGTGCGGCTGTTGGAGCGTCACAGCGACCCAAGTAGTAACACGTGCCGTGCAAAAAGAGATGGGCCCACACGTCCACGTCCCTATGTGGCGTGCCAGTGCGTGGCACGTGTTTGATATTTCATAGGCTTAGTTTGGCTAATTTCTAATTAATTTACAGTAAAAATTATGCAGCTTTTATATGTTTAGGATTGGTGCACGTGGAGACTTAAAAATTCGCCATGGGTTAAAAAATCAAAATTGAAGGTAGATGTGTATCTTTGGTCGGGGCGACAAAAAATTTCTAGTTTTATGTGGCTAGTTTGAGTGGTCCAATTCAATCTAATCTAATCAATTCAATAGGTTTGAATGGGTCACATGAGATTAGATTATGATGGATCGTGCTCAATATAAACCCTAGTCATGCCGAATAGATTTTTTTTTTGTTTTGCTTACTTCTACCTGGAGATAATTTTACGTGTAGTTTAAAACCATACCACCTAAGAAAATTTTCTTTCAATTTACTGCAAAAATTCTAAGATTAACAAGGTATATGGTCGAATCCATATACTATGGGTGCATTTAATGACAAATGCAAAATACTCTCTCCGATCTTAAAAAACTTATCTTTTTTTTGATCGGAGAAACTTTAATCTATAATATGTTTATAAATATCTAGATTGATAATAAGAAAATTATACAAGCATATTTTTCATAAAAATGATTTCATAATATTTTAATTTTTAATTTTTTTTTGCCTAATATGTTATAATAAAAAATAATTATCAAAATTATGTTACAAATCATGTACAATAAAAAATGACAATCTTTTTTAATCATACGAAGTACTAAAATTTTTATTAGCATAAAAATTTGCCCCATACAACCAATGTCCTGCGGTAAAATCATACTCCATCCATTTTTCTTTTTTTAGTTTGATATACATCTAAGTCAATTTTAAAATTTTGATGACTAAGACACAAAAATATTATCAAGATTTATTATATAAAAATAATACCAATGAATTACTTAGATATAATTATAAAATTAATAGTGAAAGCTGTATTTTAAACACCGTGTTCGTTGATGTAAAGGTTGGTCACCCGCTGCTTATGGCAAATTCGTATCCAGTACATATTTCGTGGATCTGATCCACTACAGATCCCTTCAGATCAATGTGATGCTCGTACCCTGGAGATCTCTTTAAATCCATGTGATAAATATCACATGATCTTATATAGGAAGCAGATTTTATATGACGGGTGTAGTAATTACGATAAAGATAAATTCAGATTCTTTATATTATTAAAAAATTTTAAAAAAATTAGAGGATATAAAGTGTGTAATATAATGAATATCTACAAATTTTATTGATCAAACACAACTGCATGTAAGAGAATAAAAAAAAAAAAAGAAAATCAAATTTAATATATATTTACCGGTTATTTATCTTTTTTATTTCTCCTACATATAATTATATTTAATCGTGAATTTTATGGATCATAATAATATACCTCCTTAATATACAATGATTTATTTTATAATTTTGGAGAACTCAGAACATATGAACTTTTCTATGCCGTAGTTATGCATGGATATATCATAAACTTGTCATACATATATTTATAACTATAAACTGCAAATATGCCACTAAAAAAACAATTTTAAAATTTATGTAACTGTAGTAAATAATACAAACAAAAGACAATTATATCATTTTGGAAATGTCACTTCAAAACTTAACACCAAATAAAAAGTAAATTTTACTATTAGTCCTCATTGTAACAGAAGAATTTCAATTTCCTCCCACTGCTTTCAATTTTACACCTGAAGCTCCACATTATACTTAAAAATTTGCAATCAAATCTCTATCCATTAAATTCAACAAAAAGATAAACATAAAATATTTAAAAATTACTAAAAGTAAGAAATTCATAATACTTCAAGAAAATAATAAAAAATATATTATAGTTAGAGAAAATATTCTAAAAATATAAATTATAAATTATAAAAAATAAACCAAAATAGTCATGAGATCATAAAATAAAAATATAGAAATTTTAAATTACCTTGTAAACTAATAAATATATAATTAAAATGATGAAAAATGAAAAGAATAGACAGATAAAACAAATAAAAATAAAATTACTAAATGAGTAATAAAATAACTAAAATATTGCTCATAAATAAAAAGCTAAATAAATTAAAATTTTGAGATGAATTTTTTTAAGTATATGTTTGCAAAAAAAATATTTTATAAACTTTTCAATAAAAAAATTTATATGAGAATTGTCATTTCATTTATATATGTGCTATAATTAGTTTTATTGTTCTAATATACTTTGGTTTAGAATGTTTTCATGAATATATTTGACATTTCATTTTTAAAAAAATCATATGTTTATTATTTTTTGTATTTTTTAATTATTTTCCATTAACACCATTTGTGCACTTTAGTATATAGAAACTTACTTGCAATTCTTGTATGTAATGTGGAACATCTCGTGAAGTGTTAAAAGAAGTGAGACAAAATTGTAATTCATGTGTTATAGTGACGACTAGTGGTGAAATTATTTTGTGTTAATATTATCAAACTCACATCTTATATTAGAAAAGTGCATATGAAGAGTGAGAACAAGAGGTGTAGAACACAATCAATAACATGACTATATACGGGATAATGTGATGTAAACAAACAACACAATATGGATTTCCTAAGATGTGGCATATAAGCTCAAGTGACTCGCATAAAAGAAAAAGAAACAAAACTGCCCAGAGTCAACAAAGAGCAACAGTATATGCACAGGAGAGGGTAGGGGAGAATTTGGAATGGATATTTGAAAATATTAACAATAAACAAAAATGACTTCAAAAAAAATTCTAGAAGAAAGATGAAATTACTAAAAGAAGATATTTTACAAGATCTTAAAACTTCAGGAGGTTAGACATCTTACCAAGTCTTGTAATAAGCTAATATTTTGCGTGAAAAATTAGAAAATAAAAAGAGAAATATAATTTTACAATATAACCCCAAGATGTCCAACCTTATAGAAGTGGCTTCCGCTATATTTTTTATGGTTTAGAGATTTATAATAACATTTATAATTCGTGAACTTTATATCCCCATAACATAAGAAATTATAAGCAAAACAAACTAATATCTAATCTCCCAATCATTAGTGACACCAAATGTGTTCATACCATATAGCGAAACCACAATCTCCACGCAGTCTTTCACAGGAACATGAATTCGATATTTCGCGATCCATCACACGTTACAGCGAAACCAAATAATCTCCATACAGTCTTTCACAGGAACACGAATTCGATATCATAATTTGCGATCCCAAAAGCATTGGTATCACTATCATAGTTTAGCGGCCTACCAACAGTGCAGTGCATCAACAAAAAGACTTGAATCGGACCACCTCTGAAGAAAGAAACTACTTGAAGCACGAAATCAGCAGTAAAACATCACGTCCTTCACATTATCCTTGATCTTTGGAAGCTGGCGAACTTCAGGATCACCTCTAGTAACTACAGTTCCTTGTCCACTTCCAATGGTTGATCCTCCATCAGAACTCTCTCCTTCCATATAGTACCGTGCCCGGAAAGCGGCCAGATGAGCGTAGTATGCTGCTGGAACTGTACAAAAGAACAAAAAAATTCATATGGATATTGTTGAAATATAAATAGATTCATTATTTTTCCTCAATATCTTAAGTATTTGGGTAAATTGATTAATACATGAAACTTAAAAAAATATTAAAGTCCAAAAACTCTTTCCACAACAACTTTTAAGTATATAGGTGAATTGATTAATGAATGACATTCAAAATAGTATCAAAGTCGAAGATTGAGTTTGAGTTTGAGACCTAATTGTGGTGATTTATAAATAAGTCTCGACTGACGGATCGAGTCTACGTCGTAGGTTTGATAGAGTCTAGATGTGAGGAGAATTGTTAAAATACAAGTTACAAGTAGATTGACTATCTTTTAAAAGTTTAAATTTATAAATTAATTAATACATGAAACTCAAAAGTTAAATATAGACTTATTGCATATGTTGAAAGACAACAATGGAAAAGATGAAAAGGCAGCTTAGTTGTATGATGTGAAAGTCGGTAATCAAAAGTTTTACACAATGTCAAGCAAATGAAGTACAAAGTTTAAATCAAAAGAAACTCACCAACGGATACAGATCGAGTGCAGCGTGCATACCTGCATTTTTAACAAGATCGACCAGAGTCAACATAGAAACCAAGTTAAATCTGAAATGAATGCGACAAAGGAGCACTGGCGAATATAGAGCTGAGCGACTTACGTGTAGCAGAGATTGTTAGTGAGCAACTGAAGTGCATCAGCAGTAAAATGATTTTCATCATAAAGAACATGATAGTGTGAAGGCCTACTAGTTCCCTGAAAAGGATATTACATTCACTTGATGAGCAAAATATTCATGCAAACGGTGAAAGAGAGATTTGCAGACACCAAGGCACCAAATGTTACATTTACATACCTGAATGCCAGCATGGCTACACAAGTAGAAATCAAACTCCGTAGGATGGCAAATGTCACGGTCAACCACAGTTCCTGAGGTACAGCAGGAAAGAGTAACCCTAGATCATCAATGCTCAAAAAAATATATACGATGCATTACTAGCCATCTGGTTCACTTTCATAATCGCTATCACAATGTGTTTAAGAATACATTGTAATGAGGTTAAATATGAGGAAGAATGAGCTAACACAAATTCTCATTGCCATGCCTCCAAACCAAATGTTATATAATGGATTTTGATTTCATGTACTAGGAATGCAGGAAGGAATCTCTGAACCGAGCAGCCCATTTGTTTCTGAACCAGAACAAAGAACCCGATAAACTAACCTGGAAGGATGTTTCCACTTCTGTCGGTCATATCACGCCTTCCATGAACTTCGGGGAAAAGCCTTGTATGATGCCTTTTCTGGACAACCACAAATGTAACTGGGGGTAGATAACCCTCCTCTAGAGAGGCACAAGCCTTGAAACAGAAAGAGAATACCATGAGTACATCTAGCCAAACAAAATAGAACCACAAATACATAGACAAAACACGCTCAAGGCATTACCCTCCTAATCGCAGTCATTTCATGAAGCAAGACATGGTTGAATTGGCCTTCGCTTACGCCATCTCTACACAAAACAATTAACCAGTCAAGAGGTTCCCTTCCAGAGCATGTGAATATGAAAGGAACATCAGAACATAGTACACATGCCTGTAAAAAATTATCCTCTTAGGCTTACAGTTAGTCTTATTGAGGAATGCAATCAGCAACTCCCTACAAACAATATAGAGCGAGCGCCTCAGCTTCAAAATGAATCATTTGACAGTTAACAATTCTCATGTGTAGATTAAATGAAAAGTTACCGAATCATCCCGCCATTTACGGTGGCTCCCTTTGGATCTTGAGTAGTCCAAAAGAGATCTTGTATAATCTCCTGCCTATGCTTTTGGGCAGAGACCAGAGCTCTATACTTTGTGACCTCTGGCCAGTCCATGGATGCCACAACCTACGCACATTCAACAACATAACACCAACTGCATTACAAGTTTGCATCACAACAGCATTTGCAGGGACTTCAAGATCATTTTCCTAATAGCATTATTGTACAGTAAAAAAGAAATTTTGTTCTAAAGCATAAGCAAAGGAACCAAAGAGTGAATTGAACAATTTTTATATACAAAGGTAAGAACTAACAGCTGCGATAGATGGGGAAGAGTCCTCCCCTGATGGAGGATGGGTAACATCAGCACCAAATATTATTGTGGGGGTTTCTGATATGAATGGTATTCCCTTGGGTACCAAGGCCCGCTCAAGAACTGTATTGCGCCCTCCAACCTGTTGAAGACAGCATAAACATCACATTCCACTGAACACCAAAAGCACATCAAAGAGTAGGGGAGGGATGCATGGGTGTGGAGGGGCAGACCTTGACATTGATTTTAAGTGCAACGTTTTCAAGATATTGTTTGCTTCCTTTGCCAACATTTCTTGGCAAGCAACATTGAGATACAATCCCAAGTTCTGTCTCACACATTCTTTTAATTTTCCCTGCCAAATTGTAAGACATATGTCACCACAAAACCAAGAGCAAGCGAAGAGCCTATGACCCAACTAATAATATACATACCATAATGACCACTAATTTCTGGCAGAATTATGATAAGCAATTGGAGCTGTGTTCCGCGCTTTCCCTGTTGAGCTAATCCTTCCACAGTCCTCTTGTAAACATCTTTTAAAGCAGACTCTATATTGTTAGGAGTAGCTGACCGAATGTCTACCACTGGCCTTGGATTGAAAGCCTGAAATGTTGATGCCAAATTCAGTAATGTGTCTCATAAATTATATGAAAAGGTTATGCAGAGATTTACCATGCCAATGGCATTGCACATCTGAAGCAAGTCGCCACAAAACCTATGCACCGCATCCATGCGCATGCGTGAAAAGTTTAAACATGCCCAATTCTCGACAGTTCCTCCATTGACCATTTTCTGAAACAACAAATATAAAAAAAAAAATACACCAGTAAGAAAGACTTGCTGTTTCAATCTGAAGATAGGCAATTCCATAACATCAGTTCCTTTTGCAACTATCTTCTGTATTGCCAGCTTCAGCATCAGATATATACCATCAAAAGCCTTCATATGCAGAGCTCAAACAAGCTCAACAATGTTGCCGTGGCGTCACTTCGAAATAATGTAAGCAATGAACTTAAAAGAGATTTTAACTAGGCAACATGACATTACCTTGTTAATCATGTTCCATTGTCCAACACTGGGAATACAAGTTTTTTCCTTTCCAGATTCATGATATTTCAGCTGAAACAATATAAAATAAGCAATTATTGGAATTACTCACCAAGTCTAGAAACACAGACAACAAAATGAGATTAATGCAGCACAACTACCATGGGTGGAGGCAGGATGCGGGCTTGCACTGTAACCGGTTCATTGTTAACACTCATTCCAAACTCCTGTGCTAGCTTATCTTCTTTATAGTTGTTGTGGGCAACCATCTAAATAATAGACAAACAAGTTATGCTTTATGATGATGCTCGTTGATGGGCAATACACCACAAACGATGCTAGCACACAAAGATGATGCAGACTAATAAACTCTGAATAGAAAAATAGAGCAAAAACATTAGCACACTGAAAAAGCAATACATAGATGCTAAAGCATGTGTGGACAATAACTGTTTGGGTCCAGGTTTGCCCCTCAACATCAGGTTTGTGTTAAAATCTGTGTGGCTTTTCTCTTGCAGGAGCATAGAAGCATGTTCAAGTATCTTAACAACTACTACAAGTAGGAAGTTGGAACTACACCTCAAGGATGCTCTGCTCCCTCATCTGGGGCCGCTGACAGGTCGCTCGCAGTATGCTGGTTACCTGTTTGTCATTAAGCTTCTTAGAGTACCTTTGTCCCTCTACAATCTTGCAGACCTGAAGACAGATTGTGTGTTAAAAGCGACAGGAAATCTCAGGTGTTATGCACAAATCATGGAAACATTACCTCCATTGGCAAAAAGATAGGACGAGAATCACTGCCAGACTGTAGACATGGCCAAGAAGTATACTGCAATCTGTAGTTGTACCGTTGCCAGAAGTATTGAACAACAGTCATCTCGGTTTGGTCATCCACAGGAAAGCTAAAAATAACAAATAGCAACAAACAAGCTGGCATTAGTAACACACAAGTAATCATATTGTAACAGAACATAGAGCCTGTAGGAGGAGAGCAAGTACGTCAGCTGTCTCAAAGGGACCTGAGTAATCCCAGTTATCCTGTAATGAATGATTTTATCTTGCTGGTGTGTGCTTTCAACGCGAACTCCGCGTAATGCTTTCTTAAGCTGGACATATCAAAAGTGGAAAGATATTAGCCGTTTAGTACCCCTGGCAATACCAGCTTTTTTTTTAATAGCTACAGGATTAGTAAATTCCTTGGTTACCTTCACACGGTCCCTGTCAGAAAGAGGCCGTGAGGCGTCGGGTTTGTTCAAAAACTCATCCACAAATTGTACCACCGGCACAGGCTTATAGAAGGAAGTAGCAGATATATCTAAATATCAAAAATACAATCAAAGCAATGCTCAGGAAAAAGAAAAAAAAAAAAAGAAAGAAAGCACTAGCAAATCCTTGTTCAATAAGAAATTAAGATCATATCGTGATTTTAATGGTAATATTGAGCTGACAACAGCATACAGAAGAGCTTGTACTGAGCAAAAAAAAGAACAAAAGCTTTAAGAGTACCAATATTCAATAAAAGGCCCATTTGTGTCAGTCGCAAGCTCTGATAATACCCTCTCCAGCATTCCAGTCCATCACCAATTTCCGTTCTATGACCAAACTTGGTAGAAAAGAAGGATCGAGAAACAGTGACATAACTGCAGTGAAAGAAATTAGAAGACAATATGGTCAATACACCCTGAAGAAAGAAATAAGTACAGGAAAAAAAAATTGATAAGAATCGAATATGGATATCATACTTTAAGGAGGGTGACTCCCTGAGGACAACATCAAGTGCTTGGATTGCATCTTGGGGCGCATCTCTTTGTTTCGCACGGAGAAATTGCTCCAGGTAGTATAAATTTGGACTTCCTGCACTTTTAATTGTGACCTTGTATTCTCTTTCACCCCTGCAGATTAAAGGATATTAAACTCAACAATTAGCAGAAACAAGAGACTAACACTGCAGAGAAGAAACCTTAACAGAAGTACTAATAAACCCACCTTCCTCTACCATCTCTTCTGGCACTAGTCAATGTGATCACAAAATCCTTTTCTTTGAACGGCAGTTCACCTGCAGTATACAAGCTTTTTCTTCCATCATAGGCAGGCAGTTTGCCACCAAGATACGTCTCCCTGTGCACCTTGACGAGCTCTGAAATTACTGCTCTGTTAGTAGCTATTGATTTTTCCTCGGGATCCATAGCAACCTGATCATGGGGTCCAAGCAAATGTGAAGCAACAGTAACATCAATATGGGAGTAACTTAACCAGCTTTCTAGCCGAAACATTAACAGAGTAAGTCAGCTAGCATTTCAAGACACACATAAGCTGTTTACACTTCAGGTGTTTGGTAAATAAGCTTATTTACTATCATCGAATAGGTTAAACAACATATTTTCCACAATCCAGAGTTGGTTTCTTATAGCACAATGCAATACATCACAATTCACAACATCACCAAACTAGGCTTTTTAAAGTACAAAAGTAACAAAACACAGAAGAGGTTAGACAAGTTATGCTGATTGGGAGCCACACGAAAGCAGGCATTGCATGGGCAGGCAGCGACAGTAGCTGAACACACCAGGAACCCAAAGCATGCAAGTAGGTGACTTTAGGGACGCAAGGGGGCGCAGCCGCGCAGGTGTCAGATGGCAAAGTACTGTACTGTTTTTGTATTTTGTGAATCTTTACGTTTTGCTTGTTTTCCGGTCAATTTTGTTAATTCTTTTTTTAAAAAAAATCAGGTTTTAATTAAGCTAACAGCCATGGCCTATAGCAAAGCAAGGCAAACTCTGCTGTAGCAAGAAGCTATTTGATGACCCAAAATTTCAGCACTCTTTTGGGGAAAACAACACTTTCAATCATTCAGTGGCCATCTAAGCTGATCAACCCAAAAGGATTATCTGTTTCTTAGAATTACCCCCAAATTTTTTTTTTAAGCTGAATGATCAAAACGAGCAGAACAAAACAACTCAAAAATCAAACTATATGCATTTGAAAATGACTACACATGGAAATTTGTGCTCAGCGTCAAAGGTGCCTGGCATCTCCAGCTGACAAGAGCACGAGTTGATCTACTCATGGGGTTTTACACAAACAAGGACAAAAAGAAAACACAAAAAGGGCCAAGAAAAGTTGCTAAAATTGAGCAACAACAAAAACCAGAACCCTGCCTAGCACAACCAAAGCCTGCAGCCTCTGGGCACCATTAAGTGCATCAAAACTTTGCCTAAAACAGCAATCTTAGACAAAACTTCTAGCTCATCAACCACATTTCAAACCGAGGCATTAGATACTTTTGTTTAAAGAAGGGTTAAAAGTTTGGAATAACCTAGAAGAGAAACTACTTACCAACTTACATTACATCAAATGAAATAATGAACTCAAAAAGGTGAAATTTTTTTGGGAAAAGAAACGAAACATTAGAGGTAGATGTTGGAAGCTTCAACCTGGATGTGATCGAGAGCTTCCACTTCATCAAAACACATAAAAAGCACAGAAAAAAAGACACGAATAAACAAAAAAAACACCAGATTAGAACTTTTCTTTGCTTAAAACCGCAAGCTTCGAGCGAAAACCCACACGTAGAAGATCGGAAGCGTCCTGGAAAAAACCTAACACAAACATCACCTACGAGGAAAAAAACCACAAGCGAGACCTAGGCGCAAGTAGTAGTACATGCGTGCATGTGAGGGAGAGAGATGGAGCTAAGGAGGCTTACGTCGTAGTGGCACAACTCGCTGGCGGCGACCGCGACGGCAAAGTGGTTCGCGCGCACCATCACCCTCCTCCCCGCCGTCCCGTACCCCGGCCTTGCCGGCGGCGCAACCCCCTTACTCGACTCCGGCGCCACCTCCACCTCCACCTCCGAGCCTCCCCGGGCCGCGGCAGCCGGCGCGGGGTCCACCAAAGCCAGCCTCTCCACCTCCCTCGCCACCTCCGCCACCGGTGTAGCCACCGTCGGAACCGGATGTGGCAGGCGAACGCCATCTCCGCCGCCCCGCCCTCCTGAACCGCGGCCTCCGCCGCCGCCGCGGGCACGCGGCTGCTGGTACCCGCTACCGCCGCGGCCTCGCCCGCGGCCACGGCCACCACCGCCGGAGTCGCCTCCTCCGAGCGAAGCCATGAGAGATTTGAGAGGGTTTTTGGAAGGAGCAGTTGAAGCGGGTGGGCAAGCAGACCCTTTTATACCGGGGCGCGTGTAGCCCCTCCGGACATGGAAACTGGAGGGTCATGAGGGGGTGAGAACCGTCCGATAGAAAATCGAAGGTCAGGATTTACTTTTGGATTTGAAGTACTTTTGGTACTTAATCTCTCCGTACCAAAAAAATGTCGTTTTCTAAAAAAATCAAAATTTTTTAACTTTATCTATTAGTATATTTATAAATATTTAGATTATATATCAAAAAATCATAAGTATAAGAAGTTGGCTTATTTTAATAACCCTGGAAAATTTTTGGCAATATTTTGAGTTTAAGAAATAATAGTTTTGAGAGATGTGTTTGTCTGTATAGAAAATGTAAATGAAATATGTTTGAGGATTAAATAGTAACCTACAAAAGATTTTAGATTCTTTTTAAATATTCCTATATTCATCCAAGTACGCCTAATAAATTTGATCTCAGATTCTAATCCATCTACGACTAAGACAATGACCAAGGCATACTAAGAGTGACAATGGTGACCACAATAGTATTTACTCGTGATAGCCACGGCGTTCGGTGCGACCACAAAGACAATAACCTTCGATTGATTGGGCAGTCAAAATTATGAAATTCATAAAATTGAAGAAATCATGTTGAGCAGCTGCAATTTATTGGGCAAATAAATTGAAGTTGGATGATAAATAATTTTGAGAAATAGCATGTTTGCTGTGACTTCAACTAATAAAGGTAATAAAGCACACATAAAAGTTTACATCCAATTCTTGCATCACACTCTTGAAACAAGAATATGAAACCACCCAACACAAAGTAAAGAGAAAAGAATGTGACTTGTCCCATTCCTCACAACTTTGAGATTAAATTATAATAAATTTTTTATTTTTTTGGACTAACATCTTTTGATATATAATTTAGATTGACAATTCACTTGAATTAGTGTAATGATGAGATTAAAACGATCAAATCGATATAAACCGATTATTAATCAGACTTATATATATAAGCTTCGGTTAATAATTTATTTATATCAATCTTATTATTTTGATTTCACGATTCCACTGATTTAAATGGATTGTCAATTCAAATTATAAATCAAAAGATATCGATGTTGATAGAACTGAAATTTTCATATACAAAATTTTGAGTTTTGAGTTAATAAGAAAAAATTATCCCTATCACACCTAACAGACTCTTTTTTTTCCAGATTTGATAGAGAGGTCTCTAATATTTGTCGCATTCCTGCTACCCCATAGTATATCTAAATTCAACCACACTTTTAAAAAAAATATTTTTGCAAATTTTTAAAATAGACTCAAATTTATAATTTTTTTTTAAAAATATTTATATAAAATATTCATCTTGATAAGAACACGAATTAATGAAGGCCAGAAATGTTGTGGCTGCACAGTTTACAAGTGAAAATATTTGATTTTTGAGTAGTATTCCACTAGGTAGTATGATGTGTGAAGCCTAATGGCATGTCTTGTCGCACCAAGCATTCATTACTTTGAAATTGAATTGTTTTGCCTTGTTTTAATGCAAATGCATGGGAATTGTCAAAATATTTTGGTTAGTACGAAGGTATCATTGGGCTCATGATACGTGATGTATCTATCAATCCACTAAGTCATTAGTACAGTTGTAAATGCAATGTATAGATTAGGGTGTCATTTCAAAAGTAAAATGCATTTGAATTTTTTTTTGAATTGTGTATGGTATCGTTGCATAGAAATTCAAATTTATTAAAAAGATTTTGCAACTCAGTGATGGTTTATCTGATTATAGCTAAGTAAAATAGTTTGATTGAGATGATTTATTTTGGTTGTAGTTAAATATACAGTTTGATTGAGTTCTTAATATAAATTTATCTATTCAATAAAAATCGAATTGGAGCTGCTTTATGTTGCATGATTAAGAGTGCAAAGAAGAAAAACAGAAAAGGAAATCACTTTTGAATTCTACCTTTTTTATCATTGTTTTCCCGCCGTTTTATTTCACTTGTCTTAATTTGATAAGTTATAAATATAATGCATTTGTGATTTACCATTACAAAAAAATGACTTTATTAAATATCCCGAGTTTCGATGTTAATTTGTTGTGTACCACATTTTTCATTAAAATAAATATTTTTCAAGATTTGAGGAGACATTTCATATTAAATGGCTATTTTTTTATGAGACATATTTTAATGGACATGAATAAATTTGGATTGATTCAATCTTATTATTTTGAACCACAATCACTCTTTCTCTTGTAATTAACTCCTTATTTTGACTTGTTATATGATTTCACGACTTAAATCACTAATGATCAAACTAGTTAGATTTACTGATTATAACCTTGCACAGCAACAAGGAGAATGTTTTAAGCAATTAAAGCAAAATGCAGTCATAGACATTTTTCCAACAAACTAAACTGTATAGATAATTTTAATGGTTTTATGACAAACAAAAATGTCTATGTATCTCTAAATCGAATTGTCACCAACTTAATCTGATTTTAAGGACTACTACGTCAAATTTAATTAACAAAAAATGTACCTAAATATCCTACAAACATACAAATAGTAATATCAATCTGGCTATATTGTGGCTGAAATTGGAGATTCTCAAACCAGGATCAAAATTCAAAGGCCACGAAAATACACAAAAAAAGAAAATATCAAAAAAGCCATCAGCTTCTCCTTCCTCCTCCCTCCCTCCCTTCCAGAGCAAAGCAATGGCAATGGAGCTCTCCCTCCTATCCACCCTGCGCCTCCTCCCCTCCTCCTCCACCAACTCTAGTACTCAACCACGCATCTCAAATCTCAAATCTCAAATCTTTGCGTGATTCTGATCTATACAAGCTAACTCCCTTCTCCTCTTGTTCCCCTTTCCGCAGCCAAGAGGTCGCGGCGGGCGAGCGCATTCGCCTGCCGCTGCCGCTCGGACGCCTCCGGCGACGAATGGGGCCGCCGGCAATGGTTGACCTCCCTCCTCGCCGCCACTGCCGGTATGGAATTGTTTGGAATTGGTTCCGAACTCAGTTCACTAAAGGTTGTGGTGTTCTGGTTTCTTTCACCTTTTCTTGATGTTTCCTTGTGTGTGTAGTTGTGCGGATTGGCGTGGCCGGTGGTGAGGCCAATGCGGTGTCTACTAGTAGGAGAGCTGTAAGAATCATGCATTTTTTTTTTGGTATATTTTAAAGATTGGATGACCTTGTGAATGGTGTTTTAGATTTGAGATTTTTTGTTTTCTTGGTTGATTTGGGCAGCTTAGGACCGCCAAGATTCCGGAGAGCGAGTTCACCGTATTGCCGAATGGACTGAAGTATGCCATGACACGTATTTACTTTGTGTTGGCGTGGTTAATCTTGGTGCATTTGATTAGGTGTATGAGTATGCATATGAATTAGTAACTCAAAATCGCTAGAAATGCAAGTCTTTGAAAGTGATTGTGGAAATTAAAATGGAAAATAATCATTTCGACAATGGTCAAATGTGTAACTTGGTTCAGTAGAATGGCTGTGCCAATGCAGCAACATAATCTCAAGTATCATGGTGTTATCAAAATTTGGCTGGGTTTGAAGGACGTGTTGGTCCTACATTTGGTGTAATGAATGGCTCAATTAACTGATCAAGAAGGCTTCTGAGCTTACCAAAACAAATGAACAATCTTTCACTGATTAAAGCTTTACCTGATTTGACTGGAATGGTGGAAGTTATTAGGTAGACCTGTTCAAGAAGTAAACCAGGATGCAACTCAGGGTTTTTGTTGTCTAAGCGCAACATATACACACATGTTTATGAAAATTGCATGCTTCGAATGCACTGTGTTGTTTGTGCGAATGGAGTTTGAAACATGCTTTGTTATTGCCTGAAAGTGATGTAACTTCGCAAGTTTTGAGCAGGTACTATGACATCAAGGTTGGAGGTGGGCCCAAAGCAGTTAAAGGATCCCGTGTTGCAGTATGTGCTATCGCTATTCATATATCTGTTGATCAAGATTTCACATCTATAGAATCATGTTATAGCAAAATTTTCTGGCATTTGCATTTGTTTTTCCTGCTAATCATGGACTAGACAGAATTAGAATGGTTTAGGTCATAGGATGGGAGGAAACTGCAGTTGTCCACAATTGTTCCCCTGCTTTGTTTTACACAAGCAAAGAAATTTAGCTCAAATCTTTATTTGTATTATCTAAAAGTGATGCCTAAGAAGCTGTTATCTGGATCTCTTATCCAATATTTCCACAAGACCAGCTACTATCTGCGATTGCCGATCTCATTCATCTCCTTTGTCCAAACATGTCCACCCATTGCCATTTTGATGAGTCGATCCTCTTCATTTGCTTTCTTAGTGAATTGTGACTTATATTTAGGTACATTTTGTTGGTTGTGTGTGCACAAAGAACCACTACCAATGATTAGCCTATATTTACATTTGGACATATGTGTATTAGTTCAGGTGTGCTAGGTTGCTCAACTAACAGCCTGCTGAAAAGTGCAAGACTAGTGCTAAGAAACAACCCTAGTTTAAGCAGTAGTGGCCCACCCTGATGTTGTATTTCTTAGTAAGACAGTTAATTATCAAATAATTTCTGTAGTAGAAAAATGAATACTATGGAATTGCAACTGTTGTTCCCAGATCTATGTTCTCAAGTATAAATGTAGATGTTTTTTCTTAGTGTAGGTACATTATGTGGCCAAGTGGAGGGGTATAACATTCATGACAAGCAGGCAGGGTCTTGGTGTTGGTGGCGGAACGGTACTGCTGTAATACTTTCAGCTTCTCTATGTTTATATTAGTTAACTGCTGTAGTTAATTTGTACTAAAACTGATTCATGAGAGTGCATTCAACTAGTTGGATAAGTTATTTGTTTCTTCCCTTTTTTTTGCACTGTCGAAAGGTTTCATAATTTGCAAAAGTATACAAAATTTGCACACAAACTTTTAGATAGTGCCCCAATATATTTTTCTGGAGTGTTAGTGTCAAATGTGATTGTTTTTTATCAGCCCTTTCTGACAAGCCCAAAATTATCTGCAGCCCTATGGGTTTGATGTTGGCAATTCTGAAAGAGGCAATGTTCTTAGAGGATTGGATCTTGGGGTTGAGGGAATGAAAGCTGGAGGCCAGGTCTGTTTATGTTGCCACTATTTCCTTCAATTAAGAGCTAATCTGCGTAACTTAGTTACTTTACATGTTGAAATTGCTGCTGTATGGTATGCTTATGACAGAAATAAGATGAGCACACATGCCAAAAAAAAAACTTGAAATAGCAATTAGAAAATAACAAAATAACTGTTAGAACTTGTTCATGTCACTCTCTAATGATACTGGTATGCTGCAAAAGTACAAAAAACACATCACATGTGTTGATTTGAGCTTGATATTAGCAAATAGCACACATGACAAGCCTTGTTCAATCATGTTAGTATCAATGTTTTCATGAAGAGACTAATAAGAACATTTATGAGGCAAATGCACCCTATAATGACTAATGTATTTGGAAAAAAAATCATGTTGATCCGTAATCTGATAAGTAATTTAACTGCCAGAGGTTGCTCATAGTTCCTCCTGAGCTGGCTTATGGAAAAAAGGGTATTCAAGAAATTCCTCCAAATGCAACTATTGAGGTAAATTATTGTTTGTTTCCATGTTGTTTTGACTGTCCATTGTGCTACATACCAACTCATTTTATTACTATCATCTGTTTGGCACTTTGCCTTGTTTCCATTTTTCTTCAATGATTTAAGTTTCTGCATTTTGTCATTTTATGTTTCCTCTGTTTTGGCAGCTAGATGTTGAACTACTATCAGTCAAGCAGAATTCTTATGGGTATGTATAGCTTCTAAATCACATTCATCATCACTTTTTCTCCTGCCACCATTCTTTTCCTGTTGTTCATGATTTTGTTAGAAACCAATTATAATGAAAAATTTCACTCTTTTACAGGACTCCTGTGAAGATCATTGAAGGATAATTGTGTGTAAATATCTGCAATAATACAGTACATATTTGGACAAGTTGGATCACTTCACTATTCTTAAGTCTAGGTGTATGTATTAGAGCGTGTTCATGTAAGAATTTGAATTTACATTGCAATGTAGATTTCCCCCACTTCCCTGTCGTGGAGATAAGTGAAATTTATTTAGTTTACTATCCAGTTGAAATGCTTGCAATTTAGCTGTATAAGTTTTGGAAGATTCTCCTTTTTTATCTTACTGGCTTAGTGTAGCCGTATGGCAGCATAATTTCATGCTATAGTTCTGTGGGTACTTTTTAAAATGCAGTTAGTAGTAATACAGCCATAAAATTTGCTTGGGCTGATAATTTTGTGAATAAGAAAAATAAATTAAAGTAGTTCCACACCAGTGAGCCCGATAATCCACTCAAAAACACCAAGTCCTGTCCTTTCTCTTGACGAGCAGAACAGGAGATGAAAATGGGATGTGCTGGGCCAAATAATACCCTGAGCAAGTATAGATGGATGAACACGATGCAGTTGTACTGCCACTGGTGCCACTCCAAGGAGTAGATGAATCCGGTGATCATTGGGCCGAATCGGAGGCAGATCGTGAGGCGCTGTGAACACATCTGTGAACTCGGACAAATATTTCATCTAGCAAATCCTGTCCAGAGCAAGAAAGGGCCTTGCCAGGTAACATGATGATTCTAAAGACATGGTAAGAATAAGAAAGACACGACAAGACTAGTGAAATCCCAGAGAAGGGAATCGGTCCAGGTTTTCGCAACCAATGGATGCCCAAAACGATGTCGACACATCCAAGTGAATAGCGAAACAATCGGTTGAGAAATCTTCTTGGCCGATGTGAATTGCAAGTCCTCTACAGATGGTTGTTAGCCACTGCAACCTCGCGCTCGTTGTCGTTGCCGATGAATCTGTGAGTGGATCCCTGAATCAATTAGTGCCAGAAAGAGACACTCGCACCAGTGTCCCCGCCCAAAAAAAGTTTTGTCGCAGTTGAAACAGAGACCATGTTGTCGGCGATCGGCCATCTCTGCTGGTGATAAGCGATGGATTGTGCGCTGTCTGCTTGGCGCGACTGTAGAACCCGCACTCAGAGTAGCTGACGATGGCTGCTCCGAGAATCAAAGGTCGATCCTATCGGGTCACCGTCGGCGTGATCGCACAGCTTGCGCCTGACGGCACGGGCAGTGTGGTAGCTGGCTGGTTCGACAGCAAACAGAGCAGCAGGCAGCTTGGACCGCCATTCGAATGCTTGTGCGAGGCTTACTGCTACCTGCAGTGTGGGCAAGTTTTGCTGTTGCACATCCATCCAAAGCGGTTCAGTTAAGCCTACTTGAATATCTACACCTGCTGCTGAGCATTGATGGCTTCGATTCGACAAATCAGAGCGCCAAATTTTTCCACATAATCTTCAATGGATCCTTAAACGCGGCCATGTCGGCATGCCCTCGTCACGCTCAATTTGGTAATTACCACTATCGGGCGGCACCTGTCATGTGGTAGGAGGCGAGCCAAACTTTCTCCTCCAGGATGCATTGGCCATGAAAGAATCATTTGCATCGATCAAGCCATCCTGATGGGTCTTTCCCGTCGAACATGGGAAACGACAGTTTGTGATATCGGGGAACCCCCTGCGAGTTGCACGAACCACTGTTCCCAGAGGAATTGGTGTCACCGGCTACGTCCAGTGTGCCGGCGGTGTCCTGCTCAGGCTCTGTAGCCGCTCCTCATGCTAGTCAATGCTCCAAACTAGATTCGTTTGGTTCTAGCTTCGAGCTTCTCGTTCAGCGCCAAAAATGGATTGCCAGAAGGGAGAGAAGGATGAGGAAAATTTGAACTAACTTTGTTGCTTCTTTCCCAAACCTAATACAATATCTTATATAGCTACTATTCTCCTAACAATCCCAGTATTAAAGAAAACAACAACGCAAATAAAGATCTTAAGGGATCAGGGCGGGTTTAATCTTGATCCATGTGACTAGGTTTAGAGTCTTTCTGACTGCATATCTAGTCCCAAAAGGTATAAATCCTAGACCACCTGACTGTCATGTCTAAAGACAGAAGAAAAATCAAACCGCTGTGACTAGAATACACCAGATGAATGGATTATATGTTTTCCCCTTTCTCCTGATTCATGTAGGAATTTCTAACCTTTTGTTTCAATCGGAGACTTGCTTATGGTGTGCGTTTGTGATTGCTTGTGGGTGGTGATTTGGTGTATTGTTGAAAACTGGATGCTTTTCTTTTTTTGACCTAGGTTATTAGCTTATTGTTATTGCTTGTCAGCAGTAGTCATCAGCAAAAGGCTATTTCTTACTGAAGATATCTCTTCTACCATTTATTAGTTTTCATATTTTCTATAGACTAAGGTAACAACTTTTGACTATTAGAAAGTGTTTTGCATGCCCAGCAGTGATCCTGGACAATGGTTTATCAGGGAGGGAAGCCTTTGCATCTTTTGCATGCACAGGTTATGCCTTCTTCTCTTAGGCAGGAAATAGAACAATACTAATCTTGCCTCACAAGATGTAGATAAATTTTGCATTGTTCTAAAAGTTAGCTGTCAGTGTTTAGCTCAGAGAGATGATTCTGTGAAACAAGATCATCGGCAAGAACTAAGATATGTTCAAAGAAGATCCTGAACTTTGTGGACTTGCTCTAAGACATGATCAATAAATTGTTATTAGGTTCAGGACCTGAAGAAACTTAGCATAGTTTTGCCCTGAAGGCAAAGTAAGGTAGGAACATCATCTGGGGCAGCAGTTATAATACTTTGTTTCATGGAGACTAAAGGAACGATCAAATATTCTAAATGGAAATTAGGAAAGCAGGAGACATCAAGAATCTCCTTCTAAAGATAGTCATTCCATTAGCTTTTCCCTTGGCTGGTTCTATCATCTGTGACCTCATAACCAATAGAGCAAATAGGGATTGTGACACAGACTCGTCTTATAGTTCGATCCAATTGGACCCATTTTACGGTTCGAGCCAGGAAGGAGAGGAAGAAGAAATGAACTCTTTCCGTCGCACACCGCGAAATGAGTTTGTGCAAGCAGAGAATTCCTGCACCGCAGATATAGTTCGCAACAGTGAAGGTGCAAGGCGGACTCCTCGAGCTGAAGAAATCAGGATGGCACGGGTCACCGAGAATCCATCGGCGATTGCGGTCAAGAAACCCCAGGATGGTCATAATGTGGTGGAAGTGATGGAGAGCTTGAAGTGCATGGTGTCTGCCCTTGAAGAACGAGCTGGCAATATCGAGTTGCAGTTTCATGACTACTGCGATATGAAGGAGCAGGAGTCGACGTATCAGAAGATGCAGATAATGTGCTTGGGCATGAAGTTGGAGCTGCTGGAGGCTCAGAACCAGCGGCTTGAAGCAGCTGCTGAAGAGTTTGCTAACATGAGAGCTAAACTCAATGTATTGCAAAACAAATTCACAAAGATCTCAAAGAAGATTAAACAAAATTCGGATGCCATTGATGGAAAACTCCTGATTCTTGATGCCAAAGAAGCTGAGATGACAACAAGGTGCGCAAACTTCGAGCAATACATGGAAGAGATGAAACAACTGACTTTGCAACTGCAGAAGGAAAGAGGATCAAACTGTGAGGTAACATATTAACATTCATGTCATTCATATATATATAACCAAAACTGTACACTAAGATTTCCTTCTATTGCAGAATGTGGAGGTCGTTGTGGAGAGAAGCATGCGAAAGCTGTCGAGCAACAAAGACCTGATGGACGAACTAGAGACGCTCCGGGACCGGTGGGCCGCTGACATGGAAGAGATGATCTACCTAGGGTGGATAACAGCATGGTTGCAGCACGAGCTACTGATCCTCGACAGTGGGGCGACGGCAATTGGCAACGTCAACGACAGTGCACTGCCACCGCCAGCGCAGAAGAAGGGAGAAAAGATGATGGCAGCAGTTGCATCAACCAATGAGGTGGAGCTTTGCAAGGCATCCTCAAATGCATCATCAGAGATGCATTGCATGGGGTCCTGCATGGATGCTGCAGGATGCAGGAAGGGCAACTGGATCCTTGCAAGGCCAAGGCTGTTTCACAAACTGAAAGGATGGGCCAAAGGGACGGGCAAAAGCAGGAGGCCTGGAAGGATCAAGGGTTCAAGCAGTCAGATATGATTCATGTGAATGCGCTTGTGATTTGTTGATGTTGTAAGACTGATGTGTATAATAAATTGTTGTTGAGCTAAAAAAATTTGTGACATGTATATTAATTGGTCACTTCAATATTTGTCTTTGAGGGCACTAAAATCTGATGTACTTGGATGATTATTATGTTCTTGGGGACTACGATTAGATTGGCATGTATAATATTTCATGCTGGACCATTACATATTGCTCTTTGTGTTACATAAAATAAGATAATTAATTCCTCTTGTCTTACTGTAAAATACAAGGTCTGCATATAAATTTATTTATATATTTTTATTTTTTATCATTTATTTCTCTATTTTTCTATCATTTATAACGTATTACTCATCTTAAACATTTTGTCCTTTCGAAGATATTTATGAGTAAAGATATTATATTAAATTTTCTTTGTTGTAATTTTAGAAATTTTTTGATCTATTTGTGTGATTAAAATATTTTTTATATATTGTGTAACGAAGAGTATTTCGATACAAACTTAAATTGGATTTTACTTCAATAAACTGTTTTTTGGGAGCTCGATTGAATCCAAGAGATAGGAATACTAGTAATTAATTGACCTAAAAAATTGCCTAGCATTACAAATTTATAATATGTCGCCACTCATGTGTAATGTCCTCTCCTCGATACCATAAAAGGAGCGCCTTTAAGAGCATGTCTAGATTAATTTATTCAAACCTCAGTTTTTCACATAAGTTAAATATAGGTCAAATGAGAAGTCTAAATTTTAAGTTTATTCTTTGAATTAAAACTTATTTTGAAATTAGAAGTCTCAAATAAATTTAAGTCTTTTTCATCGACTTCTTGGGTTTATAACTTTAAACAAATTTATAAGTTAAAGTTAAGTTAAATGTCCCCAGATTAAACTCTATTTGAATTCTAAGATTTAGACTCCAATCTATCACTTGGAGTTGAAGTTCTCTAAGATAGAAGTCAGAGTTGGAGTGTAGATATATGATAGAGAATAGCGGATAAAAATTTAATAGCAAATTTTATATCTATAAAGATTTTGATAATTATTTGATCTCGATTGAACGACTAAGACGATGAATCGAAACATATCTCATATAAATTTTTGTTTTGAATTAAATTGGTACGAATCATCATCAAATGGTTTTCAAATAACATGTTTATATGCTTTTATCTCAGGAAGCTTGGTGCGAAACTTTTCTGGGGAACCGTGGAATTGGTGTGTTTTTCGCTGTGCGTTTTTATTGTGTTCATACCGCCACATCAGCAAAAGAGGTAGACGAAGAAATGTGTGCATTAATTTCTGCCTCGCCTTGGAAACAAGCCAGGGTTCCGGGCAATTTATTGAAGACGAGACAGATCCGCCTGCCTCGTGTCACGCTCGCTGAAGCGTTTGGCGCCACGTGGCGCCCCGCGGCCGACCCACCGCGGCCGCTTCGCCTCGAATCCACGGCCTTTCCGCCACCTGACGGCATGGTCCCACCAGATATTTACTACTGTGTCGAATTTTCGCACTTTACCCCCTCCTTTATTACGTATTTGCAAATGCCCCTACGTATGATTTTTCATATTCTTTTTTCTTATAGTCCGCTCCATGTAGTTTGGGACACATTTACTATATATAAACCACCATTTAGATATTAACATACTAACTATATTGGTTAAATCATTTAGTTATTAAAAAACTCAAAATTTGTATAGATATTTCTCAAAAAAATCTATCATTATGTAAAATTTGAAGTCTAAATTCGATCAAAATTAAGAAAAAAAATAGAAAGAGAATTTTGATGTAAATACTGATTTAGTTATTTATTTATTATTTTCCATCATTATTTTATTTCCCAAATAACCTATCTAATTTGATTTAAAATTTTATAAGATGATAGATAAATTATAAGACTATATAATTTTTTAACAATTTTATATAATGATTCAATGATCTAACTAATATAGTTAGCATGTTAACACTTTATTGTAGGTTTGCATCAAATATCTCTTCCTTTTGTTTTATCTGTGTGTGTATATTAAGAGATGATTCAATCTTATTATTCTATTCTTATTAAGAGATGATTCTATATTAATAGGGCTGGTGACAGTACATGCGAATAGACGGTGCTAATATATTTTAGGTTCTAATTAATTAATTAATGATTCAAGTTATTAAACCCAAAACGCTCAGCTATTTTCTTTTTTCACAATATATGCCAAACTTTTTGGAAATATCATTTTATGATGCAAGCCTATGGATAGATTTAATGTATTTTCTTGTGTTATTTCATGTTATGCTCATCATGAATGTCGAAGTAGTTTTTTTTTTCTTTCCTTTTATTTATGATTTGTGGTCTATGTTGTATTGGACCTACTTTCTAAGTGCAAGTTAAAATTTTTAAATCTTAACTAAATCAAAATTTATTATATAAAAATAATATTAATAAATTATTATCAAACTTATTTTTATATGATGGTTGTATTATAATTCTAACCTATATATAGTTATAAAAGTATTAGTAAAATACTGTATTTTAAAGACTGTAAAAATTCTAAGTAAAAAGTGGAGGGAGTATCTTGTGAAATGGATAGAGAAGTATCTAAGAGCAACACTTCCATGCATAAAAATCCATTGAAATAAACTGACTTCTGTTGCACACAATTGATAAAAACTGTAGGGTCTGAAATGCAATGTTAGATCAGTCCAACTGAACTGATCTTCAAACATGGTTCTTGGATATTTTGTGGCCCCATCCCTTTCTGATTCTTAAGTTATAAACACCAGAGTTCCCCTCAGTGCCTCAACATCATTTCACAGTTCACACTCATCCTTTCCTTCTTGTTATGGCAAGCATATCCTCATGTAAATACATCACCCAAATATACATGCAAACACAAACCAAAGTTGCAAGGTAGCTAGGTGAATGCATGCGTGCATGCATGCATGCTTGATTTGCAACTAAGCCATGAGAGAGACCTCCCTCTCCTCTTCTTCCTCCATGCAATGCTTCTTCTTGCATGGCCATGGCCATGGCCATGGCAAGGCTGTCTATGCAGTGCTATGCCTTCTGGTGGCCATGTCCTTGTTGTTGGTGTTGGCCATGGTGGATCCTAGGACACCTTCTTCTTGGTCCTTCTCTTCTTCTTCTTCTTCTTCTTCTTCTTCTTCTTCTTCTTCCTTGCACCCAAGTGCTAGAGGCGATGGTGGTAATAGTGTCCTCTTGGCCACCACTGGAGCTTACAACTCCATTAATGGTGGTGGTGATGGTGAGATTAAGAATAGTACTACCAAAGAGGTGTTGCAGCAGGGAGGCCATGGTATATTGGAGTTCTCGATCAGTTCTAGCTCTGGCTATGAAACCTCTCATGTTTCTGTTGCGCCGGCGGCGGAACCTGTCGCAGCACCGGCTCCGGTAAGCCTTTCTTGATTGGGAGATTTAGCCTCATACACTAAAAGTCGAGGTTAGCGAAATAGCACTGAATGTCTTAAGGACAAGTAGGCTCATATCATATATGCTGGTTGTGAACAACTAATGATATTTTTTTTTTGCTAATTCAACACTTTTGTAGTTGTATAGAGTTAATTTTTTTTTTCTGATTTGGTACCGTCTCCTGTTTTTGTTTCTTGTTCCTACCTTTTTTTTTTAGAATCTTCTTTACTTTCTGACAGAGCATGCACTAGGAAAGACCAGAGATGTTCTTTTTTATTTCTTTTCCTTAATTTTTTTTGTTTGTGCTGGTTAATTTTATTGTTTGCGAATTATGATGTAATAGATTCTTGTGCTTGTTAAATGAGTTAATTAGTACAAAAATTTGTAGGATGTCCAAATTCCAATGGGTGAGTTGCATTTGCATGGATACAATCATAGTATCGATGATTAGTAGTGCTTATTGACAGATTAAAATCAGTTTCCATGTAAATTGCTCAATTTTTCTGTGGGCAAGTGAAAGCCAGAGTTGACCATCTCATTTATCTTTATGTAAAATCATAAATCTTGGCATCTTAGAAATGCATAGTAATTATTAATCTCTATTAGTTTTATGTACGGATTCTTAACCATCTTAGAGATGTCATCATGTCACCTTTTATGGGCATGACATTGTAATACTTTCTTTTGTTTTATACACCTTTCTTAGCCAGGGAGTAGATTCTTGTCCTGCATTAGAGGATAAAGAAAAGCCAAGATATTCTTGGCTTGGTGCTAAGAAGGTTGAGGGGCAAGAAAGGGATAAAAAATATATAGGTATCGTTGTTTATCTTTTATTATAGGAATAAAATATCATTTTGACCCCTCAACTTCGGGTTCAAGTTCACTTTAGACCTCAATTTTTTGATGGCAACATTTGATCGCAACTTTGGTAATAAATTCAAATCAAGTCTTTCGAGTCAATGACATATTGAATATGAGGCCATTAACAAGTGAACCACACACTAAATTTTCTAGTAGGAAGTTCCAAAAGTTTCAAAGTATGCTTTTTTACAAATTTGAGGGACCAAAACAGCACACACAAAAAGTGTAGGGGCTAAAGGGTACAAAGGGGCCATGACCCAAAGTTCAAGGACCAAACTTGGGGAGGCCATTGGAGCTATCTGATTCTGTCAGCGCACTCCTCGGATCGGCTCAATCCACTCAAACACTTGGCCCCTCAGATTTCACGTCTCCATCTGCTGTCATCCATTTCAAATCAGATGGTTCATATATACAGCTTTCTCATGCTTCCAAGGATAAGTATCTGCCTGAACAAGAAAGAGATATTCTTCCCTTTCACAGCCCAAATAATGTTTTGGATCATCCTATTCTTCAGACTTTAGAGGGCCTATTTGCACTGAAAAATGGAATTATGAATGGAAGCTTGCTTTGTACATAATATGAGAGATGCTAATGCATTGGAATTTGGTGGTGATATACTTGTATTTACAGTGTATCTTCTGATTAATGGATGGAGCATGTTAATTGAAAGTTGAAACAATCTTCTTAGTGTGCACATTGGTGTTAAAACATAAAACGGGTCCTGATCAACATTATTTCTTGAATTCCCTCATCAAGTTAGCTAGCGGCGGACAGTTCCCTAGATGTTAAGTGACTAGTAGATGTCTGTAGGTAGTCTTCATCAGTGTTGCATTGCATGAATTGCATGACACTGTCTCTATCCGCCATTAGTACTTTGGAACAAAGCCAGGCATTCATGTACCAAAAGCCATATGGCAGATGACGATAGCCTTTGCTAATCTGGTGAAAGAGCGAAGCGAGAGAGCAACGCATCTGCCTTTGCTAGTTTGGTGAACGAGCGACACTTCGCGACAAGCTATTTCTTATTAGAAAACTTAACTTTTGATTGGAGGATGTAGATCTAGGATAGGATTAAGTGCGAGGGTTATATAAGGTAAATATCAATTTTTATTTCTTACAATTTGGCAGGATGCAAAGCATTTTGGTTTGGTGGGCATGTAATCTCAGCAATTGGATCAGGGTTTTTTTCCATGTGTGATTCTAGATTTGATGAACTGATCCAGCATCTGCGCGATTCAAATCTGATGAGTATCATTTTTGTTGGCATAAGCTTTCACTATTGTTTCTAATGCTGTTGTAGTACTACTATTTGCATAACATTTGAGTGAACAAAATTTACTTGGCAATTTTGACCCAATTTTGTGTGCCAGGAACAGCGATTTGGCGATGGAGATAGGTCATATGATACAATTCAAATAATGCCTCAAATGCACAGAAGAAAAGATGCTAAATTAGAGCGAGTAGAACTCAGTCTCGCCAAAGCCCGGTCAGCTATAAGGGAAGCCATTCAGAACAAGAACAACCAAACTGCGTTATTCGACAAAGATTATGTGCCGGTCGGACCAGTTTACAGGAATGCATATGCATTCCACAGGTATACAAATATTCATATCTCTTAGTTGAATTCAATTCACTATAAGTTTCAAAGATATCTAATTGTATCATAGTTTCTTGCATTGTTTCTGATGTTGTAGGAGCTACTTAGAAATGGAGAAGGTGTTCAAGGTCTATGTATATGAAGAAGGGGAGCCACCGGTGTTCCACGACGGCCCATGCCGGAGCATATATTCGACAGAGGGGAGGTTCATATACGCCATGGAGATGGAGAACCGGCTGCGGACGAGAGATCCTGAGCTTGCCCATGTCTTCTTCCTTCCATTCAGTGTTGTCAAGATGGTCAAGTTGATCTATGAGCCGAACTCGCACGACATGAACCCGCTGCGACGGACCGTCTTGGACTACATCAACGTGCTGGCTGGAAAGTACCCGTACTGGAATCGAAGCCTCGGCGCAGATCATTTCATGCTCTCATGCCATGACTGGGTAAGCAAAGCAAGAACAGTAGCTATCACCAATGATCATTTGACAATGTTTTGTCGAAAAATATATCAACTTCAGAACAATCTTGCATCATAAACCATGTAATAAACATTTTGGTTACACATTATTGAATTGTCATTTGTTACAAGACAAGAACATGGTATGACACTGTATTTTTTTACGAAAGGCAGTAGGACTACTTTCTATTGCAAGGAGGAGTGTACAGTAATTTACAAACTTCTGAGTAACTTGGTATGACACTGCAGGAGTGACATGTATACTGACATGGCCAGCTTTGTTTCAGGGGCCGTACGTCTCGTCGGCGCATGGCCATCTCTTCTCCAATGCCATCCGTGTGCTATGCAACGCGAACACGTCGGAAGGCTTCAGGCCTTCCAAGGACGTCTCGCTCCCGGAGATCAACCTCCGGACAGACCTCATGACCGGGCTTATTGGTGGTCAATCGCCGTCACGGCGTCCCATCCTCGCCTTCTTCGCTGGAGGCAACCACGGCCCAATCCGACCGCTCCTCCTGGAGCATTGGAAAGACAAGGACAGTGACATCCAGGTGGGTGAGTACCTCCCTAGGGGGGTCTCCTACATTGACATGATGCGCCGGAGCAAGTACTGCCTGTGCCCCAGCGGGTACGAGGTGGCGAGCCCGAGGATCGTTGAGGCCATATACCTCGAGTGCGTCCCGGTGACGATCGGCGACGGCTACGTTCTGCCGTTCAGCGACGTGCTGAACTGGAAGGCGTTCTCGGTGCAGGTGACCGTCGACGACATCCCAAACATCAAGAGGATACTGACCGGCATATCGCCACGGCAGTACATAAGGATGCAGAGGAGGGTGAGGGTGGCGCGGCGGCACTTCATGGTGAACAGCCCGCTGCAGCGGTACGACGTGTTCCATATGATCATGCACTCTGCCTGGCTGAGAAGACTCAATGTCAGGGTTCATGCACAGGACTGAGTAACTTCAGTTAACTTCTAGCTGTGGGTTTTTTTTTTTAAGGACAAGGAATACATTACTTAGATGCAAAAAAAATACCAGTTCTAAGGACTTCCGACAGGTTCACATATCATGTTTTGTTGTTGCGGAATTTAAAGTCTCTTAACCTTAGGTCCATCCATCCCCTTTTAATAGCGGATTTGGCGAAAATATCAGCTATCCTATTTAGATTTCTTAATAGACGATGTATCCGGTCAGATAGCTGACCCCCTGAAGGAGGCTGAAAAGGTCCACCAACATCGGTCGAACATTTCAATGGCATCCATTTGTGTGTGTGTGTGAAGTGTTGTTGTACATTTTGACAGAGTTAGGGATTTGAGTGTGTCTGAAGTGTTATTGTTGTACACTTTGACAAAGTTAGGGATTTGGATTTTGGTGTATGTTCCATGTTCCATGTACATGCAAATGGGTGTGAATTATTTGTCTTCATATGATGATATGAAGATATGTTGCATCAAAATTTATCTTTTGTGTTTGATAGGCTGCTGAAATGTGTTAAAATTTAGTCAATGATTTGGGCAATTTGTGACGTTCTCCATGACCAAGGTTGGTGGTGTGGTTTGTGTGTGAGGTGTTCTTGATGTACATTTTGAAAGGGTTAGGGATTTGGATTTTGGTAATGGGTGTTTCAGCTCCATGTGTATGCAAATGGTTGGTTTTTTTTGTGTGCTCATATGAAGATGTGTGACATGTTGCATCAAATTTACTCTCTTAATTTGGTTTGTTAAGCTACTGAAATGTGTTCTTCCTGGGTATTTTTGGTCAATTTTTTGAATCTTAATGAAAGTTGTTTAACTTTAAGTTCATTTTCATGTTAAAACTTGATAAAGTTAGTGTTAACAAAATTGATGACCAGATTCGGGAAATAGCAAAGTTAGGTTACAAACCAATTATGCTCACAGGCTAAAATTTTCAGTTATTTGTTGAAACATGCTCACAGGCTAAACCTCCAAATAGGCCCGAGTGACTTATCCTCCAAATAGACGTCAGTGCCTTCAGTTTTTTATAGGGATATTTGGTTTAGCTTCAATTAATTTATAACTTTATAAACTAAAGTCTTAATCAAATATTTAATTTATTTAATTTTATATTTTATAAATAATTAAATATCATCTTCTTTTAAATTAGAAATTCCAAATTATCTAAAGTCAATGAAAGTAAACTAAAATATCAATAAACTACTCTCCTAGGTCTAGAAAGTATATTATATATTTATATTTCATCTCAACTTTTGGTTTAGAAAAGGTATAAGATTGCTTTTGATTTTTCTACTTACACAAAAATTTATCATTGAAAAGGGCCAAATTAATATCTCTACTTTCTAAACTAGTTTGAAATGATCTTTTTGCCGTATGGATAATTTTGAGTTATTTAATTATCTATTTTCAATACTTTTTCAGCCCATTTTAATTCTAATTTAAAGAAAAAAATTATTTTAAACTGGTTCAAAAAATAAAGAGACTCATTTGACTTTTTTAAAGTAGAGGGACCAAACTGATGTGAGCTTATCTTTTTGAAAAGCAAATTGTTTTTTATTTTCAAGATTGTTATTCTCTAAAGCTGAGTCCAACACAGCGGCCAGATTGGCACCCAAGCGCCACATCGGCTCGCCTTGGACACATGAATGGGGAACCGTGTGCGATGCGATGTGATGTGCGAGACAGCAGGGTGGCCCCACAAAACGTGTGGAGCTGTGGGTGCGCTTGCTTCGCATGCTGTATACACCGCGCCTTAATTGGCACTAGGTCACTGATTGATGGGTCAACAACCTTTTCGACCCACTTGTTAGTTTCGGTATTTTTTTTTTGTTTTTGGTAAAAAAAAATTAATTGAATTTTTTACTCACACCCACCGCACTCACACACATTCACTGATAGTGAGTCCATTGTCCTCCTGGGACCACATGTCAGGTGCTGGATATTGTCTGTGATAAAAAATAGTCGTTGAAATTAATTTTGAGTGGGATTTGTATGTCAGTGGCTCTAAAATTTTTTGTGAGTGTGGGTTGTTTTGACTAAGTGTTTTTTATTGTTTTGAAAGAAAAATATTAAATAAAAAGGGAATATTGTATATGATGATGTGATACACTATCATTCCACAAGAGTTATTGTATAGGTGTTACCCATAGTGATGTTTTTCATGCGTAAAATAAAATATTTCTCTGAAATACTTTTGAGGCACACATGCATTAGACTCAGTGAATGATATAAATGTAATCTCATGCACACGAGTATATTAGGTGAGTTAATTCCTGCATTCATGCACCACACCAGAATATAGCGTGTGTTTGTTTACTTAATCATCTCCTTCTATGTGGGATGAGACAAGAAAGATGAGTTTATCTTATATAGAATGATTCAAATAGAGTTATTTTATTGATTATATGTGATAAATAGAGATTTTGTTTAGTTGGTGGAGTAGAACGAGGTAGGATGATACAAGATGATGTTTGGTTGAGTAAAGCAAGAAAGAGAGTCATGTTGCCCTTGAATTGGAGGGATGAGATTACCTCTAAATAGTGATGAAATTTGGATAATCTTATCAATAGTGTACAAAAGATAATTTGGGTAAAATCTTACAAACAAACAACTGTTTTAGTTATGACACCTGACAAAGTAAAGAGAAAATTGCTCTTCGTGAATAACAAGAAACAAAGGAATCGACCTGTCCCTCGGATCTCTGGTCACTGGAAGCGCTAATCACTATTCACTAACCACCAATTCGGTTTGGCGAAATCAAGCAAAAACTAGTGAAACCCCATGGGCCTGTCCGGCATGACGCCGTCGTCGCTGCTGGGCAGCGAACACGAAGGGTAAGGGAGGAATAGGTCGAGGCCCGCAACAACATCAAATCAAGTATCAGGTAATCGGGGAGGAACAGATCTAAGATGGGAAAGTGTTTTGGGGAGAGTAAGAAAGAAAAGATTAGGGGAGGAGAGAAATGTAACTATCTATTACTCCACTACCATCTTTTATTGTTTTAAGACACCAAACTCAGGACGAGGAGATACTAGAAATGTCTTCCAACTACAACTTCCTAGATGAACTCCCCTTTTTGCATTAGTTGATCCTACATAACCCATCCCATCCACTTGCTCAACCAAATACTCTAATGGATGTCTTATTTTATATCATATCATACATGTATATGATAGTACATCCAACCAAATAGACTCTTAACTTTTAACTATATAATGAATTTGAGTAGTTGTATATGCAAATTTGCACTCATGTGTAATGAGGGGCATTTTGGGGTCTTTTTGAAAAATGTTGTCTTGGTGTGCATGAGGTAAAAAAAGACCTTTTTCTAGGTTAGAAAGAGTAATTTGTCAGATAAGTTTAGACACTGTTAAACATGTCTTTAATGCGATTCCTTCCTTCTACTGTAGTCAAACACGAGAAATATACCAAATCTTTGATATGATCTTATCCATGCCCCACCCACCATATTCCGACAAACACGAGCTCACAAAAGCAACACGACAATAATGCCCCTCTGACCACTGGGCCCGGACCCCGCGCGGCCACTCAAACATCCAACTAAACCCATCGCCCATCCGACGTGGCACTGGCACACCCCAAATGTATTACTCCAACATAATTCTTTTTACGTAACTCATTTTGAAAAAAAAATTACAAAACTAATATACACCCCAATTTTTTTAGAATTGCTAATAGGTAGATATTTTTTTTATCATGTATAACCTTCTTCCTATTCTTAAATCAAATCATCTTTCTAGTTCTCTAAAATTTACCTAACCCATTCTTTAGATTTTTCAGTGGTGACATTGCCAACCACAAAGGGTAGTGGTTGGACGATAGTGCAGTGAGACGGCGGGGAGAAGATGAGCATGGTGACAGTGGTGGAGGGATCAAAAGAAGGAGAGAGAACAACAAATGTGGGGAGAAGAGATGGTAGATATTAAATTTAAATGAGATATATGTTACAGATGACATAAGTTTTTTTTAAAATAGACACATGCATCCTAAACAATTTTTTCCTTGTAGGGGAAGTCGCGAAAAGCCTACACTGTAATTTTTTCCAGCAAACCAACTGAACTAAAACTTTTTGATTCTTTTGGGATTAATATTTGGTGATCTATAACTATAATTGACGATCCATTTAAACTAATGACTTGTAAGATTAAAATGATCAAAATGATATAAAATGAATCATCAATCGGATTTATAGATTATCAAATAATAATAATATCTTATGATCCATAACTCCGATTGATAATCTATTTATTTTGATTTGATTGTTTTGACTTCACAAATCTACTAATTTTAAAAATTATTAATCAGAGTTATAAGCCATCAAATACGAATCCTAAAAGAATAGTAAAGTTAGTTTAATTTGATGTGCAAAATTGTTGTTAACGTGGACATACTTGTTGAGACTTAGGCTATAAAATGAGCTGATATGTCTCTATCATGTGGCTCACACTTTTTTTACTATACAAGTATTGACCAACTCTCTATAGGGAAATTAACCGGCCATGAGGGATAGAACGATCGTTGATGCACACTTGGTAGAATCGACAAAAACTCAGAAAAGAAAAAACAGCGCACAAACAAAATCAAGACAAAAGGAAGAGCATCACCTACTCGGCACACATGGACAAATGATGTCTTTGAACTTGTAAAATGTTGAAATGCAAGGCGGCAGCAGATCCCACACACAACAATCGTAAAAGGAAGAAGAAAACTAAGAAGAAGCAAAAAGAGACAGGAGGCAAAAGGCGAGAGCACAGCGTGGGGCGTACCGAGTTGGTGGACACATGTACAACCGTCTCGGGAAGGAGGGAGCAATAGCGAACACACAGTGACGAAAAGCAACAGGATGCACCATCGAACGAGATGGGGATGTTGAAGCAAGGGCCCCGATGCACAGACGCAACAAACGGCTCACATTGACTAGCGACAAGCAGGCGGAGCAAGCGAGAAGCAGACGCAGAGAACAGCACACGCGCACAACCGTCTTGGGAAGAGCCAAGCGGAGTGGGAAAAAGTTGGTGTTGGCGACAGGTGGTGCACGGACGTGCACTCATCTGGGGCTGTTCTTCGGAGAAACCGACGAAATCGAATGGCTCATAGAACCGACGATCCAAAACTGCGAACAGAAAATTGAACGACCCGTGAAGAAGAGGGCGGTGTGGCGCACTACCGAGTCGGCATTTTCAGCAGACTTTAAGTTTTTCTAATGTCATAGATTTGAAACACCACTATTTAACACCGCTAGTTAACGTGATGGGTTTGTTTTGTAAAAAAACACAAAATATAGGTTAGTTTTGTAATTATTTGTTAGATTGGTTATTTATAAAAACAAATCCTCCTACTTAAATACCTACCCTCCCACTCTCCCAGTCCCGCACTTCTCTCCAATCCGAAGTTCCCTACTCCGCGATGCTTCGTGCAGCCCTCCTCCGCCGAGGTAAGCTCCAACCCTAACCCTCCCCTCCCCTCCCTCTCCTCACCTCCTCTCTCCGCAGCCTCCGGTCTCCGGCGATCGCCGTCCGGCGCCACCGCCATCTCCCCGCTCTCCACCGCCTCCGCCTGGCTCTCCGAGGGCACCTCCTCTCCCGTAAGCACTTACTCACTCACTTCTCCGCGCGCGTGCACACACACGATCCGTTTGTAACTGATTTGTACGCATGTTCACGCGCGGTGCAGCCTAGGGTTCGTCTCCTCGTCGGCGGCGAGTTCGTCGAGTCACGGGCAAAGGAATGGGCCGACGTCACCAACCCCGTAAGTGATCTCTCTTAAGAATTTTTGGCGCTTGAGCTGGTGACTTCATTTGGTGGGGTGGTTGTGATGTGGTGGATTTGGTCGTGGTTTTGTGGGATGGTTTGTAGGCGACGCAGGAGGTGGTGTCTCGGATCCCGCTCACCACAGGGGAGGAGTTCGGGGCGGCCGTGGATGCGGCGAAGAGCGCGTTCCCGGGGTGGCGGAACACGCCGGTGACTGCGCGGCAGCGGGTCATGTTCAAGTTCCAGGAGCTCATCCGATCGAACATGGTAAGTAATTGGCCTTCCGTTAGGGGCTTAAGAGTTTTGTGATGCTGTGGTTGTTTTGTGTTGCAGTAACTTGTGTGGTCGCTTGTTGATAGGATGAGCTGGCGTCTAACATCACGACCGAGCAGGGGAAGACACTCAAGGATGCTTGGGGCGATGTATTCCGCGGGCTAGGTTGCTTGCAAGATTCTTTTTTTGGCATATAATTGGTTTTGGCTTTGTGCTGCTTGTTGTTGAAACAGTAATTCACTCAAAATTCAATCCTGGCATTTGTTGAACCATACACAATCTATGGACAACACCTAAATTTGCTATTCTTAGTCCGTAACTAGAATGTCACATATTTTGTTGTAGAAGATTTTGTACCCGCAAGTAGGCTAGAGTTTTTCTTGAATATTTTCGCTAATAGAAGAATATCCTCTTTGACTTGGTATTAGATGTAATTTGGAATTTCCCATGTTCTCTATTCTGTAGACTATTTCAAGATCACAATTGACTTATTTGTTTCTGTAATATTCAAAAGCAGTATGCTGTTGGAACATGTTGGATTTGGCAACTATATCGGTTGTAAGATTTTGATTTTGAACTCCTGATCTTGTAGAGGTGGTGGAGCATGCTTGTGGAATGGGGACGCTGCAAATGGGTGAATATGTAACTAATGTATCTAATGGGATCGACACATTTAGCATTAGAGAGCCACTTGGTGTATGTGCTGGGATATGCCCATTCAATTTTCCTGCTATGATTCCTCTATGGGTATGCCTGCTTTAACTTTTTCTTGAACATCACATTTTTTTTCTTATTAGGATGATTGCATTAATATTGATGAGCCAATCTCTTGATTATACTATGTACTACATGTTAGGGTCATTACTTTTTTCGTCTCCATATTTTTCTAAGCTACTTTCTCATTTATGTCTATTATTCTATATTGATATCATCCAACTTAGGAAAATAGCGTTGGTTATTTCAGTTATTTCTTCTATATCTTGACTGCAGATGTTCCCCATGGCGGTTACTTGTGGCAACACTTTTGTTCTCAAGCCATCAGAAAAGGATCCAGGTGCTTTACTTTATTGACATATTTTTACCCAATTTATTGGCTACGTTTTATATTCTATGGCATCTACAAGCTACAGCCAGAAAAAACATGCTTGTAAAGCAAGTTAACATTGTAGATCAGCAACTAGGCTGTGCTTGTCTCTCCTCACCCATTAGGACCAATGGATCATTTACTTCACCTACACACCTTTTTGTGTTGTAAGGCATTATGAATGCATGTGAATGCCAGTGATAATAGTTTACCCAGCTAGCTTATCCAAATCCAGCATTTGCATCTGTGCTATACTATGCTGGAATGAAGTGATTTTAGGTCTATCAAAATATGACTCAAGTTTTCAATGAACTGGTAGCCATATTTACTTCTAGAACATGAAACTGATATGTAGTGTTCTAAATAGTGGTAAGTGGTTAGCAAGCAGTCACCCTACCTTAAAGCACTCGTGCAGAAAACTGCCTTGTATGTGGTTTTCCTATGCAATGAACAGATATATCTATACACAAAATATTATGGCATATATGTTAAATCAAGAAGCAAGCATTATTCACAATTCGCTAATGGAGTCTCTGATATATCATGTACTGTTAGAAATAGGACATACCGGCAGAGCATGATAGTTTTGTTTAAACACAACATACAACAAAAAACACATGTGGGCATTTGTTGCACAGGGGATTGCCCTTGGTTCTTCGGGTAAGTGCCTGCATAATGCTTGCTGCCATGTCAAAAGATAAATCTATTTTCACTAAAATTCCTCCCCATGTATTGGCTTGCAGATTAGCACCAAAAGTTGCTATGTTCAGATATATGTTGAAATAGCATAGAAACAGGAATTAACTATTACATGCTGCTTGGATTGCTGGTAGTTTTGTTTTAAGTTTAAACTTTAAACAATAAGAAGGCTGAAAGTCGCATGTACAGTACTACAATTTTAGATATTACATGCTGGTAATTCTATCCAAGGATTTGAAGGTTACATGCATAATTTTAGGTTGACTCAATGTCCAATGTGTGAATTGAACAACTCTAGATCAAAAAGGAACTTAAAAATCAAGAAAGTTCTATAATTATACATCTAAGGACTTGAATTGGGCTGCGTTATATTGCAGATTTGAAGGAATAGTTAAGTATTGCAACTTAGTCCAAAAGGCAATCAAAGAGTTAGACAAGAAAACTCTAATTAGTAAACATCAATCGGTTGAAGATCTGCATAATCTGTCCAAGGCCTGCATACGCACTTATGCGGCCCGATTAACCGGTAAAACCACTAAAAGCTAGCACTTACAAAATCAAGGATTGGCAGACTTGCCGCTACCACATATGAGGCCACATACAAGGTTTTAGTGGCCTTGATTTAGAACAGTGCTGATGTATTGAAAATTAATAAATATTGTAGTAAGGCCTTCAGAATGTTTTAGGTTTAGCCTACTGCTATAACAAAAAAAAGGTGTTGATCAATTGAAAATATGACCATATGCCATGTTAATAATTCAGGGGCTGCTATGATCCTTGCGGAGCTAGCGATGGAGGCTGGTTTACCAAAGGGTGTGTTGAACATTGTTCATGGTACTCATGTATGGTTTCCTTAGCTTCTTCCCTTCTTTTTGTTTGTGGAGTTTTAGTTAGGCACTAGGTTTGATAAGTTGCTTGTCATGTGTTGCTGATGTTGCTAGGGCATATGCCATGACTGATGTATCATATAATTTGGACAGTGCCAATCTCAACAATTTTGCTATTCTTTGGGACATTGGCAAAGTAGTGCACCTGGAGATTTGATTATAACTTGAATTATTGGCTTTGTAGGACTCATTCAAATGAGCAGTTATCACCTGCATGAATCTGTTGTACTGGAGCCCCCATGTTAGTTACACATCCAGTTGTGGCTACTTCATTCTGATTCTTCTTATTACCTTTGCAGGATATTGTGAACAATATATGTGATCATGAGGATATAAAGGCTGTATCTTTTGTTGGTTCGAATACAGTAAGTTGACCCAATGCTTGTTTACCATTTATTGATTCTAAGCAGCAAAAGTTCTTGACCCACTTATTTGGCAGGAAAGCTACAGCTAGGTCCAAATTTAGTTAAATGTATGCAGTGCATATTTGTGTGTGTTTGGGGGTGGGGGGGGGGGGGGGGGGGGGGTGGTGGGTGTGTGGTTGGGGGTTTGTGTTTTCATTGAAGTTGTTGTATTCATGCATGTTGATGGCCATAAGCATGCAGTTGTAGACAGTATTTTGTCCCATGAATTTTATAACTCTGGATTGGATTTGTAAGCACATATCACAGTGTACTTGTGACACTATTTTTATATCCCATTACCCAAGCTAGTGACTTTTCAGTTCCAATGATTCTCTCTCTCTCTCTCAGGCTGGTATGCATATATATGGTAGAGCATCTGCAAAGGGGAAGCGTGTTCAGGTGAATTTGCATCCTTTTGAAGGAACTACTGGTTGTTTTGTGCTCTATGTTATACCTATGTGTTGTAAGCAGCATGATCTAAAATCTTTATACATTTCATTTTTTTTAGTGTAATATGGGTGCAAAGAATCATGCAATAGTCCTACCTGATGCTGATAGAGATGCTACTCTGAATGCTCTTGTTGCTGCTGGTTTTGGTGCAGCAGGGCAAAGATGCATGGCATTGAGCACTGCTGTCTTTGTTGGGGGTTCAGAACCATGGTATAGCTCTATCCTAGTTATTAGAAATGTTCAGCATGGCAAACTTTTGTTTTTTTCCCAACCTTTTGGGCATGCAATGTTCTAATATATGTCATGTTACAAGTCTGCTTTTTATTGTAGTTATAAGCGTAACTGACCAATATGTTTTTGTAGGGAGGATGAACTAGTGAAACGCGCAAGTAATCTTGTGGTTAATTCGGGAATGGTAAATGATGCAGACCTTGGTCCGGTGATCAGCAGACAGGTTTGGCTTTCAGAAGTGTTGCCACATCCCATGCCATTCAGTTTCAGTAGCTTGTGGATAATTGTACTGGAAATAGCTTTTCAGGGAAATTTCTCAGATGGATTATGGAATGATTTTCTTTCCACGGAAAAGAGAATTTATAATAAAAACTAAACCCGTAAATCACCGTACAAGTGCATAGGGTTGATGACCAATTTAAAAATTAGACGGCATGACTCAACAATGTTAGCTTTCCACTCAAAAAACTAACTAGGATCTGTTTTGAGCTCAGACTAAAATTAGAATAGCTAGCTTGCATCCTTGAAAATTTGAAGGCTTATGGTACCTATCCCTTTTCCTAATATGGATCGAGGTTTAGACTTGTTGAAGAAATAATGCAGAAATACTCTTGAAACAGCTATGGCGTCTAATTTACTCGCCTAGCAAACTTATGTTTTATGAACATCAAAATTAGGTAGTCAAGTTATTAGAGAATTTGTGTTGGGGACCTGGCTTGCATGATCTCTTTCACTAAATGCTCATGGATTATATGCACCTTATATCAAGATTGATTAGAGTCCTGAATTTTGCTACTGATCATAGACTTATAGTATGACTTCATACAGGAAAAGAGTTAATCTTTTGGATGCATTAGACACACTGGTTATATTTTTTGTTAGTTCATCTTTTTTTAACAGTGGACTAGTGAGTAGTGATGCAAGGACCAAGGTGTAGGTTTTCTTGAAACAATTTGCTATTTGATTTGGATGCTAGTCTCATTACCTTTGGATTCCTCACAATTACTATTTTGGTAGGTATACCCCTCTGTCTCCTTTGTAGCTCTTCTTTACTTACAGTTTCATACCAACAGGCAAAGGACCGTATCTTCAAATTAGTCCAAAGCGGTGTTGACAGTAATGCTCGTATTTTGCTTGATGGGAGAGATATTGTGGTAATATTACTTTTATGGAGGTTTTAGTTATTTGGGAGGTTTATTGTCTACAGTTCTACTAGGTCTCAGTAGAACAGAGCCTAATAGCTCTGCACTGTGCAGGTTCCTCGCTTTGAGGATGGAAATTTTGTTGGTCCAACCATTTTGTCTGATGTTACGAGTGAAATGGAGTGTTACAAGGTATTCTTTCAAGTTCATTTATTTAACTTTGGGAACATAGTGAATCTCTGTGTGTGTGTGTGTGTGTGTGTGTGGAGAATGGTTTGAAATTTTAAAGCAATGCGGCATTATTGGGCTCCTCAAAAACTATTCACAGAGCTGGTACCCTCTTCTTCCTGTCATAATATAAAAACTGAAATGTATTAGGCATCTTACCATTGGTTGTAAATTGAATTGCCAACTTAAATTAGTTTATGCTGCTGTTATTGGGAAATGTAAGGTGTCCAAAACACAAACCTTGAGGGATAGAATGAAACTCATGCATCACAAGTCACAACATGGAACAGAACTGCCAATAGAATGTGTTTAAGCCACTATGGAACAATAAAAAAACTCTCTACTTTGCTTGTGTAGTTGTGTTCCCTTGTAATGCAGTTCTCTGCAGTATTGTGGCAGTTTCCATGTGCAACCCGCCAATCACCTTAAGTAGATATCATCCTGGAGCCAGTGGCTGCTCTATATGCTGTTGTCTAGACTTAATCTGCGCCCATGAGCCAAGGCAAATAGTACAAATGCCTTCAACCACACCAGCCCTTTGCATTAGTAAGATTATGTTGTTTGCACTGTTCACACCTACTGCAGATAGGTACTAGTATCAGAGAGAGTTGTCACGACCCGTTCTGAAGCTAATGTCAGTGTGGTATTGAAACTTGATGTTGTTCTCTCAACAGTACATGTGCTGGAGGCTAATCTTTAATCTTCATTGGTACCTTATCAAATGGCAGCAAGGAACAAATACTTCTTCAAAGCTATGTGAATGACCATGAGTGTTAAATTAGATTATCGCATGTTTATTACTCCCTCCCTTTTTAAAAGAATATCGGTTTAAAGAGCAAAATTTGTTAAAAAAAAAGAATGTCGTTCTACGTTTTGGAGGTGAAATGTGATCTTATCTTTTAAAAATACTCTTGTAGTCATTATTCCACTTAATCGTTAATTACTTACACACAAACAACATACTTATCACATTAATTACAAGTACTAGATGTAAACATGTAATCTTACTCCCTTTTTAAAAAATTGTGCATGGAGCTAAAAAGATATTTTTTTTAAGAACGGTGGTAGTATTGTATTTGATTGAGTATTGTTGGATTTGAAACAGGAGGAGATATTTGGTCCAGTTCTTCTTTTGATGAAGGTATGCTCAAGCTGATCCTTATATTCCTTCATAAAAAATTCATGCTGATGGTGCTGCTTATTGCAGGCAGAAAGCCTAGATGATGCTATCCGAATTGTAAACAGCAACAAGTAATTTTTGTCTCCTGTGAGGTTATGATTCTAAGCATAGATTGAAAAACCATAAACCATCTCCTGTCTTTTTGTGCAGGTATGGCAATGGGGCTTCCATTTTTACCACATCAGGTGTGTCTGCAAGGAAATTCCAAACAGAGATCGAAGCTGGCCAGGTTGGACCTAGTATCTAGAGCCGCATTAAACTTAAAACTTTCCTCCATTCATTATTTGCAAAGAACTTATTACTGCACAATATTTTCTACTTAACTACCAATGTGGTAGCTAAGCCTGAGTGTGTGTGGTTGCCCTCATGATCTCGAGACAGGTCATGGAAGTAATGAAATGGTGTTTGGTTAGTCGTATAAGATAGTGTAGATTGAGATGAGATTTTGTTTAGTTGGTTATGTGGCTGATACAAATAGAATATATATATATATATATATATATATATATATATATATATATATATTGGACAAAAAATACTATCAAAACTAGTAAATATCTTATTCCATTTTAATAAGCTTTATTCTATCTTAATAATTCTTAGTCAATCTTAATCCAATCTAAAAATCATTATTATACACTAATCACACCATTGATGTGTTTGGCTCACAAGATACATTTGTAGGTTGTGTTTCTGTTGGGTTTGGTTTAGGGGCACCTTTTGCATTAGATGAGTTAGGCTCAATTTCAGGCGCAGACAAGCAAACATAAAGGTGTTGTATCTCCTGAGATAGGTCAAGTTTAAATGCAGTCAACCAAACACACCCTATGACCATCATGGAAACCACATGAAGCCCATAGATGGCATATGCTATGGTGCCTGTTGTTCATAAGGAAAGATTGTAGGGCCTTCCATCATTTGGTGCTTAACATGTGCAAACTTGTTAACTAGTGCCTAACAAAACCACTGAGTTAATTTTTCAAGACAATTTAGAAAGGTAAGGCGGAACGTTCTGTAGAGTTTATATTTCCAGTTTGGCAAGATGTGTTGAAGAAACAATCACCAACTAATACCTGTAGCAAATTACTGTACCTTGGTCTCCATTGGTCCGAAATTCATAATGTATGGTTTCTTTTGAAGGTGGGCATCAATGTGCCGATTCCAGTACCTCTACCATTTTTCTCGTTCACTGGCTCCAAAGCTTCCTTTGCCGGAGATTTGAATTTCTATGGTATGCCATTCTCAAACTAATCTCAGTTGATCTTTCCCCAACAGTCTTAATGAACCGATGGTTAGAATCAACCAGTCCCAAAATAACAGTATGAAATGGAATGGCAGGCAAGGCAGGTGTACAGTTCTTCACTCAGATCAAGACGATCACGCAGCAGTGGAAGGAGTCACCAACCCAACGTATCTCGCTCTCCATGCCCACCTCACAGAAATGATGAAAGGATTAGATTATGTTTACCTCAGCAAATGGACCCATGCATCAATGTGAGTTGTGAAATGAACAGAAATAATGGGTAGACGCGATATGTGATGGTGAAGAAACTGGTGATTATTTATTGGATATGGTGCCTCATTTGCAAAGTCAATTATCCAGATGCAGATTGAACACTGCCCATTCTGTAGATTAGGGCATTCTGTACTGTAGAATGTATAAATGCCCCAGATCTTGCGTCTAGTGTAAATTAGCATGTGCTAACTTATGAATTCTCGCGCCAAGCTGGGTCTTTCTGTACCTTGAGCCTTCAGCCAATCTAAAAAGGCCGCCAGTAAGTATGGGTAATAAAGATCAGTTACTGGGACGTTAAAAAAATCATGTTATTTTGTAATTGTCTTATTTAGGAATTTTCAAACTATACCCAAGCATTGGATCCCAAACAAACGTGCAAGATGCAACCATGTCACATCCACGCTGTACTATTCCATACGGCCCACCCAATCTATGAGTAGTGGAGCTGTAGAGTACTGGTGTGCCAGGTAGATTAGAGGCCGGATAGAAAAAGCTACAAGAAAGAGCCGCGGATGATGCGGCCGCTGCTCTTGCTGCCGCTGCTACTACTGGTGACGGCAGCGGCGGCGCCGGAAGAACCGGCCGAGCCGCCGCGGCCGCGTGCTTGGCCGGAGCAGTTCCACGCGGTCCTGCTGACGAACATGACGGCGAGCGGCGGGCGGCTGATGCTGGTCGACGTCTACTACGACTGGCCCAACGGCCGCAACCTCAACCTCATCCGCCGGCAGCTCTCCGGCGACCCACTCTACGACGTGGAGTGGACCAACGGCACCTCCTACTACTTCGACTCCGCGTCCTGCCAGGTCCGCCTATTCCCAGTCGGCGTCCTGCCACCCGACTGGCTCGCCCCCGGCGCCGTCTACCTCGGTCGCGCGCGCACCGGCGGCTTCGACTGCCACGTCTGGAGCAAGGTGGACTTCATCGTGTACTACGAGGACGTCCTCACAGGCCGCCCCGTCCGATGGGACTTCTTTGATGGTAAAAATGTGCAAAGATTTCGATTGCCAACATTTTGGTTGCTAAATTTTGGTCGTGATGGCAGAATTTGGTTGGTATTTGGATCATGATCAAAATTTTGACAAGATTTCTCGCAATAACATTTTTGTCAATTTTCTACCCTAATTATGGCTAAAGAGTGTTGCTATGCTTACCGAATTCGAGTATTGAATGTACAAATTAGTTCACATATCTCAATATGGAGGTTTGCTACGGTGCTTCAAATTTTTTTTCAACATTTCAATTTAATCAATATAACGGCTGAGATTTTCATATATCTCTTCATATCTCTTTTTTTAGATAAAAGGTATAACTTCTGAATGTGTAGAAATGTAATTTTACTATATATTGTTAATTTTAGTTGAGTAATTCGATTTAGATTTCAAATCTTTTGTGATTTAATTAATATGTAAAATATCCATCGTATCCCTTCTAAATCAGCGGCAAATAATTACTTATATCTCCATATCTAAAATATACCTCTACTTTTTCATACCTTGCGAAGTACTGCTTAATATGACATTGGTTAAAAAAGAATGGTAGATATTATGATTTCATATCACACAGGTTACTATTCTTGAATTTAGAAAGTAGTGCAATTTCGATACATGTACTCGGCTCAGATAGTTTTTCTGATGACGAAACTAGGGTGATGAAAACGTAGGGTGTGTTTGGTGGATAGGCAGGCCTAGTTTTGGTTTTGGCAAAATGTACGGCATTACCAAAAAAAAAAAAAAAATTGCTACCAAGCTAACAATCTTTAGAATCTAAATTTCTTTAGTTCATGAGTTGCAGGGATGAAGCAGTATGTGATGAGTTTTGAGGTTGGCAAGGTGCTGGAGGACTCCAAATGGCAAGCACCATCGTATTGTTTCACTGATGGTAATGCCGCTGCCACTGCCGTTGCCATTGACGATGTGACGGTGAGACTGACATGACGAGCAGCCTTCTGAGGAGGTTCTCTCGTGCTACAGTTGCAACTTTCTGAGCTGATTAAAACCTGGCTTTTGTTGGCTTCTCAATAATTTCTTGGTTATGGCGAGCTGTTGGATTAACTGTATGGAACTGTGCTTTTCTTGGATTATGTTGGGGTGTTTAGCAAGAATTTGGGGTTATGTTTGATGTTGTGAGAATAAGGTCAGTGGTGGAATTTGTATGGATTTGTGCCTGTAAAAATGAGGTATTGTGGTAGTATTAGTATTATCTATTTGGTTTTGCTTGAACTTCAATTTATGAGTATAGAAGTTGGAGTTGTGATAAAAACTCAATTTATTTTAAGATTTATTTTATAAAGATATGCCTCATTTGTATTAAAATTTTTAAATAAATTGAAACTGGTGGAAGGAAACTTATCGAGTTTAAAGACTGAAACCCAAATAAACTAGTAGTTTATTGAAAGAACTTAGGCTCTGATTGATCTGCTAAATTCTTATGTGCCAATGCCAAAAATTGAGCTCATTTCTTCTTGGGACAGAGGAATCAATAAGTAGCTCTTGAGAGAGAGAGAGGAGTACAAGGGTGCCATTTAGGGTGTGTTTGGTTGGCTGTATGAGCAGAGACTGGCCCGTATCAGTGGGACAGGTTTAGATGAAACAGGTTTAGATGAAACAGGTTCTGAGATGCAAGAGATGTTGTTTGGTAGTTTTGAAACACGACTCGAGCTCAGGCGGAGCCGGCGACGGGGCTCGGGCTCGGGCGAAGGCGGCGGCGGCGAGGCTCGGGTGGAGGCGGTGGCGGCGAGGCTTGGACTCGGTCGTAGGTGGCGACGAGGCTCGGGCGGAGGCGGCGGTGGCGGCGAGGCTCAGGTTCGGGCTCGGGCGGAGGAGGCGGCGGCGCTCGGGCGGAGGCGACGGAGGCGGAGGCCGGCGGTGGCGACGGAGGCGGAGGCAACGAGGGATGCGGCGGTGGCAACGGAGGCGGAGGCGACGGAGGTGATGAGGCTCGGGCGGAGGTGACGGAGGCGGAGGTGGAGGCGACGAGGGATGCGGCGGTGGCGACGGAGGCAGCGGCGCTCGGGCGGAGGCGACGGAGGCGGAGGCAACGAGGGATGCGGCGGTGGCGACGGGGGCGGAGGCGACGGAGGCGATGAGGCTCGGGCGGAGGTGACGGAGGCGACGAGGGATGCGGCGGTGGCGACGGAGGCGGCCGCACGCGGAGGTGGAGGAGGAGGCGATGGTGGCGACGGAGGCGGAGGCCGGTGATGGCGACGGAGTGGCGACGGGCCTGGCTGCGGGAAACGCCCAGATTTTGCGTATCTGGGAGCCAGGCTGCAAAGGGCCTTTTTCACCACGCGGGCCAGGCTCAAACTATTGCTGCAGGCAACCAAACACAATTTTTTTTGCATCTGCGCGCCAGGCTGAGCCATGGGCCAGGCAACCAAACGCCCCCTTAGTATCTTCAGAAATCGGAGCCTTCTGATCAATTTTTGGCATTTGAACAGCACGGTAGGGATGCGAATCCAGTACCTAATGAAACAAAGTGATACACATGGAAGAGAAGGGGTTTCAGCAACTAGCTAAGCTACCGAAATAAAAAGGTGGTCGCATGTTAAATGCATATATGCAAGATTTTAAAAAGAGTTTAAGTTTGTTTTACTAAGCATTAAGCGCCATTAATCTATATCAGGTAAGTTTTGAGTATACTAAATTTAGAACTTTTTACAAAATTATATACCTTCAATCTAGATTTTATACAAGTTTTGCAAATAAATAAACAAATAAATAAAATTAGTATGCACAAAGTTGCTTACAAATAATTTTCACAAGAAAAAGGAGAAAATTAATAAGAAGCCCAATGCCTTTTAGCAGGCCCATTAATGGCCCATATATTCTGAGTTAAGAGCTAATAGATTTTACATGTTCAGAACAAGAATAAATTGCTTAAAAGCAGTATTACTTGAATTAATTATCTATGAGAAATTGCCAAACTTTGGAGAAAATTCCACAAAAGACCACTTTTTGATTGGACCTTTCGCACGTTTTTTCGCATTTGGTGGCACTCTTCTTTCCAACTCAGCTGACCATGTCATAATGTGAATTCAAATTACGAAATCTACACCTCAACATTTGAAATTTTTTTTTAAATCCACACTGGTCAGGAAAAAAGATAAAATAATGTAGTGGATCTTGTCTAATCGGCCGTGGATCCAAGAATTAAAACGTTTTTCGCTCAACTATGCAGAGTCTAAGATGATATAGGTGTGTTTGATTGAGTCTGATTTGTATGTGTGAAATAGATTGAGTGGAATAGATTATAAAGATGTAATTGGATAGTGTTTGATTGTGTTTGAGATATTGCAGGTTAAGATGATATGTTGTTCGGTTGATTGTATGATTGATGTAAATAGAAAAATATATAAAGTAGAAAAAATGCTATCAAAACTAATAAATATTTGATTTCACTTTAATAATTCTTATTTTACTTTAATTATTCTCAATTAACATTAATCCATACTTAGAATCATAATATACACTAATTATTCTTTAATCACACAATTAGACGAGCCTGTAGAAATGATCAGAGGTTGCATATCTCATGAGCACTTTTTGTATAATTTGAGCCATACTAAATTTTTTATACAAATAATTAAACATGAGAATGTTACATTTTCAAAATCAGGTCAAACTCAAATACAGGCAACCAAATACATTCTATATGAATACGATCTTAATATTTTACTTTTGAAAAAACCTTAGTTCTCTTTATTTGAAAAATTGACTATATTTTTATTGTAAAATTGAGATTTAACAAAATATCATGGAATGTGACTAAAAAAAATGGGGTATGCATTCATGCATATATTACCGAGACACTGGGGTCTTTTGCTAAACACAAAAGATGTGGGGGTCTGTAGTCAACTTTTTTTTTTTTTACTCAAATAAACATCCAAAACCTGTGGGATCAACTGTCCCATCTGTCAGTCTGCCACTAACTGTAATTTTTCGAGTTTTTTTTACTGTTAACCCAGAGTTAAAAAATAATTTCGAAATTAACCCACAGTTACGAGAATTTGTAAAAATGGCCTGCCACCGCGACAAGCTGCTAGTCGCACGGGACAGCCACTTGTCGCGCTCCCCAACCACGACAACAGCTTGTCGCGGGTCCTGAGCACGACAAGTTAAAACATTTATTTGCCGAAACGGGGATTCGAACCCGGGCCAGAGGACTCAGGAGCGAGCGCGCGAGCCGGTTGGTCTAAGGCATTTATCTGTTATATAAGCACTGGACATTTTAATATTCTGCAGATGGCTGAACTGGGAGCTTGTCGTGCTCCAGGAACACGACAAGGACTTGTCGAGCTCTGGGAGCACGACAAGCTCTAGTCGTGTTCCTGGAGCACGACAAGAGGCTGCCCGTGCGACTAACAGCTTGTCGAGCTCCCAGAGCTCGACAAGCTGACGTGGTAGGTCATTTTTGCAAATTTTTGAAACTGTGGGTTAATTTCGAAATTATTTTTTAATTCTGGGTTAACAGTAAAAAAAACTCGTAATTTTTCATATATAAAATGCACCTCTTCAGAGTTTCATAGAAAAAAAAGCCAAACACAACCAATTTATTATGTAATTTAGTCAAGATTAGCTATTAAAAGTCCATATCATGCTGCAATTGAACAAAAAATATACAAATTTCTTGTGTTTGGGATAAAAGCCTTAAAGGAATTACAACAAGCAATATTTGGGAAATTAATAGCGCAATAGCTCTACTAGAGCACATGTTTCATAATGTGCATTCGAAATGGCAAATTTGCCACTCATTTTTGTTTGTTGGGGTGGGGGGTAGGGGGGTGTTTATAAACAAACAAGTCAAATTTATTAATTTTTAACTACTAATCTACAAAATATCGAGATTCACTGTATCAAAAATAATAAATAATATTAGTAAATTTATCATCAAATTTTATTTTATATTATAATTGTTTTATAGTTTTTACTCACATGTATATTTATAAAAATTGACGGTCAAAATTTATTTTAAAACCCATAAAAATTCTAAAATGACAAATAAAAAGTTTGAACTACAACTTTTATGCCTCAATTGGCATATAATGCAAAACTGAAAGGAGCTTATAAGTTGATTTTTTTGTCTTAATAAATTTAGACGGAATTCAATAAGTCTTCTCTTCGAGCAAGTAAACGGAATTAAATTATATTGTGGTGTTTGATTCCTTGAAAACAAAAATTTGGAAATTATAAGAGGAAAAAAAATTCATTGCATGATTGGATATTAAATATTTTGATCTCAGAACGTAGGCAATGTAAATAATTTTTTTTTCTTTCAAGAAGAAAGAATGAATGAAAGAAAGAAATAATAAAGGTTAGAGGTATTTTAGAATTAACATGAGTAAATGTTATATTTTAATATGTTATGTCTTGTCTGGTATACCACAAGATTATGCCTTGTACATTGCTGTCGTAGGGAGGGCAGGAGATAATATCATTTTAGATGTGCATACCCAATAAAATACTTCACATTTTAGTTGTAGTGCTCCCTTGTGATGATACTTGTGTGAAATGAGGAGGCTCCAATTATTAATCACTTGGAATAGAGTTAGAAGTGGTGGATTTAACAAAAGTTTAGATTAATTGATTTAATAAATGAAAAATTGACAATATATATAGAGGGATGACACAAATTAAGAGTCACAATTACAGCAAAGGAGTAATGAATGATCGTAGAAAAAAAAAGATGATGTGATTTAATGTGACGCTTCTGATGAGTGCAAATTATACAAGGAGGATATCACTAAGTTCAAAAAACACAAATTTTAAATGAATAGTTTGTCTATGCACAATACCCCATATATCTATCATGATATTAACAAGTGTTGTAATTTGACCAAACACACTATAAACACAATTCACTTATCACCAGTACCATGGTCAATGAATTATAATCTAACTAATAAGACAAATAGAATATTTTATAGAGATCAAAATTTAAATAAAAATCTTATACAGCTAATTAGCCCTACTGTTACTTCATATGTTTTCTTCCAAAGTCCTACCAATGTGCCATGACAAATTCAACATTATTCTCCATGAATTGTCTCCCTAGGATGACCGCTATGTATGTACTTTGCTTGCATGCAGATAATGACATTGGAATTCACTAGATTAAGCCCCACGCGTGTTACTACCGTACCAAAATATTTAAAGATATATTTTAGAAATAAAAAAATTGATATTTTAGTTGTTTTATTTGTATTATTGTGATAACAATTGCGGAAGTGATGTTTTAAAATATAGAAAAAGGAATACAATTATTGGAACAAAAGAACAACCCGACAGTTGTAGGAAAAATGGTGATGCAGTTTATTGTGGTGTTCAATAGAGTAAATATTAGAGATAAGTACGTTAAAATAAGAAAATAAAATTAGTTTGTTAATTAATTTAGTATTCCCAATAATAATTACTTAATTTATTTTTTCTTCAAGTCAAACTAAGATATTTCTCTAATGCACGGACGCATTCTTTGAAGGGAACTTCAGTGTCGTACGCCGTCGGATTAAATCATCTGTTCGTCTTTTCAACACCCTGTGCATGGAAAATCAACCACGTGCATGCATGTATTTTGAAAGGCTTTGAATTGTTGCTCGATCAAATTTTAATGGATTTCGTGCCATATTCTGCAAACATACCATTTAATAATCCTGGATCGAGTGTTTACCAATTAGACTGCAATTGATTTAGCGTGTATGCATTTATTTGGGTGTGAGCCAGATGCCTTCAACAAGCATTAGGAAACATGACGTGTTTGTTTATTATGCACAAATTACATATAATTAATCTATAAGTGTTGAGATTTGAAGTCGATTTAGTATCTAGTATTCCAGTAATCTCATCTACCTTATCAATTAGGCTATAATTGATTAGGTGTATGCATCGATTCTGGACGAATCATATTTTTCACAAACATCGTGAAACATGACAGATTTGTTTATTATGAACAGATCATGTATGATTAATCTTTTACATACTAAGAGAATCCCTCTCTCTCTCTCTCTTTTGCTCAAAACATGGGTAAGAATAAACTTGCCAAAGCATTCTATTTCTTGGTTCAAATCAATGAATCATGTGGTTGACGCGATGAAAATCAGCACGCCACACTTGATCCATCAGCCGTCATGTGCTGAAAATCATGGTACCACTATGCATTGCATGCATGTTGTTAATTTTTCTGAGATCATTGCAGTAGAATATCGTCCTTGCAAATGTGTTTTAGAATATTTAGCTAAAAATTAATGATGTCATAGTGTAAAGTGTTAGAAATGAGTAGAATCAATGTGCACTTTCCCTACTAATTTAAGCTTTTGTGGTGCAGGACATAATCTGAAATTTAACATGAACTCAGAATAGAACGTCTCGTTATTGTTAAACATGCATAGTTTGGTGGTGTTGGAGTTATTAGACTAGATTGCACCCTGCATTGTTGACCAATATTGCCTCCGTTTGATAAAGAGTGCCATACAAGAAAAACATTTTTGTTTTGAAGTATCACTTTGCAATTTCAAAGCATATTTTTTTCTTTAGTTACCCATGTTAAATACCCTTTGTTTACTGAATAAAATTAAAACTCCTCTCAAATTAATGAGTCATTTAGGCACCTCTTGCGATTGTTGTGTAAATTTGTGTAGTGTCGCGGGTTATGCATGACAGTTATTGAATATATTTCTTATATTTCATAAGATATTATTGTTATTGTATCGGGTACTGAATAACCATAGGTAAAAATAATATTTTAAATGGAGTTTCGAGAATATATCATAACACTAGATAGTGAGAGAACTAGAGAAGTTAATGACATTGTTGTCACTTGTTTGTTTTTAGAAAAAAGGCTCATGCATTTCCTTGTATGTCATATTTTTATGTGACACTCTTTTCTAATAAAGATAGTAGAATGGCTTAACGGTTAAGTTTTTGAATTGAGACTGTAAACCTGACTCGAGACTTAGAAAAATGAGATTATGAAAAAAACTAAGAACTGATCAAGAGACTTCCAAAAACATTTGGAAAAATGTAAAGTTCGTTAGGACTCAAATGATTGTGCCAATTAATAATTTCTTCGAAAAGTACATCTTCTTACAAACCGCAGCTTTGTAAGTCAAAAACGTAGTTGAATGGAGACAGATCCACATGAATTAGTTATGTACGAACCATCCAAGAACGTGACCAAATGTGACTTGTAATTGCATGCATAGTAAGGAGTTGAAACGGATGCATCGACATTTCTCAGCATGTGATTTGATTTGATGTTGCATTAACGTGCGAATTACTGATATACACATCAATTAGCATATGCATGTACAGATATACATCTCTCTTTGGCTGGGAAATTGATTTGGCACTCCGATCTAAAATAGGGGGTCGTTGGGTTAATGGGAGCATGTCAAATTGGGGAAATGGTATACTTTCTTGATAGGTCGATTTTATCTATCTGAACTGCTCATTCTCTATAGACTACAATTAGATGGCCGGCTAGAACAACCGTCCTACCCTCTCAGGTGATAGAATGCTTTCTGCGAGGGTATGATGGTTTGTTGCGATGACGGAAAGATAGATCTATAGTAGAAATAAAAAACATAAAAAAGAATATACAGATTTTTGCGAAGTTCAGTATATTATGTATGTCTTACATTTGCATCTAACATCCACATTAGGTTTCCACTATCAGAGCTATTCAGTTAAATTATTAGATTGCTACAGACTCTTTACAATCTCTTTTAGATGATATTACATAATGTTCTCTAATATATATTACATTAGAGAAACTTAAGTTTGACTCGACACACTACAAACTTTCTTTACATTGAAAATACCAATATAAGTGATCAAATATTCAAACTACATGGTAATATTATATTGGGGAATACTATGTAATTGAGTTCAAATTATGCATACGTCTCCATATTTATAACACCAATTTAGATTTTGAATAAAAAATAAAATATGGCAACAAATAGAAATTGATTCCTAATTAGCTCCTTATCAAACTTGGTCGTTGATACGATTTACCATTGAAAATCAAATCACATCTTTTCATATACATTGTTGACAAATCAGTCATCACAATTTTTAACTCAACACTTCCTATTTAAAATTTGTCCAGTCCTTGAAAGCTCGCCGGGGATTTTATTTTCGATGTGGCATATAATGGAATCACACATGCTGTTTTGTGTTTATACTTTAATTGGAAAATCTGAATGTGTACAATGAGCACGGATAAGAAATTAGAGTGCATACTTAATTACATTGTAGAAAATTATGAATTTATCATGGATTTTCATTCCGAGCGTCAATTTTCGATCTACCACCGAATCTAGTTACCTCAGGTTTTTTTTTTAACGAAATTGTTTTATAGACAACAACATCTATTCTTACTAATATATCCTCTCCATCTATCCACCCACGCAACACAAGATTTTGACTAAGTATACATATGAAAAGAGTAGAAACCAAAATCAAAACACTGACATTTCTAACCGGGCAAGAAGAGATATAAATGCCAAAACATTTTTAGCATTAGGCAATAGTACAAGTGAGTGTTGTGATGCTCAGGCCTACAAGAGCATCATTTCTTTTCATAATGTTTACTTCACACACGTCTATGTTGCTAACAATTATATTATCATATGTTTAATTTGGAAACTTCAAATTTGATTGTGTATGCTAGATGACAAAGGGATATTTCTCCAATAAAAGGCATCTACACCATCATCTTATAATGATCAAAAGCATCAACCTCCTGACTAAAAACAAAATTTTCTTGCCTTTGTGTCACTAATGATAAGAACAAAAATTTCTAATGTGGATGTTGCTGAATGCATGGCCACCACAAGCTCATAAATTTATAAACTAAATCTAATTTCGAACATGCAATTTATTTCTAGACTTATTTTTATAAATCTAAACTCTTTTTAACTAGATGTCTCCAATAAACTACAGTTAGTGGAAAGAGAGTTATCAGTCTTATAAGTTGACACCATAACGAGACACTTGTCCGAGTTGCTTAAGCTTGCTCAAGTAAGCCTTCAAAAACTAGTAGACGATCGCCTAGATTTGGTCTATGTTATTTCTCTGTCTTAATTTCTGTGTTTTCTTGTTATAGTACATGAGTACGTGATCTATACTAAATATTTTATTCAAATACCATATAAAGATGAATATAAAAAGACATATACTCGACCTCGAATACTACATAATTAAGTACTTCAAGACGAGGGTGCATGCCCTAATTGTGTCACTAGTGGTAAAAAGAAGGCAACAGGAACACAAATACTTGTTAAAACATACTCCTAATTAGCTTTCATGTGGGTATTAACTATTAATGACCTCCAAAAATGGAATCCACTCAGCACGGTACACACTCCACAACATTTGATTCCAATGACCTGGTGTAAAATGCCAAAGATGCCTTTTTTCTGTCACCAGCAAATACATAAAGTTGTACGTGGAGCCTATCAGTTATAGCCTAATTTTTTATTATTATAATAATTATTATTTATGGTAATCTGTATTATGAACACATATAATAATAGATGATCATAAAAAAGATAAAGAAGAAATTAGAGAAAAATTATATTTTTTTATTTAGATTCCTCTTCTCTTTACACAATACATCCATATATAAAGAACAAATATGACGATTCTAGGAGTATTTTGATAATGGCTACATAAAGATATTTGTAAATTCTCCTTAGACATTATCACGTCATGCATATATGCCTCGTTAAAAATTCTATCGAAAAATCTAGTAGGAAAAATTGTCAGAGAAAAAAATACATAATATGTGTATTCCAATGTGTTGTATATGCTATCTCATTAAAAAACATTTAATTAACAAAAACCTAGTGGGTAAAAAAACTTAAGTAAGGAAAAATAATATAATATTGATCTTCAAGATATGATTTTAATATCTAAGATATAACCAAATTGACTAATAAAATTTGGATAAAGATATTTAGGATATGAGTGTTTTATTTGTTTATTTAGCATTTGCTCCCTTGAAGACAATTGTCTTCCTGATTTATGCATTCTAATATCATGAATATATTTCTCAAATATGGATATATTTAGAGACTTTATGAACAAATATGCTGATTGTGACTACAGTGAGTTTTGTGTATAATTATCTGATCAGTCTTCTGGAGTTCACGAGAATAAAAGAATTTCAAAACAATATACTTTGTTAAGTTATTCTTGACATATCTACTACTCATTTGTGCAACACAAACATGCAACATTATACTCGTACATGACAGTAGAGATAATATTATTTGTTTTAGTACCACAAGATTATTGAATATATTGTATTACATATCTCAACCATACATGTCATGTGGGGTCTCATATAATGCTACTATCTCTAAATGATTTGTAGAAGTTGTGACTAATGCCTATTTAACAGATCTTCAAGAAATAGTTGTACTATTAGAACAAACATAACTAGTCTGAGATCTAGCATTATGGGGTTTAGATAAATAGATAGCATTTGAATAGCCCACCAATGTTTTATCTTGATTTCTTTGATAATATAAACTAAGATCTTTTGTACCTTAAAACTACCTGAGGATATGTTTAATACTATTCCAATGTCTTTGGAGATGCATTATATCTTGCTAGCAAATTTATTGCGAATGAAATTCAAGTATGGCGCAATTCACGAGATACAATAGATCTCCTATGACGCTTAAGTAAGGAACTTAATTTTCATCCTAAAATATTCTCATTGTCTACTTTTTGTCTGAATGGGTCTTAATTTGTACACTTCTAGGGATCGTACGACCATTAGTGTGCTAAATGGATGAGACTTATTCATATATAATTTCTCTAGAACTTTTTTCAGGTAAGTTGACTGGTAAATAAATATTCTTTCAGAGAAATGCTCAATCTGTAAGCTGAGACAATACTTGGTTGTACTCAAGTCTTTCATTTCAAACTCGATGTTTAATCTTGAGCTTGCTTACTCAATTTCTTTTGTGGTTCCAACAATATTTATACCATCAACATATACTAAACTTATAGAAAAGAAATTCTGTGATTTTTGTTTAATGAACATATAAGGAGAAATGTCATCATTTACATATTCCTTTTTCATAAGGAACTCACTTAGTCGGTTGTATCACATTCTACCCGACTGTATAATGACATTTGCAATTTTATATTATACATGTTGCAATTTTCTTTCTCCTTTATATTAGGAATCTAAGTCATTTAGAGATTTTCATGTATATATCACCATCTATTGACCTATATAAATATGCGGTTGCAACATCCATTAATTACATATTTAAATTCATACCTGGTACTAGTGATATTAAGTAGTGGAACATAATATCATCCGCAGTGAGAGAATAAGTATGTTCAAAATAAATATCGGGTCTCTGCATGAACCCTTGAGCCATCAATCTAGCTTTATATCTCACTACCTCATTGTTTTCATTGCTTTTTCTTATAAAGGTTCATTTATAGCCTACAAAAATAACATTTTGTGGCATTCAACAAGTCCAAAACATTTTATTTTGTTCAGTGAGTTTAGCTTAGTCTCAATTACTTCTTTTCATTTTCTTTCAATTGGAGTGCTTTTGGCATTCGGATTGAGACTCTGGATCCAAATTATCTTTTGAAATTGAATAAGCAATTGTGGAGATAAAGAAATTGTCGAAAATATTAGTATTTTTATTGTATGTTCTCCCATATTCATAAAATTCATAGCTACCTCAATGTTAACATTAACTAGATCATCATCATTCAATTCCCAAAATGATAAAATCTAGTTATTCCACATCCCAGCAATGTTATAATTATATTGTGCACGTGCTAATTTGCTAGGAGTTTTCGGCTTCAATAGACTTTTTATCTTTAGGGCACATCTCTTCAGGAGATTTAAGGAGTGTTAAATTATTATTATTAGATCTTTTTTTCTGCAAATTTAGGTATTTTGCACCAATCGGTCTCCCTCATTTCTGGTGTAGAGGGGCATCACTAGATATACTATTTTTCTGGGGTATCTCCACTTTTTGTTGTGCATATACTGCAGGTGTATATATGATTTAGTCACTTCTTTATGATTAATAAATGCATCTAGCAATTATTTGCTAAATTCTGCAAATTAATTATCTTCTAAACTTCCAGTTCAGTTTGACTAGTGTGTGAATCTATGTATTGAATATTTTTTTATCCCATGAAATTTCATGACATTTTAAATTTGAGCCTCTTTCTCCCCCTAATTCAAGTAAATATCTTTGCCGAATATATAATTAGCGTACCAAGTCGTACAAAGATCCCCTACCATGGGCTCAAAGTATTTAATAATTGATATATAAACAACATAATAAAAAACACATATGAGAAATATTTGATTCTCTACTACACACTAATTGAAATGGGGAGTGATTATGATATGCAGTGGGCCAGATTTGTATTTATGCAACTGCATGTAAGATTACATGTCCTGAACTACTGGTGGGTAATTTAGAACTCTACAACAGAGGTATATTAATCAATTTAGTTCACTTAATCAAGGATTCTGCTAGGCCATTTTGTGTATGGACATAAGGTACTGGATATCACACTTTTATGTCCAAAATCATAAATGAGTCCATCGAGTGGAAGCATCTATCAAAATCATAAAGTACCCAAAAAATCCAAGTGGCATTTTGCATATGCATCACAAACTCCTCAGGAGTAGGGAAATTATTATATTGAATATTATGGCTAAAATAACTATTTATAATCTGGCACATCATATTTTGCCCAGAATGAACTATCGCAAAATATTTGTCATTACATCGAATATAAGTATAATACAACCCTAAGGAGAAATGTTGGATTTTTCAACACTTGTTTTCAACATTTGGCTAATTTTATCACAAGAATATATCAGTATCATTCTCAATGTCAATTTCAATATGGAAACCATTTGATCAGATGTCTTTAAAACTCAAAAGGGTATGTTTTAATTCATGTACAATAAAGTATTTTTTATAATTCTTTCTGTACCCACTGGGATGATTAATGAAGTTATGCCGGACTCCATGATTAACATATTGTTATTTGCAATTGTTGTTACACTCCCTTTCTTTTCTTTTCACTAGAATTTGGAAAAACTTTCTACCTTTAAAGATAGTATATGTGGTGCATGTCTACCCGATAGAGGTCTCTCTCATTCTCCATAGGTTGTATACACTTGGTATTCTTAAAGAAATAACAAGGTATACAACAATGAATTAAAAATAGATGAATCCTCAAAACCAAAGGAAATTATTCTATAAAGAAACACATAGTATATCTTCCCGACATAACATTGCAAAAGACAATGAAAAATAAATATGGCTAAATTAGAATATTCATAATCTTTATAATCCTCAAGCTCTAACTTAAGTATCTCATTGTCATTATCACGTGAAGTCATGTTTGCTTAATGCAAACATATGTTATGTGACTCACTTTTTATCTCCTTGCTTTTTTTTTCATTATTTTTTTGATAAACTTCAACCAAGTGTTTTGGTGTACGACAGATACGAGAATAATGACTCTCGCATGTACACATAGAACAAACTTGTTTCAGGTATTTAGTTTGCTCACTTAGTTTAGTAGCATGAGATTTTTCTTCCTCTTGATGTTTACACTGACTCTAGTTTTCATCATAATTTTTATTGCCTTTTTCTCATCCACATCCACCTCATTCCACATCAGTTATTAAATTTCTGAATAGTAATGTGTACTTTAGGTACATGGAACCAACTGGTTGGGCATTATGGTTTTTTATGGGTAACTAATTGTATTTTTCCCCATTGATAATGTAGAAAACAGTTTAGAGTATTTAGCTTAATTTTTTAAGGTTTGTACTACTGCTAAAGTACAAGATTGATTGGGTGAAATGTAGATAAAGTCTTACCTATCAACTCATTATCTATAATTTCTTATAAAGTTTTAGTTGAGACTGTATTGTGGAGAACTGAATTATATTTAGTCACAGATTTAAAGTCTTGGAAACACAAATTTAGTCAATCATACTACACTTGATAGAGAATAATAACCTTTTGTTGATCAAAACAATCTTTCAAGAAGTTCCATAATGCAAGTGAATCTCTATTAGTGAAATACTCATTTTTCAAATCTTTGTTCAGATGATGCTAAATAAAAATTAGAGTTTTCATCTTCTAGATATTTTTTTTAGAACGAGGAACAATTTTCTTATTTAGATCAGTTGAGACTAAATAGATTTAAACATCAAGAACCAATATTAAGTAATCACTTCAATAAAGGTGAGCTCTAGAATTCTTTCATTATAATGTCAGACATATTTAATTTTTTTATAATATTTTATTTGAGAAAATGAATAAATTAACAAGATACACATATATATAATAAATCAAATAACATACAACGGGTAAACAAAGCATACCACAGTTAACCATACACGTGGGCATGGACTAATCTTTTGTGCATATGTCATGGTGCCTTTTTGTTTTAATGCACCCCAATAAATCTTGTCATTAGGTCACAGATGAATTACTGGATGAGCTCAAATTTAATGGCTTGAGAGAAATTTAATCAAGTAATGAAAGTGAATAAATATGCCTTTTACTTTCCAAAAGAAAAATTTTAACTAATGGGAGCACCAGACAAATCTTACCATATCTTATCAAAACACATCTACACTTACTAAATGCATACAACTATTAGATTTAATCCAACAGAACACACTGAACTAATCTCTCGAAAGATCACAGATAAACAAAACAAAAAGAAAAAAAAACAAATTTTTTCCAATGACTGCTACCATATTCCAGGGCAGAAAGCAAAATTAAAAAACCAAAAACTTACTACATATAACTTGACGGATGAAACAGATCTATTTTCCAATAGAGTATATATAACTTGATAGATCTTTATAAGAATATGACCAGATCTAAAGAGCAATTTATGTGCCATAGCAGAAAACCAATCTATATGCTAAAATAAAATTGGATTCGGCAGAAATTTCACATGAAACAACAGATTTGTAAAGAAATTTTGGGTTCTAATTTCCTGCATATGAATGCAAAAAATTAATCTAAATACAAAATCTCATATGTGAAAATTAGAACACACATAATTGAGTCTTAATCATAATTGTGGAAACATACTAGTTTGTTGCGATTCGTGTTAATAACATGTTGTAATTTTATGGAGCGTCATGTTGCTTTTGTATATATTTGGGATCATCAATAGATATAATAATAGATGAACATATGAAAGATAAGAGAAAAGTAGAGAAAAAATTAATGTCTTTTTATTAGATTTCTTCTCTCTTTACACTATATATTCATATATATAAGGAGTAGATAGGACAACAGATAGAATAATTCTAAGAGTATATAGATAGGACAATTCTAAAGATATTTTGATATATTCATTTATTTTTTTAGTATTATTATAATAACATAAAAATAATTGGTTAGAGACATCATGTTTGCTAAGCTAAAAATTCCGAGAATGGGTAAATTGCACTCTTGGTACTTCAAATCGTGCAGTCATGTTATTTAAGTCTCTAAATTTATCTATATTAGTCAAATTTGTCATTCCATCGGTTAAGAAATGAAATTAATGCAAATTTGCATTTTAACATCATATATGTTTTACTTATGGACTTTTATCATCTTTTTTATACAAAATTTTAAGTATTTAATCAAAATAGTACTGTATTTATAGTTTCTATTTGAGTGTGCAATATCATCAAGATAATGACGTAGCATATTATATGACACAATACTATATACTAGAAAAGATGATGTAATATGTAATATAAACTTAGAAGGGCTATGGCAAGAACTACATTATTTTTTATTTGTTTAACTGATAGATGAATTTAAATGAAATGATTGAGCAAATTTAAGACTTATCATACTAAATTTTAGATGTAAAGACTTAAATAATACAACAGTGCAATACTCATAGTGCAATTAACTCTTATCAGAATAATCAAACAATAAAAGAAAAAACTACGCGGAGGACCGAAATTATTGAGACTGTTGGATGCAAAAACAATGCCGATGTCTGTATGTTATAAATTGAAGCCGGATGTTGCGGCTGTACTACGAGTTATTATAAGATCAGATTAGTAATATCGAGATTTGATCTCACAACTCTTTAGACACTAGGCCTTCTTCATAAATGCTTAAACTAAATCCTCCTGCCTTGCCGAAGAAAAGTTTGGTTTGCGAAGAATTAATTTGACTGGGTATTTAACAGCACATGTGGATCCCTTTTGTATTTGCGAAGATCCTTTGCTTTGTCGTTGATGTAATTTAATTTTATATGTTTAATTTGGTTGCCTACTCGATTGGGCAAGTTGCAATTAATTAGTTAGTTGGTAATTTGGACTTAATTGGACAAATTAAGGCGAAGATTTGGGCATAAACTTTTTTTGTAGCATGTAAGAAATATCATATGAGTGGTATAGATTTGTAATCTCCAACATAAATAAATCTAACATAATTTACACACCACAATCAAATTTAAATTCAAGTCTCATTCACATGAGAAATTTAAATTAATACATTAAAGAGTATGGATCACGAGAAATTTCTTAGGCAAGAAATTGTGATTTCTCAAAATCAATCTCAATCAATTGTTGACCCCAAGAGTAACATACATGTGAAAAAAACACTCCAAAATTTCATACTTATTTTTCAATCATAAACATCAAACAACATTCGATCGAGAAGCAATATTTAGGATCAAGACAGGAGAAATTAATAGGCATGTTCATAAATTCTAGCGAGACGAAGAGTCTCTCTTCTGCCCTAGTCTTAGTAACAAAATAATGTACAAGACTACAGTTTATAACTTGATGTCGATATATCCTGGATTTCTCGTGCCGAGAACTCGAGAAGGATTGATGACCATAAAATTTTTTAGCCACCGTGTGGAGCCCACCGGACTTGACACCTGGCACCGTGGACCACGCTGTAGAAGCGTGAGGTGACATGTGGTGTAATGCAGGTGCCACGTCACCACGTTGGTCGCCCCTAACCCAGAGCCGGTGTCAATACTTTTGATGGGAGGATTAGTTCCATCATATTAAAAAATAAAGGTTTAACAACAATAGTGTTGACGCAAGTCTAGGATTTATGTATCAATCTTATCATTAATAGTATTTTGATATCGTCGTACTACAGTAATTTTTTCTATATATATAAGTTTAGCTGTCAAGTGTATCTCTGACAATTTACTCCATATGGAAACTTGCTTTGTTTTTTTCTGTTTGAGGACAAAAACTTCTCCATTGATTTGCCATTAGTACTGGACAAAATGAGAAAAACGTGAAAACAATTTTTTTAGTTTCAACATGAAAGCTATATGTCTACCCGTGAGCTCGACTCCTCAATCACCTCACCGCCTAATATATCCTTATATGTGTCAAAGAGTCAAGGATAGAGGACAAAGAACTTAACTTGAGTCGAATTCGAGACTTAATTTAAATTGGTTTAACTCAAATTCGACTCAATTATATACAGATAAAATTTATGATGCTATCAAACCTATTTGAGCTAAACTCAAATTTGACTCAGAACTAATATATTACATCTTATTGACTTGTTTTGGGTTTGAGTTTTTCTCGTACCGACCTCAAATTCAATCTTGAGATTGAATCTTCTTGCAAGAGAATTCCAACCCTTATTACCTATATATAACATTTTAAATAGTGGTAATAACAACTTAAACAATATATAAACACCGCGCATGCGGCTGCATTTTACTTGGTGTACAAGTTATGTCCAAGTGCGTAGTAGCTACTAGCTGGTAGTGTACGTGTAAGATTCTTGCCACTATTATATAAACAACAAATAATTTATGCGTGTGTGAGTGACGTATGAACATAAAATTTTCATAAGATTACTTGGTGTCCAGTAATTGTATGTTGAAAAAAAAAATTAAGATTGATGCATCTGGCAATGCCAGTTCAATTTGTTTAAACATGTAGATACGCGTCGGTGATCATGGCAAAAATAGAGTTTTGTTTCTCATCTTCGGCAAAATACAATCACCTGCAACACCATTCTGGAACAGTTGTCGGTAAGTTTTTTTTTTTTTTTTTTTTTTTTTTTTTTTTTTTTTACTTTTTTGTGTATAATTAATTTTTGACCATAAATAATTTTTTGGAATAACTATAGTAAAAATGTTTTTTTATCGGCTTCTTTTTTTTATATATAAGAGTTGTGAGTATCTCTTAATCTCATCTAAATTCTTTTGTATGTAAGAGTTGTAAGTACTAGATCTATTCAAATTTTTTTTATATATAAGAGTTGTGAGTATTTTAATTATACTCATAAATTTTTATTATAATATGTTACTAGGAGTTATAAAAAATAGGGGCGTCTATACAGGTCGAGATTTTACTCCGAATCCGAGCCAACCCACCCAAGGCAAGCGTATGTGGATGCTAGTTTTAGGTTAATCCGCCCTGCCCCAACTATATATAAGTGATTGAGATATGATTATGAGCTCTTGAACCACATTTGATATTTATACTCAAATCTCATACTCAGGTCATATAATCGACTCGATGGTCAGAAAGCAGGTCTCATATAATTTTTATAAATCCAGGTCAGTCTACCATATGGAACCAATAAACCAGGTCAGAAAATGGGTCTCATTCTAACATGGATCTATACACACATGAGAGATTTTACGGTCCTTCAAGAGATATTAGTATATCTTTATTTTTATAGAGGTATTAGTTTAATCTAACTATGAAGTCCACGAAATTGTTTTGAGGCCATGAAGCTGATTGGAGGTCACATTGTTAATGAAAAATCTAGAGTTTTGAGTTTTGGGAGATTTAAAATTTATGCTGCCAGACTCTAACAGTATCTGTTCAGTGTTTCATTGCAGATGTGTTTTACCCCTTTTTGGCGAGTACTACTGCTCGCCCGACATTTGCATGTCATTATCCAATGTTTTAGAATTTGAATCTTATCTCAAGTCGTTTTGAATCGTTTTAGGTCCCATTCTAGTTTTAGGAAGAGGGAGAAGAATTAAGGACAAACCTGCGTTCACCTTATCAATCATCTTGACCACAGGGAACAATGGGCCAGTCCACAGTATTTTACAATTTAGCCCCAAGGTTGTTCTAAAGTTTCAGAAGGGCCCTAAACATTTGCACAAAACCCCTCAGACTTTTTGAAATCACAAACAGGTCCCAAAAACACTTACCACAACACGTATAGTCCCACCTAAGGCCTTGGTACCGCAATCATGGCCACTTAGCACCTGTTGGGTGACACCAGTAAGAAGAAATATGGTATAAACATCAACCAACCAGCACACAACACTTAGTTTTTCCAAAACTGCAAGGAAGGTAAGATTTCAACAAGGTTTCATCTAGTTTTCCCTACACAACACTATCCTTCACATGCCCCTGTTGTTTTGTTCTGTTTTGTTCACAGGATCACCAGAGAATGCAAGAACAACGATACAACAAGATCAACCACATACTACAATCCCCTTAAGTAAGCACAACTACATACATAGTATCATCACATATCTCGCATGCTATCACAAAATTAGTCACATTTCACATTTCGAGCACAAAGCATGAAAACAAGTACAAAACACATCCATTTCAAACACAAAGAGCAACTGGACCAGGAATTGGTGCTACCATTGACGAGGATTTTTACCAAGTCCTGATTCTAGAGACTATGGAGGGAGATTCGAGTTCTTTTGTATATGCTTTCCCGAGGTAGCAAGAGACCACGGAAAGAGACTTCAGTTTGTACCTTCCTGAGGTCGCAGGAGACGATGGGAAGAGAACCAACCAGTTTGTGTCTTTCTATGGTCATGGAGGTCATGGAAAGAGACCGAGAAATGAGTCCAAGACATTCTGGAGATAGTCCAATCAATTGTGGCCATAGGCTTCCGTGGTCGCAATTATCCACAATTATACTACCCGCAACCGTTATGGCTGTGGAGATACCTGCCCGCAATTTATATGGTCGCAGAGGTCTTATAATCCCTAATCCATAGTCGCAGTTCGTGCGTGACCTTGGATTAGAAGAATACTTAACACTGGAAATGCCTTCGAGTCAAGGTCTAGTCGAGAATTGTCGACCACGGACTAAAAGTAGTACGGTTGCATTATAACTGTAACTTAGCTAATATTTCCAGTGTAATATTCCACGTATTGATAAACTAAGGATAATTATGTCGTGCGGTTATCCATAAATTGTCAATAAGATGTAGAGGAGTGTGCAGTTATTTATAACTGCACGTTTTAACCGGCGAATGACAACTGCCTACAACTGTTGTACGGTTATCGTCGAAATGTCCCTTTGATCAAGCAACTGGCGTCTCTTCTGTTGATCGAAGGATGCCGACTAGAGGGGGGTAAATAGGCGGTTTTTCTAATTTTAATTTTGATTGAGTGATTAACAACCTAAATTGCAATATCAATACACATATGATATAGATGATGGCACAAAGTAAGTTTTGCAATTACTAAAGAGACAAGAACAATAATTTGATTTCTAGAAGTATAAAACAAGTAATAGAAGTAATCGAAAGAGATCGAATTTTTCCCGAGGTCTCGAAAATTTGCCGATTTCCACTAATTCTCGTTGAAACACTCTTCACTAGAGCTTTTGCTTCGATTCCATTAGATGTAGCCTTTCTCCTTTCCGGATAGGCGAGCTCTGAGCCTTTACAACTGACCGCCGGGCCTCTCCGACACACATCGTCGATTGAGAGATCGCCGGACCTCCCGGGTCGTCTAGGTGACGGCAATCACCAAGAGTAATAAGCCTAGAGTTTTGCTTGATCAACCTCAAAGCTTGAAGAACAAGTATGCAAATGCAAATGGCTCAATTTCGAACTCTTTCAACTAGCTCTCAATACTTTGCTAAAGAATTGGCTTCAAATGCAAGAGAATGAGTATGAGAGGCTTTGCAAGCTGTTGCACTAAGTTTTGGAGATGAAATTCGTGTGTATACAGCTTCTTCAAACAGTAGGGTATATATAGTTTCAGAAAAACGGTCATTTTCAAGAAAACTGGGCAAAAGTTGTACTGGTCGGACATTGTCCGGCCATTTCGGACAATGTCCGGTCAGTACAAAAAAGTGACCGTTACTCACGTCTTTTTCGAGTGTCAGTAGCCGTTTGAAACAATTTGTGAAGGCCGGACGAATGGGATTTGTCCGGACAAAAAGTCCGGATAAATGTATATGTCTCTGTTAACACTCATGTTTAATAGCTCATATACAGGCCGGACAAATGTGATTTGTCCGGACAAAACGTCCGGACAAATGTGTATGTCTCTGTTGACACTTGCCTTAACACTTCACAAAGAATATATAAGCCGGACGAATGTGATTTGTCCGGACAAAAAGTTCAGACAAATGCATATGTCTCTGTTAACACTCATGTTTATATTTTCACAGAAATTATATAGGCCGGACATTTTCCGGCCATTTCGGACAATGTCCGGTGCGTCCCAGACAAAAGCCCCCGGACGGATTCATTTGTCTCTGTTGTTTGCAATTTAGCTTCCCACAAGAAATGTACTGGCCGGACATTGTCCGGCCATTTCAGACAATGTCCGGCCTAAATCGGACAGATGCTCCGGACAAGTTTATTTGTCTTTGGTTTTCGTTTTGCAATTTTCAGAAGAAATTTGTATTGGCTGGACATTGTCCGGCCATTTCAGACATTGTCAGGCCAATTCAAAACGAAAACAGGATTTCAGAATTTTTATCCAATTTCAATTAGGAACTAGATGCATATGCAAATATGTTTCCAAAGACTTCAAAGTTGATCAAATGACTTGTGCTATAACCCCTCTTAATAATACGACCATCTAAACTAGAAATTTTCAAAAATAAAAACGCTAAGTTTAGATACTTGTACTTTTGTCGGAGTTTTTCGTCATTCTTGCTTCATGGGGTCTCGATAATCTTGATTTGCACTTTTGTGATGCTTTCACATCTTTTTAACTTGAGTCTCAAATACATAGGTTAGTCGCATATATTACGGATGTCATTAATCACCAAAACCCTAATCAGGGCTCAAGATTCAACAATCTCCCCCCTTTTTGGTGATTGATGACAACCGTTATACATAAAACACAGGGATATCAAAAATAAATATAAGCATATAGTGCTCCCCCTGAATTGTACGTGTACATGCAGTAAACAAGATATATGAGACCATATCAACATAGCGACATTCAAACACATAAACATATCCATAACAAGATATATATGAGACCATATCAACATATCAACATAACGACATCCAAACATAGCGACATAACACATAAACATATTCATAACATATCCATCCACATACCCATAACATGTCCATACACATATCCATAACATAATATCCAAATATAACATATCCAAACATAACTCAAACATAACTCTCCCCCTTTGTCATCAGATAACCATAAAGGGAGAAAAACATACATAAGTAGCATAGATATATATACAGACAAGTCAAACAATCAAAGAGATCTAGGACTGCGGAGGATGATCGGAGGAAGAATCGCCGTGACGACGACGCTGATACTGGCCTGCATCAAAACGCCCCCGCAGCTCGGATATGTCTTGACTCATGGAATCTATACGGGGCTCGATAACATTGAGGCAATGATCGATGGAGCTCAGTCTGGAGTCAACCTTATCAAAGCGGGTCTCGAAACACATGGACATCTGATCGAGACGCTCCATGATCATCATGTATGGAGCCGAAACATCAGGGCTAGGAGATATGGAATAAGACTGGAGCGGAGACGGAGCTCCCGCTACTGGAGACATGTGCTCATCTTCATCAGCTGGTGATCCTACTTGGTTTTCATAGCGGATAAGAATCCCCAAGCTCTTCATTCGGTAGTACTCCATCGAAGAGGGATGAGATGCTCGATGCAGACCAAAATATGTCAAAGTGTGAGCTATGAAGGGTGGAAGGGCAAAAGCCTCTTTGAGTTCATCTGAACTTCCTTCATCTCGTGGAACAAGAACTCAACGATGTCAAATGGGGTCTCGTCAACTTGAGCCTTCAGCAGACGCAACATGGTAGAAGTGATGGCCCCGCGATCTTCGGTTTTGGGCAAAATAGTCATACGATTGAGCTTTTCAAGGATTGCAACCGGAGGGATCAGTTGAGAGACTTTACCGATGTTAGGATCTGGATTGTTAAAGAGATGGACGACATCTTCGACTCGAACTTCATCGAAGGCAAAAAGACTGTTATCAACATGCTCAATCTGTAGAGCTTCTTCGAACTGTGCCTTCGTGAGTGTTTTCTTTGAGTTGTTGTTCATGAATACTATGTGTGAGTGATCCGAAGCAACATGAAGAGATGCAAAGAAGGATCGTATGATGTCCACATTCCATTTCCAGTCTTCCTGCATCTCAGTGAACGAGTACATATTGATAGCCAGGAATTTGCCCCTCAGTGGATAATTCACTTTGCTCTCAATCAAATTCCAGTCGATTGCTTGATGCTCGAAGACTTTGGCGGAGGAGAAACGGGTGTAGTATTGGGACATCTGAAAAGCATTCTAGAAGTTCCATTCAGTGCAAGTCCTCGGATGCTCATAGGGATTCTTTGACGAAGCCGCCGAATCGCACTAGCAATGAATGTTTGATGGCCCCTGGGTTGCTGATCACTGCTACTGCTGCTACTGTCATCTGAGTCTGAGTTCGCAATGGGAGAGCCTATGGGAGATGCTGGAGCGGCATCATCCTCATCTACTGCTAATGAGTCCCAATCAATGGGTTGCGCCTGTTGGGAAGATCCAGGGCCATGGTGACGGCTAGTCTATTTTACTCGTCCTGACATACTGACTCTGGTAGAGAGAGATAGATATAGAATTTGATAAGGAGATGATTCGATGAGATATTGAGAGAATGCCATGAGATGCATGAAATATTCCTCATGTGTATATGAAAGCTCATTTGACTCGATTTTACCACATTCATGCATTCACTAACAGAGGCTTATTTAGATTTTAACTTACTGCAGTGTAGTTGTAATTTGCAAATCTATTTGTTTCAAAATTTGATTCATGTTGAATATCTAATGCAAGTCAAAATAATCAACCTTTATATACTCATCTTATGCATGACATAACACTAGAATGAATTTACAAGAATGTGATGAGAATGTGTGTTTTCACAGTCAATATAACAAGTTTATTACATTTGCATAAGAGCTACACTAGATTGTGTCAAAAATTTAACCCTAGAAAGCATCTTGATACTCATGTCATGCATGTCTACGAAATGGTCTAATTTTGCAAAAGCCAATTGAGATTAGACTAATCCTAGAAGCCAATTTCATGAAATTCTTATCAATTTAGACATGCAAAATCAGAAACATAAATCCAAAACCCTAGAATGAAATGGGATGCAATGCATGAATCAGAAGAGAGGAGAAGAAAACTAACCAAAGCAAGGAAGGAGAAGAGGCACATGAGCCCAAATCTGAAGCCGGACGAGAGGGGGTCGGACGGATCCTTGTGTCCGGTGAGGAGGTGAGAAATGGGGTGAGAGAGAGGAATAGGAGAGGAGAGGAATGAGTTTGGAAGATTTGGGGAAGAAAGGATCTCGGGAATTTTTAATAACTGAACAGACGTGCACACGCCGAACAATGTCCAATATGGGCGGACAGAGTCCGAAATGGGCGGACAAAGTCCGATCAGTTCAGAGAAGCTCCTGAATGTTCTGAAATTTTGAGATTTTCGCAATTTTGTTTCAAAAAAGAAGTTTAATTTCAGAATGAGCTTAAATACCATGTTGGGAATAGAGATAGATAGCATTGAGTTGGATATGAGACAAGAAGATCTTGATATGAGCCTCCAAAAGATATTTTTGGGTAAAACGGGTAAAACAAACGGATTTTCACCAAATCTTCAAATCTCAATGAAACTTGGATTTTTTTTGAAAAGTCCGGACAAATGTATATGTCTCTGTTAACACTCATGTTTAACAGCTCATATACAGGCCGGACAAATGTGATTTGTCCGGACAAAACGTCCGGACAAATGTGTATGTCTCTGTTGACACTTGCCTTAACACTTCACAAAGAATATATAGGCCGGACGAATGTGATTTGTTCAGACAAAAAGTCCGGACAAATGCATATGTCTCTGTTAACACTCATGTTTACATCTTCACAGAAATTATATAGGTCGGACATTGTCCGGCCACTTCGGACAATGTCCGGTGCGTCCCGGACAAAAGCCCCCGGATGGATTCATTTGTCTCTGTTGTTTGCAATTTAGCTTCCCACAAGAAATGTATTGGCCGGACATTGTTCGGCCATTTCGGACAATGTCCGGCCTAAATCGGACAGATGCTCCGGACAAGTTTATTTGTCTCTGGTTTTCGTTTTGCAATTTTCAGAAGAAATTTGTATTGGCCGGACATTGTCCGGCCAGTTCAAAATGAAAACATGATTTCAAAATTTTTACCCAATTTCAATTAGGAACTAGATGCATATGCAAATATGTTTCCAAAGACTTCAAGGTTGATCAAATGACTTGTGCTATAACCCCTCTTAATAGTACGACCATCTAAACTAGAAATTTTCAAAAATAAAAACGCTAGGTTTAGATACTTGTACTTTTGTCGAAGGTTTTTTGTCATTCTTGCTTCATGGGGTCTCGATAATCTTGATTTGCACTTTTGTGATGCTTTTACCTCTTTTTAACCTGAGTCTCAAATACATAGGTTAGTCGCATATGTTACGGATGTCATTAATCACCGAAACTCTAATCAGGGCTCAAGATTCAACATCTTCATCAATTATAAAAAGGAGGCCCAAAGATCAAAGGAGAGAAAGGAAGTAATATGAGAAGATTAGATGATATAGAGACTGATCTGAGAAGAGTCTAAGACGAGATTGAAGGATTAGACTTGTTAATAGATATTATGTAATACCATTATACACATAGTGAGAATACAATAGTAGTAGAGCTATTACTTAGACTATGAGGGCCGAATCTGTATAAATACATTGTGTTCACTTGTTCATAGATACAGTGATTTCTCTTTGGTGATTGATTGATGCTACCTCCCTACTAAACAAAAAATTTTTATGTAAGTTCGGCTTGTGATCTTGTCCCAATCGTCGACAACAGTCAAGGTCAAGGAAGGAGTAAACGTACTTGGAGTGGTGACAATCCAGGTAGCCAGTGATCCAGTTGGCAATGCATCAACGAGCGCTGTAAGTTACCAGTGTGGCCACGCTACAAGGGCACTGCTAGGTGCAGCTGTAGGCGATGGGGGAAAGGCGATGACAACGTGGCCCAGATTACGGCCGGCCGTCGACGTGTACATCGTGAAGAAAGATGGTGAGGTTGCATTGGCACTGCTGCCAGAGTGATGATGAGGCTGTGAGCGGTGGTTAGGGTTTATGCTATGAGGCCATTTTAGGTGAACAAGGGTAAGAGGGGTAGATAGAGTAGATCTAGAATGGGATTGGCATTAGTAAGGTTGCGGCGACCGGTGACATAGACGAAGATGGTGACGGAGGCAGTAGATCTAGGGTTTTGAAGATGCATCAGGTGCGTGTGTGTATGTGTGTGATTTCGGGCCAGGATGAGGTATCAGGCGAGAGGGTGAGTTATTAGGGTGTCAAAATAACTTATTAGGGTGTCACGAATCGCTCAAAATAATTCAGATGGGTTTCATGAGTAACCACAAAGTACCCAGGAACTATATGCTCAAATTGGCGGAGTGGAGGTGCTTGGTGGATAGATTTGAGAAAAATTTTATTCTCTTGATCTGGTCACACATTAAGGAATGCGGGGTACTGCTGATGAAAACTGACATGTAAATCTAGAGTTTTTGTGAGTAAATCAGTACACTTCTGTAGAGTAAAACGTAAATATTTACTCATTGTTCTCAGGTCGGGAATTGTGTCGTAGCAGGAAAGGAGGCCTACAGGTGATATCAACCTTGTAGTGTGTAAAGTGTTTAGTAGAACTTTTCAAATAATTTGAGGATCGTTTTACAACAAGAGTTTAATGGAAAAAATATCATACTCTTTAGCTTATCTAATGTTTAAATATCCTTGAATTTAGCTAAACTAGGGCATGTTGCATTATTTCTTGTTACTTTGCTTGTTGAGCACTTTTGTATTCACTCTTACTATTTAAATTCTTGTTTAGACCTAGATCGCTTGACTATCGAGGATTTTGTTGAAGAAGACCTTGGAGATGTAGACATGGTTCAAGAATCAGAGGACCCGGAGGTGGATATTTACAATTTCAACCCTACCTAGTTCGGAATCGGAGACGAGGACTTCTGAGGCTACCGCAAGATGTTATATTTTGCTAATTAACTGTATAGTTTTGTGAAAACTTTGAAATTTTGTAATCTATCAATCTGGGTTGTTTCTCGTGACAAATATTGGTGTTGTAATCCTGTTTAAATTTAGTCCATATTTCTGTTTTACTACTCTGAACTAGATATTGTTCGAGAGAACTCGCTTTTATCGGATAATGTTGACAGGCTAGGAATGTTACCATATGGGTGGAAGCCGGGTTGCACCACTAATCATTCATTTTGTAAGGGTAAATTTGGTATTTTCTTTCAAAAAAAAAATTTGTCTGTCCATTACTGGACCTACATAATCTCAACTCGCCCCATTTAATTAAAAAAACAAACTTCTGATCAATTATAAAAAAGAAAAACAAACTTTGGATCACAAGATCCAAACTCCTACATCCTAGGATCTTCCTAACTCGCCCTTCTGTCTTTGTTTCTTTCTTTTTTTTCTTATCTCTTTTTGTTATTTCTCAATCAATTCTATTAATTTTGTCACTTCCAAGTTTAAACTATTACTATTTAGACGGTCATCATAGAGGAGGAAATGATGAGGAAAAAAAATGGATTTGGAGAGACCTATAAATGAGGAGACAAGGAAGAGAATTTGGACATAAAAACTTTAGTGTACTTATATAATTATTATAATATATATAATTTTTTTGTTTATATAATATAAGTGGAGGAGATTTGAAGTGATAGTTTCAAATCTAAACTGACTACCATATAGAGGCTGAAACACACACATACGGTGATCATGCGAATCATGTGATTTGCATGCATGGATGCAATTAGGAATTAGCAGCACTTGTGGCCAGTAATGTTTGGATCAATGAAGTGTGCGGTTAAGACTGACGCACCACCCTGTTTTTTCTCATGGTACAACGTGAAAACGAAGGTCGGCAACGACAACTGTTTCCCGTGGTGTATATGCCTCCTCTTCTTTGTTCCGGTGTCTATGTATGTTTTTTTTCTCTGTACTTCATTGGAATTGAAGACAGTAAGGTCTATATCCTCGTTAACCTATCTAGTTTTTTAGGATGTCTCAGTTTTAGCTAGAATCTTGACGATACTTGCATACTTTGTGAGGCATTCGAGATATTAAATGATCAAGTTACAAACTTTCAAATTTGCTTGCGTCTTGTCTGAAACCATGAAAATTTTTACATACTTTTTTTTTAATCGTTGATGGACTAATCATATATACATATTTGATTTTTTTTTTATATACTCAATTTTAAATGATAAGGAGTGGACTTTTAAACATACTTAGAAAATTTTTTAGATATAACTTGTTTGGACATAATGAGAACATGAGGTAAACAATTTTCAAACAAGTTTCCGACAGGCATTTTTTTTTTTTGGAAGAGCAAGAGCCAAATGACGCATGAGAGTAAGCAGTAATTGGTAGAAATACTATATCTCCATCTTTCTCCTTCCAGTCTCATCGATACGCCGGTCTTCTCGATGGCTGGTGTACAATGTATTCAGCTCGTTTCAGTCTCATAGAGGGGAAGTATCGTACGTATATAAAACGAGGAAGTGATTCGTCGGTGAGATTTGCTTCGTATTCTGACGAGATTATCTTTATCCATTTTTTTTGAGGTGAAAATGTCACCCGAGAAATGATATTGATAGGGAAATTAGTATTTGGATTTTTGCATGAAGTGCACGTAATTAATTAACCTTCGTAGCCAGAGGGGGGACTGACATCCCTGCACCATATACGCGCTCGTGGAGCACGCGAAGTGCTAATTGACCCCACGAGGTGGCCTAATTACGACACATGTTTTGTAAGTGTACCTTGTGGCCACTATTGATTGGATCTCGACGGACAAATACTGCATAAAATCATATACATATTTATATTTATGACGACGGATTACGCATCGAATGCAGATATAGGTTCCATATATATAGTTGGATATTAAGCACAACCAAGTTCTAGTGATATAAGTTTGTTTGTTTGTTTCTTTTTTTTTTTTTATGTAATTTAGTAACCATCATTTGTGGAAATATATTACTCCTCCCGTCAAAAACAATGTTCTGTTTATATGCCCACTGGTAAACATGTTTTTAACTTTGGCCACAAATATCGTTGTAAATATTTAGATTAGTTATAAGAAAATTATAAGAGTATATTCATCGTAAATAATATCATTTATAATATTATAATATTATATTTGTTATGAATATATTATAGTTAAATTTGTATTTTAAAGATCACGTATAGTAAAAAAAAAAACACTTATTGTGGTATGTGTAGCTCACCTTGAAGGAAATCTGTGGAAAATACCTCTTCATTAAAATGTAAGGAATTGATGAGGGAGATCCTATTATTTTTCAATTATTTTTGCAAGAAAATACTATATTTTAGAAATCTTGAAATTTCCAAAAGTTTTCTCACTTACTTTCTCATTTTTATTGATATTTTTGGAATTATATAAATGCCCCACATTTTGTTAGACTTCTACTATATTCCTGGATTTTTTTATTTTGAATTTGAGTCTCTAACAGTTGCCTCGAATTTGCAATCATGCCACTCTATATATTTCTACAGTAAAATTCGATAAGATTCCCGTTTGATTTTGGGTGTTCCATGCTTGTTATAAATACTTCAAATTCACATTGTCATGCCTACATATTAAGACTCTTACACTCAGAAGGATACGCCTTCTCGCTTGCATATGGAAGTCCTGATTTATGGATTTATCATGCGTACATGATGCATTTTACCGATTTCATTCTCTTGGGGTTCAAATTTTGTGTGGTCATATATCAAAACGAGATTTAGTAGGTCTTTAATCATGAAAATAAGTTTTTAATTTTGTGTCATCGATTCTTTTTGTCCCTACGGTAACAAAGGACTCATTTTGTGTCCACCTTCAAAGTTCAAAGTCTTGTTTTGAGCCTTTATATAATTGGGGTAAAAGTTATAACGAGTGTGGCGTGAAGTTAGGAAGATAAAAATGAATTTTCACCTTTCATAAACCCTAATATTTGCAGTGTTACCAAGTTAAATTATTTTTTTGTTATTTTTATGAAAAAGTTATATTTCAGAAATCATTTTTGGTGAAAATATTATATCACATAATTTGACTTTAACTACAATTTATTTGATGTGACACTAGAGCCCCATGTCATGTGATAAACGTGCCAAATCACTTCCATGTCAACAATAATATTAGGTTATGTGTAATGTGGATGTCCCGCTAGGTGCTTGAAAAAAAATTATTTTTTTTGAAAAGGAGAGCACTTCGGAAGGCAGTGGTCGGATGGTTTTTTGTTTTTTATTTTTTCTCAATTTTGTGTCAACAATGTTATATATAATCTTTGTTTCATAATTTATATATTAATCTAGTTCAAATTAGATCTTAATTATATTTAGAAAGTTGTAACTCTTTAAGTTATTTTTTTATATAGTTCAAAAAATCACCTAAATTCAATTTTAGAATTAAAAATTATTTATGTTTTGCTAAAATCACTTAAATTCTAGAAAATATCTAATTTACTTGTGGGTCCACCCGAAAAGTCTAATGAAAAATCAATACATTAGAATAACTGGTGTATTAGATAATGCTTTATACATGTGGTACAAAATATTTTTTTGAAACATTTTCTCCCTTATGTTTCTATTGAACTTAGTCTTCCAACCAGGGAATTAATTTGCTGACATGGAAAAGAGAAAAAAAAACAAAGCAAAGCTAAATCATCTCGCGATAAGTTACCACCCCGAAACATCCCCGTTTTCTCACCATCTTCTCCTTCCCTTTCTTCTTATTTTAGTTTGACCCACTGCTTAGCGGCGCTGAACAACTCAACTATATCTGGGCCATCTCATCACACATCAATTAATCTATTCTTCAAATAAAAAAATTAGTTATACAGGAGGCAAACAATTGCAACAGATTTGAAGCATCCGACCACATATCAGATAATCCAAATTAATTTATTATCCAAAATGAAAAAAACTACATCCTATTTTTCCATCTTGGTTGATCAAGAGTAACAATTTTTTTTATCATATGGTCTATATGTGTATAATTATACTACAACAGATCTAGATCCTTTGATCACATATCAGATAAGTTATATTAATCTATGATCTAAAATAAAAAAAAAACTACACTCTATTTTTCCTTCTAGGTCAATCTCAAGTTTCAAGTTTCGATCAGGCAACCATGTATACAAGAATTTTTTTAAATAAACCAGAATAAAAAATTAATTTCAAAACTAACCCACAGTTGAGTAAAGTTGTAATTTTGGCCCACCACGTCAGCTTGTTATGTCTTGGAGCCATGCAATTTTTAATTATTTGTATGTATATGTTAATATTGTAAATATTAAAAGTAGTAATGTTGGTTTGTATGTCTATATTAAAATTTTGAAAGACTATCTTGGTTGTCTACATATGTGTATGCTATGGTTGTGGGATTTTATTAGTAATTGTTTGCATATATGTGCTAATTATTTGCATGTTTATATTAGTAATTGTTTGTACACTGGAAGAAGTAATTATAGTATTTATTAGTAATTATGTAGAATGTTAACTATGTTAAATGAGACGATATTAGGTATATGTTAATAAAACAGTATTGATGGCTTTGAAATTTTTTAAAACCATAGAAATAAGTAAATAATGCAAACAATGAACAAAAAAATTGAAATAATAAAAAAATCAAGGAAAAATATTTGTACTAATTAAAACAGTGAATAAAAATTAGAAAAATAATTAAAAATTGCAAATAGTGACTAAAAATTTGGAAAAATAGTTATAAAAATGAAAAATATTTTGTCTAATTAAGAAAATGCGATAACCTAAATTACTTACAATATTTACATACAAAAAGATTTTTTTAGAAAAAGTGCAACAATTTTAAAAAAGCGACAACTGTAAAAACAGAAAAAATATGTGACAACCTAAAAAAATGACAGTTTAATTTTCTAATTACTATTGCAAGAAAAATAACTTGGTTGAAAATGTATTTGCAAATAACCAAGATGAAAAAGAAAAAAGAAGTTGCAACATGACTAGTGCTCGAGATTGGCCAAAGCAGAAAAAGAAAAAAAAGATGAAAGGAATGTGGATCTAAATTTGCTACAGGAAATCTAAATTTCTAACAATTATTATTTATAGATTATTTAATTTTTCTACAGTTATAATTTAAATATTACTCATATTAGTTAGTTATGCTTATTATGACAAATAAATTTTGTAGATATGACTGAGAAGGATATATAGTTTCCAAAGCTGCTAACTGGCTGGTATGATGCTGTCTATGGTGAACGTTTGTTGTCATGAGGATGAGATCTTGAGCCACATGTACTGAGGGCTCCTATAGAGTTTTGACCTCTTCATGCGGGATACATCCTTGTTCTTGCAGCTACGGGTCGACTATCTTTTTCCCGTATGTTGCAAATTGCTCATAGTCTCACACTGGATAGGTCATTAATCACCGCTTTGGTAGATCGATAGCGTCCTGAGACACACACATTTTATTTATGATGGGGAAATGACGATCACGTTGGAGGATGTGAGCATATTTCTAGGCCTACCTGCCACTGGGGCTCTTATCATTCCACCACCGGCATCTGCAGACTGGTGCACACAGATGCACATCAAGTTTGACATCGTCGATCAAACATATTGTATTCCAACATCCGGGCCTGGCGTGCCTCATAGATTTTTAGTGCGGTATCATGAGTGCTTGCTTGATGCATCGGATTATGTTGTGCAACAACATTGGTTTGCATACCTAATGATTATATTCTAATACATCTTGTTCCCATCTACACATGGTGATACAGTATACACATGGTTCATTCCATTGGTGGAGAGCATAGTCGATGTCCTGCTTGGGCAGGTTCCATAGTATAGTTGGGCTATGTATGTGCTATGTGCCACATATCGAGGGATATGCGATGCGTGTGTCAGAGTCTTTATTGTCTGCATGTTACATTTTGTTCTAGTTGTGGTCTTGGGAGTGCTTTTCAATTGGGCGACCATGCTTAGACTGGTCGATCCATCCGTATTCTATACTTGACGATGTACATGATTGGGTGGACCGACCTACCATGGGTGCAAGATGGCTATGAGGTCAACCGAGATGATCTGCGTCTCAGGTTCGCTGGTGCTATGTCTCGTATTGAAGGTTGTTTGATCTCCTTCTCGAGACATGAGTCATATGGAGACTGTGGACGCTGGAATTCATAGAAGAGGTTACACCGCATGGTATATCAATGTTGTGCCGAGTGGGCCATGATTGTTGGATGATATGATATTATCTTGTTTTCTCTCACATGGTGGAGCCATACTACCCGGAGAGGGTGAGGCGTTAGTTCGAACTGTATTAGTAGATCCCACCTCCGAGCATAAGATGGGATGGGTATCTTCTGAGAGAGGTCCACAGATATGTACATCCATGCATAATCTTTCAATTCAATTCTATTTTGCATTTTTTGTATCTAACATTACCATCATCTTATATTGTAGACAGACAAGGAAAGGAATGCATTCGGATAATTGGCATGTCAGGAATGCTAGATGGATGCAGGAGTGAAATAATCTTGCATAGACAGATGTTATTGTTGAACGTCAATCATACAATCCCACCATGTACCAGACATACCTTGACTGGTATGTGCCACATATGCGCACATAATTACTAATTAGATTAATAAAATATTAGCAACAACATTATCGGATTTGAACAAAACTTACGTAATTTGGAAAATTATTGCTCGAGCTTGAATGTTTGCAACTACACTAACTTGAGATTAGGGTTAATTTTTGAGATAATTGGAATAAGAGAAAAAAAGAAGCAAGTGAAGAAAGTAGAAGAAGAGTGCGATTATAAGTATGAGTGTCATTGTGAATCAAATAACGATGTTATATGATTTTGGGCTGAAATATGCTCCTATCTCCTAAGTTGCTTTTATAGTCATTATTTCAGTTGTACTATTAATCACTTGACAAAAATAACACATTCTACATTCCTCTCTCGTTTATTAATTTAATAAATTTAATGGACAATAGAGAAAGTTCACATAGATTTAACAGTAATCTTATATTATTTCTTAATAGATGTGTGCAAAGTTGAAATATTGTTAGAATACTCTCTTAGGCCTTGTTGGTACTACAATGATTCATGAAATTTCTATTTGACACCTTTTTTTGGATATGGTCATATAACAACAACAACAATAATAATATCTTAATTAATATATATAACATGTTTTTTCATAACTACTACATCTCACAACACTGTATGTTTATACAACACCGCAATAGCAAATACTACTTTAAGTCTTAAAAACCCACAATAAACCTATGATTGCGAACAAATTCTTGGGTGCTTAGCACTGGCAAATTAGGCAAGAGATTTTATTTGTTGGTAGTGTAAATTATATTGACCATGCATCATTGTTGTCATTGGTGCTGTATTTACACACTTCACTGTCTAAATCTAATCACGTAATATTTATACTGGTCTTGAGAAGGTGGAGTATTAATTAGGTTAGATTTTATTAATTTAAGACCGCCTCTCACGTCTCATCTTTTGTTATTTTTACAAGAGACCCGACAAACAAATTAATGTGTTTTGGGCACGGGTTGAAGTGTGGGTTGTTTAATTTGATTGAGATAAATCACTTCAATTAATTGTTAGAGCACTTATCTGACAAGCGAAGATATCTAGGATATTATGGAATTAAATCATAAAAATATATAATATCTCTATTTATAACATAAGATTTAAAATCATAATATATACAAATAAGGATTTGAATTCCAATGTCTAACCAAAATCATGAAATAATTGACAAGACATAACATGGAAAAAAAAAAGCCATGGGTAAAAAGTAGGTAAGTCTGTCGCGGCTTGGAGCCACGATAAGACTCTAAGTCGAGCTAATTGTGATTAGCTGTTGAGACTTATCATGGTTTAAGCCACGACAGGCTAACGTGTATTGAAGAGGTTTGATGAGTGGTTGGGATTATTGTCGCGGCTTCAAACTGTGACAAGCTGATATGGTGGGTCAAAATTACAATTTTGCTACACTGTGGGTTAGTTTTGAAATTAATTTTTTATTCTGACTTATTTAAAAAAAATTCTGTATAGCAGGCTATAGTGGGTCCCACTCATGTGACATGTCTCCTCGCTCCCTTCTTCCTCCCGCCTATATATACACCTCTGCGCTCCCCACTTCATTTCCAAATCTTCTTAGCACTAGTGTTCCATTAATCGTACGGTACACTGCTCACACTACTATCTCTGCATCCATCGATCTCTCTCTGTCTCTAATGGCGCTCCACGCATCGCCCTCGGCTTTCCTCGCCGCGACGGCGACCCACGGCTCTTGCCGGCGACAGGTAGAACGGCCGTTCGACAAGAAACTACCGCTCTTGGATGTTTCTTGCATCGCATGCCATGGATTTCATGGTTGAAATGTTTGTTTTTGATGTAGTTTCAAGTGCGAGCGAGCACCGGCGGCGGCGGCGGCGGCGGCGAGGGGAAGGTGGTGGTGAGGAGGGAGGCGGCCAGCGGGTGGCAGGTGGACTATTCCGGCGAGAAGCCGCAGACGCCGCTGCTGGACACGATCAACTACCCGGCTCACATGAAGAACCTTTCCACGCCAGACTTGCAGAAGCTGGCCGCCGAGCTCCGGGCGGAGATAGTGTACACGGTATCCAAGATCGGTGGCCACCTCAGCTCGAGCCTCGGCGTCGTCGAGCTCTCCATCGCGCTGCACCACGTCTTCGACGCCCCCGACGACAAGATCATCTGGGACGTCGGCCATCAGGTGATTGATTGATAGGTTCACCATTGCATCCAACACGACAAACGCATGCTTTGCTTGCTGCTTGCTCCCCTGTTTCAGAATTTGACAAGTTCTTGTGTGTGTATGTGTTTGTAGTCATACCCGCATAAGATACTGACGGGGCGGCGGTCGAGGATGAACACGATCCGGCAGACGTCGGGGCTGGCTGGGTTCCCGAAGCGGGACGAGAGCGAGTACGATGCGTTCGGGGCGGGGCACAGCTCGACGAGCATCTCGGCGGCGCTGGGGATGGCGGTGGCGAGGGACCTGCTGGGGAAGAAGAACCACGTCGTCTCGGTGATCGGCGACGGTGCCATGACTGCCGGGCAGGCCTACGAAGCCATGAATAACTCTGGCTACCTCGACGCCAACATGATTGTCGTGCTCAACGACAACAAGCAGGTGTCGCTGCCGACTGCCACCCTCGACGGCCCGGCCGTGCCCGTTGGAGCGCTCAGCAAGGCCCTCACCAAGCTCCAGTCCAGCACCAAGTTCCGCATGCTCCGGGAAGCCGCCAAGGTATTCCATAATTCAATCTTTTTAAATTCCATCTGAAATCTTTAACACCGGGCTGATCCGTGGTGGTGCTCTGTGCACGCACAGACGATCACGAAGCAGATTGGCGGGCAGACACACGAGGTGGCGGCGAAGGTCGACGAGTATGCGAGAGGCATGATCAGCGCGTCAGGCTCGTCGCTGTTCGAGGAGCTCGGGATGTATTACATTGGCCCCGTCGACGGCCACAGCGTCGACGACCTCGTCACAATCTTCGAGAAGGTGAAGTCGATGCCGGCGCCAGGGCCGGTGCTCATCCACATCGTCACTGAGAAGGGCAAGGGCTACCCGCCCGCCGAGGCCGCCGCTGACAAGATGCACGGTGAGCCAATAGCTACAAGTCAGCAACACATGGTGTCATGTTATGGCATATCTAATAGTCTTATGAAATGGTGCGTCTTCTTGACCGTCTCAGGCGTGGTCAAGTTCGACCCAATGACGGGGAAGCAGTTCAAGTCGAAGGGTCCGAGGCTGTCGTACACGCAGTACTTCGCCGAGGCGCTGATCAGCGAGGCGGAGGCCGACGACAAGATCGTCGGCATCCACGCGGCGATGGGCGGTGGCACGGGGATGAACTACTTCCAGAAGCGCTTCCCGGACCGGTGCTTCGACGTCGGCATTGCTGAGCAGCATGCGGTGACGTTCGCCGCCGGGCTCGCCGCCGAGGGCCTCAAGCCGTTCTGCGCCATCTACTCCTCCTTCCTGCAGCGCGGCTACGACCAGGTGGTGCACGACGTGGACCTCCAGAAGCTGCCGGTCAGGTTCGCCCTCGACCGGGCCGGCCTCGTCGGCGCCGACGGGCCGACGCACTGCGGCGCGTTCGACGTCACGTACCTGGCATGCCTGCCCAACATGGTCGTCATGGCGCCGTCTGACGAGGCCGAGCTCATGAACATGGTGGCCACCGCCGCGGCCATCGACGACCGGCCGAGCTGCTTCCGGTTCCCCCGCGGCAACGGCATTGGAGCCACCCTTCCTCCACACAACAAAGGCACCCCTCTTGAGGTATCAAAAACTGCCAAAGATTCACAACCTCTCTAATGGAAGCCATGTCTGAAACTTTGCAACATTCCACAGATCGGCAAGGGGAGAGTACTAGTCGGGGGCAACCGGGTGGCGCTCCTCGGGTACGGCACAATGGTCCAGGCCTGCCTGAAGGCGGCAGAGGCACTGAAAGAACACGACATCTTCGTCACCGTCGCCGACGCCCGCTTCTGCAAGCCGCTCGACACCGCGCTCATCAGGGAGCTCGCAAGCGAGCACGAGATCCTCATCACCGCCGAGGAAGGCGCCATCGGAGGGTTCGGGTCGCACGTCGCGCAGTACCTCAGCCTCAGCGGTCTCCTCGACGGCCCCCTCAAAGTAAGACTTCGAAATCACCGGAAATTGTAAACTGACACTCTTCGCGGAACATTCAGTACTGATCTTGCCTTAATTTGATCGAACCATGTTCATCCAATTCTTGCAGCTGAGGTCCATGTTTCTCCCAGATAGATACATTGACCATGGTGCACAACAAGATCAGATGGAGGAGGCAGGATTGACTCCAAGACATATTGCAGCCACAGTGCTGTCTCTGCTGGGGAGGCCATTGGAGGCAATGCAGCTCAAGTGAAACAACAAACACATCATCAGAGGATTAAATAAAAAACAAATGTAGAGGTGTCATCAATTGTTAATCCTTCTCTTTGCCTAACCACAGGCAAGGGTTAGAAAAGGGGGGCTTTGGTTACTAGGTCGGTAGGGAGCCATGGTCATGAATGTGTTTGTATTCTTGGCATGTTCCATGCTTCCAAATGCAAGCAGATAAGAGGGGATGGATGGATGCAAGAGGATGGAAATAGTTGCAGGGCATTGTTGAGCAGGAGTATATTCTCTCAGCAGCTGTTGCCAGTGGCATGTATGACTCCATATATTTCCTGTTTTTTTTTTGTCACTTTTGTATAGTTGACAATACGAGATTATGTACTCAGTAGTTACTTTAATACATAAAGAAGAATAAGATGTTCTCATTTCTGGTGTCTTCTTGGCTTGTTCTAGGGTTATCTTCGTGTTCATAGAAGAGAGAGAGAGAGAGAATCTGTTTGAGAGATCTTAGTTTATTCAAAAAATCCGCTTCTCAATACAAAAAGAATTTGAAGTTATCTAATGTTTGACTAAATTTATTTAGGGTTTCAGTTTCTTTAAAAAATTTAAATCTGGTCTAACACTCGATTTATTTTGAGGTTTTTAAGCTAACTTTAAGTTATTTTGGTGGATAAATTGAAATTAATGGAGATTGATTTTTCTGATTTTTTTTTGAGAGTTTATGGCCATTCTCCTCACTGTTTTAAACTACTCGCACACCCTCAGAATATTCCCAGCTACCTAGTGTTAAGTAAACCCTTGTTTTGTAATAACGACATGATCTCAATCTAGACAAACTTAAGATCATATGTTTGATTAGAAAATGACAGCAAGAGCTCAAATCTATAAAAAAAAAAAAAAAAAAAAGAAAGGCAGATCACAGCAGATACCGGCAAGATAATACAAATCAATACCTGCAAGGTATCTTTTATTCCTCTGGCCTACGAATGCCATCACAGTACTGCATAATCATTGGATTCCCCCTCGTTCTATGTTGCAATTGTAGCGCTTGTTGTTGGAGTTTTTTTTACTAATAATCCACATTTAAAAAAGAATTACGAAACTAACCAACAGTTGCGATAATTTGCAGAAATGACCTGCCACGTCAGCTTGTCGAGCTCCCAGAACTCAACAAGCTACAAGTCGCACGGGCACCTCCTTGTCGTGGTCGGAAGGCACGACAAGGGGCTTGTCGTGTCCTTCGACCACGACAAGGCCTAGTCGAGTGCCTCGACCACGACAAGCCCTGGTCGAATGCCTCGACCACGACTAGCTGAGAAAACTTGTCGCATGTCGAAAACACGACAAGGGTGGTCGAGCCAGGGACTTGATTGCAAGAATTTATGAATGAATTCTGGACTGATTTGTAATCTGATTTCACAAATGAGTATAAACTTATACGTTATACTCATCTAACAAGAGATTTGATAAAATATAACTTGATTTGATGATTTTCGATATAAACTGAAAACATGGTACTTTAGGGTAAAATAAGATGTGAGTTTTGTCGATTTTGAATTATGACCTTTAAGATGTGATTTTGTAATCTGGACAGAAGAGAAAATTGTATCAAATAGCATTTGAAAAAGATTTGCTGAAGAAATTCTGAATTTGGAGTTAATCTGAAGATTTTAGCCTTTTTGGGTTTCTAGATATCAGATAAAGGACTAAATTACGATATAATTTGGACTGATATGTGAAAAAGGCTTAGATGATATGATTTGGCTGCCAACTTTCTGGATTAAGGTATTGACATACCCATGATCATAATCCAAGAATAATCTGATCTGGATTAGGTCAAGATTTAGCTAAATCTGAGTTATGAGTATTTAGGGTAATTAGAATAGTAATTAGAATCTTGTTTTCGAAAATAGAATAGGATTGATAGATATGAGAGTTAGAGATGGAATTGAATCTGGCTTCTAAAGACTTTTATGTTGGCAGTAACAAGATCAGTTCAACCCTAATCTATCTCAAACCCTAAAATATCAAAATCTATCCTGTGAACCCAAATCAAGATCAGTGGGGATTCGAACCCAGGTGGACAACGAGGTAGAAGAAAGTTCCCACCAGCTGGGCTAGGAGTTTTTCCCATCATACTGTACATACATAAATACATACATACTGTATATACGCACATATATATATATATATATGTATATATATATATGTATATATATATATATGTATATGTATATATATCTATGTATGCATATACATATAATAAAAATATATAAGAAATCTAGTGAACTGCATGATTCATTTTGAATGTAACACACTGGAAAATAAAAGTGTTAGTACATGTTCGCTATGGGTTCGGACGACCCCTCTTATGCCCATGCCCATGTCTATCTCTCTGAAAAGGCGATGGTGAGTACGGGTCAGGTGGCATATGTGATCGCCGCCCAGCCGCGGTAGAAGGACCATGCCACTCAGTACTTGCTTGACCCTGAGATGGCTGTGTCGGTGGAGGGTGATCTTCGAGCTCGCTAGGCGCCAACAGATCCAGTTGGTAGTACTGATGTGCATGAGGGTCGTGCAACCCTAACATGCTCGAGACCCAGTCCTCCTTGTCCGGCTGTTGTGCCACCCAACTGGGCTCGGCCCCCTGCGGAGCGTAGTAGTCACGATTGTCATCCACATCCATGTGGTCGTGGGCGGGGTCCCCCCCAACTCTCCCAAGTAGACCCCCCAGGGACCGAGTGTCTCTGTCCTTGGACAGCCTGCTTAATATGAGCCTGGCCCCAATCTTCGTCAGCCGCAAGCCGCTCTGCCAACGCCCTACTCGCATCGTCCCTGTCTTGACGACGGATGTCGTCCTCATCATCAGAGTCATCTGAACCGGGAGTGCGATGTCTCGACGGGCCCCCAATATGCAGATCTCTGCGTTGAGCACTGTGTATTGATGAGGAACGATGAAGCCGAGACGGGCCGGCGGACGTCCCTGGTATGTCACCTCCCCAGGTCGACGATGTGTCATGATGACTGCGCCGTGCTGACGAAGTGCTCTGTCGAGCACCACCCAGGCTAGGCCGGGCTGACATCGGGCTAGGCGGCCGGGCTCCTCTTCGGTGCGGAACCGATGCATCTGTCTTTCGGCCACAAGTAACGTCGAAGAAGATTCGTTGTGCTGCTACACGGATGGAATGTAGGGCAGCACGTGCCATCGTCTTGAAGCGTGGTCCTCCTTCCAAGCCAGACGACAGGTTTGCCGCCTGCCTGTCGATGGCTAACGCTAAGTCACCCTGCACATGCGAAACTCATATGGGAACTATGGAAAAATAGATAAGATAAGAGACCAACATAAGTATCCAGCGAAGACGAACGTACCGAGCGATGTATCCGGCCTGGGAAATGAACATCAAGGCCGAGTCGAAGACTGTCTTGATGTGATAATTCTGTCGGCGAGGGGGGGCCGCACGAGCGAGTTGCGTGCGGGTGCGCGGCACGTACCACTGAAGATAGGCCTGGGACGTTCCAGGGTCATATGGCCGTTCCTCCACAACAACATCCGTCGCTGAGTGGTCCTCCCACTCGTCGACCCATTTGGAATTCTTGATCTGCCAGTTGTCGAAGTGTTTTCCTCTACGTGTTTGTCTGCAAAAGGTGACGTGATGCACATAAAGCAAAGAAATAAACGAATATGAGTGCGTACATGAGATATAGAAAATGTTCGAGGCATACACGTGAATCTCCCGCGGGAGATGGCGTTGTTGATTTCTTTCCGGGGGCGGTATTTGCTGATGTAGCCTGAATTGGCGCATCACCCTCTCCGGAAAATACGGCTCCACCACATGTGAGAACACCATGTGCCGGCGTATAAGCCAGCAATCCTGGCCAGCGGTGCAATGCGAGGAAATGCCATGCGGTGCAACCTGGGAGATGTGCTCCGGTGTCCATGGTCGCCATATGACGCGCGCGTCCGATAGGACATCAAACTCTCCCAGGTACGCCAAGTAACAGCGGTGAATCTGTGACGATGACCACCTCGGCCGACCTCCCAGCCAATGGGCTCCCATGGTCGGCCGATCAACCCAATCCTCATAGTCCGCTGGCGCACCGTACGGATGGATGGGCCGCTGTAAACGCGGCCGACCAACGGGGAAGTGCTCCCATGACCACAACTGCAGCAGTACAGGGCATGCGGAAAGCAATGATCCAGCTGCGGTCCTGCAACATGCCTCGCAAAGCCCCATGTACGTCGCGCACAACACTGCCATCGCCCAGTTGTAACGCGGCATGGCTCCTGCGTCGACATCGATGATACTCTCGACCAGAGGAATGAACCACGTGTACACAGTGTCACCGTGCGTGGAAGGTAACAAAATATACTGCAGCGTCACCAGCAAGTAGGCGAAGAGATGTTGCCGAACTACATCGGCGGGGGCATCATCGGGGCACTCACGGTAGCGCGCCAGAAATCGGTGGGGGACACCACGCCTGGATGCCGGGATCTTGTCAGCGTGGTTAGCGATGTTGAATCGGAGGTGCATCCGTGCGCGCCAATCTAGGCGTGCTGGCCGGGGGACGATGGGATGTCCACTGCCAGGTAAACCAAGCAGCATGCTCACATCCTCCAGCGTGACTGTCATCTCCCCCCAGCGGAAGTGGAAAGTGTGGGTCTCCGGACGCCATCGATCTACCAATGCGGTGATCAACGACCTGTCCAGTGTGAGATGCTGACCTATCTGTAGCATACGGGCGAACGGCAATAAACCTGCATCCCGCTGGATGGGGATATAGCCCTCATGTAGAGGCCAGTACTCCAAGGGAGCACGGACTACCAGCGGCTCCAAGTCCCCGCCCTCGGACAAGATGCGGCCGCGATGTCCACGATCACATGTACTGCTCAGTAGCTCTGGAAGATCTCTATCCCCGCTAGCCATGCCTGTCAAAACATAAAACATGAACCATTATTGAAAGTAACATAACATACAACGGGAACCGTTATTGAAAGTATCATACCCATGGATAACACACGACATGAAAGTAACATAACATGAATCATATTACAAGGTTTCATACAGATTACAACAAACCAATGCAAATGATAAGCGTATTACAAAGTTTATTACAAAGTTTATTACAAGGCTAGGTCGATGGTCCAGGTGCATTCAAACAATCCTTCCTGCTATGTCCGGGCTGCCTACAGATCGAGCATTTCCTAGCTCGTGAGCTACCCCCCTGTGACTCATCCATGTCGTTGTGTATTCGGCGTGTCTTCCGTCGCCCTGGACCCGTTCGCTTTAGATTTACATCTGGGATCCAGGTAGTCTCGCCAGCAGGGATAACTCTGTAGTCACCGATCGTCACAAAAACTCTCCACACGCCACTCCACGTGTTTGAAAGGTTGTCAAAGCTGAAGTACTCCGAAAGGTAAGGCGCATGGCTCACACGGAGCGCCGCACATGAAGCAAGGACATGAGAGCAGGGCTTGTGCAGTAGCTTCGGTTTGTTACATGAGCACTCATCGACATCCCCAGGAATGACCTCGTGCACCCGTCCAGGCCTCAGTTGGCCGCTCACGTTCTTCTGCCGAAGGCGGACTTGAATGATTCGGTGCAGTCTGTTTATAACTGTCACCTCGTGCCGCTGCGCCTTGTCTACGCGAGCAGCCAAGTAGGACTGCACAGCATCTGGCAAGGTTCTCATGGGATCGTCGACTAGCGTTTTGGCGGCTACACTTCTGTTGTTGAAGTACTCGGCTGTGCGGTACCATGTCATCTCCACTACAGCAGTCACCGGCAAACACCGGATTCCCTTCAACACATAATTGCACACCTCTGAAAGGTTCATCGTCATTATTCCAAACCTTGCGCCGTCTTCGTCGTGCAGCAAGGACCATTTCTCGATGTCCTTGTCCTGAATCCATTGGGAGAATTTGCTCACGTTCGCATCATCGGTAGCATTGCTGGCTCTCCTCGTGAAGTACTTCACTGTCAGCGCCTCCAATTTGTCGAACACAGCCTGGAACTTCCTCGGTTGATTTTGCATGCACAGCCGCTTGAACAGATCCATGATCTGTTTACTGCGGAAGAGTGTGAAAAGGTTTGTTGCAATGTGCCGCGTTCACCAACGGCTGCGCACATCCTCCCATTGTACGGAGCATCTGGGGCCCCGCGCATTACCTCAATGGCATGGAGCAGCCCTCGGTGGCGGTCCGATATGATGCACACCTTCTCTCGATCACCAACAACCGCCCGCTTCACGTTGACCAGAAACCACAACCAACTTTCTGAGTTTTTAGACTCGACGATCGCGTACGCCAATGGAAGCAGTTGGTCGTTAGCATCTGCAGCAACAGCAATAAGAAGACAGCCCTTGTACTTTCCAGTTAGGAACGTACCATCCACGCATATGACCGGACGACAATAAGCAAATGCCTCGATGCACTGGCAGTATGACCAGAATAATCGACGGAGTACCCGAGTGTTCTGTATGAGGCTACCATCTCGACGTGTAGCTGGCTGATCGAAGAAATCTAAAAATGTGCCTGGGTTGGTCTGAGCGATGTTGCGCAGCAACCGCATCACATTGTTGTAGGCGTGGTTGAATGTGCCGAACATGCCCTCAATTGCCTTCTGTTTTGCTCTCCAGGCCTTTGCATACCTTATAGTGTACCCACACCTATCGGTAACTTGCTTCATTATTTCTCTCGGCATTATCGAAATGTTCTCTCGCACAGCCAGCTGGATGATATTACCGACGTACGCCGACGTTAGGTTCTTGTGTCTGTCCAGCGCCTCCGTGAGCAGGCATGTGTGTGCGGTAACCCTTGTCACCACAAAACCGATGTCGTCCTTCGGCCGCATCGCACGAATCTTCCATGGGCAGCCTGCTGTTACACAGGCTGCGACAAAAAAGTTGGGGTTTGACTTGACGACCTTATATTGCCGGTTAATTGCGAGGGACCAGCTCGCCACGGCATTCTTCAGATCTTCCTTGCTTTGAAACTCCTGCTCTACTTGTAAGCCACCGTGCTCGAAAGACCACCTCGAGCCCTGATCCGTTGGCAACACAGCTTGACTGTATGCTGAGTGATCTAGCCACTCCTGCGGGGGACCAGGAGTATCGTCATCAGAGCCATCGGATGCCTCCTAGTCCGTCGAATCATCTTCGTCGGACACTGATGGAAGGCAATCCAGTACCTCGCACACATCTACGCGAGTATGGCAGAATACATCTGACCACTCGCTAGCCCTGTATCTCGCAGGACCGGGCATGACGCTTGGCTCATCCTCCACCGCACACTCGGCTGCTCGTACGTTGCAGAACTGCACATACATCGCGAACTGACCGAGCAGTCCGCCATGGGGGTCTTCCACTCTTCGAATATAAGAACTCCAATATTTGTCCCCTTTAATTTCGCGCAGCATCCAGTATGGCTCATTATCTACCTCACGAACGATGAGCCCTTCGATTAGAGTCATTTCATCACGAGGCCGCTTCTCGAACATATTCAGGATCCACAAATTCAGGTCTAGAAATGAGGTGTTATGTACACTCAGCTCGCCCGTCACATACTAGCAACCGCTCATATCAACCCCGCTTTGCCCCTCGCGAATTATGCCGTCACCATAAAATATGGAAATTTTTTTCGGACTCTCCATTCCCTACACACATTCATCTCACGCGTAAGTAACATGACACCATTACACACATGCATATAGTTCCTAAAATCATACATACACATATACATTTGAAAAACATAATTTATAAACATAGAGCATGCATGTAATTGAAAATAATCTAGTTTCATAATTTCTAAATACATACGCATATATATTTTACAAAACCTAATTCTTAAACATAGAGTATGCATGTGCACAATTAAAAAAACCTAATTTTATATTTTCTACAAACATACACACATGCACATAGTTTCTAAAACCATACAAATATACATTTAAAAAACATAATTTCTAAATATAAAGCATGCATGTATGTAATTGAAAATAGCCTAGTTTCATAATTTCTAAATACATACACATATATGTCGAAAACCTAATTTTTAGACATACAGTATGCATGTGCACAATTAAAAATAACCTAATTTTATATTTTCTATTGTGTGCACATAGTTTCTAAAACAAAATACACATATATTTAAAAACCCTATTTTCCAAACATACACACATACATTTATAAAACCCTATTTTCCAAACATATACACATATATTTCAAATATACACACATACATTTAAAAACCCTATTTTCCAAACATACACACATACATTTCAAAAACATATTTTTCAAACATACACACATACATTTATAAAACCCTATTTTCCAAAAATACACACATATATTTCTAAACATACACACATACATTTCAAAAACATATTTTCCAAACATACACACATATATTTCTAAACATACACACATACATTTCAAAAACATATTTTCCAAACATACACACATATATTTCTAAACATACACACATACATTTCAAAAACATATTTTCCAAACATACACACATATATTTCTAAACATACACACATACATTTCAAAAACATATTTTTCAAACATACACACATACATTTCAAAAACCTATTTTCCAAACATACAAACATATATTTAAAAACCCTATTTTTCCAAACATACACACATATATTTCTAAACATACACACATACATTTCAAAAACCTATTTTCCAAACATACAAACATATATTTAAAAACCCTATTTTTCCAAACATACACACATATATTTCTAAACATACACACATACATTTCAAAAACCTATTTTCCAAACATACACACACATATATTTCAAAACATATACACATACATTTCAAAAACCTATTTTCCAAACATACAAACATATATTTAAAAACCCTATTTTTCCAAACATACACACATATATTTCTAAACATACACACATACATTTCAAAAACCTATTTTCCAAACATATAAACATATATTTAAAAACCCTATTTTTCCAAACATACACACATATATTTCTAAATATACACACATACATTTCAAAAACCTATTTTCCAAACATACAAACATACATTTAACAACCCTATTTTTCCAAACATACACACATATATTTCAAAAATCTATTTTTCAAACACACACACATACATTTATAAACCCCTATTTTCAAACATATACACATACATTTCCAAACATACACACATACATTTAAAAAAATCTATTTTACAAACATACATACAGATGCACATATTTCCTAAACATATTCCTAAAAACATAATACCTACTCTTGTATACACATAAACATAAATATAAACCCTAATCACGTCATTAGCAACATAATTAACAGAATCTTAAATGCATTTCGAAAAAATTACCTCTTTTCAAAGAACTCGCAATTCTCTACAACTTTCTCTTCTACACCAAATAAATTTATCGGACGGATTTTGCTAGATCTAGAGTGGAAAGATGAAATGAAGTGTGTGTATGTGTGTGCTGTGTGTTGCTGCTGCTGCTTGAAAGGAATAAGTGAGTGAGTTCAGCAGGGGACCAGCAGCAGCTTGTCGAGTTCTGGAAACTCGACAAGCTGTACAATATTAAAATGTATACTGCTCTTATAGCAAATAAGTTTCTTAGCCCAACTGGTGGGAGTTTTCGCTTGCAAAGCACATGGCTCGGGTTCGAATCCCCGCTCCCGCATTAATCTTTTTTCAGTTGTCGCGTCTTCACAGCACGACAAGAAACAGCACCTGGTTGTGGTCGAGGAGCTCGACAAGGTCCAGAGCCTTGACAAGAACACAGTGAAGGCCTTGTCGTGGTCGAGGGACACGACAAGCCCTAGTCGTGCCTTCCGACCACGACAAGGAGGTGCCCGTGCGACTAGTAGCTTGCCGAGTTCTGGGAGCTCGACAAGCTGACGTGGCAGGTCATTTTTGCAAATTATCGCAACTGTGGGTTAGTTTCGTAATTATTTTTTAAATGTGGGTTATTAATAAAAAAAACTCCTTATTGTTGACATGTCTTGAATAATTTAGACAGAGTTTATTGTTTGCTCTCATGTGGAGAACTGCCTTTAACCGTATCTAACAACACAAGTATGTAATATATAATGGGAATATATCTGGTGTAAACTATTATTTGAGTGTTAACATATTAACTAAACTGATCAGATCACTTAATCTAAAAAAAGCTCAAAAAAATTGTGTATACTACTAATAGTAATGTAGAATCCTATTTTTCAATTCCAAATTCGATTAAAGTTGAGAGAAAAAAAAAAGAAATTTGTTGCGAATAGTGATCTTTTTTCTGTTTTATTTCTTATTTGTCAGAATTTTTTCTTTTTTTGTTTTGTTTGTCACAACATCAATCAAAAATTCAACATGAAATTTTTACGATGATAGATGAATTATACAGCTATTTACTCAGATTTTTTGAAAATTTCATGATAAATTAGTGATCTAATTGCTGTGGTTAATATGTTAGCACCAAATTAAGAGTTTGCACTATATATTTTCTCATACATTAACTAAATTTTTTTTAAAAAAAGAAAGATCTGACCACTCATTAGTTAATGGATTTAAATTATAATGGTATAGATTAATCTTACACATTTTAGAAATTCATATAAAAAAAACTCCAAATCTATTTTGAATTATTTATAATTACACATAATCGTTTTAGAAAGCCAATTGCGTAATGAACACAATATGACTCTATATATATGAAGATTAGTTTGAAAAGATTGCAATATTAATATTATTATATATTTATAATTTTTTTTATAAAATTACCGTGCAATTATGTGGTTTTATCGGTAATTTGATTATAAGTAGAAATATAATTAGTTTATAAGTTTTGGGAGATGTTGATTAGTGCGTAAAACAATAATGTGAGTCGTTAGTGCATAAAAATTGCTGCTGATTTTTCCCATCCCTTTAATGTGGTATCCATTTGCGTGTGTTCAAATATCTTTCTTTAAAATTCTATGTAAATAATCATAAAAAATTTCAAAAAAATTTGAGATTGTAGATATAAAATAAATCTACCATCTCAAAAAATTTCAAATTCAAATTCAATCTACACAAGGAGAAACAAAAAAGACAATTTCAGCTAGAAATTAAATCTGAAATAAAAAGATAAAAATTATTATTCACTAAAATTTGTTATTTTTATTTATCTTAATATACATCAAATTTAGAATTAAAATTTTGTAAGGTACTTGGACAACTCAATATACACCTTATCTAATTTATATGGATAAATATCCAATGCATCTCTCTCATATATATATATAAAAGTATAAATTAATTAGTTTGCATCGACCTCATCTATCATTAGTCATTGGACGAGTCTATCTCCCAACTTAATTCAATAGCAACTACCTAATAACCAACTCCTACTAAAACAGTGTTAAAAAACTTTGTTAAACTTAATCTATTGATGTCATCCCACTATTGTCAACCTTCTCCAATTTAGTATTGGCCTACTTCCTCCTTTGTGCCTGTCTCTAAAAAAATTTACTATATTTTGTATTTCTAATTGTTACATTTTGAACATATAGTTGACAAATATGAACACAATTATAAACCAATATAACGTTTTAGATATTTCATTGGTATTTTTTTCTCCTTAATTATGTGTATTTTGTATATAAAGTTATCATTTTTTTCATGAAGTTGTTATACCTTATTTTTGGTGTTGCTAAAACTCATTAATGGAATATATCAATATTTGTTGTTCTTTTTCTATAAAGTTACAATAATTTCTCATACAATTGCTACATGTCATTTGTGTAGTACATTAGATACTTCTGTTTGTAGAAAAATTACTACAAAAATTTTACCACAACTAAACATCCGGTTGCTATTTGCTATATATTGAAAACAAAGTTATTGTAGAATTCTTCTGATATTTTTAAAAGAGATTATCCGACATATAAATAATATAATTGCTACACATTGAATGCATAGTTGCTACATATCATACAAATTTTTTTCAACTTAAGTGAATAGTTGTTACATATCATACAAAATATTGCTACAAATGGAGTTAGAATTCTGATGAAAATACAAAACACATAAAACAAAAAAATTTGCAAAAACTTTCAGATCTAATACAAGAAACATCATCATTGGTTTGCTCCACACCTAATGAAACATGTTATATATGCTTGATGTGAAGAAATAAAAAAATGCAACACGTAGTCGCATCAGCAAGAGAGGAGAAAACATCATCCGATGTGTGGAAAAGATGATAGCTTGTGACGACGTTAGAACAGTAGATAAGGGTGCTGTCATGGAGAAGGAAGATGTTTTGCCATGGACAAACGAGAGGAGATCAGAAGAGGAGAAAGAGAGAAATCTGGTGGAGAAAAATAATGGTGGTTAAAACTACTAGAAAATATAGTGGGTGGTTACTAACGGAGAAAAGATAATAGTATTAATTTTTTCAAATAACAGATGGAATATGACACAAATCTTGAGACATGTGGATGGTGGATGAGATTGGTATATATACTAGGAGTTTTATACCTAGGAATAAACTATATATATATATGTGTGTGTGTGTGTGTGTGTGATATTTTTTTGTCTTAAGTTGGTATACACATGATATTTCTTTGTGAAATTCACTGGTGAGTAAAAAAATTTTGATAATTGTGATCAGGTCGCCAGATATCACTCGTTATATCCAACTTAAGAAAAAACAAGAGTCATGATGGTTGCCACTTGTAAATGCATAGGTTCATAGCGAATTCTTCTAATAAGTGATAACTGTATACAAAATCATTTAAATACTTTCCTTTTCTAGTCTTCAATTATCATCACCTTAATGGTGATTGGAAATGTCAATCAAATGAATGACTATAATAATTGAAAATCATGGTAGTTCATCCCACTGATCAAGCTACGTTCAGAAAGTTAGATTAATCATCTTGTAAAACTTAATAAGTCATTCCTGGACAGCACATGCAAGAAATTGTTATGAAAGAAAATCATATGGCACGCAAATTTGATAAAATTGCATTTGTTAGGAATTGCGGGGAATACCAACATTCTTTAACGTAGATCAATAGAACTATATATAGACTGATGGACAAGAGATATAAAAGAATACGATATGATACTAACAAGATTAATCCAGATCTAATATAAATATGCATTAACAGTACTATCAACACAGATTTGTGTAATCTAATACCAACCATAGCCCATTTGGCCATTTCTAAAAGGTGGTGAAGGAAGCTGATGCAAGACTGAACATTGGACTGGCTCTTTTATGCATTAAGATCAAGTCATCAACGAAAAACTGAAAGACATAATTTCCTTAAATGCATAGTTTATAATTGGTTTTATAACTCAGAAAAAGGAAAGGAAAGAGAAAGGAAAGAGAAAGGAAAGGAAGAAATTGTACCTCACTTGAGGTCAACAGTCCACAACATGCGATTCTTACGACAAATTTTCCAAACACACATTTTTATCCCGGAGCTCTCAGAAGAACTTGGCATACTTTTCAACTGCAGTGGAAGACACACATGTTTTGAATCCATCCATTTACTCTAAAACACAGTGGAATAGTTTAACAGCTTCTGCATTCATCTGCATCTGCATAACCCATCTCAGCCTGTCATGATGAAGCAAAGACATAAGAAACAGCTCAAACAGCCCGATGAACAAACATTATTGTCAGACATTGACATGCTGATCGAGGTCAGGAAGCTACGCAGTCTCTTCGGTTCTGTTAATCCATCTAGCTCAATGAACTCAGTGCAAGACTATTGACTTGAGCATTGGATCATTCCTCAACATCACATGGGGGCTGTTGTCAAAGTGCTGGATGAGCATTATCTAGTCTGACACGTACGCCGTTGGCAACCATGACTGCCAGGATATTAAGATTAGCATGCAGTATGACCTTAAGTAACAACCGACTCTGGAGTTTTTCCATGCACATGTTTTGCAACTAGCCAATTTGGATTACTTTACTGTAAAACTTTCATTCGGTGGAAATATCAAGCAATGAATGCCAGTCTCCATACACTGCAAACATTTTGGTCTTTGCTGAATAATCTTATAAGAGCTAAGCTAGAAAGCAAACAATAATTTTGTCACGCCCCAAAATAGGACTTCGGCGTAACAGCTGCTACACGTTTATGAGCCAATAAAATCATTAGAGAAAAAATTGCTTGATTTCAACAAAAATTATCTTGTTTTGAAAAACTTCCAAGGATCTACAATTTTGATAACAGCACTAACTTGAAATTACAGCTAGATTTTAGGATAATCAAATTTGAAAAATGAATTTTTGTGAAAGGGAGAGAGTAGAATGACTGTTGTTGTGTGAGATAGAGATGAGAATGGCACGGGAGGAGACCAAAGTTGAGTTAACCAAGCCACTAGTTTGAGACTTGATATGTGGTTTGTTGTGTCTCGCTCAAGTCGCTTGTCAAGTCTTTGAGATTTAAAAAGTTGATGGTCTCTAGTCGCGATGCAATAAGTGGTTTATTGAGTCTCTGAGAGTCGATAAGCTAATGTCTCAAAACTGGAAAAATCGGTAAGTGTAAAATGATAATTTGTTTATCTGGAATGTTAAAGAAAAAGGAGAAGTATGCATTTATTGCTTTATATTGTCATCCCAATAGAATATATAATATCCCAAAGATAGTTCAAAGTACTGAGATGTTTAAACTATGAAGTTTTCCTTTTTTTTCTTAGTGAAAAGGGGAAAAATCTTGGTGACTTTGGTTAGCTTGGTACCCACTATCAAGATGAATGAATTTAACCAATTCACAATTAAGTCAACAGTTTGATACACGTTTGTGATGTTAAACTCGGATTGTTGCCATCTTGTTTCCTTTGTGACTAAGGTCTATCCAAATTTTGGCCAACAAACATCCAAGAAAATAACAAAAATCGCAATGACTGAACATGTGACTAGGCAACCTTGCTCCATATGTATCAATATTATGGTATATCAACTTAAGTAACTATCAGCTCCAGAAACTTTATAAGCTGACAGTTTGCAGCACAGATATGAAAAATAAGAATAAGACACCTGTTCTCTATATTCTCACAGGCAGAAATGAAGGGGAAGGGAGTGTGTGGAAGGTTCGTTGTGCTTTGTGATTTCTGAATCATAAGTTGATCGAAGCACTTCAATCAGAGAAGGAACAAATTTGGAAAGATCATTTGGCATTCATTGACTTCTTGAGATACCACTGGACACTCCACATAACAGTTGATACAAAGAACAGAACTACCCTAGTTATATTGGCATGCTTCAGACAAAGATTCATCAGCAAAGTGACCAGCAGCCCAACAAGTACGGTGCCGATGAAATTTGCAGAGCAAGCTGACAAGAATGGCATGCCAAGGACAGATGCAACAATTGCTCCAGTCCAGGTTCCTGTGCGAGGAAATGGAACAGCATTAAGCAGAGTCAAGCCAACCCACTGGAAGTCTTTTGTTGTGCCTGCTCAAAAAGGAGGTTCAAAATTCAGGTAGCAGAGGCACTCTTTCAAGAGAGAAACAACCGTTAGTTTCTTCAGATAAATGGTGATGAATGGCACAGACACCATTTTCTGGAAAAAGTGATAATAGAAATGTACCAAAGAACATTCTAAAAGCAAGATAACTGAAGTAATTTGCGCTTCTATGATAAGAAGCAGCTTCCATTTTCAATATTAGAGGCAAAACCCCATTGCCAACCCCTCATAATGCAAAAACTACCTAAACAAATACCGAAGCACTTACAGAGCTAGTTAACTTTTAACTGCCTAGTACAATTTGATGCATGTTTCAGCCCCATGCTTCCTCAATTTATCATTTTCTTTGAAATTGCTTCTCTTCTCATCTTGGAAGTGTACATTGATACCGTGCTACTCTAAAGAATGAGTGCAAATTTTAAAGCATCTATGAGTAGATCAAAACAATGACTGACTATGCCACTGAAATTTCAGCTGCTTGTCTGAATAGAATCACAAATTTTAAAGCATTTATGATCAGATCAAAACAATGTCCAACTAAAACCAGTGAAATTTGCTCATCTGATTAGAATTGCTTCAGAAGTAACATTTTTACCTTTATCCTAGTAAGTAAAAAGTAATCAAGTCTCGCATTTCCTAAAATTTTACCTATGTACTTAATAGTGACAATTGCTCATGATATATAAAAGATGGTATGAAAATGCGGGAACATGGCTCTATGTTAACTACCTTGCAGTGAAGTACTCAGAACAAAATTCTGATTAAAATGAACCAATGTCTATCTTCAGTTACTTTGCATGCACCGTAGTTTACCCCTGACAGTAGTCAGTCACTGACAAGGTATCAATTCGATTTAACATGCTGTTCACAAATTTTAAAATACAACTTACGACGGCATGGCAGATTAGCCTAGTACCGTCATTAATTGATCGGTCATAACTTGCACAAGGCCATTCGATCGACAAAGTAAAATATGCTACATTGCTATGTGAAATTCATGATTGTTCAGATGCAAACTTAAACCAGAACAAACCTTAACTTCAATGTACACATCCACTCCACAACAAATGCTAATATACCACCTAGTGGCATGCAACTAACACCTCACATCGGCAATTCATCGAACACCCAGTGGGCTACCTGAGTACCTCCAATGCACACCAAAACACATCACGCTTCTGCATATCATGCGGCTAGAGCTTGACCACAGCAGAGCTCAGAAACAAGGACTCACCTCACAAGAACCTAATTGGGCACTTGCGCTGTTTCACAACCATCTCGCAATGCCACTCGAAGCCATTAAAGCGGAGGAGGAGGTGGGAGCTTCTGCTTTGCGGTCCATGGGTTGTGCTGTGTCCAGGAGAGATTGGAGGAGAGAGAGTGGTCTGACAGGTTGGGCCTGGAGCGTGGGACCACCTGCCAGTGAGAAGCAGGCTTGTATCAGCCTCATATCCAATCATTTAAAACAAAACTCTATTTTTATCATGTCTTAAAACAAATTTTCCCTTCTCAAAATTGCGAAGTGTCATATGTGTTTTATTCTTACCAAATTCTCACATAATAATTTTAAATTATTGTAAATTACCATCTCCTCTCATTGTGAGTTTGTGTACGTCACATATCCCCGCACACAACAAACTCTCATTTTTTCCTTGGTAATTTTTTTCTTTCTCATTTTCAAAAAAAAATCTTTATTTTTTGCTCTATATGTTTTTTGTGATTGATTTTTTAATACTATCATAATTACATGAGAAAAAGAGTTTTGTTAGAGGTCACATACATTTTGTTTTTACAATTTTACATATATTTTATCTTATCATTCAATCAACACTTATCACTCTTAAATTTAATCTTTTTAAAATTCACTCATATTTTTTCTTCTTATTATAGGTGGTCGTCAACTCATAATGCACAATTATGAGATAGCAATAATGTTATCAAACAAGAGTATAATGATGCACGGCGGCCATTGGATGAGAGGTGACAATGTGGAGGTGGGCTGTGATGGGAGGGGACATTGGATGGTTGGCGGGCGAGCTCACGAAGGTGGTGGTGATGTTTATTGAGAAAGAAAAATAGTAATGAGGTTATAAAAATAGTTGAAGTGAACTAGAGGTTTAAATTCAAAAATTTAGAAGATATAAGTCTTTTTTGAAAGGAAAAAAAATACACACACACCCTATGACAAACAAAAAAAACAACAAATATATGCCCTGATTAACTTATCTTCTTCTCTAAGAGGAAGAAGATACTACACCTACATGCTCATCATCTTCTTCTTCAGAGACCTTGTATCTGTACCACCTTGCACATGCAATGAACACGAAGAAGTTCACCGCTCCAATGGCGCCGATCAAGAAGTAGAAGCTGTCCAGCTTGCCGTCGTTGAGGTCCTCGGCGAGCCAGCCGAGCTCCCTCCCGGTGACGCCGTGCACGGCGCTCACCAGGACCCCGCTCAGGTAGTTGGCACTGGCTAGGCCGCAGAACAGCAGCGAGCCTCCTCATGTTCTCCGGGAACTGCTTGTAGTAGAACTCCATCTGGCTCACCTGGTTGAAGGCCTCCGAGAGGCCGAGCACCGACAGCTGCGGCGCCAGCCAGAACGCCGACATCGGCGACACGCGGCTGCGCGCCATGGACCCGCCGGTGGCCACGCCATTTAGCAGCGCCATCACTCGCCGCTGCTCCTCGACAATGCCGGACATGACCATTGCAACGACTGCCAGCACCATGCCGATGCCCATGCGCTGGAGCAAAGTGACGCCTTCCTCCCGGCTGCTCAGCCGCCGCGCCCACGGCACGAGGAGGCGGTCGTAGATCGGGATCCAGACGGTGAGCGCCAGCATCGGGAAGATGGTGAAGGAGCCAGCCGGCACATCGAAGCCGCCAGCGCCGCCGAGGCGGCGGTTGCTCTGCATGGTCTGGAGGACGACGTAGGTGTTGGTTTGGGCAAAGGAGATGTAGTAGACGATGCCGGTAGCCCAGACGGGGAGGATGCGAAGGATGCATTTGGTTTCTTCCACCTGCTGAAGGCTGCAGAGCCGCCATGGATTTGGGCCGGCTGGCGAGGTCGATCTCGCTCTTGAGCACCACCACCGCCGCCTTGTCAAGAAACCTGGTGCAACAATGGCACATGATGATATGAGTAAGTGAATCCAAATTTCATATGATTCAAGAGTGTTGGGTGAAACGCACGCGATCACTGTGGGCACAAAAAAACTCGTGGAGGAAGAAGATAAACAGACACACTTGTAGTGCTGTAACAGCTAGCACCGTTTTTTTCTCTACTTCTCTTATTTTTCTCACCAATAATAGCTAAGTTATGTACCATATAAGCATGCTATGCAATGGGCTAACAACATGTCCAACGCCACGATCCCAAATACTTGCTCCAACAATGCGACTGGGCATCACACACACGACGTAAAGGCACTCAGCACAATGCCATGCAACAAATAATAAATAAAGAGCAATCCCATGCAACACGTGAATAAGTAACAAAAGCAACATTAAGATTAAACACAACATTCTACCTCCTAATCTTGTTCTGCTTGCTTGACGTTATTGACTCCGATCTTGAACCGCAGTTCTTCTATCTTCAGGCGACCGAGAGGTTTTGTCAGAATATCGGCCAACTGTTCCTGTGTCTTCACGTACTCCACCTCTATGTCACCTCGTTGCACACAGTCACGTATGAATGAAACTTGATGTCGACGTGCTTACTTCTTTTGTGATGAACTGGATTCTTGGTGAGTGCCTTGTCTTGCATTTCCCCTTGCAGCTCACCTAAGAGTCTTGCTAGACAAACTCCTTGACATGCACCAGTCGTGCCAGCCACATACGAGGCCTCACAAGACGATAGAGCCACCACTTTCTGCTTCTGTGACACCCAAGTGATTGGGCTGTCACACAGGAAATAAATTACTCCTATGGTGCACTTTCTATCATCAACATCACCAACAAGATCACTGTCACTGTATCCTACCAACTTCAGTCCTGAATCCATCTTGTGTGTATAGCGGCAGCCATGGTTGATTGTGCCCTTCACATATCTCAGAATTTGCTTAACTGCAGCCATGTGTGTTGTGGTCGGTGCCTCCATGTACCGGCTCACAACGCCAACTGAATATGCCAAGTCGGGTCTAGTGTTCACCAAGTATCTCAAACTGCCTATGGCACTCCTGTACAAGGTTGCATCACTGGTGGACTGTCATCAATTCTACTAAACTTCAGTCGGGCTTTGTTGAGAAATAAGTATATGTTAGGGGGTGATGTGTAAAGTATCCTTGTACTTATATAGATGTATATAGCTAAAGCTAATGAAACGGGGTGAAGATGAGCCCTTTTTTGCAATTTGGTATCAGAGCTGTGCGAACCCGAGTAGCGCCGCTTTCTCTCGCCGCCCCTTCTTCCTCGCCGTCCGCCACCGCCTGATGTGAGCTACCGCCGAAGGAGAGGTGCGGGGAGGGGCGCCGCCTGCTGTCCGCTGCCTCATCTCTGCACGAACTCGCCGCACCACCTCCGCCCCGCACTGCGCCGCCCTCGCCGCTCTCTCGCGCGGCACCGCGGCCAGCGATCGTTGGCCGTCGCCTCTTGCGCTGCGCCGCCGCCTCCCTTTGCGTCGCCACCGTTGATTCACTGGTGACCCAGTAGCTGCGGCGGCGGCCGCTGCCTTCCCAGCTGCCGCTATAACGGCAGCCGCCAGTCCGGCACGGGAGCCGAATCCCCTTGGCGCCGACAGAGTGGATGCAACCCGGCATGCAGATGGGCAACACAGAGTTGAGCTCGGCCTCCACGTCGGCGTCCAGTAGCGTCGCGGATCGAAGGAAGGCGACGCGATGGATGCGGCAAAGGAGGCTCGGACAAGGAGGAAGCCACAGAGCGTCTAGCGCTGTGGTGGTGGAGGAAAAGGTGCTGGAAGAGGAGCCCGAAGGTGTTGTTTTGGCTGAGACATGTGATGAACCCAAGGAGGACAGCTTTAGGAGAACACAATTGGGGATTTGGTGCTCTCAAGGCTATTAGAAGTAGTTTGATAGATCCACAAGGACACCTTGGTGATTGGAATAGTGGAGATCCGTGAAATGGGAATTGCTCTCATGTTTTTTGTCACAATGCGGCAGCAAGCAGTGATGGGTACTTGCATGTACAAGAATTAAGCAGCACAAGAAGGAGGTGTGAAGAGGAGAGGGTGTTGCATAGTGATTGCTATGGCGGAGAAGGAGATTTAGTAGGAGGCTATGCAAACATTGCTAGCAAAACTTGATACGGAATATGTAGCCACATTGTTGAGTATGGTGAAACAAGGAGAATCGTCATCTTCGTCAGTATCATCTCAGTCCTCTCAAATCCAAAAACCGCCAAAAGTGAAGTTTTTGTTGGTTGAATTGAAGTTTGATGGGCCGAACACCTACTTGAGTTGGTCTCGATGTGTTCGAGGGGCCCTAGAAGCAAGTGGTCTTGAGGGGTACTTGACAGGGGATGTGAAGGAGCCTGATGATCCACTATATTATGAGGGGCAAGTGTGAAAGAGTCAACACATGAAAGTGTACACTAGGCTTCTCAACTCGATGGTTCCCAAGATTGCTGCAATGGTTGATGGGGTCCGAAGAGTGAATGAGATGTGGAGTAGGCTCCAGAAGATGTATGTAGGGGATTGAAACAAAATGAGAGTGTTCCAGATTATGAAGGAAGTCAATGCTATCTCTCAAGGGGAGTTGTCGGTCCAGGAATACACTACTGAGCTCCAGCGTCTTTGGGGGGATCTTGATGATTTTTGTCCCTTGGCATCATGTAGTGACCCTCAGTGTGAGCGAGGGAAGTTTTTCAAATAGATGAGGACTATGCAGTTTCTAGAGCACCTTAGTCCTGTGTTTGATCAACGGAGAGCACATCTACTCACCTCAAAGAAGCTCCCTTCTCTTGATGAGGCAATTGCTGCTATGATGGAAGAGGAGAGTAGCATGAAGCTGTTGATGGACACCACTGGACTTCCAGGGAAGCGATTTGCTTTGGCAACATCGAATCTGAACCCCTCTGGGAGTCTTGGTGAGACCCGTACTTGCTACAACTGCGAGGAGACTGGGTACTTGATCAAGGATTGCCCGAAGCCTTTGACAGAGAGAGTCTGGTGGCCGTGGACAACCTAGCGGTCGAGGCAGAGGCCGTGGTGGGCGTAGAGGAGGCAGGAGTGGCAGAGTTGGCTCTTCGAGAGGATACAGAGCCAACCTGACTATGGTGGAGGACTCCACCTGATGAGGACATCACTTCTTCGGATATACGCACTCCTCCGCTTGTTACACAAGGACCAATAACGCGCAGCAAAACTCGATTGTTGCATTGCCAGGTGAACTCATTCCTAAGTTTATATATATATGATTTTAAGAATGGTTTACTATCTAATAGTGATAATATTGTGCTTAGGAACCATGGAGAGGACTAGCAAAGACATAAGGACCAGCAAGGACATAAGGACCAGCAAGGAGCCCAAGTCGAGTTAGAGTCCGGGATGGATTCGAGTTGGAGTCCGGTTCGGCCGTCCAGGAGCAGTCTACCTTCAAACGACCATAACTTCCTCATACGAAGTCCGATTGGGACATTCTTACAGTCCACAGAGAAGCCCACGACGAGATCTTTCCAATGGATCTAGCCCCACGTCCAAATTCCTTCTGGATCGCTGGAAATTGACAAAACAAGTTTCGACCAGACACTGATTAGACCGAGTCGGTGCTGCGTCACCTTTTTGGTTGGGTCAAGTCCCGTGTATTGAGTTCGAGTCCGAGTAGGGAAAGAGTCCATGTCGGTTTCAGGTTTCCTTACTTGGCCACCGATCTCTTTTACCTCCTCTATATAATCATACTAAACCATTAGGGTTCCACGGGTTTTGTTTAGTTATAGTCTTTCCTTCATGAAGCTATTGAGATATTCTTCTTGGTCGGCTAGATCAACATCAATATCTGTATTCGGAACCCCAACTCTTTTTCGTGATTCAATCTATATTTGTAATTTTAGATTGCTTGTTTATCTTGTTCTTGCTTGTTCTTCGATTGTTTGCAGAAATAGATCTTCGTGATCAGGTCGATCGTGCTTCTAGTTCGGTCGATAACAATCCGAAGTTGGTTCAGTGATTGCCAGGGTGTATCAGTTGTGTACGGTTGGTAGCCGGATCGTGAGAGTCGTCTTCACAAATCGATAGTTCTTGTTCTCATCGAAAGATCAGACCCCTCCCGCGTTGCATCACCACCTTCACAGGGGAGGTGACTTCTCAGGGGCAAGAGCTCCTAGAGGTTTGGAGGAGGATGAAGCTAGCTTGATGAAGGAAAGACTGCAAGAGGCAGTACATCTTCCTCATCTAGGAATAATATCGCCACTTATGCCCGCACAGGCATAGGTATCATGCATTTACATCCACACCCACTACAAAACCACTAGATTGGATTATAGACTCTAGAGCCTCTCAGCATGTCACGGGAGTGCATCATGAGTTTTACACTTACACCTACTATGCTAGAAAACATTCATATTGCAGATGTCACATCCCAGCCTACAGTAGGTAAGGGTGTTGTCAAATGCACCCCTTCTATGACACTCACGAATGTGTTACATGCATATCATCCTTTCCTATTAATCTATTATCTGTTAGTTCATCGATCATTCTGTTGGATCTAGGTCGATCTAAGTATCTAGGTTTTGATGATTAATGACAATTTGGATAAATCCCTGATGATTAAATTTAATCTGGAGAATGTCAGATTTGATGATTAAACGACAACTTAGATAAATCCTGATTTAGCACAAGTAAATTGAATTGATTATTGATAAGCCTCGAAATGGAGGTTTCTTGTTGTGGTTTAATATTGATGTATATGTAGAGGGGGAGCTCGGTGGTTGCATCAATCTTGCCTCCTGCGCGCGACGCAACGCCGCCACCACCGCTGATCGCGCGCGCGCCGCCGCCTGATTTCATGTAGCTATAATGAGTTCCAATAAACGACTACTGCTTGTCATTTGCAACCCTAGGGCTCTCTGATCGAAGATCCGTTCGCGTCACTTCTCATGCTTTAATATTTATAGCTTTCAGACTCAGGCAAGTTTCAGATCCTTGATCATATTGTTGACTCATATTTCTAAACTACTTATTTTGATCATGGATATATGTATAAGTAGTATTATTCATTAAGGGAAAGTATTTTTAATAATCTTGTGTAGTTATCGACCTAACTTGAGTAACCATCCTTGATTGCTTAAACGAAGAATTCCTTGAAACTCTAGAATATAATTATGTGATAGTTATTAATATATAAGTGTAGAATTATAGTAAGAAATGGCTCGTTAGAGCATAATGGAATGGTTCTTTAAAAGTCTAGTCGCATGTGAAAGGCTATTAGTGGAATGATGGAGAGGAGTCAATTGTGACTTGACTCATGGGAAGATGGGTTAATAGTCTACATGCTAATAAGGACATAACAAATTATGCTAAACAGCCATGGGCATGTTTACGTGCCAACCACATGATCAAGAAATTGAATTCGGTCAGTAAACTACTGAGTATCGATTTTATCCCTGTATGGTGGTCGTTCTCATTTAGGCTCCAAACATGAGAGGTTTGGTTGGATCTTTCTAAGTTTAGTTGTCTAAACTTAAGGCCTGAATGGGTGAGGGGGAGATGTGAGGGGAGAGTTCGTGCGGTTACTCTGACCTTGAGTAACTCGTGAATACTGGGTGTGAAGGTATTTCTCGCTGAGGGTACCTCACAACGACAAGAACGACCAGTGTAGTCGAATAGGCGGACAGGGTTATAATTAATACGATGTTATTGAAAGCCTTGTCTCCTCAATCTAGTCGCATGCAATAATGTGCGTGTAATTGGCCTGACTGGAATGATTGATGGACTCATGTGGGTAAAGCGGTGCCCCTCTGCAGAGTGTCAAAAAGTATTCGAGTACTCCGTACACTCGGATAGGGGTATACCATGGATAGTAATTGTATAGCACAATAGTTTTGGGATATTGAGTTAACATAAAAAGGGGCAAACGAGGATGTGTTGCCTGGATTCCACTTTTGAGTCGATAAAAATGCTTTGTATAGTTAACTCCTTAAATACCTATTCTTCTACTTTATTCTAGCAAAGTAATTGTGAAACTTAATATTCTATGCTGCATCAACCATTTATTTGCACAACCTCTGTCATGGTAAGAATAAATTCTTATGCTGAGACTTGTTGAGTACTTTTGTACTCACTCTTGCCGTTCCACTCAGTGGACCCTCCAATTGAGGATGAAAATCCTAATCCAGAAGAAGAGCCGGAGTTTCTGGAAGACTTTGATTTCGACTTCTGGGTCTAAGGTCGCGAATCCCAGACGAGCTCTACTGTGGAGCCTGCTACTCTTTCACAAAAAAAAATATATAATCCCGAAAACCATATATTGGCCCGGTCGGCCTTTATTGTAAATTACGGCATGATGCCTCTGTCACAATATTACTCTTTCTATATGTATAATTAAGTTTTGCTGCAATTTGAGTTGTGTATGTGGTGTAAACGCTGTAAACAACCCGTCTTGGGCGGTTGCCATGGGCCCAGCATCGGGGCCCTGACAGCGGGTGGTACCTCACCGTCCCACTTAAACAAAAGTTGGCCACTAATCATACCTTCCTCACCACTAATATTCATTGGCTTTCAAATAAGCATCATTTGTCAAAATACTTTTAGGGCCCAATAAGGATATTCCACCCAAGGTGGCCTCGGATCCTTACGGCCTCAACCAATTAGCAAGGATATTCTACTCACGGTGGCCCGGATCCTTACTATCTCAACTGATCACATTCATTTGTAAAAATCCTACCATCAACTGCTTGTGATTAATCATTTTCATGCAGGTACTTATATTTTATCAAAACAACATATATAAGCCTTTCTAATATATAGATTCAATATGTTCAAGAAATAGGGACTTGCCTTGCTTTTTACAGGATCCAGTTGAGAGAACTACCAGGGCACTGACGTCTTAGAGCTCACTTCACTTGGTATCTATTTCGACGTCAAACAATAAGCAAGCAAAAATAATAGTGAGTATATTTGTTTATAAATACATATGTTTATAATTGATAGGGTTCAAGTGGTCGAATGCTGAAATAGGATTAAAAGAATGGTTGAAAGGTGATTGATAAGTTTGGTCTAGACTGGATTAATTTAGAAAATAGAGAAAACTTTATCTAGTGTTTGGATGGACGATCAAATTATAAATGTGCAAGGTTAGAGATAAGGCGGACAAGGTGACGCGAACAGATTTTCGATCTGAGGTTCCTAGGGTTGCAAACGACATAGGCATGTCGACGAGAGAGACAATGAACGTAGGCTGACAAGGCTTAGGCTGGCTTTTTAGGGTTTTCGTCGAGGTTCAAATACATAACATAACTAGGGTTTTGGTTGGATGGTTGAAATTTGGTGCTTTCGTTGAGACTCACGATTACTAGGGTAAAGACAAATTCTAGGTCGAACACGAACGCGACGACACGGCGAAGTGCATTGTCGCCTGATAGATTTTGGCTAATGGACGCTTCTCATCAACTAAACTGATCCTCCGTCGATTTCAGATAGAAGTGCATGATTCTACGGTCGCGTAGGAACCGACCGCGCTGAAATCGGAGTTCTCAGGGCTTAGAATGGAATTATAACTTAGAAAGACTTGGTCGATATTTCTCACAGAGTGGTATCAGAGCCTAGGCTCCCTTGACTGTAGGACATGACCCTTATAGATAGGACTTGTTAGCATCTCAGTGAAAAACTATTTTGAATTGTACTTAGTTTACTAAAACCTAATTTGGTATGGAAAATAATTATGTGGAAATATTTTTGTCGTGGTATCACGGATACCTCGGCAGGTTAGGACGTGCACGGCATGAGTACAACGGCGCGAGCAGACCGAGTTACTGGTCTTCTACCGCCGGGCAACACAGAAATTGACACAGGGTTTTATACAGGTTCGGGTCCCAGTGGGGGCCCTAGTCCTGTTGGCTCTCTCCGGACGCGAGTCCGCTGGGGAAGTGTGCCCTCGGGGAGAGATCTCCAAGAGAGCCGGATATTGCGTTAATATAAATGAGTTCGAATCCTTGAAAAGGGGTACAAGAGGGGTATATATAGCCCCCAAGAAATACAAAAGACCAAAAAACCCTTACTGCGTCCGCTGGATGGAAGGGCGAAGATGTCCTTTGGCCAGAGGGACGGCCCGGATGCTTGACACGTGGCGCCGCTGACTTCCTAGAGGCCCCACGGTCAGCAGCCGCTCTTCAGGAGCCCGGAGGCTCTTCGGGTCTCACCGGAATTCCGGTGAGCCTCCGGATCTCACCGGGCGCCCGGTGACCCTCCGGGTCTCACCGGGGGCCCGGTGGCTTTCCGGGTCTCACCAGGGTACCGGGGGCCCGGTGGCTTTCGGTGGCTTTCCGGGTCTCACCGGGGTTCCGGTGACCCTCCGGGTCTCACCGGGCGCCCGGTGACCCGCCGGGTCTCACCGGGGATTCCTTGGGACTTCGTGGGGCCCCTGGGGATTCCCCCAACAATTTTAATTTTCCTTTCTACTGTTTTGTTTATAAAATCTTCTAAATTATACATAAGTATTAGAGTGGCGTAGCGAAAGCGTGGTGGTAGTGGTTACGTCAGTCGAAGGTATAGAGTTTAGAAGACCTCAAATAGTAAAGCTTTAGGTGAGAAAGGACCATTAGGTGTTCGGATGCTCCAATGTTATTCGAATTTTCTTGGATTTTTTGGGTTTTACAGGGATCACTGATTTTATTTTGCTGTATTTTCGATGATTTTTGATTTTATTTGTAATCTTCTTGATTTATAATGGTTTGATATGTCTTTATTTGGTTATTCTTCTGCATACATGCATCATGTTGGAGCTATTTTTCACTTGAATTGCTGATTGTTCTTGAGAATTTGTGATTTTTTTTATGTTTCTGAAGCAAAAGAGACTTTACCTTTAAGGAGAATAAAGTTGACTTTTGGTTTTGATTAAGTTATTTAGAATTGAATAGCATGTCTTTTGGTTTGTAAGTATTAAACTTTAGTTGTAGCACCGATAGATTGACTAAGATGTCTGATTGATTGCTAGTTTAGTCCGTATAGGACTTGTAAAAAAAAAAATTTTCATCCAAGTATCAAACCTCACAAATGAGTTTCTATTCCTTTATCTTCCCAACATCTTTGAATTTACCTTTCTGAGTCAGTCGAGATTGTCGAATCTTGAGTACGAGGTTCTTTTCAAGGAGGGTAGATCTGTAATATCCCAAAAATAGAGCATAAATTTTTTTTTAAAAGGCTTACTCCTAAATGATTTCCTTTTGTTTTAACCCTAGAATCTAAACCCTAGTTCTATTTTCGAAAACCAGAATTCCTAATTACCCTAACTACCCTACTTAACATTTTCAGGCTTCAGTTCAACTAATTCCAGAAGAGTTTCCTCCTAGATTTCTCTGAAATCTTAAGCCTTAATGTGCTTACATACCAGTCCTAAAACTTCTCAGCCAAACAAGTTCATTTCACCACTTTTCGCGATTCAGTTCAGATCTCATCACAAATCAGTCATTTTCTTATTTCCGAAAGCCAGAAAAGGCTAAATTCTCTAATTCATCTCCGAATTCCAATCTGATTAAACCATCATGTTTCTTCAGCTATTCAACACAAGTTTCCCAATTGTATCAAGTTCAGATTCAGCCCCGAAACCCAGTTATTCACGTTTTCACTTGTTTTCGATAAAAATACTATTCACTTTTACCCTAATTCTATTTTTGTTTTCGTTTCGTTCTCACCTTAATCCAATTCATTCCTAAATTGATTACCCAATCGAAACCTATGTATTGAACTAAGTCCAAGCTAACCTCCAAATGATGATTATTTGCAATTCAATCCAAGACTCAAACTCTTGTATGACACCTCCATATACATAAGTGTGCACACACACAACCTAACTATAGATGTATATAGATTATACATGCAGATATATATTGCAAATATACATATATATATACCCACACACATAGTCATACATGTATAAAGACATATACATGTATACAACAATCCACACACACCCCCATATATAGACATTCCAGTATACACGTATACAAATACATGAGAACACACCTACACAAATTCTTTGAAACCTACAGACACAATCAGACCACAAATATACACAACTACTGATGTATCTATCTACACCAAACTGTACACATGTACATACACCACCATTACTTAACTCTGAAACCATCCAAAACAGCAAGCATACACACGTCAAAGGCTGCAATTCCACACTCTCTTGCACTTGTTCCTTTTCCCACCTGAGCAACAATCAAACTTCCACGCAGCAGCTTGGATCACCTTTACTTCTCAACTCAACCTAGCATCAACCACAGCAATTCCTCCTTTCCATTCTTCTCTGCTTTCTTCTTCCTCCTCTTCATCTCCTTCCTTTAGAAATTACCTGCAACAGTGTTCCAAAACAGCAGCACAATCACAAATTCAGCCAGACAGCAGAAATTGAGGATTAACCATCGGAGCAACAGCTCGAGTACTGCTCACCTCCTTCCTCGGCCGCGTGGAAGAAGCAGAGTCACCACGAGCCGCCGGCGTCGGGAGGCACCAGCACGATGGAGATCCGGCCACCAGCGGCGTGGTGACGGCGGCGTCGCACCGCTGCGGGATGAAAGGCGGCGCGCGATGGTGTAGATCGGGCACCGGTGAGCACGAGGTCGGCGCGGCGCGGTGGCTGTAGCGCGGGGTGAAGGCCGGACCGGCGGCGGCGCGCGCGGGATCAGCGGCGGTGGCGGCGTCGCGTCGGGCGCAGGAGGCAGCGGCCGGATCGGGCGCGGAGGCCTACCGGGTGGCGGTGGTGCGCCGTCGGGGTGCGGCTCGGCCACAGGCGGCAACGTGAGCAGAGAAGTGGAAGAGGAAGGTTTGGGGGAAAAAGAGAAGAAAAATGAAAGAAAGAAAAGGAGAAGAAAGAAGAAAAAAACAGGAAAGAAGAAGAAGAAGAAGGAAGAAAAGAAAAAGAAAAGGAAAAATAACACAGCAGAGAGATGGCGGCTGGTAGGGTTTTGGAGATTTTGGAGATTTTGGCGACTTTGCGAAAAAGCCCCCGAAGAGGTAAGAACTACCGACCAAGTCTTTCTGAGTTATAATTCCATTCTAAACCCCGAGAACTCCGATTTCAGCGCGGTTGGCCGTAGAATCGTGCACTTCTATCTGAAATCGACCGAGGATCAGTTTAGTTGATGAGAACCGTCCATTAGCCAAAATCTATCAGGCGACAATGCACTTTGCCGTGTCGCCGCGTTCGTGTTCGACCTAGAATTTGTCTTCACCCTAGTAATCGTGACTCTCAACAAAAGCACCAAATTTCGACCATCCAACCAAAACCCTAGTTATGTTATGTATTCGAACCTCGACGAAAACCCTAAAAAACCAGCCTAAGCCTTGTCAGCCTACGTTCATTGTCGCTCTCGTCGACATGCCTATGTCGTTTGCAACCCTAGGAACCTCAGATCGAAAATCCGTTCGCGTCACCTTGTCCGCCTTATCTCTAACCTTGCACATATATAATCTGATCGTCCATCCAAACACTAGATAAAGTTTTCCCTATTTTCTAAATTAATCCAGCCTAGACCAAGCTTATCAATCACCTTTCGACCATTCTTTTAATCCTATTTCAGCATTCGACCACTTGAACCCTATCAGTTATGAACATATGTATTTATAAACAAATATACTCACTATTATTTTTTCTTGCTTATTGTTTGATGTCGAAATAGATACCAAGTGAAGTGAGCTCCAAGATGTCAATGCTTTGGTAGTCCTCTCAACTGGATCCCGTGAAAAGCAAGGCAAGTCCCTATTTCTTGATCTTATTGAACCCATATATTGCAATGGCTTATGTATGTTGTTTTTGATAAAGTATAAGCAAATGCATGTAAATGATTAATCACAAGCAGTTGACGGTAGGATTTTTACAAATGAATGTGATTAGTTGAGGCCGTAAGGATCCGAGGCCACCTTGGGTGGAATATCCTTACTGGGCCCTAAAAGTATTTTGACAAATGATGCTTATTTGAAAGCCAATGAATATTAGTGGTGAGAATGGTATGATTGGTGGGTAACTTTTGCTTAAGTGGGACAGTGATTGAGTACCTCACCCTAATGAATAAGGATATAACGAATTGTGCTAAACGACCATGGGCATATTAACGTGCCAACCACATGATCAAGGAATTGAACTCGGCTAGTAGACTACTACGTATCGATTTTATCCCTGCATGGTGGTCGTTCTCATTAAGGCTCCAGATTGAGATGTTTGGGTGGATCTTTCTAAATTTAGTTGTCTAAACTTAAGGCCTGAATGGGTGAGGGTGAAATGTGAGGGGAGAGTTTGTGCGGTTACTCTGACCTTGAGTAACTCGTGAATATTGGGTGTGAAGGTACTTCTCGCTGAGGGTACCTCACAACGACAAGGACGACCAGTGTGGTTGAACTGTCGGGCAGGGATATAATTAATACAATGTTTTTGAGAGCCTTGTCTCCTCAATCTAGTCACATGCAATAATGTGCGTGTAATTGGCCTAACTGGGAAGATTGATGGACTCATGTGGGTAAAGCGGTGCCCCTCTGCAGAGTATTAAAAAGTATTCGAGTACTCCGTACCCCCGGACAGGGATATGCCATGGGTAGTAACTGGATAGCACAATAGTAATAAAGTATTAGACAAAAAGGGGCAAATAGAGGTTTTGCCTGGATTTAACTCTTGGATCATATAAATGTTTTCTACCATCATTTTGCTAATCAATTGTATTTCAATTTCCTTCGGAAATGTGTTTGTGAAATTTACTATTCTGTACCACATAGACTAGCATGCATTGGATAAATTCTTATGTAGAGACTTGCTGAGTATTTTGTACTCACCCTTGCTTAATAACGAAAATACAGTTGAAGAGAAGCTAGAGATGAGCAAAGCGGGATCACCCGGAGTTTAGAAGGGTTACGTGCTGCACTCGAATACTAGGCCCATGGAAACCGCCCAGGATGGGTTGCTTACAGCGTTTACACCACATACACAACTCAAATTACAGCAAAATTTAATTATACATATAGAAAGAGTAATATTGTGACAGAGGCATCATGCCATAATTTACAATAAAGGCCGACCGGGCCAATATATGGTTTTCGGGACTATATATATATATATATATATATATATATATTTTTGTGAAAGAGTAGCAGGCTCCATAGTCGAGCTCGTCTGGGATTCGCGACCTTAGACCCAGAAGTCGAAATCAAAGTCTTCCAGAAACTCCGGCTCTTCTTCTGGATTAGGATTTTCATCCTCAATTGGAGGTTCCACTGAGTGGAACGGCAAGAGTGAGTACAAGAGTACTCAGCAAGTCTCAGTATAAGAATTTATTCTTACCATGACAGATGTTGTGCAAATAAATGGTTGATGCAGCATAGAATATTAAGTTTCACAATTGCATTACTAGAATAAAGTAGAAGAACAGGTATTTAAGGAGTTAATTATACAAAGCATTTTTATCGACTCAAGAGTGGAATCCGGGCAACACATCCTCGTTTCCCTTTTTATTTTAACTCAATATCTCAAAACTATTGTGCTATACAATTACTACCAATGGTATACCCCTATCCGGGGGTACGGAGTACTCGAATACTTTTTGACACTCTACAGAGGGGCACCTCTTTACCCACATGAGTCCATCAATCATTCCAGTCAGGCCAATTACACACATTATTGCATGCGACTAGATTGAGGAGACAAGGCTTTCAATAACATCGTATTAATTATATCCTTGTCCGACAATTCGACCACACTGGTCGTTCTTGTTGTTGTGAGGTACCCTCAGCGAGAAATACCTTCACACCCAGTATTCACGAGTTACTCAAGGTCAGAGTAACCGCACGAACTCTCCTCTCACATCTCCCCTTCACCCATTTAGACCTTAATTTTAGACAACTAAACTTAGAAAGATCCAACCAAACCTCTCATGTTTGGAGCCTGAATGAGAACGACCACCATACATGGATAAAATCGATATTCAGTAGTTTACTGATCGAGTTCAATTTCTTGATCATGTGGTTGGCACGTAAACATGCCTATGGCTGTTTAGCACAATTTGTTATGACTTTATTAGCATGTAGACTATTAACCCATCTTCCCATGAGTTAAGTCACAATTGACTCCTCTCCATCATTCCACTAATAGCCTTTCACATGTGACTAGACTTTTAAAGAACCATTCCATTATGCTCTAACGAGCCATTTCTTACTATAATTCTACACTTATATATTAATAACTATCACATAATTATATTCTAGGGTTTCAAGGAATTCTTCATTTAAGCAATCAAGGATGGTTACTCAAGTTAGGTCGATAACTACACAAGATTATTAAAAATACTTTCCCTTAATGAATAATACTACTTATACATATATCCATGATCAAAATAAGTAGTTTAGAAATATGGGTCAACAATATGATCAAGGATCTGAAGTTTGCCTGAGTCTGAAGTCGTCGGTTCTGTGATGGTTGGGCCACCCTCTTGCTCTTGGACTTCAGGGACTTCGTCTTCTGGACATGCACCATAGCAATAACCCACAAAAGGTGCAAAACCCTTGTATTACTATACTAAAATACACTCAAAGCATAGGAATATAAATATGAAATGCAGAAATGTAAGTTTACATGCAATTGCACTAGGTTTTGCACTAATTAGGGTTTCAGATTAGTTAAAATGCATAGATTTGCTATAGCAACATAGTTCAACTGGTCTCGGATTAGGGTCAAATTTTATAGGAAAGCTACAAATATTAAAGCATGAGAAGTGACGCGAACGGATCTTCAATCAGAGAGCCCTAGGGTTGCGAATGACATAGGCATGTCGATGTAAGCGACATTGGACATAGGTCGACAAGGCTTAAATTGGCTTTCTAGGGTTTTAGTCGAGGCTCAAATATTAGAACATGTCTAGGGTTATAATTGGGTGGTCGAAATACTAGGGTGAAGTTAAATTCTAAATTGCATGTGAGCACGTCGACGTTTGGATGTCGAGGAATGACATGACAAAGTTGAAAATAGGTCGAGATGGAGTTTTCTCGTAATACCACAATTGAAGAAAATGCAGAACATTGCTCTATTAGCTTAGTAGACAATGTGGTCTTCAATTTTCTCAACCAGAAGTGGACAATTTGTCCCAATGTCACTGGCTAACATAGACTCACAATGTCTAAGAATGGCATTGGCCTAGTTTATGAGATTTCCAGTGGACAAAAAGTGTTTTGATTCAAGCATTTGGTGCATCATATAGTAAGGTATCTATTTGACAAAGTTATTTTTACAGAAAAGTCCAGAGAGTCTCGGATTTTGCAAAGACATCCCTGGACACAGTGAACTGAATGTCTGGCTGCTATCAAATTCTAGGGTTTAGAGCATTTGATCGAATTGTTGGAGTTTTGCTTCGCCAACTATGTCTGGGAGGTAGGCGTAGGTAACAGGAACTGTTGGTAGTGGTTTTGCGAATTAGGATGACCGGAGGCGGCGGGGTCACCGAGGACAGCCCAGCAGAGACCTCTAATCAGCAATTAAACTCTACAGTTAGGTTTAGGCAGGCCTAAAGATGGTGAGACCGGGAGGAATTGGCCGGCGGCGAGCTCAACACGGCGAATTTTGGATTTGGCATCGCCGGCGACTCGTGCAGCACTCGAACGGAGAACTCAGCCTACACAAAACCGTAGCCTCTGAGACTTAGCAAATGCACGATTAGGCTTGAGGCGATCATTTTGATGCGGCTGGATCCTCTGGCGCACGTCTCCGGCGGCCGGACGGCGAAGCCCTAGTTTTATTTGAATGCTGGCTAATGGTGGGAACGGCGGCCGGCGGCGATTCGACCACGGCAATTCACAGGTAAGTAACAGCAATACATGAGAAGGCTAATAGGCGAGGGTGGGCTCACCTGTGTTCATCGTAGCTCGATGATGGCGACGGCGAGGCACTGGAACGCGGTGACAGTGCCTGGAGCGCGCTCTGGCGTGTCTAGACAATGTCAGCCGCTGGCATAGTATGTCTATAGGCTACATTAGTTGGAATTTCGAAGTTTTGATCGCATCAAAGTGCTTATAATTCCCCTATTACTTCAGTCTGAAGGTTTTCCAGAGTTTTCATATTGTTTTCTTCTATTTTTCTGGAGTTCCTTGGCTTAGAAGCTTGGCATGAGGTGGCAAATGAAGTGTGACATTTCTGAAACGTGGCTGGTAAGTAAGTGGGGTTATTTTAGGGAGTTAACTGTAGCTTTAGTAATTTTAACAGGCTTAAAAAGGTAGTTTTTCCCTAATAAGGTTAATATTACATGCAAGGACTCATTTTTGATTTGTGAAAACTTAAGGGCTGAAATGGAAAATGGAACTTTTCTGAAAAGAGGGTATCCTAAACAGTTTACTGTTTATTAATTATATTTTTAAGGGTATTTTGGTAACATTCCAAGTATAGTATTATTAATTCCAAGATTTTGATTATTTTTGAGGGCTTCTTTGAAAAGGGTTCTTTTATAAATATTTTCTTCAGTACAGGGGTTCGTTTTGTAATAATATTATTTACCAAGTTTTTCATTACAGGGATCTTTTTGCAACTCAACTCTTTTATTTTTATTTCAATTGGGCTTTTCCCTTTTCATGATATAATAATTTTTAAGGGTTAAATTGAGATTGCTCTTTTTAGTAATTATATCCTAAATTAGTGAGGCATGTAATAATTTGATTTACATAAATCTCTCATGGCCTTTAAAAGTTTCTCTGGTATCTTGTTTGCTTGAAGTTTTAGGGTTTAATTCTATCATTTCATGTGACTGAACTCTTTTGACCTAATTCCAGGCAGATGCAGTGGTTTGCTTAAATATATTCAGATTATTCTACTTCCTCATATTAGTGGCTTCTAGATGAACATGCTATGAAATGCCAGGAATTTGGAATAAAAAGATTTTTAAAACATTAAGAAATTTAGGGCATTACAACCCTACCCTCCTTAAAAAGAATCTAGTCCTCGAGATTCCAGTATTTCAGGGAAAAAGGTCAAGAAATTCTTGTCGCAACTCTGATTCTCTCTCCCAAGTTGATTCATCCATTTTGAGTTTTGGGAAGTCCGGTGATAAAGTCCATTCCTATCTCTTCCCATTTCCATTCGGGTATTGGCAAAGGTTGTAACAATCCTGCCGGTCTCTGATGTTCTGCTTTAATTCTCTGACAATCATCACAGTTTGCAACATATTCAGCTATCTGTCTCTTCATATTAGTCCACCAGAACATACTCTTCAAATCTTGGTACATTTTTGTACTCCCAGGGTGAATGGAGTAAGGTGTATCATAGGCTTCTTGCAAAATAATTTGTTTAATTTCTTCTTTATCAGGTACGCATATCCTCTTTCCATACCATATAGTGCCTTGATCATCTTCAGAAAATTCTAAAGTTTTTCCTTCTTTCATGTCCTTCTTTATTTTCTGAATATCCATGTCTTCCTCTTGTGCTTTTCGGATTTCTTCTTCTAGAGTAGGTGTAACTGTTAAGGTTGCCAAAAATGCAGATTCTAACCATTCAATCTTCTGCCTTTGTAGGTCTTGCACTAATTCTGGAGCTATACTAGTGTTACAGTAAGTTCTTCTACTTAGAGCATCTGCTACAACGTTAGCCTTTCCCGGGTGATATTGTATATTCACGTTGTAGTCCTTTATTAATTCCAACCATCTACGTTGTCTCATGTTTAGATTGGTTTGGGTAAATACATATTTCAGACTTTTGTGATCTGAGAAGATTTCACAATGATTTCCCAAAAGATAATGTCTCCAGATCTTTAATGCATGGACTACGGCTGCCAATTCCAAATCATGGGTAGGATAATTTTCTTCATGGGGTCGTAGTTGTCTAGAGGCAAAAGCTACAACTCGACCTTCTTGCATTAGGATGCATCCTAACCCTTGTTTAGAGGCATCACAATATATCTCATAGTCCTTTTTGATATCTGGTAGTATTAAAACTGGGGCTGTAGTTAACCTTAACTTTAACTCTTCAAAACTTTTCTCACATTCATCTGTCCAATCAAATGGCACATCCTTCTTTAGAAGTCTAGTTAGTGGTTTAGCTATTTTTGAGAATCCATCAATGAACTTTCTATAATATCCTGCTAATCCGAGGAAACTTCTAATTTCTGATATGGTTTCAGGTTGTTTCCATTCCCTTATAGCTCTTATCTTTTCAGGGTCTGCTGATAACCCTTCTTCTGTTAAGACATGTCCTAGAAAGGAAATTTCTTTCATCCAGAAACTACACTTTTCAAATTTTGCATACAGTTTTAGTTCTCTCAGCTTATCAAGTAGCATCCTTAAGTGTATTTCGTGTTCCTCTTCACTTTTGGAATATATGAGAATATCATCAATGAATACTATCACAAATTGATCTAAATATTCCATAAAGGCTTTGTTCATAACGTTCATAAATACATTTGGTGCATTGGTTAATCCAAATGGTAGTACTGTAAACTCATATAATCCATATCGAGTTGTAAAAGCAGTTTTTGAGATGTCTTCTGCTTTTATTCTTAACTGATGATACCCAGACCTCAGATCAATCTTTGAAAAGATCTTAGCTCCTCTAAGTTGATCAAATAAATCATCAATCCTAGGTAGTGGGTATTTGTTCTTTATAGTTGCATCGTTTAATGCTCGGTAATCCACACACATTCGTAATCCTCCATCTTTCTTCTTTACAAACAAAACTGGAGCTCCCCAAGGTGATACACTTGGTTGGATGAACCCTTTTTCTTCTAGTTCTTCTAATTGTTTCTTAAGCTCCTCTAATTCTGTTATTGACATCCTGTAAGGTTGTTTAGAGATAGGAGCAGTACCAGGCTTTAGTTCAATAGTGAATTCTATCCCTCGATCAGGTGGCATTCCTGGTAATTCTTCTGGAAATACATCCATGCATCCTCTTACCACTGGTATTTGAGATATTTCCAGGTTTTCTAATTTGTGAAGACTGGGATTAGGGTTTTCTATAGAGGTTCGTTCGGCATGGAATACAATTTTCTTCCCTCTGGTACTAGTGAGGTTTAAAGTTTTCTTTTCACAATCCAATTGTCCCTTGTGTTTAGATAACCAGTCCATTCCCAAAATCACATCTAACCCTGCTAGTTCCAACACAAGTAGATTTGCGGAGAACTTCTCTCCACAAATTTCAAATGTAATTCCTCTACATATCATTTTTGCACACATCTTGGTTCCAGCGGATTGTATTGTGGTGGGGTATTCTAATGGTACCATTTGTAGTTTACTTTTGTTCACAAAAGTTTTGGAGATGAAAGAATGAGTGGCACCAGAATCAAACAGAATTATTGCAATTTCTGACTGAATTAAGAACTTACCCAGGATCACATCTGGAGCTCCTCCTGCATCTTCCTTGGTGATGTAATTTAGTCGTCCCTGTCCTCGAGATGTGGTTCCTCGGCCTCTTCCATGTAGATTGATGGCTCCTCCGTGGTTCACTGTTGAAGGTGCTCCTCCACTGTTTGGTTTTGGTGGTCCTGTGGTTAGCGCCATTGAGGGTTTCTCTCCTGATATTGGTCTAGCTTGCTGGGCTCTTGCTCTTGCTATGGACGATGGTAAGTGTTTCCAAGGACAATGTTCTTGATGGTGTCCAAATCTCCCACAATGAAAACATCGTCCATTGGTGACAGAGCAATTTTGTAGAGTATGGGCACCTTGGCACCGTGGACACTTAACTTGCAAGGGTCGGGAAGTCATTCGTTGAGTTGGGGGTTTATATGGAGGTCTAGAGTTGTTACGGCCCCGCATTGATATATTTGTTATGTATGACTGGAAACTTTCTTTCCTTTTTCAGGTGTTTTCTACTGCTCCGCGTTTTTCTTCTATTTGGAGCACTCGATTTACCATTACTTGAAAATCCGTGAATTCATGGGATGCAATATGTAGCTGTAGGGTTTGTTGCAATCCCTCGGTAAATCGTTCCATCTTCTTGGATTTAGTGTCAACATCTTCTGGGGCATATCGGGCTAGTTGACTAAATTGATGTAAATATTCCATTATTGATTGCGCCTGATCTGTTTGAGACCTAGCTTTGGTTTTCGCACTAGGCTCGCCCAGATTCTAATATGCGGAATAACGGATCTTATACCCGAAACCCAAAGTAATTGCACAACTCTTTATTTCAAAGAGGGCTTACACGTCGAACGTTAGACACACTTGTCTACGTCGAAGGAATTATAAGTGTTTAAAACTCAAATAAGTTCTATGACTCTTCGATTGAATTCGATGATCTAAACTAGACCTATTACAAGGTATTTATAGTCCAATCGTATGAGTACGTATCAGACTTAGAGACCTAAACGTATTAGACTCATATAACTAATCCTAAACAGATAAGCTTAGTCATACACATTCGGATCGGATTACAATTCCGAACAGGGAACGAATTCCTTTTCCTGGTCGCGAACCAATCCATGGTCGCGGACTCATCCAGGTCGCGAATCCTTTCCAAACACGGTTAAGGTCGCAAAGCCGTATGCGATCAGGACTTGGTCTTGAAGCCGCATGCGATCAGGACTTGGAGATCCTCCCGGATCAGCGCCCCTTGTCGTAAGTTCCGGAACTCCCTAAGCTTCATAGCCATTACTCTTGTAGGGATATGGGCTTTACGGAATTGTTCCGAGAACTCTGCCCAGTTGATAGTGTCTCGATGTGGATGCATGCTCTGATAATTTATCCACCAAGCTGCGGCTGGGCCCGCAAGTTGGTGAGATGCATAAAGAACTTTCTCAATGTCAGATCATCTTACAGTATCCAATTTCCTTTCTATATCCCGCAACCAATCATCAGCCACCATAGGATCTGGTGTGCTAGAAAAAGTTGGGGGATGTGTCTTTTGAAAGTCAGTAAGTCTGGCCCTTGGACTCGTCCGTTCCACTAAAAGTCTTCGGGTGATTTGTTCTAACAGCTGAGCTTGAGCTATTTGGTTGTCCCTAAGCATTTGAGCTTGGGCCTCTTGATTATCTCATATTAACTGCGCTTGCATCACTTGTGACTCTCCATCCATCGCATTAATTCAGACACTTCAGTTTGTGTCTCCGTTTGTTCTATAGGTGTAATTGGTTGAGGTATCTCCCCATTACCTTGTCTTCTTCCTGTAGCAGAACTTCCCGCTTCACGTTCTTCATGCCGTGGATGTGGTTGCATGTTTGCCATTTCGTCCTAATTCCATTTATTTGATGATTACTTTTAGTAATAAGTTTTTACCCATAAAGAAAGGAAAGATTATAGCATAGTAGGAGAAAGTAACAAGTTTTGAAACACAAATAGGATGCATGAACGAGTTTAGCAAAAGATAGTTTATACAAGTACCTTTACAAGCTTCAAAAAGCTTTTATAGGAGTTTTTACATCACCAATATTTACAATACTATTCGGAATCAAAAAGAGGGTTAGTTGCCAGCTTGGAACAAAAAGAAGCTAGCTGGGCTCTGGTGCTACCCTCAGCCCTGTCCTATCATCGATTAGTCGGATTCTTGCTCGGTGGACCGAACAAGCAAGGGTTCTCGCTCCTCAGGGTCTTCCTCGTCATCATCTTCATTGGTGGGTTCTCTTGGTTGTCGGGAAGTTTCGCCCACATGTTGGACCATCATGGCTTCTTTGTCTACCCATGGGATTGGTGGTTCACTGCTACTGAGGCCTCTAGTCCGCCTCTGTAGCATCTCTTTGAAGTAGACTCTCGCATTACCTACCCGCCGACATATGGCCCCGGTGAAAGGGATCTAGGATATCGACTAGAGGGGGGTGAATAGGCGATTTTAGCAATTTAGCAATTAATCAAACAATTTAGATAATGAGAGCAAATAAATAACACAATATGAATAAAGCTCAATTCCAACACAAGGATATATCCCGTGGTCTCGGTGATTTGCCGATCACCCTTAATCCACGTTGAGGCAAACTCAAATCTCTAACCGCTCCTCTATCTAGTCAATCTTCTCTCGAGAAGTGACCTAGATCTTGAGCCGGATTAGTGTGATGAGTTATCCAAACCTCGTTTTCACAAAGGATGCACTTTACCGCTCCGGCAAGGTGTGCTCAAACCTTTCACAAGACGTTTTGAGGCTTCTTCACAATCTTCCTTGAAGAGCTCTCCAAAACCCTTCTCCTAGCCGTCTAGGAGCCGGCAAACTCCAAGAGTAACAAGCCGGTGATGATCACTTAGCCTTCTTCTAGTGCCACAAGATTGATTTAATGATCTAAATGCAATGCACTAGAAGATCTCAAATGCACACTCTCACAAATTCGAGAATTTGAAATCTAGAGTGTATGAAACTAGCTTAGGCTCTCAAGGATGATGACAATACTCAAGATTTTGCCAAAGTTATGAACAGGGCCGTGCATGGGAGTATATATACCCCTCACAATTAATATAGCCGTTACAGGCCGTTGGGAGAAAAAGATCACCTGGCGGTCAGACCGCAGGCACAAGCTCGGTCAGACCGCCGCAATTGCAACGGCATTAAACATGTGCAATAAATGCTCAACTGCCCTTGTCAGGCACACACACGGTCAGACCGGAGCCTATTTCGGTCAGACCGTGAAGCTGTCCAGAGACGACCTAGTTTCTGGACACCTTATACGGTCAGGCCGATATATACGGACAGACCGGCCATACTGTCAGACCGTAGTATAAAAATACGGTCAGACCGATTTCTCGGTCAGACCGGTCTAATCAAACGGTCAGACCGTAATAGCTCAAAACATCAGAAAGATAGTTCAAGAAGTTCCAGGAGACTGACTTAGGTTTAAACTACGGACAAACCGACCTTATAAAGTTATATACTATACAAAGACATAACTTCGGTCAGTCCGAGAATTCTAATCGGTCAGTCCGTGAGTTCGGTCAGACCGGTCCAACATACGGTCAGACCGACTGAGACAGAGCTGAGCAGAAATGAGCTGAAATAAGCATTTTCAAAGGATGTGACCTTCTAGTATGCAATGCAAGTTGATTTTATGATTTGTGGCACATAGATGAAGTATTTTGTGATACACCACATACTCCTCTTAATAGTACGACAACTATCCTAAAATCCGGTCAAAATTCTTCTCTAATCACTTTAGACCGGTAAAAAGGAAAAGACCCTATTCCATACCTTTGCCTTTTTGATCAATGCGCCCTTTCTTCATCCTGAGGCTCTTTCTTTGCCTTTCATTAACCTGTCTTTTAAGTATCTTCTTGACACAACTAGGCAGGTAACGTTAGTATAGCATTTGTAGTTGTCATTAATTATTAAAACACTCTATAGGGGCCTAGAAGCTACAATCTCCCCCTTTTTGGTAATTGATGACAACATAAAGAGTAGATGAAGGAGTTTTAAGCATAAAGGGAATTTTACAATAAGCATTGAAGAATAAGACACTCCCCCTAAATGTATGAATAAGAGAATTTTGGCATTTTAGTGGAGTTCAAACATGTGAATAAGGAGCTATCTTAATCCATTCATTATATATGCATGAGGTATCACAAATAAAGCATCTAATTCTACACATGATATCATCATCACAAGGTCATATGAAAATAACATAAGCATATCTCATATATCATGAAGTAATACTCTCATACAAGAGTCATCCAACATAAATGACATCCACATAGATCATAAAAGAGATATTCAGCTAAACAAGTTAATTAAAACTTTACACCAAAAGTTTTCATCAAGAAAAATTTCATTTAAGGTTCATCTCTCAACATCTCTCCTATTCTTCTACTCTCTTCGCTCTCCCCCTTTGGCATCAATTGCCATAAAAGCTAAGGATCGGCTGGAGCATCATCGTCGGGATGAGGAGGAGTCTGAGGGAAACGAGTGTAGAAGTGAGCGGAGAAGGAGTCGAAGCGCTGCTCGAACTGATCCTGGCGCGACGAGAAAGTCTGGAACTGATCATGCAATGCCGCCAAGTCCGAGCGAGCGAGCTCAAGCCCCTGGAGAAGAGTAGCAAACTGATCCATCATCGGCTGATGGAACTGCTGCTGGAACTGTGTGAACCAGGCGGGGGCTTGGCTAGACTGAGCTGCCTGCTGAGCCTGAGGTGGAGGAGGAGGAGGCATAGGCTGAGCCTGCTACTGCTGCTGCTGTGCTCCGTGGCCTCGAGCCAAGACACGCGGGTTGACACTAAACGGCTTATAGCCGAGATGTCTGATATCACAAGAACCGCGAGGGAACTTCGTCTTCTGGAGCAGCAAGGACATGATAAACGGTGCATAGTAGAGATTCGGGAGAGTGGTCGCCGAGACATCCTCAATTGTTTTCAATATAAAAGAGACAATGTTGATCCGATGACTCTTGAGGATGTGGTCGATGAAGTTCCAGTAGTAATCCCGGACCGCCTCTCGGTTTCCACTCTTTGGATGGATCGTGGCTCGTACGATCTTGTTGACGACAGCAGGGAGGACTTTGAGACCTGTAACAGTGCCAGGTACAATCCGCTGTCCACCGCCCGGCTGCTCATAAAACTGGAGCCAATCGTCCTCATGGAGGTAATCCTCATCCTCCATATCGATCCCCTCCTTCATCTCCTCATAATTTAATTTGTTTGCCGCAGCAAACTCCTCAAAAGTGGCCTCATACCGCCTAGAACCTGTCATCCAAAAGATCTGCTGGTCCGCCCATCTGATCTCAACTGTAGCATAGAACTGTCTGATGGCAGTGGCGTTCCAGGGGCACTTGTGCTCCACAAAGTCATACAGCCCTATGTCTTTGAAGATCTGCACCAAGGGAGCCATGATGGGCTGATTCACAACATAAGCCCATTCGATCCATTTGTGTTCGAAGATATTCTTGTGGATCAAATGACCGTAGAAGGCATCCTGCTGTGTCATTGTGTGGAAATGAGGAGTAGAGGCGTATTCTCATAATTATAGGCGTAGATGTCCTAGCCTTTGTATAGTCGCTTGAAGTCCAATTCCTCTTTGGGCCTTGATAAGCGTGGACGTTTATTTCATCGTCCTCACTCTCGATGTCCATGCCTCTGTGAGAAGATCCACCATGATGAGATGACTGTTCTGTCTCTGAATCACCGGCCGAGGGCACCCAATCATCATCGTGACTGTCGCTGCTACTCGAGGGTAGAGCCTTTTTTGGCCGCTTAGCCAATTTCTTCTTGTTTGTCCGGATGGAGGCAATGCCTTGAGTACCTCGACCACTAAAAGATTTGGAAGAAACGCATCAGGTAAGATACAGGAAACAGGAAAGGATGGCGAGAATGGAGATGACAACAGAACTGCACATCCTGGCTCTGCTGTTGCAGTCGGTCAGACCGAAACAGGGGCGGTCAGACCGGCACAATCGAAGAGTTAGGGTTTTGACATGATTCCTGAGTTTTACTTGATTTTAGGGTGCAATGTAGACAGATATAAGAGAGAGAATACTCATTGCATCAACTGGATGAATCAATTTCAGGATATTGACTGAATTTAAACAAGATTCACCACAATTGCCCTAACCCTCAAGATGAACAGAAGCGAAAAAGAAAACGAAGAAGAATCTGAGCAATGTACCTCGAAGACATGATTTGGTGATGATCTTGAACCACGGTTTGTCCGAGCTTGACGAGGGTTTGACCGGAGAGAAAGTATCCAAAGATTTGAGGCGCACGTGAAAGAGACAGGTGGGGAAGAAAGTGAAAAAAGGACAGGAGATTCGGGTTAAAAGATCTCTGGTCATGGATTTTCTGTCAGACCGTAGAAAAGATACCGGTCAGACCGCTGTAAGCAGAAATCTAAGATGCTCTCTGGAGATTCATTTGGTCAGACCGCAATTGGTTCGGTCAGACCGCTGGAAGGACTAAAATTCTTGGAGGATTTTGATTGATTTGAAGCTCTAAGAGATTTGGATAGAGAGATATATAATTATAAGATGATTATAAGTAAGATATGGGCAATATCACCAAAGGGGAAGTATTTATCTTACAACTTAACATATTTTTGGTTCATTTCACTCAATTGCCGAAAAAGGAGCCTAAAAAGCTCTAAAAGAGGAAGTTCAAGCAACCAAGTGATACTCTAAGCACATTTCATATGAGTTCAATATTTCAAGCCACATTTGAGATATCAATGACGTTAAGCTCATTTCGAAGTTTGCAAAAACGACTTTCATCTAAAGGCTTAGTGAATATATCCGCTAATTGATCTTCGGTTCTCACATTATCCACCACCACATCACCTTTGCTAACATGATCTCTAAGGAAGTGGTGTCGAATATCTATTTGCTTGGTCCGAGAGTGTTGAACCGGATTTGTGGCTATTTTCACCGCACTCTCATTATCACACAAAAGAGGCACTTTTTCAAATTTTATTCCATAATCCAACAATGTTTGCCTCATCCAAAGCAATTGTGCACAACAACTACCCGCGGAAACATATTCCGCTTCGGCGGTTGATAAAGCTACAGAGTTTTGTTTCTTAGAGGACCAAGATACTAAAGATCTTCCTAACAGTTGACAACTGCCAGAGGTGCTTTTTCTATCCACTTTACATCCCGCATAATCGGAATCAGAATATCCAATTAATTTGAATTTTGCACCTTTAGGATACCACAACCCTATGCTAGATGAATATTTTAGATACCTCAAAATGCGCTTAACGGCCATTAAATGACTTTCTTTAGGAGAGACTTGAAATCTTGCACACATACAAACACTAAACATAATATCGGGCCTAGAAGCAGTAAGATACAATAGACTACCAATCATAGATCTATAAAGCTTTGAGTCTACCGGTTTACCTCCTTCGTCAGAGACAAGGTGACCGTTTGTAGCCATTGGGGTCTTGATTGGCTTTGCTTCTTCAAGTCTGAACTTCTTGAGTAGGTCCTTCACATACTTGCTTTGACTGATGAAAGTTCCTTCCTCGAGTTGTTTGACTTGTAGTCCGAGAAAGAAACTTAGTTCACCTATCAAAGACATCTCAAAGTCCCTGGACATCATATTACCAAATTCCTCGCAAAAATCTTGGTTAGTAGATCCAAATATGATGTCATCAACATAAATTTGACATACAAAGAAATCATTTCCAATTTTCTTAGTAAACAATGTAGTATCAACTTTCCCAATTTTAAAGCCTTTTGAAATTAAAAAGTCTCTAAGTCTTTCATACCAGGCACGAGGTGCTTGTTTAAGATCATAAAGAGTCTTGGAGAGTTTATACACATGATTCGGCTTTGTAGGATCTTCAAATCCGGGAGGTTGTTTAACAAATACTAACTCATTAGTTTTTCCATTTAAAAATGCACTTTTGACATCCATTTGATATAGTCTAATATTATGAGATAAAGCAAAAGCAAGCAAGATTCTAATAGCCTCAAGTCTAGCTATGGGAGCAAAGGTTTCACCGAAGTCCAAACCTTCAACTTGAGTGTATCCTTGAGCCACCAATCTTGCCTTGTTTCTCACTACCACTCCGTTTGCATCTTGTTTATTCTTGAAAATCCATTTGGTTCCAATGACATTATGCTCATCCGGATTTGGTTCTTCTACCAATTCCCAAACATTGTTGCGGGTGAAATTGTTTAATTCTTCATGCATAGCATTCACCCAATCCGGATCTTTTAAAGCTTCATCTATAAGTGTGGGCTCAAAAGAGGAGACAAAAGAGTAATTTTCACAAAATGAAGCAAGACGAGAACGAGTTTGAACACCCTTACACAAGTCACCAACAATTTGATCGACGGGGTGATCTTTTGAAATTGAGTGATGAATTCTTGGATGATCAACCGGGTTTTGTGAAGTAGAGGTAGAAGGTACTTCCGGTTGTTGTTGAGAGGAGTCTTCCACATTGACCACTTCAACTATTTGATCTTCGTGTTAAGGAGTTGATGAAGAGGGGATAGCTTGAGTGGATGGATCTTCATCTTGATCACTATCTTCTTTCGGCTTGATATCCCCAATGGTCATGTTCTTCGTTGCCACTCTCAACCCTTCATTACCTACATCATCCAAATTGTCTTGCTCCTCTTGAGAGCCGTTAGTCTCATTAAATTCAACATCATGTGTCTCCTCAACCAAACTGGAGTTTTAGTTGTAGACACGATATGCTTTGCTATTTGATGAGTATCCTAACAAAAATCCTACATCACATTTACTTTGAAATTTAGATAAGCGTGTACCTTTCCGCAAGATATAGCACTTACACCCAAACACACGGAAGTAGGAAATGTTTGGCTTCCTTCCAATGAGAAGCTCATAAGGAGTTTTCTTTAGTAGTCGATGACAATAAAGACGATTTGATGCATGGCACGCAGTGTTGATTGCTTCGGCCCAAAAGGTGTCCGAAATATTGTACTCCGAAAGCATAGACCTTGCCATATCTATCAATGTCCGATTCTTTCGTTCGACTACTCCATTTTGCTCCGGTGTATACTTGGCCGAAAACTCGTGTTTGATGCCCTTTTCATCACACCAATTTTCAACCTTGGTATTCTTGAATTCGGAGCCATTGTCACTTCTCACTTTCTTGATCTTGAAGCTAAATTCATTTTCGGCCCTTTGAGCAAAGCTTTTGAAAGTGTTAAACACAATTGACTTATCATGTAAAAAGAATATCCATGTATATCTAGAAAAATCATCTACAATGACAAGACAATAACTATTGCCACCAATGCTCACAAAAGTAGTTGGTCCAAATAAATCCATATGCAATAATTCAAGTGGACTTGAAGTTGACATTGTGCTTTTAGTTGGATGTGAGTTTGCAACTTGTTTTCCGGCTTGACAAGCACTACATAATTTATCTTTTTCAAACTTTACATCTTTTAATCCAATAACTAAATCATGTTTAACTAGTCTATTTAATTGTTTCATTCCAACATGCCCAAGACTTCTATGCCATAGCCAACCTTTAGAAGATTTAGTAAACAAACATGTACCAAGATTAGCATCATTTGAATTGAAATCAGCTAAATAGAGGTTGCCATGTCTAAAACCTTTGAAAATCAACCTATTATCATCAATACTAGTGATAATCACCTCTTTTGGATAAAATGCACATATAAATCCAAGATCACAAAGTTGGGCTACGGATAAGAGGTTGAAATTTAGAGATTCAACAAGCAATACATTAGATATGGAGAGGTCGTTTGAGATCGCAATTTTACCTAAACCTTTTACCTTTCCTTTGCTATTGTCTCCAAACGTGATCTTGTCATATTCCGCACCTTCGTTATTTAGAGAGGAGAACATGTTGTGATTACCGGTCATGTGTTGAGTGGATCCACTATCGAGCACCCAATGTTGTCCTCCGGCCTTGTAATTTACCTACAAAACAAGGTTAGGTCCTTTTAGGTACCCAAATCTTTTTGGGTCCTTGGAGGTTAGTTACCAAGGATTTTGGGACCCAAATGGCTTTCTTTTTGGCACCAATGATTGGGGTTCCAACAAATTTGGCTTTAATATCGCCATTGTTCATTTTCTTTAAAACATAGCAAGAATTGAATACAAGAGATGAGTTAATTTTGCTAGCATAGCAATTCTTTTCAATGTGACCTAAACTTTTACATTTGTTGCAATGTCCCTTTTCTTTTACAAAAACGGTTTTAGATGGGACAAAAGCATGTTTTCCCTTTTTAGGAATGTAGCCTAGTCCTTCTTTTCTTAAGGAAAACCTTTGACTATCTAGAAGATGTCTTAATTTTGATTCTCCTACATAGCATTTAGCTAGGTCATTGGTTAGTTTTTCAATTTTGTCCTTAAGTTCATTGTTTTCAAGACTAAGCACATTATCATCAATTTTAGGTCTAGATGGGAATTCAATTAAATCTTCACAAGAAGTAGATATGCTAGAAGTAGACATCATGGGCAAGTCATTCAAAATATTGCAAGTGATGCCTATCTCATTACCCGTTTTGTTGGCTTTATGAGTAAGTAGTGAGTCATGAGCTTCCTTAAGCATCTCATGAGTTTCCTTGAGACTCTCATGAGATGTGTTTAGCTCCTCATAGGAATTTTGAAGAGTTTTGTATCTCTTCTTCAATTCCTTGAATTTTTCTTTCTCTTTACTCATATAGTCATCAAAACCGGTGATCATCTCAACTAGGTCATCATAAGTGTATTCATCTTCGTCACATGATACCTTCGATTCTCCTTTAGCCATGAGGCAATGAGGAGTGGAGAATAGAGATGGAGCTTCCTTGATAGCTACCCCGGCGAGTCCTTTGGGTGATGCTTCATCTTCATCATCGGAATCGGAACTTGAAGCATCCGAATCCCATTCAATGAAGCAAGCTTGTCCATCCTTCTTCTTCTTATAGTATTTCTTGAAAACCTTCTTCTTGCTTTCTCCTTCTTTTTCGTACTTCTTCTTCTTCATTGATTTTTCTTCTTCCTTATTTTTGCATTGTGTGGAGATGTGACCCTTTTCACCGCAATCAAAGCATCTTCTCTCTTCAAATGGGTTCCTCTTGGATGATTGTCCTTTCTTGAATGACTTTCCTTGATATCTCTTCTTCATGAACCGCTTGAACCTTCTCACAAAGAGAGCCATTTCCTCATCGGTGTCTTTCTCATCACTTTCCTCTTCAATGTCTTCCCTTTTGGAGACTTGAGCTTTGAGTGCAATGTTCTTCTTCTTGGAGTCGGAAGCCTCATCTTTCACTTATTCTTGAGATTTCTTGAATATATCATGAGTGAGAATCTCACTCAAGACTTCCAACGGAGTTACACTCTTCAAGTTCGAACGCACAAGTAAGGTTACAATTGTATCATATTTAGAAGGTAAAGCTCTAAGAAACTTATGACAAAACTCCACATTTGTGACATCCATACCAAGTCCTTTTAACTCATTTACGATGTTATTTAATCGGTTAAACATCTCCAATACATCTTCATTGGGCAACATGGCAAACTTTTCAAATTGGCCCTTATGGATAAATAGTTTAGCATCCTTCACCATCGAGGTTCCTTCATGAATATCCATAAGATTTCTCCAAATATCATGGGCTGTTTCAAGTTTACAAATTCTATTAAATTCACCTAGATTTAGAGCACTATAAAGAACATTCATGGCTTGAGCATTTGCTAAGGCATTATCTCTAGCTAAGTTGGTCATGTCATCATCATCAAGAATTGCAAACCCCTCATCCACCACTTTCCAAATCTTTCCACCCATGGCTTTAAGATAGACCATCATTCTAGTTTTCCAATAAGTATAGTTAGATCCATCAAAGAGTGGTGGTTTACCAATATTGATCCGACCCTCACTAGCCATTCTTATCCTACTCCGGGATGGTTAAATCCTCTAAAATGGAGACCTTAGCTCTGATACTAATTGAAAGGGATCTAGGATATCGACTAGAGGGGGGTGAATAGGCGATTTTAGCAATTTAGCAATTAATCAAACAATTTAGATAATGAGAGCAAATAAATAACACAATATGAATAAAGCTCAATTCCAACACAAGGATATATCCCGTGGTCTTGGTGATTTACCGATCACCCCTAATCCACGTTGAGGCAAACTCAAATCTCTAACCGCTCCTCTATCTAGTCAATCTTCTCTCGGGAAGTGACCTAGATCTTGAGCCGGATTAGTGTGATGAGTTATCCAAACCTTGTTTTCACTAAGGATGCACTTTACCGCTCCGGCAAGGTGTGCTCAAACCTTTCACAAGACGTTTTGAGGCTTCTTCACAATCTTCCTTGAAGAGCTCTCCAAAACCCTTCTCCTAGCCGTCTAGGAGCCGGCAAACTCCAAGAGTAACAAGCCGGTGATGATCACTTAGCCTTCTTCTAGTGCCACAAGATTGATTTAATGATCTAAATGCAATGCACTAGAAGATCTCAAATGCACACTCTCACAAATTCGAGAATTTGAAACCTAGAGTGTATAAAACTAGCTTAGGCTCTCAAGGATGATGACAATGCTCAAGATTTTGCCAAAGTTATGAACAGGGCCGTGCATGGGAGTATATATACCCCTCACAATTAATATAGCCGTTACAGGCCGTTGGGAGAAAAAGATCACCTGGCGGTCAGACCGCAGGCACAAGCTCGGTCAGACCGCCGCAATTGCAACGGCATTAAACAGATGCAATAAATGCTCAACTGCCCTTGTCAGGCACACACACGGTCAGACCGGAGCCTATTTCGGTCAGACCGTGAAGCTGTCCAGAGACGACCTAGTTTCTGGACACCTTATACGGTCAGGCCGATATATACGGACAGACCGGCCATACGGTCAGACCGTAGTACAAAAACACGGTCAGACCGATTTCTCGGTCAGACCGGTCTAATCAAACGGTCAGACCGTAATAGCTCAAAACATCAGAAAGATAGTTCAAGAAGTTCTAGGAGACTGACTTAGGTTTAAACTACGGACAGACCGACCTTATAAAGTTATATACTATACAAAGACATAACTTCGGTCAGTCCGAGAATTCTAATCGGTCAATCCGTGAGTTCAGTCAGACCGGTCCAACATACGGTCAGACCGACTGAGACAGAGCTGAGCAGAAATGAGCTGAAATAAGCATTTTCAAAGTATGTGACCTTCTAGTATGCAATGCAAGTTGATTTTATGATTTGTGGCACATAGATGAAGTATTTTGTGATACACCACATACTCCTCTTAATAGTACGGCAACTATCCTAAAATCCGGTCAAAATTCTTCTCTAATCACCTTAGACCGGTAAAAAGGAAAAGACCCTATTCCGTACCTTTGCCTTTTTGATCAATGCGCCCTTTCTTCATCCTGAGGCTCTTTCTTTGCCTTTCATTAACCTGTCTTTTAAGTATCTTCTTGACACAACTAGGCAGGTAACGTTAGTATAGCATTTGTAGTTGTTATTAATTATTAAAACACTCTATAGGGGCCTAGAAGCTACACCCGGGTCCACGCGACTGATCCCCAGCACAAGGTGCCGGTCTCTCCTTCTCCTTCCCCTTTTTAGCCTCATTTGGCCCATGTGTAGTGGGAGCTTGTGGATCTTCATCACATTGTGCTCGAACAGCATAAGTAACAGAATCCTGCTCTGTGGTTTGTGTCTATAGCTCATGATAACAACATCGTAGATCCTGGTGATCACGAAGCAAACGGGAGTAGCAATGATCCAGAGTGACTACCAAGTCTGTAGTAGTAGTCAAACATGGATCCTGGCATCCCCGAGTGCTAAAGGCAGTGCGACAGCATCCTGATCCTGCCGTCATGGGAACATAACGGTAAGGTGAATCACGGAGTCTATCGATGTACCTTTGGCATATCATGCCGAGAGCCCTTCTTGCTACGTCTTGGATGCCATCGACGTAATACTCTCTGTTGGCCTCTAATCTAATAGGATAGCTACCCTTGGCATGTAAGGCATAGAGCAAGATTGAGACCCGGTATCCAAAAGGTCTCCCATCTGCCTCCTCCTCCTCCGCCTCATAGAGAGGTCTCACCTGCCATCCCAAGAACTGCAGCACCTGCCAAAGTAATGATGCCCACTCTCCGAACTACTCAGCGTAAGAGAATCGCTGAATCGCCATCTACAATAACACGTAACTGAATAAGAAAAGTTTTGTTTAAATCAAACTTACTACATAATGAAAAGAATCATGAAAGCAGACTGGAAATTTTTATATACTATAACTTTTTTAGTGATAATATAGTTTTCGTATATACTTCTTAAAAGAAATAGTTTTTAATAAATCCCAACCTGAATCGACCGTTTCTATCTAAGGTCACATCCTACAGACAAGTTGTGCTCTGATACCACCCGCTGTCGTGAAGTGGTATGATATACTCACTATATCATACCACTATATCCTGACGTGAGCAGTAGTCTTGATAGATAATAACATAGTTCATTATGATAGTGTAAATAATATATTGGTCTCTGAAATCTATCAGGTGTAGATCGTTTATAACTTATTCGCAGTAGTCGTTTATAACTGAGAAGTTTTATCGTGTATTTCTTATTTAATAATAGGGAATTGGCTAATGTCCAACGTCGCTCTGGTCGACATGCTTATGTCGTTTGCAACCCTAGGAACCTCAGATCGAAAATCCGTTCACGTCACCTTGTCCGCCTTATCTCTAACCTTGCACATATATAATCTGATCGTCCATCCAAACACTAGATAAATTTTCCCTATGTACTAAATTAATCCAGCTAAGACCAAGCTTATCAATCACCTTTCGACCATTCTTTTAATCCTATTTCAGCATTCGACCACTGAGATGTATAAACTTCTCAGTTATAATGAGTTCCAATAACTCATTATAAGGCACAATTTCGGGGCCCTATCAGTTATCTCATCAATAATAGTGAATTTGTCTTCACTATTATAATGCGGCGATAAAATAGTTTATTAAAAACTATTTCTTTTAAGAAGTATATACAAAAATTATATTATCACTAAAAAAGTTATAGTATATAAAAATTTCCAGTCTGCTTTCATGATTCTTTTAATTATGCAGTAAGTTTGATTTAAACAAAATTTTCTTATTCAGTTACGTGTTATGTAGATGGCGATTCAGTGATTCTCTTACGCTGAGCAGTTCGGAGAGTGGGCATCATTACTTTGGCAGGTGCTGCAGTTCTTGGAATGGCAGGTGAGACCTCTCTATGAGGCGGAGGAGGAGGAGGAGGAGGAGGAGGAGGAGGCAGATGGGAGACCTTTTGGATACCGGGTCACTATCTTGATCTATGCCTTACATGCCAAGGGTAGCTATCCTATTAGATTAGAGGCCAACAGAGAGTATTACGTCAATGGCATCCCAAGGGTAGCTATCCTATTTGTGTTTCAAAACTTGTTACTTTCTCCTACTATGCTATAATCTTTCCTTTCTTTATGGGTAAAAACTTATTACTAAAAGTAATCATCAAATAAATGGAATTGGGACGAAATGGCAAACATGCAACCACATCCACGGCATGAAGAACGTGAAGCGGGAAGTTCTGCTACGGGAAGAAGACAGGGTAATGGGGAGATACCTCAACCAATTACACCTATAGAACAAACGGAGACACAAACTGAAGTGTCTGAATTAATGCGATGGATGGAAACAGAAAGACAGGAGTCACAAGTGATGCAAGCGCAGTTAATACGAGATAATCAAGAGGCCCAAGCTCAAATGCTTAGGGACAACCAAATAGCTCAAGCTCAGCTGTTAGAACAAATCACCCGAAGACATTTAGTGGAAGGGACGAGTCCAAGGGCCAGACTTACTGACTTTCAAAAGACACATCCCCCGACTTTTTCCAGCACACCAGATCCTATGGTGGCTGATGATTGGCTACGGGATATAGAAAGGAAATTGGATACTGTAAGATGATCTGACATTGAGAAAGTTCTTTATGCATCTCACCAACTTGCGGGCCCAGCCACAGCTTGGTGGATAAATTATCAGAGCATGCATCCACATCGAGACACTATCAACTGGGCAGAGTTCTCGGAACAATTCCGTAAAGCCCATATCCCTACAAGAGTAATGGCTATGAAGCTTAGGGAGTTCCGGAACTTACGACAAGGGGCGCAATCAATAATGGAATATTTACATCAATTTAGTCAACTAGCCCGATATGCCCCAGAAGATGTTGACACTAAATCCAAGAAGATGGAACGATTTACCGAGGGATTGCAACAAACCCTACAGCTACATATTGCATCCCATGAATTCACGGATTTTCAAGTAATGGTAAATCGAGTGCTCCAAATAGAAGAAAAACGCGGAGCAGTAGAAAACACCTGAAAAAGGAAAGAAAGTTTCCAGTCATACATAACAAATATATCAATGCGGGGCCGTAACAACTCTAGACCTCCATATAAACCCCCAACTCAACGAATGACTTCCCGACCCTTGCAAGTTAAGTGTCCACGGTGCCAAGGTGCCCATACTCTACAAAATTGCTCTGTCACCAATGGACGATGTTTTCATTGTGGGAGATTTGGACACCATCAAGAACATTGTCCTTGGAAACACTTACCATCGTCCATAGCAAGAGCAAGAGCCCAGCAAGCTAGACCAATATCAGGAGAGAAACCCTCAATGGCGCTAACCACAGGACCACCAAAACCAAACAGTGGAGGAGCACCTTCAACAGTGAACCACGGAGGAGCCATCAATCTACATGGAAGAGGCCGAGGAACCACATCTCGAGGACAGGGACGACTAAATTACATCACCAAGGAAGATGCAGGAGGAGCTCCAGATGTGATCCTGGGTAAGTTCTTAATTCAGTCAGAAATTGCAATAATTCTGTTTGATTCTGGTGCCACTCATTCTTTCATCTCCAAAACTTTTGTGAACAAAAGTAAACTACAAATGGTACCATTAGAATACCCCACCACAATACAATCCGCTGGAACCAAGATGTGTGCAAAAATGATATGTAGAGGAATTACATTTGAAATTTGTGGAGAGAAGTTCTCCGCAAATCTACTTGTGTTGGAACTAGCAGGGTTAGATGTGATTTTGGGAATGGACTGGTTATCTAAACACAAGGGACAATTGGATTGTGAAAAGAAAACTTTAAACCTCACTAGTACCAGAGGGAAGAAAATTGTATTCCATGCCGAACGAACCTCTATAGAAAACCCTAATCCCAGTCTTCACAAATTAGAAAACCTGGAAATATCTCAAATACCAGTGGTAAGAGGATGCATGGATGTATTTCCAGAAGAATTACCAGGAATGCCACCTGATCGAGGGATAGAATTCACTATTGAACTAAAGCCTGGTACTGCTCCTATCTCTAAACAACCTTACAGGATGTCAATAACAGAATTAGAGGAGCTTAAGAAACAATTAGAAGAACTAGAAGAAAAAGGGTTCATCCAACCAAGTGTATCACCTTGGGGAGCTCCAGTTTTGTTTGTAAAGAAGAAAGATGGAGGATTACGAATGTGTGTGGATTACCGAGCATTAAACGATGCAACTATAAAGAACAAATACCCACTACCTAGGATTGATGATTTATTTGATCAACTTAGAGGAGCTAAGATCTTTTCAAAGATTGATCTGAGGTATGGGTATCATCAGTTAAGAATAAAAGCAGAAGACATCTCAAAAACTGCTTTTACAACTCGATATGGATTATATGAGTTTACAGTACTACCATTTGGATTAACCAATGCACCAGATGTATTTATGAACGTTATGAACAAAGCCTTTATGGAATATTTAGATTAATTTGTGATAGTATTCATTGATGATATTCTCATATATTCCAAAAGTGAAGAGGAACACGAAATACACTTAAGGATGCTACTTGATAAGCTGAGAGAACTAAAACTGTATGCAAAATTTGAAAAGTGTAGTTTCTGGATGAAAGAAATTTCCTTTCTAGGACATGTCTTAACAGAAGAAGGGTTATCAGCAGACCCTGAAAAGATAAGAGCTGTAAGGGAATGGAAACAACCTGAAACCATATCAGAAATTAGAAGTTTCCTCGGATTAGCAGGATATTATAGAAAGTTCATTGATGGATTCTCAAAAATAGCTAAACCACTAACTAGACTTCTAAAGAAGGATGTGCCATTTGATTGGACAGATGAATGTGAGAAAAGTTTTGAAGAGTTAAAGTTAAGGTTAACTACAGCCCCAGTTTTAATACTACCAGATATCAAAAAGGACTATGAGATATATTGTGATGCCTCTAAACAAGGGTTAGGATGCATCCTAATGCAAGAAGGTCGAGTTGTAGCTTTTGCCTCTAGACAACTACGACCCCATGAAGAAAATTATCCTACCCATGATTTGGAATTGGCAGCCGTAGTCCATGCATTAAAGATCTGGAGACATTATCTTTTGGGAAATCATTGTGAAATCTTCTCAGATCACAAAAGTCTGAAATATGTATTTACCCAAACCAATCTAAACATGAGACAACGTAGATGGTTGGAATTAATAAAGGACTACAACGTGAATATACAATATCACCCGGGAAAGGCTAACGTTGTAGCAGATGCTCTAAGTAGAAGAACTTACTGTAACACTAGTATAGCTCCAGAATTAGTGCAAGACCTACAAAGGCAGAAGATTGAATGGTTAGAATCTGCATTTTTGGCAACCTTAACAGTTACACCTACTCTAGAAGAAGAAATCCGAAAAGCACAAGAGGAAGACATGGATATTCAGAAAATAAAGAAGGACATGAAAGAAGGAAAAACTTTAGAATTTTCTGAAGATGATCAAGGCACTATATGGTACGGAAAGAGGATATGCGTACCTGATAAAGAAGAAATTAAACAAATTATTTTGCAAGAAGCCTATGATACACCTTACTCCATTCACCCTGGGAGTACAAAAATGTACCAAGATTTGAAGAGTATGTTCTGGTGGACTAATATGAAGAGACAGATAGCTGAATATGTTGCAAAATGTGATGATTGTCAGAGAATTAAAGCAGAACATCAGAGACCGGCAGGATTGTTACAACCTTTGCCAATACCCGAATGGAAATGGGAAGAGATAGGAATGGACTTTATCACCGGACTTCCCAAAACTCAAAATGGATGAATCAACTTGGGAGAGAGAATCAGAGTTGCGACAAGAATTTCTTGACCTTTTTCCCTGAAATACCGGAATCTCGAGGACTAGATTCTTTTTAAGGAGGGTAGGGTTGTAATGCCCTAAATTTCTTAATGTTTTAAAAATCTTTTTATTCCAAATTCCTGGCATTTCATAGCATGTTCATCTAGAAGCCACTAATATGAGGAAGTAGAATAATCTGAATATATTTAAGCAAACCACTGCATCTGCCTGGAATTAGGTCAAAAGAGTTCAGTCACATGAAATGATAGAATATATTAAACCCTAAAACTAAAAGCAAACCAGATACCAGAGAAACTTTTAAAGGCCATGAGAGATTTATGTAAATCAAATTATTACATGCCTCACTAATTTAGGATATAATTACTAAAAAGAGCAATTTCAATTTAACCCTTAAAAATTATTATATCATGAAAAGGGAAAAGCCCAATTGAAATAAAAATAAAAGAGTTGAGTTGCAAAAAGATCCCTGTAATGAAAAACTTGGTAAATAATATTATTACAAAACAAACCCCTGTACTGAAGAAAATATTTATAAAAGAACCCTTTTCAAAGAAGCCTTCAAAAATAATCAAAATCTTGGAATTAATAATATTACACCTTACTGCATGTATTTTTTTGTTACCAAAATACCCTTAAAAATATAATTAATAAACAGTAAACTGTTTAGGATACCCTCTTTTCAGAAAAGTTCCATTTTCCATTTCAGCCCTTAAGTTTTCACAAATCAAAAATGAGTCCTTGCATGTAATCTTAACCTTATTAGGGAAAAACTACCTTTTTAAGCCTGTTAAAATTACTAAAGCTACAGTAAACCCTAAAATAACCCCACTTACTTACCAGCCATGTTTCAGAAATGTTACACTTCATTTGCCACCTCATGCCAAGCTTCTAAGCCAAGGAACTCCAGAAAAATAGAAGAAAACAATATGAAAACTCTGGAAAACCTTCAAACTGAAGTAATAGGGGAATTATAAACACTTTGACGCGATCAGAACTTCGAAATTCCAACTACTGTAGCCTGTAGACATACAATGCCAGCGGCTGACATTGTCTAGACACGCCAGAGCGCGCTCCAGGCACTGTCACCGCGTTCCAGCGCCTCACCGTCGCCATCATCGAGCTACGGTGAACACAAGTGAGCCCTCCCTTGCCTATTAGCCTTCTCATATATTGCTGTTACTTACCTATGAGTTGCCGTGGTCGAATCGCCGCTGGCTGCCATTCCCACCATTAGCCAGCATTCAAATAAAACTAGGGCTTCGCCGTCCGACCGCTAGAGACGTGTGCTGGAGGATCCAGCCGCATCAAAATGATCGCCTCAACCCTAATCGTGCATCTGCTAAGTCTCAGAGGCTAGGGTTTTGTGTAGGCTGAGTTCTCCGTTCGAGTGCTGCACGAGTCGCCGGCGATGCCAAATCCAAAATTCGCCGTGTTGAGCTCACCGCCGGCCAATTCCTTCCGGTCTCACCATCTTTAGTCCTGCCTAAACCTAACTGTTGAGTTTAATTGCTGATTAGAGGTCTCTGCTGGGCTGTCCTCGGTGACCCCGCCGCCTCCGAGTTGCAGTTCGTCGCCGTTCATCACTGTCCGGTCATCCTAGTTCGCAAAACCACTACCAACAGGTTCCTGTTACCTACGCCTACCTCCCAGACATAGTTGGCGAAGAAAAACTCCAACAATTCGATCAAATGCTCTAAACCCTTGAATTTGATAGCAGCCAGACATTCAGTTCACTGTGTCCAGGGATGTCTTTGCAAAATCTGAGACTCTCTGGACTTTTCTGTAAAAATAACTTTGTCAAATTGATACCTTACTATATGATGCACCAAATTCTTGAATCAAAACACTTTTTGTCCACTGGAAATCTCATAAACCAGGCCAATGCCATTCTTAGACATTGTTAGTCTATGTTAGCCAGTGACATTGGGCCAAATTGTCCACTTCTGGTTGAGAAAATTGAAGACCACTTTGTCTACTAAGCTAATAGAGCAATGTTCTGCATTTTCTTCAATTGTCGTATTACGAGAAAACTCCATCTCGACCTATTTTCAACTTTGTCATGTCATTCCTCGACGTCCAAACGTCGACGTGCTCACATTCAATTATAACCCTAGACATGTTCTAATATTTGGGCCTCGACTAAAACCCTAGAAAGCCAATTTAAGCCTTGTCAACCTATGTCCAATGTCGCTTTCATCGACATGCCTATGTCGTTCGCAACCCTAGGGCTCTTTGATCGAAGATCCGTTCACGTCACTTCTCATGCTTTAATATTTATAGCTTTCCTATAAAATTTGACCCTAATCTGAGACCAGTTGGACTATGTTGCTATAGCAAATCTATGCATTTTAATTAATCTGAAACCCTAATTAGTGCAAAACCTAGTGCAATTGCATGTAAACTTTCATTTCTGCATTTTGTATTTATATTCCTATGCTTTGAGTGTATTTTAGTATAGTAATATAAGGGTTTTGTACCTTTGGTGGGTTATTGCTACGGTGCATGTCCAGAAGACGAAGTCCCTGAAGTCCAAGAACAAGAGGGTGACCCAACCATCACAGAACCGACGACTTCAGACTCAGGCAAGCTTCAGATCCTTGATCATATTCTTGACCCATATTTCTAAACTACTTATTTTGATCATGGATATATGTATAAGTAGTATTATTCATTAAGGGAAAGTATTTTTAATAATCTTTTGTAGTTATCGACCTAACTTGAGTAACTATCCTTGATTGCTTAAACGAAGAATTCCTTGAAACCCTAGAATATAATTATGTGATAGTTATTAATATATAAGTGTAGAATTATAGTAAGAAATGGCTCGTTAGAGCATAATGGAATGGTTCTTTAAAAGTCTAGTCGCATGTGAAAGGCTATTTGTGGAATGATGGAGAGGATTCAATTGTGACTTGACTCATGGGAAGATGGGTTAATAGTCTACATGCTAATAAGGACATAACAAATTGTGCTAAACAGCCATGGGCATGTTTACGTGCCAACCACATGATCAAGAAATTGAACTCGGTCAGTAAACTACTGAGTATCAATTTTATCCCTGTATGGTGGTCGTTCTCATTCAGGATCCAAACATGAGAGGTTTGGTTGGATCTTTCTAAGTTTAGTTGTCTAAACTTAAGGCCTGAATGGGTGAGGGGGAGATGTGAGGGGAGAGTTCGTGCGGTTACTCTAACCTTGAGTAACTCGTGAATACTGGGTGTGAAGGTATTTCTCGCTGAGGGTACCTCACAACAACAAGAACGACCAGTGTGGTCGAATTGTCGGACAGGGATATAATTAATACGATGTTATTGAAAGTCTTGTCTCCTCAATCTAGGCGCATGCAATAATGTGCGTGTAATTGGCCTGACTGGAATGATTGATGGACTCATGTGGGTAAAGCGGTGCCCCTCTATAGAGTGTCAAAAAGTATTCGAGTACTCCGTACCCCTGGATAGGGGTATTCCAAGGGTAGTAATTGTATAGCACAATAGTTTTGGGATATTGAGTTAAAATAAAAAGGAGCTAACGAGGATGTGTTGCCCGGATTCCACTCTTGAGTCGATAAAAATGCTTTGTATAGTTAACTCCTTAAATACCTGTTCTTCTACTTTATTCTAGCAATGTAATTGTGAAACTTAATATTCTATGCTGCATCAACCATTTATTTGCACAACCTCTGTCATGGTAAGAATAAATTCTTATGCTGAGTACTCTTGTACTCACTGTTGTCATTCTACTCAGTGGACTCCAATTGAGGATGAAAATCCTAATCCAGAAGAAGAGCCGGAGTTTCCGGAAGACTTTGATTTCGACTTCTGGGTCTAAGGTCGCAAATCCTAGACGAGCTCAACTGTGGAGCCTGCTACTCTTTCACAAAAAAAATATATAGTCCCGAAAACCATATATTGGCCCGGTCGGCCTTTATTATAAATTATGGCATGATGCCTCTATCACAATATTACTCTTTCTATATGTATAATTAAGTTTTGCTGTAATTTGAGTTGTGTATGTGGTGTAAAAGCTGTAAGCAACCCATACTGGGCGGTTGCCATGGGCCCAGTATTCGAGTGCAGCATGTAACCCTTCTAAACTCCGGGTGATCCTGCTTCGCTCATCTCTAGCTTCTCTTCAACTGTATTTTCGTTATTAAGCAAGGGTGAGTACAAAGTACTCAACAAGTCTCTATATAGGAATTTATCCAATGCATGATAGGCTATGTCTATTTTAACAGTCTATGTGGTACAGAATAGTAAATTTCACAAACACATTTCCAAAGGAAATTGAAATACAATTGATTAGCAAAATGATGGTAGAAAACATTTATATGATCCAAGAGTTAAATCCGGGAAAAACCACTATTTGCCCCTTTTTGTCTAATACTTTATTACTATTGTGCTATCCAGTTACTACCCATGGCATACCCCTGTCCGGGGGTACGGAGTACTCGAATACTTTTTAACACTCTGCAGACGGGCACCGCTTTACCCACATGAGTCCATCAATCTTCCCAGTCAGGCCAATTACACGTACATTATTGCATGTGACTAGATTGAGGAGACAAGGCTCTCAAAAACATTGTATTAATTATATCCCTGCCCGACAGTTCGACCACACTGGTCGTCCTTGTTGTTGTGAGGTACCCTCAGCGAGAAGTACCTTCACACCCAATATTCACGAGTTACTCAAGGTCAGAGTAACCGCACAAACTCTCCCCTCACATCTCACCCTCACCCATTCAGGACTTAAGTTTAGACAACTAAATTTAGAAAGATCCACCCAAACATCTCAGTCTGGAGCCTTAATGAGAACGACCACCATGCAGGGATAAAATCGATACACAGTAGTCTACTGGCCGAGTTCAATTCCTTGATCATGTGGTTGGCACGTTAATATGCCCATGGTCGTTTAGCACAATTCGTTATATCCTTATTCATTAGGGCGAGGTACTCAACCACTATCCCACTTAAGCAAAAGTTGCCCACCAATCATACCATCCTCACCACTAATATTTATTGGCTTTCAAATAAGCATCATTTGTCAAAATACTTTTAGGGTCCTGTAAGGATATTCCACCCAAGGTGGCCTCGGATCCTTACGGCCTCAACTAATCACATTCATTTATAAAAATCCTACCATCAACTGCTTGTGATTAATCATTTACATGCATTTGCTTATACTTTATCAAAACAACATACATAAGCCATTGCAATATATGGGTTCAATATGATCAAGAAATAGGGACTTGTCTTGCTTTTCATGGGATCCAGTTGAGAGGACTACCAAAGCACTGACGTCTTGGAACTCACTTCACTTGGTATCTATTTCGACATCAAACAATAAGCAAGCAAAAATAATAGTGAGTATATTGTTTATAAATACATATGGTTATAACTGATAGGGTTCAAGTGGTCGAATGCTGAAATAGGATTAAAAGAACGGTCGAAAGGTGATTGATAAGCTTTGTCTAGGCTGGATTAATTTAGAAAATAGGGAAAACTTTATCTAGTGTTTGGATGGACGATCAGATTATATATATGCAAGATTAGATATAAGGCGGACAAGGTGACGCGAACGGATTTTCGATCTGAGGTTCCTAGGGTTGCAAACGACATAGGTATATCGACAAGAGCGACAATGAACGTAGGCTGACAAGGCTTACGCTGGCTTTTTAGGGTTTTCGTCGAGGTTCGAATACATAACATAACTAGGGCTTTGGTTGGATGGTCGAAATTTGGTGCTTTCGTTGAGAGTCACGATTACAAGGGTGAAGACAAATTCTAGGTCGAACACGAACGCGGCGACACGGCGAAGTGCATTGTCGCCTGATAGATTTTGGCTAATGGACGCTTCTCATCAACTAAACTGATCCTCGGTCGATTTTAGATAGAAGTGCACGATTCTACGGTTGCGTAGGAACCGACCGCGCTGAAATCGGAGTTCCCAGGGCTTAGAATGGAATTATAACTCAGAAAGACTTGGTCGGTATTTCTTACCTCTTCCGGGGCTGGGATATTACAGATCTACCCTCCTTAAAAAGAATCTCGTCCTCGAGATTCGACGATCTCGACTAACTCAGAAAGGTGAATTCAAAGATGTTGGGAAGATAAAGGAATAGAAACTCATTGCTGAGGTTTGACACTTGGATGAAAATTTCTTTTTTTTTACATGCCCTATATGGGCTAAACTAGCAATCAATCAGACATCTTAGTCAATCTATCGGTGCTACAACTAAAGTTTAATACTTACAAACCAAAAGACATGCTATTCAATTCTAAATAACTTAATCATAACCAAAAGTCAACTTTATTCTCCTTAAAGGTAAAGGCTCTTTTGCTCCAGGAACATAAAAAAAATCACAAATTCTCAAGAACAATCAGCAATTCAAGTGAAAAATAGCTCCAACATGATGCATGTATGCAGAAGAATAACAAAATAAAGACATATCAAACCATTATAAATCAAGAAGATTACAAATAATATCAAAAATCATCGAAAATACAGCAAAATAAAATCAGTGATCCCTGTAAAACCCAAAAAGTCTAAGAAAATTCGAATAAAATTGGAGCATCCGAACACCTAATGGTCCTTTCTCACCTAAAGCTTCACTATTTGAGGTCTTCTAAACTCTATACCTTCGACTGACTTAACCACTACCACCACGCTTTCGCTGCGCCACCCTAATACTTATGTATAATTTAGAAGATTTTATAAACAAAACAGTAGAAAGGAAAATTAAAATTGGAATTAAAATATTTCCACATAATTATTTTCCATACCAAATTAAGTTTTAGTAAACTAAGTACAATTCAAAATAGTTTTTCACTGAGATGCTAACAAGTCATATCTATAAGGGTCACGTCCTACAGTCGAGGGAGCCTAGGCTCTGATACCACTCTGTGAGAAATATCGACCAAGTCTTTCTGAGTTATAATTCCATTCTAAGCCCCGGGAACTCTGATTTCAGCGCGGTCGGTTCCTACGTGACCGTAGAATCATGCACTTCTATCTGAAATCGACTGAGGATCAGTTTAGTTGATGAGAAGCGTCCATTAGCCAAAATCTGTCAGGCAACAATGCACTTCGCCGTGTCGCCGCGTTCGTGTTCGACCTAGAATTTGTCTTCACCTTAGTAATCGTGACTCTCAACGAAAGCACCAAATTTCGACCATCCAACCAAAACCCTAGTTATGTATTCGAGCCTCGACGAAAACCCTAAAAGGCCAACCTAAGCTTTGTCAGCCTATGTCCAACATCGCTCTGGTTGACATGCTTATGTCGTTGGCAATCCTAGGAACCTCAGATCGAAAATCCGTTCGCGTCACTTTGTCCGCCTTATCTCTAACCTTCCACATATATAATCTGATCATCCATCCAAACACTAGATAAAGTTTTCCCTATTTTCTAAATTAATCCAGCCTAGACCAAGCTTATCAATCACCTTTCGACCATTCTTTTAATCCTTCAGCATTCGACCACTTGAACCCTATCAGTTATAAACATATGTATTTATAAACAAATATAGTCACTATTATTTTTGCTTGCTTATTGTTTGACGTCGAAATAGATACCAAGTGAAGTGAGCTCCAAGACGTCAGTGCCCTGGTAGTTCTCTCAACTGGATCCTGTAAAAAGCAAGACAAGTCCCTATTTCTTGAACATATTGAATCTATATATTAGAAAGGCTTATATATGTTGTTTTGATAAAATATAAGTACCTGCATGAAAATGATTAATCACAAGCAGTTGATGGTAGGATTTTTACAAATGAATGTGATCAGTTGAGATAGTAAGGATCCGGGCCACCATGAGTAGAATATCCTTGCTAATTGGTTGAGGTCGTAAGAATCCGAGGCCACCTTGGGTGGAATATCCTTATTGGGCCCTAAAAGTATTTTGACAAATGATGCTTGTTTGAAAGCCAATGAATATTAGTGGTGAGGATGGTATGATTAGTGGACAACTTTTGCTTAAGTGGGACGGTGAGGTACCACTGCTGTCAGGGCCCCGATACTGGGCCCATGGCAACCGCCCAGGATGGGTTGCTTATAGCGTTTACACCACATACACAACTCAAATTGCAGCAAAACTTAATTATACATATAGAAAGAGTAATATTGTGACAGAGGCATCATGCCATAATTTACAATGAAGGCCGACTAGGCCAATATATGGTTTTCAGGACTATATTTTTTTTTTGTGAAAGAGTAGCAGGCTCCACAGTCGAGCTCGTCTGGGATTCGCAACCTTAGACCCAAAAGTCGAAATCAAAGTCTTCCGAAAACTCCGACTCTTCTTCTGGATTAGGATTTTCATCCTCAATTGGAGGGTCCACTGAGTGGAATGGCAAGGTGAGTACAAGAGTACTCAGCAAGTCTCAGCATAAGAATTTATTCTTACCATGACAGAGGTTGTGCAAATAAATGGTTGATGCAGCATAGAATATTAAGTTTCACAATTACATTGCTAGAATAAAGTAGAAGAACAGGTATTTAAGGAGTTAACTATACAAAGTATTTTTATCGACTCAAGAGTGGAATCCGGGCAACACATCCTCGTTTGCCCCTTTTTATGTTAACTCAATATCCCAAAACTATTGTGCTATATAATTACTACCCATGGTATACCCCTATCCGGGGGTACGGAGTACTCGAATACTTTTTGACACTCTGCAGAGGGGCACCGCTTTACCCACATGAGTCCATCAATCATTCCAGTCAGGCCAATTACACGCACATTATTGCATGCGACTAGATTGAGGAGACAAGACTTTCAATAACATCGTATTAATTATAACCTTGTCCGACTATTCGACCACACTGGTCGTTCTTGTCGTTGTGAGGTACCCTCAGCCAGAAATACCTTCACACCCAGTATTCACGAGTTACTCAAGGTCAAAATAACCGCACGAACTCTCCCCTCACATCTCCCCCTCACCCATTCAGGCCTTAAGTTTAGACAACTAAACTTAGAAAGATCCAACCAAACCTCTCATGTTTGGAGCCTGAATGAGAACGACCACCATACAGGGATAAAATTGATACTCAGTAGTTTACTGACCGAGTTCAATTTCTTGATCATGTGGTTGGCACGTAAACATGCCCATGGCTGTTTAGCACAATTTGTTATGTCCTTATTAGCATGTAGACTATTAACCCATCTTCCCATGAGTCGTCACAATTGACTCCTCTCCATCATTCCACTAATAGCCTTTCACATGCGACTAGACTTTTAAAGAACCATTCCATTATGCTCTAACGAGCCATTTCTTACTATAATTCTACACTTATATATTAATAACTATCACATAATTATATTCTAGGGTTTCAAGAAATTCTTCGTTTAAGCAATCAAAGATGGTTACTCAAGTTAGGTCGATAACTACACAAGATTATTAAAAATACTTTCCCTTAATGAAAATTCTACTTATACATATATCCATGATCAAAATAAGTAGTTTAGAAATATGGGTCAACAATATGATCAAGGATCTGAAGCTTGCCTGAGTCTGAAGTCGTCAGTTCTGTGATGGTTGGGTCACCCTCTTGCTCTTGGACTTCAGGGACTTCGTCTTCTGGACATGCACCGTAGCAATAACCCACAAAAGCTACAAAACCCTTGTATTACTATACTAAAATACACTCAAAGCATAGGAATATAAATACAAAATGCAGAAATGTAAGTTTACATGCAATTGCACTAGGTTTTGCACTAATTAGGGTTTCAGATTAGTTAAAATGCATAGATTTGCTATAGCAACATAGTTCAACTGGTCTCGGATTAGGGTCAAATTTTATAGGAAAGCTATAAATATTAAAGCATGAGAAGTGACGCAAACGGATCTTCGATCAGAGAGCCCTAGGGTTGCAAAAGACAAGCAGTAGTCGTTTATTGGAACTCATTATAGCTACTTGAAATCAGGCGGCAGCGCGCGCGGGATCAGCGGCGGTGGCGGCGTCGCGTCGCGCGCAGGAGGTAGCGGTCGAATCAAGCGTGGAGGCCGACCGGATGGTGGTGCTACGCCGTTGGGGTGCGGCTCGGCCACCGGCGGCGACGTGAGCAGAGAAGTGGAAGAGGAAGGTTTGGGGGAAAAAGAGAAGAAAAAGGAAAGAAAGAAAAAGAGAAGAAAGAAGAAAAAAACAGGAAAGAAGAAGAAGGAAGAAGAGAAAAAGAAAAGGAAAAAGAACACAGTAGAGAGATGGCGGCTGGTAGGATTTTGGAGATTTTGGCGACTTTGCGAAAAAGCCCCCGAAGAGGTAAGAAATATCGACCAAGTCTTTCTGAGTTATAATTCCATTCTAAGCCCCGGAAACTCCGATTTCAGCGCGGTCGGTTCCTATGCGACCGTAGAATCATGCACTTCTATTTGAAATCGACCGAGGATCAGTTTAGATGATGAGAAGCGTCGAATAACCAAAATCTGTCCAGCGACACCGCATTTCGCCGTGTCGCCGCGCTCGTGTTCGACCTAGAATTTGTCTTCACCCTTGTAATCATGACTCTCAACGAAAGCACAATATTTCGACCATCCAACCAAAGCCCTAATTATGTTATGTATTCGAACCTCGACGAAAACCCTAAAAAGGCCAACCTAAGCTTTGTTAGCCTATGTCCAAGTCGTTCTGGTCGACATGCTTATGTCGTTTGCAATCATAGGAACCTCAGATCAAAAATCCGTTCGCGTCACCTTGTCCGCCTTATCTCTAACCTTACACATATATAATCTGATCGTCCATCCAAACACTAGATAAAATTTTCCCTATTTTCTAAATTAATCCAGCCAAGACCAAGCTTATCAATCACCTCTCGATGTGCACTTACCCCGACTGTCCAGGATGCAGTCATGCACAGAGTAATAAACAGACAGCCAGCTCCATTTGATTCATATACAAAAACAATATATAGCCATTAGGCCTTAATACATATCGATATGCAAACGCCAGCAAGGCCATCTACTAGATTTTATGAAAGTAGTTTTATCTGGTCTCCTAGACCATCCCATAAGCAAAAACTCGAGTGCAGCACGTAACCCTTCTAAACTCTGGGCGATCCTGCTTTGCTCATCTCTAGCTTCTCTTCAACTATATTTTCGTTATTAAGCAAGCGTGAGTACAAAGTACTCAGCAAGTCTCTATATAAGAATTTATCCAATGCATGATAGGCTATGTCTACTTCAACAGTCTATGTGATACAGAATAGTAAATTTCACAAACACATTTCTCAAGGACATTGAAATACAATTTATTAGCAAAATGATGATAGAAAACATTTATGATCCAAGAGTTAAATCTGGGCAAAACTAGCAATCAATCAGACATCTTAGTCAATCTATCGGTGCTACAACCAAAGTTTAATACTTACAAACCAAAAGACATGCTATTCAATTCTAAATAACTTAATCTTAACCAACAGTCAACTTTATTCTCCTTAAAGGTAAAGGCTCTTTTGCTCCAGGAACATAAAAAAAATCACAAATTCTCAAGAACAATCAACAATTCAAGTGAAAAATAGCTCCAACATGATGCATGTATGCAGAAGAATAACCGAATAAAGACATATCAAACCATTATAAATCAAGAAGATTACAAATAAAATCAAAAATCATCGAAAATACAGCAAAATAAAATCAGTGATCCCTGTAAAACCCAAAAAGTCCAAGAAAATTCGAATAAAATTGGAGTAACCGAACACCTAATGATCCTTTCTCACCTAAAGCTTTACTATTTGAGGTCTTCTAAACTCTATACCTTCGACTGACTTAACCACTACCACCACGCTTTCGTTGCGCCACTCTAATACTTATGTATAATTTAGAAGATTTTATAAACAAAACAGTAGAAAGGAAAATTAAAATTGGAATTAAAATATTTCCACATAATTATTTTCCATACCAAATTAGGTTTTAGTAAACTAAGTACAATTCAAAATAGTTTTTCACTAAGATGCTAACAAGTCCTATCTACAAGGGTCACGTCCTACAGTCGAGGGAGCCTAGGCTCTAATACCACTCTGTGAGGAACCCACCCGCTGCAGTGGGCCCCAGGTGTGCACTTACCCCGACTGTTCAGGATGCAGTCATGCACAGAATAATAAACATATGTTTTTCTTTCTTTCCACTTTTCACGGGTTCATATTGTTTTTGTATATGAACCAAATGGAGCTGGGCTGATACCACTCTGAGGGACCCACCCGCTGCAGTGGGCCCCAGGTGTGCACTTACCCCGACTGCCCAGGATGCAGTCATGCACAGAGTAATAAACAGACAGCCAGCTATGTCTACTTTAACAGTCTATGTGATACAGAATAGTAAATTTCACAAACACATTTCCCAAGGACATTGAAATATAATTAATTAGCAAAATGATGGTAGAAAACATTTATGATCCAAGAGTTAAATCTAGGCAAAACCTCTCAGTTTGCCCCTTTTTGTCTAATACTTTATTACTATTGTGCTATCCAGTTACTACCCATGACATACCCCTATCCGGGGGTGCGGAGTACTCAAATACTTTTTAACACTCTGCAGAGGGGCACCGCTTTACCCACATGAATCTATCAATCTTCCCAGTCAGGCCAATTATACGCACATTATTGCATGCGACTAGATTGAGGAGACAAAACTCTATAAAACATTGTATTAATTATATCCCTGCCTGACAGTTCGACCGCATTGGTCTTCATTGTCGTTGTGAGGTACCCTCAGCGAGAAGTACCTTCACACCCAATATTCACGTTACTCAAGGTCAGAGTAACCGCACGAACTCTCCCCTCACATCTCCCCCTCACCCATTCAGGCCTTAAGTTTAGACAACTAAACTTAGAAAGATCCACCCCAAACATCTCAGTTTGGAGCCTGAATGAGAACAACCACCATGCAGGGATAAAATCGATACGTAGTAGTCTACTGGCCGAGCTCAATTCCTTGATCATGTGGTTGGCACGTTAATATGCCCATGGTCGTTTAGTACAATTGGTTATATCCTTATTCATTAGGGTGAGGTACTCAACCACTGTCTCACTTAAGTAAAAGTTGTCCACCAATCATACCATCCTCACCACTATTATTCATTGGCTTTCAAATAAGCATCATTTGTCAAAATACTTTGAGAGCCCAATAAGGATATTCCACCCAAGGTGGCCTCGGATCCTTACGGCCTCAACCAATTAGCAAGGATATTCCACTCACGGTGGCCTGGATTCTTACTACTCAACTGATCACATTCATTTGTAAAAATCCTACCATCAACTGCTTGTGATTAATCATTTTCATGCAGGTACTTATATTTTATCAAAACAACCTATATAAGCCTTTCTAATATATAGATTCAATATGTTCAAGCCTAGGCTCCCTCTGTTAGCATCTTAGTGAAAAACTATTTTGAATTGTATTTAATTTACTAAAACCTAATTTGGTTTGGAAAATAATTAGGTGGAAATATTTTAATTCCAATTTTAATTTTCCTTTCTACTGTTTTGTTTATAAAATCTTCTGATTTATACATAAGTATCAGAGTGGCACAGCGAAAGTGTGGTGGTAGTGGTTAAGTCAGTTGAAGGTATAGAGTTTAGAAGACCTCAAATAGTAAAGTTTTAGGTAAGAAAGGACCATTAGGTGTTCGGATGCTCCAATTTTATTCGAATTTCCTTGGACTTTTTGGGTTTTTCAAGGGTTGTTGATTTTATTTTATCGTGTTTTTGATTTTATTTGCAATCTTCTTGATTTATCATGGTTTGATATATCTTTATTTGGTTATTCTTCTGCATACATGCATCATGTTGGAGCTATTTTTCACTTGAATTGCTGATTGTTCTTGAGAATTTGTGATTTTTTTATGTTCTTGGAGCAAAAGAGCCTTTACCTTTAAGGAGAATAAAGTTGACTGTTGGTTAAGATTAAGTTATTTAGAATTGAATAGCATGTCTTTTGGTTTGTAAGTATTAAACTTTAGTTGTAGCATTGATAGATTGACTAAGATGTCTGATTGATTGCTAGTTTAGCCCATATAGGACTCATGTGGGTAAGACTCGAATACTTTTTGACACTCCTCATAGGTTAGATCCGGTTGTAATTGTTCTTCAAGTTGGGTTAGGTGGTCGGAGGGTTCCTTCAAACATTTCTTTAACTGGGACATGTGAAACACGTCCTGAGTTTGGGATAACTCCACCGGTAATTCTAGTTGATAAGCCACAGTCCCTTTTCGTATTTAGATACAGTATGGTCCGATGTATCGGGGACTCAACTTGCCCTTTACTCCAAATCTCTTTATACCTTTCATGGGTGACACCTTTAGATACACCAAGTCTCCAGGTTCAAATTGCAGTTCTCATCTTCGATTATCTGCGTAACTCTTTTGACGACTCTGAGCAATTTTGAGTTGATCTTGAATGATCCGAATCCTATCTTCAGCTTCTCTAACTAAATCTGGTCCAAGAATTTGTCGCTCTCCTGTTTCTGTCCAACAGATTGGGGATTTGCATCTTCTGCCGTATAAGGCTTCAAATGGTGCCATCTTGATACTAGATTGGTAGCTGTTATTATAGGCAAATTCTGCCAAAGGTAGACACTTGTCTCATGACTCTCCAAAGTCAATGACACAAGCTCTCAACATGTCTTCAAGAATCTGGTTGATTCTTTTTGTCTGACCTCCAGTTTGGGGATGATATGCGGTACTGAAGTCCAATTGGGTTCCTAGTGCTTGTTATAGTTATTTCCAAAACTTTGAAGTAAAAACAGATCCTCTGTTAGTGAAAATCTTCTTAGGAATGCCATGTAATACCACAATCTTTTCTAGATATAACTCTGCCAATCGCTTGCAAGAATAAGTCTGGTGGATGGCAATGAAATGTGCAGATTTAGTTAGGCGATCCACTATTACCCAAATGGAATCCTTCTTTTGTTTGGTCTATGGTAATCCTGTAATAAAGTCCATACTAATTTCTTCCCACTTCCATTCCGGTATTGGTAAGGGTTGCATTAATCCTACTGGTCGTTGATGTTCAGCTTTAACTCGTTGGCAACTATCACACTCTGTTATGAATTGAGCAATTTCTCTTTTCATATTCCTCCACCAAAATACACCCTTTATGTCTTTGTACATCTTTGTACTACCTGGATGTATGGTGTATGGAGTTTGATGGGCTTCCTTTAAAATTATTTCCTTTAGTTCTGGGTTTTCAGGTACACAGATCCTACCATTGTACCATAGAACTCCATCTTCTGCTAAGCTAAATTCCGAAGGTCTTCCACTTCTGATCCTCGAAATTTCTTCTTGGATAAATTCATCTGTGGTCTGCTTTTCTTTGATCTGATCTTGTAATCTGGGTTGTAGCGTCATGGTCGCTATTATTCCTTCCGTTGGATGATTAAGTACTTCAATTTCCATTCGAGCTAGGTCTCTGATGATTTCTTCTGGCACACCCATTGTTGTCATTTGGTTGCACATCGACTTCCGACTTAAGGCATCTGCGACAACATTTGCTTTTCCTGGGTGGTAGTTGATCGATAGGTCATAATCCTTAATTAACTCTAGCCATCTTCTTTGATGCAGATTTAGTTCCTTTTGAGTGAAAATGTACTTCAAACTCTTATGATCAGTGTACAATTCACATTTGACTCCATACAGATAGTGCCTCCATGTCTTTAGAGCAAAAACCACTGCTGCCAACTCCAAGTCGTGAGTGGGGTAATTTACCTCATGCTTCTTCAATTGCCGTGAAGCGTATGCAATTACTTTTCCATCTTGCATTAGCACGCATCCTAGACCAGCTCTTGAAGCATTACAGTATACTATAAAATTCTTTCCGCCTTCAGCGTATGCTAAGATAGGCGTAGAAGTTAACCTCTTCTTGAGTTCTTCAAAACTATTTTCACAATCTTCTGGCCAATTAAATTTCACATCCTTTCTCAATAACTTAGTCATAGGCGCAGATATCTTGGAAAACCCTTCAATGAATCTTCAGTAGTAGCCTGCTAATCCCAGAAAACTTCTAACTTCAGTAACACTTTTAGGCCTTGGCCATGCTAATACAGCATCAATTTTTGCCGGGTCTACCGATACTCCTTGTTCTGATATAATATGTCCGAGAAATGATACTTGATTTATCCAAAACTCACATTTATTCAACTTCGCATACAATAGGTGATCTCTAAGAGTCTGCAATACCATGTGCAAGTGTTCTGCATGCTCCTCTTTGTCCCTTGCGTATACTAAGATATCATCGATGAAAACCACTACAAATTTATCCAGAAATGACACGAGCACTTTGTTCATCAAATTCATGAACACAGCTGGAGCATTTGTTAAACCAAAGGGTACTACCAAGATTTCATGGTGCCCATATCGGGTTATGAATGTCATTTTTGGTACATCCTGTACCCGGATCTTTAGCTGGTGATATCCAGATCGAAGATCAATTTTTGAAAATACACTTGCTCCTTTCAGTTGATCAAATAGATCGTCGATTCGTGGCACAGGATACTTGTTCTTAATCGTAACATTGTTTAAGGCCCTGTAATCAACACATAGGCTCATACCTTCATCCTTTTTGTGTACAAAAAGTACTGGTGCTCCCCAAGGTGATATGCTGGGTCTCATATATCCCTTTTTCTCTAGATCATCTAATTGATCTTCGATCAATTCTGCCATCTCTCCTGGTCGCATGTGATATGGTTGTTGTGAAATGGGAGCTGTGCCTGGAACTAGATCGATGGTAAATTCTATTTCTCTATCTGGCGGCATTCCAGGTAGCTCTTCTGGAAACACATCTGGATATTCATGTGCCACCGGTATCTGATCTAATGTGAGGTTTGTTGTGGTCATATTTACACTTGTCCTTGGTTTAGGTGATCCTTCTCCATGAAAAAGGATTCGGGTACCATTTTCTTTCCTAAGAGATACTGTTTTCTTCTCACAGTCGACTGTCGCCCCAAAAAGTGCTAGCCAATCCATTCCTACGATTACATCTATAACCGATAAGGGAATAACTAGTAACTTAGCTTTAAACTTATTCCCTAGTATCTCAATAATTTGATCCGGCCTATCATGTTCCACTATCGTTAGTCCTCCAGGGGATTGCATGGTTATTGGTTTTTTTCTAAAACAGTGCAAGACAGTTGATGTTGTGAAGATAATTCTTAGATATGAATGAATGCCTTGCACCATTTCCATCCAACAACATATCTCTGTCATTGTCGTCTACCCTTCTATGGTCGTCGATGGGGGTGTTGCTCCCGAACTAATGAGAATATCCTGGCCCCCATTGTTGTTTCCTCCGCTTTCTCCACTCATGATATTACTAAGGAAAAGGGCTCTAGCTCAATTCTAACCATGCACAACCAAGATGCACACGCATCCAAGGGTAATATGCTAAACAAAGTAACTCATAATGCAAAGAGAGAAAAAATATAGTTTTTGTAATATTTAGCATAGCTGAGTTTACATATACCCTTAAGTTTCATATAGGTCCGCAGGGGACCCATTGTCATTCAATGGGGCTTGTATAGGCCCACCTATACTTATAACTAATGACTGGTAAAAATACGCCCATATGGGTTGAAAAAATATCGCCTACGTCCGTATAGTATGAACTATCCTATTACTAATTCTTAATCTCAACACTATATTTCTAGGATAGTACTGCTAAAGAAAAGATAAGACAAATCTAGAAGAATAATGACCTTAGGGATATTACAGTCACCTTCTAAATCTGGGTAAGCGTGTTTTGGCCAAGATCATGCTTTGACACCATTCTGACGCGACCTTGCATCCCACCCACGTGGTAGCATGCCTGGTCTATAAACATTGCCTGACAAAAGCATGTTTTCCCGAACAATGTCTAATTCAGAGTAGAGAAACAGAAGCATGGATTTCAGATTAAACATATAATAACAAAAAGGGTTTGTTATTAGAAACAACCCATACTACAAAACATCAGTTTTTACCAAAAACTATACATCTTACTAGCAAAAGGACTAGTTCTGCGGTAGCTTTCAGAAGTCTTCGTCTCCAGATTCAAAGTAAGTGTGGTCGTAACTGTAGATGTCCATCTCCAGATCCTCGGGGTCTTGGGTGAGCTCTGCTCCTCCGTTGCCTTCTTCAGTAGATTCTTCCTCAGCTGAAAATTTTAAATCTAACAAGGATTTACATAGCAAGAGTGAGTACAAAAGTACTCTGCAAGCATCAATCATAATGCAGGATGATCTAGGATAACTACATTCAAGGAGAACATACTTAAGCATATAATAAGTCAAGGAGTACAAGTTTTACTTTAAAAACATTTGTTGTAAACAATCTCCATTTGGTCGTTTACAAAAATTCTACTGAGCACTTTACACCACAGAGCTGAGCCCATCTATAGGCCTCCTTTCCTGCCGCGATGTAGTTCTCGACCTGAGAACAAGGAGTTAATATCCACGTTTTATTCTGCAGAGGTGTACCACTTTACTAACAGAATCTCTTGACTTCCGTGTCGGTGTTCGTCAACAGTACTCCATATTTCTGATAATGCGTGACACCGTCAAGAGAACAAAGCCTTTTTCAAATCGATCCACTAAGCATCTCCACTCCACCGGGTGAGCATATAGCATCCTGGGTACTTCTTGGGCGACCTGCGGAACCCATCTCGATTATTTTGAGCGATCCCTGACGCCCTTTAGGTTATTCTGAGCGACCTGTGGGGCTTATACATATATAATACGTTCCCGTGGAGATGACCCTAGCTTCCAGATAAGATACTTGACTAGACCCGTCCCATACCAGGTCTGTGGTCGATACGGGTGTTACGGCGCTGGATGAAAGAGTCAGCTTGTTACAGTCCTTATTAATTTCCATCCATAGCATAGATAAGAAAGTCTTTCTGTCGCGATATTCAGAAACTTCCACTATCATGCTCAATATCCCATATATGTCATATCATATTCATATAATCTCCATAAATCTTTCTAGTTAATCTTTGAAAAATACTCTTTTCATACAAGTGATACATTTCGACTAGATAAGAAACTATATTATAAGAAATTAGTTCAAGCAATTTCAACATGATCAAGAAGGAATTTGCCTGCGTAGACGGGATTGAAATCGGAGTTCGGCAATTTACCCCGATGTCTCTCGCTACCGTCAGTTCCTGAAAAATATAAATATATATATATACATATACATACATATATTTAGAATCTTACTATAGCAGAAAATATAAAATGCAAGGATGAATGCATCTATGCGTTCATTCCCCAGACCCATGGTCGAACACAACCAGCCGACATTCCAAGGAGAGAAATTTTAATTATAGAAAATATAGTATACGAAATTAATTTAGTTGAACTGTATAATGGAATTGCATAAAATATTGCGTTGGGTAGTTTCAAAAAGAAAATAATATTTGTTTTTTTTTTGTTAACGACTGAAATATACATTTAAAATAATTTGGTCAATACATTAATTTAGTGCAAAAACTGTTTAAATTAGAAATCAAATATTATTTAAAAGAAAGTAATTCATAACTTTGCAAATGTTTTGTCTGAACAGTATGTTACATGAAAGAAATGGAAATAATTTGATTTATTAAAAGAGTGAAAATATATTCATGTGAATATACAAACTTCTATTTTGATTAAACTCTTATTAAATTAGATGTGTATGTTAATTTGTCAAAACTATTGAGTTAATTAAATATCTGCCTTAAACAGATTTTAAATCAGATATAAAACAGTATTTAATTGGGTTTAAATTAGTATTTAAAATGAAAAAATCAAAGTTGGAAAAGAAATGAAAATAAAAAATAAGAAACCCCTGATTGGGCCCCAAACTGCCACACTCACGCGCTTGCGCGCTTGGCTCGGGTTTGGGCCGGCCCAATCCTCCTCTCTCTCTTCTGCGCCGGCCCCCACACACACACACACACGCACGGCACACGGCCGCCCCCTGACCCTGGCCGTCGCCGCCCTCGGCTCCGGCTCCGGCGCCACTGCTGCGGCTCCTCCCCGCGCGCTCCTTTCTCCGGCTTGTCGCCACCTCCTTTCGCCTTTCCTCGCGCCCTACAACCTCACGGCTAAAACCCTAACTCTCATTTTTGGCCTCGCCCGCGTTTGGTCCTCGCTGGTGCTTGCGTCGCGGCCGGCCGTAGCCCGGGCCGCGCCGCTGCGCCTCCTCTCCTGCGGCTCGCGGCCGCGCTTGGCCGCGCCGTAACGGCGTGGCCGCGCAGTAGCTCGCCGCGCGCGTGGATGCGCGCTGCAGGCTCGTCGGCTGCATGGTCCTCGACGTCGGCGCCCCCAGGTGAGTCCCTCTATACTTAGATTCTGGGCCGAGATCTTAGGGTTTTGGATTTGCTGTGCCGTGTTCTACTGGTTCTGTGCTGGTGTACTGTGTGGCTGTGTTTGTGCATATGTGTGTGATCTTATGGTGGCTGGGAGGTGCTAGATGAGAGGTTGTATGTGTCTCATGGGAAGCAATGATCTATAGGTTTCTGGTTTGGTCCTGTGATGTTTGTGTATACTGATGTTCTTGATGGTGTGTGGTCCTCATGTGGATGCAGTGATCTGCAGGTTTCAGGGGATTTGGAGTAGTTCTAGTGCAATACTGTAAATTTTCATTTTATCTCTAATTAAACAGTTAAGAACTAAACAACCATGGCAATTCAATGGCTTAAGCATGCTAAAAACTGGGAATTGGGCTTAATTTACCTTGCTGCTGTTCTTGGGCTCTTCGTCTTTGCTCCTGGCTAACCCTTGCTGCTTATACTAAACCTCCTTGGCTTGCTCCTGTGTTGCTCTATTGGTTAATCTTCAATTTCTACTGTCTGTGAGGCTGCTGTGTATGAAATTGTGCTGCTATGTGTATGGAATGGTATAAATTATACTGTGCTGTTACTTCGTCTGGTGTACTAAGCAATGCAACCGACTTTCTCTGGGGCTAAGGTGGCTATTGGGTACTGTTCTGGTGAGCAGGTGGCAGCCTCTGGGCAAGCTTGGTGTCACATGGGCTGATTTGCAATTTTAGAGAAGTTGGAGGGGCTTTGTGCATAATTTTTCAATGTGGCTGCAAATGGGAAAGTTTCAGGGACTGAAATGCAAATTGTGGCTAATTGGGCCTCCGGGCTCAAGGCCTCCTGTTTGGCTGGATTTCCTAAAAGAAAATCTCTCTCTCTTAAGGCTCGGAATTGACCCGAAAAAGAAAAGAACGACCCGAAAATGACCCGACTCCTAAATGCTAGATGATGACAAGCAATTACAGGGGTGAGCAGCGGTACTCGCTCAGGCTGAGAGGTGGCTGCAAGGAACCCCTGACAGATACTGCACAGTTTGATAGAAATCTTTCCAAAAACTAAAATACTTTCAGCGTTTAGACTTAGGTCTTAGCTCTGTCAGCATCGTGACTCCTCTGCTGGTCAGCCACGTGGCCTCTAATTAGTCGACCAGTTTCGTGGTCATTTCAAATCCATCTACTAAGCATCTCCACTCCACCGAGTGAACATATAGCGTCCTGGGTACTTCTTGGGTGAACCGCGGAACTCATCTGGATTATTTTGAGCGATTCGTGACACCTCCTAGGTTATTCTGAACGACCTGTGGCAATTATACATATATAATATGTTCCCGTGGAGATGATCTTAGTTTTCAGATAAGATACTTGACTAGGCCCGTCCCGTACCAGGTCTGTGATTGATACGGGTGTTACGGCGCTGGATGAAAGAGCCAGCTGGTTACAGTCCTTAATTAATTTCCATCCATAGCATAGACAAGGAAGTCCTTCTGTCGCGATATTCAGAGACTTCCACTATCATGCTCAATATCCCATGTATGTCATATCGTATTCATATAATCTCTATAAATTTTTCTAGTCAATCTTTGAAAAATACTCTTTTCATGCAAGTGATACATTTCGACTAGATAAGAAACTATATTATAAGAAATTAGTTCGAGCAATTTCAACATGATCAAGAAGAAACTTGCCTACGTAGACGGGATTGAAATCAGAGTTCAGCAATTTACCCCGATATTCCTCGCTACCGTCAGTTCTTGAGAATATAATTATATATATACATATATTTAGAATATTGCTATAACAAGACATACAAAATGCAAGAATGAATGCATCTATGTTTTCGTTTCCCCGTACCTGTGGTCGTACATGACCAGCCGACACTCTAAGGGGAGAGAAATTTTAGTTATAAGAAATATATTTGAACTGCATGATGGAATAAAACCTCGAGTTGAGTAGCTCCAAAATCAAATAATACTATTTGCATTTGTTTATAAATTATTGAAATAAAAGTAAGTTGTAGTTTTACAATTATTGAAATATAAATCTAAAATAATTTGACAAGATATTAATTTAGTGCTAAGACTATTTAAATAGTAACCAAATTAATTAGCTATTTGAAATAAAAATAATACATAACTTTGTAAACATTTTGTCTAGATAACTGATCATATGAAAGAAATGGAAATAATTTAAATTGATGTATTAAAAGAGTGAAAATATATTTATGTGTATATATAGATATTTAGTTAGTTAAATTCCTATTAAGCTAAACATAATTTAATAAATTCTTAATGTTAAAACAAATTTTAAATCAAATGACTAAACAGTAACTATTTAAGTTTTAAATTTGGAATCTAAAGATAGAATTAGAATTAGAAAAGGAAAAGAAAAGAAATAAATAATAATAATAAAAAGAAGAAATCTCTCGGTTGGGCCCAAATTGGCCCAACCCGCGCACGCACTCGGCTCGGTCCTCCCGCGCATACGCATGTGCAACGCACGCGCACACACACAAAACACACACACGCACACCCAGCCGCCCCGTAACCCTAACGTCGCCGCCCCGCAACCCTAACGTCGCCGCCCCGCTGCAGTGGGGCCCAGGTGTGCACTTACCCCGACTGCCCAGGATGAAATCGTGCACAGAGTAATAAACAGACAGCCAACTCAATTTGATTCCTATACAAAAACAGTATATAGCCATTAGGCCTTAATACACATCGATATGCAAAGGCCAGCAAGGACATCTACTAGATTTTATGAAAGTAGTTTTATGTGGTCTCCGAGACCATCTCACAGGCAAAAACTCGAGTATAACACGTAACCCTTCTAAACTCCGGGCGATCCTGCTTTGCTCATCTCTAGTTTCTCTTCAACTGTATTTTCGTTATTAAGCAAGAGTAAGTATAAAGTACTCAGCAAGTCTCTATATAAGAATTTATCCAATGCATGATAGACTATGTCTACTTTAACAATCTATGTGATACAGAATAGTAAATTTCACAAACACATTTCCAAAGGAAATTGAAATACAATTGATTAACAAAATGATGGTAGAAAACATTTATGATCCAAGAGTTAAATCTGGGTAAAACCTTTGTTTGCCTCTTTTTGTCTAATACTTTATTACTATTATGCTATCCAGTTACTACCCATGACATACCCCCGTCCGGGGGTACGGAGTGTGTGCTTGTTGCAGAGTTGCCGGAGCTAGTGGCCGTGGTTGAAGCAGTGGAGCTGGTCGAAGCTGTAGAGGAAGTTGCTGCGGTCGAAGTCGCAGTCGAGGACAAGGTTGTCACGGTGTGGTCCGTCGGGCGATGACGGCAACCGTAGAAGCTTGGACGTCGAAGCAATCGAGGCCGAGGAGGGTGGCGGCGTGGGATCGGCCAAATCCTGCCGAGGAAGGTGGCGGTGCGCGCGAGAAGGCGAACTCGGGGACGCCGGCGCAGCGCGGGACTGGGATGGCGCAGCCGGTGAGGGAGGAGCAAGAAGGAGGGCACTGGAGCGGAGGAGGCGTGGAGGCGCGGGAGCGAGATGCGGCGGCGGCGCGAAGGCGCAGTGAGCACGGCGCCAGCGGCGTGGGATTCATGGGCGGCGTCGGATCGGTGGAGGAGAATGGCGAGGGGATGGAGCACCGGATCCGTGGAGAGGAGGCGAAACGGCGTCGAGAGGAATGGATCTCACCGGCGGCGTTGCGGAGGCGGCAGATCCTGCGGTGGAGTGGCTCGGCGGCGCCGGTTCAGGTTGGTGGAGGAGCGGCCTGGCGCCGGAGCACGAAGGGGCGCAGCGGCGCGGGAGATCGGTGGCGTGGGGTGGAGCGGAGGCCGGGAGCGGCTCGGCGGTGCTCCGGTGGCAGTGTGGCGCGAAGAAGGCTGCTGGAGGTGGTGAGCGTGGCTCTGGGAGAGGGCGGCACCGCGTGGAGATCTAGGTGGCTTGTGTTGGTGGAAAAAAAAAAAGGATTGGAGGAGAAGGAGCTGCTTGAGTGGTGTGGAGAGAAGGTGGATTTGGGGGCTTTTGGAGTTAGATGGCGGCTGGGTATTGGGAGAGAGCACCAGATCTGGAGAAAGAGGACAGAACAATTGAAGAAGAGGAGGACAGAACAATTGAAGAACAGGCTGAAAAGAAGTTTGCCGGCGGCGTACGGTCTGGTCGTCACCGGCGTGGTGGACAGAGGTGTGGATCGCGAAGAGGGAGGTAGAAGAAGGTAACAAAGCAAAAATCAGGCTCCTCTTGGATTTGACCGGCGGCAGTGTTTATGCCGAGTGCTGGCATCTTTGCAATCAAGCCCTTGGAGTTTTGGAGAATTAAAAATTGGGCCTGGTGGCTAGGGTTTTGGGATTTCGGGCCCCCGAACTCCGATTTCAACTCGGTCGGTTCCTACGCGTTCGTAGGAACATGCACTTCCATCAGGAATCGATCGAGGTCGGATTAAGTTGATGAGGCGCGTCCATTAGCCAAAAATCCATCCAATTCGCGCCAACCTGCGATAGAGATTGCAAAACAAGTAATTCGGTCGATTTGGCAGTAAATCTGGAATAATCTAGATATATGCCAAGGTATATGACTAATATGTGCAAAAAGCATGGGGAAAATATACTAAAAAAATCAAATGAATCAAGTAAATATTATCCCCCCAAGCTTAATTCTTTGCTTGTCCTCAAGCAATGCAATAAGATATAAATCCAGATAGACAAGCAAGAATACAAATGACACGAAAGAGTAAAATGCAGTGCATAGTAAGCTCGGCAATCTAAGGTAGGTATCGAGTGCTCAACCCTCAAATAATTGCACGGAAATTGTAAGTAACTAGTTTAGTTCTGAATACAGAGGAAATAAGAATGATTAAGTCTATTCATACCACCTACATCCATGCATGTATACAGAATTTCAGAGTGAGCGTAAACAATGCACAAGCATAAGAGAACTACGGTCTCCATAAACATCAAATAATCCATTTCAACCTTATGATTTTTTTTTCAGAAACAAAATATGGTGCTTATGCAAGTCTCTACCCTTCGACTTATTAGGATGGATCTCTTCATATTTCGTTCTAGGCTCGCTAGTCCCCTAGAGTGTTAAAAAAAATTGCTCATGAATCAATAGAGGTTGCAAGATGGCTTATGCACTTATTGGAATTGATAATGTGCGAACCATGCTTTCAAACTAAAGACTCAGAGGAGCAATGAAGTAGAAGAGTTTTTATTCAGAAGAAAAAAAAGATTGACAGTGCCTACAAGGTAGAGAACAAGCAATTGCGACCTTATTAACAAAAATTTTCAAATTTGGTTTACATAGGTTAAATGATTATTTAGGAGACTCGTGTTCTAACCATGTGTGTATAGATTAGGCTCAACAATTGATATTTCAATATACATAATAGAATGCGGCAATATAGATATCAATAAACATTCAAATTTCCACAATATCCACAACAAAACTAAGTACAAGCAATTTTAGTATCATTTGAAGACGGTTAATCACAATTCAACCTACAAATAGATTGTCGAGCCACTAAAGCGTGCATAAAACTCAACACGACCTGCAAAGGGCTCTAGAAGCCAAATGAAAACAATAAGACGCAGAATGAAAGCACATTAAGTCATAACCACAACACTCACATATAGATACAAATCTGCGCAAGTCTAGAATTTCCAGAAAATTTTGACATGACCTTTCTAGATTTGCCTTTTTATCCAAACAACACAAGTGTACAGCAGGTCGTATCAAAGCATAAACAAGCCCACAAGGCTGGATAGAGATCATTCACAACATAAGCAAGACAGTATAAGCAAGTACAAACCACAAATCTCATACATAAGCACAAACTTGCTCAAAGTAGCTCAATTTTGAAAAATTTGACCCAAATTTTAAGAATTTCAGCACAAAGAGAGATGCATCCCCCCCCCAAGCTTAAATGGTTGCATAGTCCACAATGCAACAATATGAGATGAATCAAACATAGAGATGGAAACACAAAATAAATTTCATGCACAAGGGTCATATGAGAGGTCCGCAATAGCTCACCGGGTGAAGGATGGAGACGACAACGTTGCGATGAGCCATCCAGAGTACTCCAAATGTGCCAAGCCGCCATATGAGGATGATGCCCTGAAAGAACAACCAAAGAAGAAACAAAAAACAATCCTACAAAATAAAGGAAAATAAATAACAAAAAGAGAGAAAAAGAGAAAACACTCGAGTTGCCTCCCGAGAAGCGCTTCTTTTAGGTCGGAAGCTCAACCCTCAAAGAATATGGCGTTGAAGCGCGAGTGAAGGAGAGGCAAGTATGGGATGTGGTAGAAGCTCCACGTCCACCCTCCTGTCGGAGGCAGCATGCTGGGAATCCACCAGGGTCCCAGGGAATGTCGACTCGGAGCAAGTCTACTCGTAGTCGAGAAGCCACACGTGCTAACCTGTAAATAAGATCAAAAAAGAACAAGCACGTGTATGGTAGGGACAAGGCCCTCCAGAAAGTCAGCTGACGAAAGTCCTATCACGTAGATCGACTGACTATACATATCATGAGGATGGCATATGTCGGTACAAGATAAATGGCAACTCAAAGGGATATGAATAGCCTCGTCAGAACTAAACAACTCAAAATGATACGAGAGGGGTTTCAAGTCTACCTGAATAGTGGATGGCGTGAAGTTTGGGGTAGGAAGGACCTCCACGGGGGTGGTGTTTGATGGATCAGGATGAACACAGTCCCCTACGTCAGAAAGAAGTCCCTCATCAACAAATATAAATGTCTCCCTCTCGATCTCGTGGCTCAAGGAATCGTCCATGCAATCGGCAAGATCAAAACTGACACTCTCCATCTTTGGTCCGTCTGCCAATGGATCATCAAAAGAAAACAGTCCAAACGGACGCAGAGGTGTCTCGAAAACATACTTGCCATCATAAAATATGATCAAATCAGCAGGAGGCAAAGATGATTGATGTGACGTCGAAGGCACAACATCGGGTCAAAGCTCGTCGCTCAATACTGTAGTCTCTCCGTGAGGGTCCCCAAGATAGATGTCATGGGTGGGCTCTGGGACACTCAACGTAGGTGTGATGGCCTCAAATGTAGGTACTTGAGATGGCGGGGTGTGGACTGAATCTCCATATTCTCGGAACTCATCCATGCAAGATCGCACACCCTGCATCTCAACCCGCAATAATTTCATGTCCTCTAAATGCTGGGCCATGTAAGTCTTCAGCATCTCCTTAATCCTAGATGTATCGTCATGTGCAGAGGAGGCTGTGAAGACTTCTGTGGACATGGATCATCCTCACGCTTTTTCAAGTATGACTCCAACATCGCCTCGAGTTTAGAAGTATCGTCGTATGCAGGAGGCTGCTGTGAGTATTGCTGATGTGATAAGTACGGAGACTGATATGATGTATATGGGGGCTGCTCTCCGTACCTAAAACCCTGAAAAGGATAGCTAGGAGAAGACGATGAGATAGCAAGGTTGCTGTTCCTATACGATGTATTTGGGTATGTAGGCCATCCAGGATGATATATAGTGGATGCTCGACCACGCTGACAAGTAGCGGGCGAATGACCTCGAATACTACAAATAGAACATATAGGAGCAACACTAACACGAGCAAATAATCCACGAAGAGCTATATCAATCTGACGAGGCAAATCATCTAATTTAACACTGAGATTGTCACATGCATCACAAAAAGACTGAGAACCATCCATATCCTCAATTAGTATAAATCAGTCAATCAACAAGAAAAGGACAAGAAGAAGTGCGAGAAATAAAAGAGCTGGGAGGGAAAAAGAGGCAGAAAAGATGCAAACAAAAACCAAAAACAAAAACAAAAACAAAATGATTTAATTTAGTCAAACACATTCACTTTCAATCTAGTCCCCGACATCAGCGCCAAAAATTGATACTGGCCTAGACCGTCTCGCAAGAGAACGAAGACGATGCAGTAGGTGAGTATTCAGTCGTTCTTTCCACAGGGACTAAAGAAGTGAAACGTGAAGAACTAAACTAAATCGAATGACAAAAGAAAATAAACTAGACAAAAGAAAGAGGGAGAAAATGTCAGGAGAAATAAAGAGAAAGAGAGGGGTGGTCTCCTCGACACGCGACTAGAGTTCATTCTGGACTGTCGTTCATAATACGAGCAATATAAAGAAATCGTGTAGTGCGAGAGGCAGCGCAAATAACCATCATTGATCGCAATCTACGGCGAGCATCAACGAAACGCAAGTACAAAGTAAACACAAATCATCCACAGTTAAACTGCGCAAACAACTGTTAAACATGCAAAAAGTTATGAACAATAATCTCACATGAAACAGTATAAGCTCAACAGTAGTTATTTACAACTTTGAAGGATATTTTCAATTCGGTTCAGAGTGAAATCATTGAAGCTACAATTCAAAAGACATTTTGCACTAAGAGGAATTGTGCTTCAGCATGTCAGTCATTAAGAGCATCATACAACAACAATTGTAAACACAGGGATCCAATCAAACTCAACTACTCCAGAAATTCATGAAAAGATTACCAATTCTACACAATTCCACTGTCAAGTCGGAGAACAATCAGAGGAATAAGGCTCAAGAATTGCACAGCTACTAAAGTTTAAACTCCAGAATCTCAATCACAAATCACAGGATGCACAAGAAATTCGATCAACAACAGAAATCATCTATTAATTGACTACTGTTAATTTTAGTTCAACAAAGATTAATCAATCAAATCAGTTTCACATCTTAAAAGACTATCATCTCAGTACAACTCAGTACAGTTCATCTGAGAACAAACTATCCAGGCAATCACAGAACAGATTCACTTTGATTCAACTCAGGAATTGGAAATTGAGGACTCAATTCAGCGATTCACATACATTCATCTCATACATCACAGTAATTATAGATTGAATTGAAGAACAGAGGGAGAAGAAATGAACTCTATGCATGCTGGTGTGTTCTTGTTGCAGAGTTGCTGGAGCTGGTGGCCGTGGTTGAAGCAGTGGAGCTGGTCGAAGCTATCGAGGAAGTTGCTGCGGTCGAAGTCGCAGTCGAGGACGAGGTCGAGGACGAGGTTGTCACGGTGTGGTCCGTCGGGCGATGACGGCAACCGTAGAAGCTTGGACGTCGGAGCAATCGAGGCCGAGGAGGGTGGCCGCGCGGGATCGGGCAGATCCTGCCGAGGAAGGTGGCGGCGCGCGCGAGAAGGCGAACTCGGGGACGCCGGCGCAGCGCGGGACTGGGATGGCGCAGCCGGTGAGGGAGGAGGAAGAAGGAGGGCACCGGAGCGGAGGAGGCGTGGAGGCGCGGGAGCGAGATGCGGCGGCGGTGCGAAGGCGCGGTGAGCACGGCTCCGGCGGCGTGGGATTCGTGGGCGGCGTCGGATCGGTGGAGGAGAATGGCGAGGGGATGGAGCACCGGATCCGTGGAGAGGAGGCGGAACGGCGTCAAGAGGAATGGATCTCACCGGCGGCGCTGCGGAGGCGGCAGATCCGGCGGTGGAGTGGCTCGGCGGCGCGGGTTCAGGTTGGTGGAGGAGCGGCCTGGCGCCGGAGCACGAAGGGGCGCAGCGGCGTGGGAGATCGGTGGCGTGGGGCGGAGCGGAGGCCGGGAGCGGCTCGGCGGCACTCCGGTGGTGGTGTGGCGCGAAGAAGGCTGCTGGAGGTGGTGGGCGTGGCTCTGGGAGAGGGCGGCACCGCGTGGAGATCTAGGTGGCTTGTGTTGGTGGAAAAAAAAAAGGATTGGAGGAGAAGGAGCTGCTGGAGTGGTGTGGAGAGAAGGTGGATTTGGGGGCTTTTGGAGTTAGATGGCGGCTGGGTATGGGGAGAGAGCACCAGATCTGGAGAAAGAGGACAGAACAATTGAAGAAGAGGAGGACAGAACAATTGAAGAAGAGGAATTGTGCTTCAGCATGTCAGTCATTAATAAGTCCGCTGGTGGCGTACGGTCTGATCGTCGTCGGCGTGATGGACGGAGATGTGGATCGCGAAGAGGGAGGCAGAAGAAGAAGGTAACAAAGCAAAAATCAGACTTCTCTTGGATCTGGCCAGCGGCAGTGTTTATGCCAAGTTTTGGCATCTTTGCAATCAAGTCCTTGGAGTTTTAGAGAATTACAAATTGGACCTGGTGGCTAGGGTTTTGGGATTCTGGGCCCCTAGAGACTCCGATTTCAGTGTAATCGGTTCCTACGCGTTCATAGGAACGTGCACTTCCATCAGGAATCGATCGAGGTCAGATTAAGTTGATGAGGCGTGTCCGTTAGCCAAAAATCCATCCAATTCGCGCCAACCTGCGATAGAGATTGCAAAACAAGTAATGTGGTCAATTTGGCAGCAAATCTAGAATAATCTAGGTATATGTCAAGGTATATGACTAATATGTGCAAAAAGCATGGGGAAAATGTACAGAAAAAATCAAGTGAATCAAGTAAATATCAGAGAGCACTAGTGATCCCATCGGTTTTGAACAGTCGGGTGTATATCTTAAACTCCAGTTAGGAACCTGTAACATGACTAGATGCACCTGTATCTAAGACCCAATCTTGTGAGTTGGGCATGCGAAAGGATGCAAGTGCTTGTGTGGGAGTACCTGCATCAGAGTGAGCAAAGGTGGTAGTATTACCCATGGTGGCCGATGATGAGCTACTTGTCTCTTTCTCATTATTGCCTGGAGGCTTGGCCTTTCTCATGATTTCGATCACCTCCTTCTCATGTGCGCTTAGCTCTCCAAAGCGGTCAGACTGGGATTCTTCCTCCTCATATGCAGCTAGTTGGGTTCTGTGGCCCCCAGATAGACCTCCTCAACTCCCTCGGCCTCCTAGACCTCGACCTCTACCCCTGGGAGACTATCCCTTACCTCTTTTGGGACAGAAGCGAGCAATATGGCCAATCTCACCACAAGTATAGCACTCCACACCCTATTCGGAGTCTCCAGGAGCCTTCAAGTTTGAGGCCGCTAATGCTGACTTTGCTCCAGCTTTGTTTGACACTTCGGGCATTAACTTCATCTGCTTTCTTCATGAATCATAGCAGAGATTGCTTCATCAAAGGAGGGAAACTCCTTGTTGCCCAGAAGTTGAGATTTTCGTTGAAAGAATGCATTGTTGAGGCCTTACAAGAAAGTCATGTTCCTGTCCAACTTGTCCTTTGCACAGGTGGGAATCTCACATCTACCACAATGAGGATTGGTGCACATTGCCCTTTCAAAGTAATCGAGATCCGTCCAAAGTTGGAGTAACTCAATAGCATACTCCTGGACTGAGCGATCTCCCTGTGTGGCATTCTTGATTTGCTCTTTGAGTTGAAAAATCCTCATGATATTTCCCTCACTTACAAACATCTTCTGCAAGTTACTCCACATGTCACTCACGGATTCCAACCCATCAATAGAACTGGCAAGTGAGAGAATCATGGAGCCAAGGAGCCACAGATAGATCGTCATGTGAGTGGACCTCCATGCCTGCCACTCACTGGACCCTCTATCTATCGGTACCTTCACCTCTCCTGTCAGATACTCCTCAAGCCCTCTCGCAGCAAGTGCTCCCCTCACTTGGCGGGACCAACCCAAGTATGTCCCTATACTATCAAGCTTCAAATCGATTGGAATCAACTTCAGCTTAGGAGGCATGGGAGGTGGTGGCGATAGCACTGGACCCACCAAAGAGGCCGATCCAACCCCTGTTGTCTTTAGGAGATTTGAAAATGCCGCCAACAGCCTCTTTGTGTCCTCATCCATCACCTCAACTCTGATCTCCTCCTGTTCCCTCACTTACAAACATCTTCTGCAAGTTACTCCACATGTCACTCACGGATTCCAACCCATCAACAGAACTGGCAAGTGAGAGAATCATGGAGCCAAGGAGCCACAGATAGATCGTCATGTGAGTGGACCTCCATGCCTGCCACTCACTGGACCCTCTATCTATCGGTACCTTCACCTCTCCTGTCAGATACTCCTCAAGCCCTCTCGCAGCAAGTGCTCCCCTCACTTGGCGGGACCAACCCAAGTATGTCCCTATACCATCAAGCTTCAAATCGATTGGAATCAACTTCAGCTTAGGAGGCATGGGAGGTGGTGGCGGTAGCACTGGACCCACCAAAGAGGCCGATCCAACCCCTGTTGTCTTTAGGAGATTTGAAAATGCCGCCAACAGCCTCTTTGTGTCCTCATCCATCACCTCAATTCTGATCTCCTCCTCAGCCGCTTTTTCCTCAGCCATATCTCCTCAGCAACGGCAGCCACCATGGTTTCCTCGATTGCTTCCACCGTCTCGGCATTGTCCTCCCCTGCGACCACGACGGTCTTCTCCTCCGGCTCAGGCTCCGCCGACTTGGCCTCCTCCTGAGCCGGTGCCTCGCGGAGGTCCTTCCTTCAGCTACGCGCGGAGCCCGCAAGTGACCTCAAGAGGGAAGGTGCCGTCGGAGAAGAAGCCGAAGGTGGAGAAGTGACTGCCAGCGTCTAAGGAGGGCGGCGTGGAGTAGAAGTCCGGTATGAAGAAGGCCAACAACGCGGAGCACGTGATGGCGGCCATGAGCGGCGCGGATCTGGAACAAGTTAGTGGCGCAACCTCAGGAAACCAAGGGAGGAGGAACTCCGGGCGGTGTGGGCGCAGGCTCGACGGGGGGGTGCTGGCTCAGCAGGCGCCGTGCGGGCTTGGGCACGGTCGCAGCGCACGGGCATTGGCGTGAGCTCTAGCCGCCGTCGTCGGGCGCAGGCAGCCGGGCGCGGGCAGAGGGGAGGTGGGGACAGCGTGACATGGAGGATGCGGCGACGCGAGGAGGATGGCGCGCGGCCCTCTTCCTGGCAGTGGGCGGGGGCGCAGCGGCGGCTCCGAGAGCGGTAGCGACGGCAGGCGTGGAGGCGAAGAAGTCGGCGGCAGCTAGGGATGGGAAGCCAGCTCCGATACCATGTTGATTTGGGGAAAAACAACTGAACTAAGTTTTCATTAAACCCCCCCCCCCCATACATAAAGGATACATGTCACTTTGCACTTAGAACTCTGCTTGTTTCTATTCTTACAAATATGTCCCTCATTTATATTTCTCAACACAAACCAACTTCGACAATGTGTCGGTGTTTGCGCTTTGCCGACCCATTTTGTCGGTGAGAGTGTGGACAGGAAAACATATGTTGAATAGCCTTTTTGCTGAAAAAGTTTGTGCAAGGCTTTATATTCTCCACCCCCATCAGATTTAATAGTAACAATTTTCTTATTCAATAAACGTTCTACATGCTGCTGAAATTGAGCAAAGACAAGAGCCACATTGGATTTGAATTTTAGTGGATAGAACCAAACAAACTTACTGAAGTCATCAATAAAGCTAACATAATAGCGATAGCCTCTTACAGAAGTGCAGGCGGGACCCTATACATCAATGAAAATGAGATCCAGCGGAGAAGAAGATACATTATTTGAGATAGGAAAGGGAAGTTGGTGGCTCTTGGCTGCTTGATAAGCATTACAAACATGTGAGATGTTCTTATTAGAAACTACAGGAAGCTTATGTGAATGAAGAATTCGATTGACAATTGATTGAGAGGCATGACCAAGTCGACAATGCCAAAGATCATGAGGAACCTTGACACCTGTGAAGGCTATCTTGCTCAAGACAGAGGAGGAGGTCTTCAACGGGTAGAGGCCCTTCTCACATTTGCCTTGAAGAAGCAGTCTCTTTGTGATTCGGTCCTTAACAAGAAAATAGTGGGGATGAAATTCAAGGAAACATTGTTGTCAGTTGCAAGCCGATGAACTGAATAAGATTCCTATGGGCACTAGGAACATGCAAAATGTTTTGAAGTTTCAGAGAGCGACTAGAAGTGGGAATGTGAGTTTGACCGATATGAGATATTGGCATACCTGCGCCGTTGGCTGTTTGGACGTGATCCTTGCCGTGGTACTTGTCACAGGTGAAAAGTTTGTTCAGCTCTGAGGTGATGTGGTCCGTGGCTCCTGAGTCTGTGTACCAGTTAGTGTTGATGTCATAGGATGGTGTTGTTGCAAGGGCAGCCACTGGAGCATCGGTGGCCTGGTAAGAGTGATCGAAACGATGGTAGCATTTCAATGCTATCTGCCTCAACTTCCCATAGACCTGACACTGTGGTCTGTTGCCACGCACTGGACTGGAATTGTTGTTGAATATTGGCTTGCCGCGGCCACCACCGCTGATGCCTCTTCCTCGGACTTTGAAATTGTCCTTGCCTCTGAAGTTGGCATTGTCACCGCCTCTATTGGTCGAGCGGAGCACATTGTTTGCATTGATCTGGAATGCAACTTGCTGCTGCTCCTTGCGCATCTCATGACTATGCATGTGGGCGTAGAGCTCAGTTAGAGAAAATGACTCTGTCCGTGTGGTCACGGAGGTCACAAGTGAATCATATTCCTTGCCAAGGCCAGCAAGCATGTATGATCCAACCTCATCATCTCTCAATGGAAGACCAATGGATGACAGAGTATCTGCAAGATTTTTGACCTTGTTGAACTAGTCAGTAATTGAGAGATCACCTTTTTGATGTTTGACAGTTGCATACGGATCTGCATGACCTGTGCCTTAGATCCTGAGGAGAACATGCGCTCCAGTGCTCCCCATACTTCAGCTGATTTGGAGAGGAATAGGACATGGCCAAGGATCTCTTCAGAAAGAGAGGACAAGAAAGCACTCAATACCAGTTGGTCTTGTTGAAGCCACAGTTGATATGCTAGGTTCAGCACCTGTGTTGTGCCGTTGTCTGTTGATTGGGTGAGCATCGTTGCAGGGGCGACGATGGTGCCATCAACATAGCCAAGGAGCTGCTAGCTCCGAAGGTATGGAATGAATTGTGCCTTCCATAGCAGGTAGTTGGACCACGTCAGCTTCATGTTAATCAGGTGCCTTCCATAGCAGGTAGAGGGAGTCGGGATAATCCCCATGGCGGAGGAAACAGCAGCAGCACTGGAGTTGGAAGAAGAAGGGAGAGTGGACATGATTTTTTTTATTGGGTAGTGGAAGGCTCTGATACCATGTGAAACAAGGGATTAAAAGAGAGAAGAATTGGAGGAATCCCACACACAGAGCAATGCCATGAGTGCTTATATATATATTGTGTCGGACGATGAACAATAACACCAAAAAATCAGCACCACAAACAGAGTAAGCAACGCGGACTCCTCTCAGCCTCTCCTTACACTTCGCTTGATCTTGAAGACCAGGACTTACAAAAAAACTCACGCATACACTTTTACATGACTGTTTCAACAATGCCATCTTATCCTTGCGCTTGTCCACTGGCTCCTTTGACACAACTGCATCCCACACACCCTGCGCCTCCATGTAGACCTCCATCTTGATTGCCCATGCCTAGTAATTGCTATTTGTAAGCAATGGGTACTGGAGGGATACACCGCCCTCTCATGCTGACGCTCTCGACGACGCCATATACGTCAAGTAGCCACCACTGCCTTCAGTAGAGGCAGCCAGCGATCTGCTTCGTCTTGGCATGACCTTTGGCATTCAAGAGACAGGGCTCTAATACCACAATGTTGGGTGAAACACACACAATCATTGTGGACACAAAAAAAACTCATGGAGGAAGGAGATAAACAGAGACACACACTTGTGGTGCTGTAACAGCTAACACCGTTTTCTTCTCCACTTCTCTTATTTTTCTCACCAATAATAGCTAAATTAGGTACTGTTGGGGGAAATACTATGACGGTCCCTATAGAGGGATTGGGCCTGTAGAGGAACACGAGTCCCCTCACCCCGAATGGCCTGGGGCGCCCCGGCATCTGGGCCCAAGCGACCGTGCCCATGCCTGGGGGCTCGAGTTGTGCTTGTTGAAGGTCACGAGCATTTTGGCCCCCGACGTCCGGGACGGTGTCACCGTGCCCGTGCTCGGGGGCTTGAGCTGTGCCCATTGATGGTCACGGGCATTTTGGCCCCGGGTGGCCCGGGACGCCCCCCACGCCAGGGATGGTGTCACCGTTCCCATGCCCGGGGGCTTGAGCTACGCCCGTAGAAGGTCACAGGTATTTTGGCCCTGAGTGGTCTAAGACATCCCCCGTGTTCGGGATGGTGTCACCGTGCCCACGCCCAAGGGCTTGAGCTGCGCCCATGGAAGGTCACAGGCATGTTTGCCCCAGGTGGCCCGAGACGCCCCCGCGTCCGGGATGGTATCATCGTGCCCGCGCCCATGGGCCTGAGCTGTGCCCATAGAAGGTCACGGGCATTGGCCCCGGGTGATTCGGGACGCCCCCCGCGTCCGGGATGGTGTCACCGTGCTTGCGCCCAGGGCTTGAGTTGCACTTGTGGAAGGTCACAGGCATGTTTGCCCCGGGTGACCCAGGACTCCCTGCGTCCGGGATGGTGTCACCGTGCCCGCTCCCGAGGGCTTGAGTTGCGCCCATAGAAGGTCACGGGCATTTTGGCCCCGGGTGGTCTGGGACGCCCGCCTCGTCCGGGATGGTGTCGCCGTGCCCGCGTCTGGGGGCTTGAGCTACGCTCGTGGAAGGTCACCGGCATGTTTGCCCCGGGTGGCCCGGGACGCCCCCTACGTCCAGGATGGTGTCACTGTGCCCGCGCCTGGGGGCTTGCTGTACCCGTAGAAGGCCACAGGCATTTTGGCCCCAGGTGGTCCGGGATGCCCCCCGCGTCCGGGATGGTGTCGCCGTGCCCGTGCCCGGTGGCTTGAGTCGTGCCCGTAGAGGGACACGGGTCTCTTCGCCCCGGGATGCCTCGGGAATTGAAGAGGACACGTGTCATGCATCCAAGTCACTCACCCTGTGAAAGGGCGACGGTGCCCCTCGATTCAACGGCCGCAGCTAAGGCTCTTTAGTCTTTTTGCATTTTTGAGGTCTATATATATCCCTTGTATCTCTCTTGTAAGGACGATTCTAACTCATTTGACACACTAAAAGCAATTGGCACTGTCGTGGTATAAAAAATACCTCGACAGGTTTGATGACGTGCGCAACACGTGTTCCTCAACGCGAGCTGACCGTGCGACGGGTCACCCCGCGTTGGACAATCCCAGAGATTGACACAGGGGTTTATACAAGTTCGGGCCTCAGTGGAGGCCCTAGTCCTGTCGACGTGTTCCCGACGAGCGTCGGCTAGGGGGCTCTCTCCCGGAGAGAGGGCTCCAGAACACGCCTTTTTGCTTTTTTGGATAAAGTACAAATGAATGTCTTAGGTTACAAAAGAGGGTTACAAGGGTATATATAGACCCCAAAAGACGCAAATTACTGAACTGCCCCTGCTGCCACCGTAGGATCGGGGGCAAAACGGTCTTCTGACGGGGTCCAGGGCACCGATTTCCGACACGTGGCAGCCCTTTGAAATTAGTGCCCACCAGAGGAGCGCCGGGGGAAACCCCTCCCGAGCCCGGAGAAGGGCCTCCGGGAGACGTCTTCCCCGGCCCGGAGAAGGGAGCTCCGGGAGAGGGGGCTCTCCCGTCGCCCGGAGAAGGTGCGCGGGGGGAAGTCTCTCCCGAGCCCGAGGGAGGGCTCCGGGAGACGTCTTCCCCGGCCCGGAGAAGGGGCTCCGGGAGACGTCTTCCCCGGCACGGAGAAGGGAGCTCCGGGAGAGGGGGCTCTCCCTAGCCCGGAGAAGGTGCGCCGGGGGAAGTCTCTCCCGAGCCCGGGGGAGGGCTCCGGGAGACGTCTTCCCCGGCACGGAGAAGGGAGCTCCGGGAGAGGGGGCTCTCCCTAGCCCTGAGGAGGTGCGCCGGGGGAAGTTTCTCTCAACCCCGGAGAAAGAACTCCCCCGGTGACGTTTTTGGCGTTGGTTGATATTTTCCCCCAACAGAAGCCCCCCGCACCCCCGGGGACATTTTGATGAAGCCGGGGGGTGCGATTCGTTACCTTAGAAACATGGCCCTCTCCCGGAGAGCGAATATAACGTCCATAACTCGCCCTCATCCGGGGGAGGAGTACTATTTAAGTTAGCCATGTATTGCCTCGATATCTGTGCGACCTTTCGTATTCACGGTGTAGATCCCTCGAGCTGACACGTGGCAGCCATCAGGGGCACCTTAGTTGCCTATATAAGGAGGGGCCCACCTCAAGGGAGGCACGCTTTCCTTCTCCTCAATCCTCATAATCCACCAAATTCTTCGGGAGTAATCTCTTCCCCGGTCGCTCTCCGGAAGAGACTTCTCCCCCGGTTTCACAAAACCTTCCGCGGGAGAGACGAAATGGCGTCGAAGGGACGCGGGAAAGCTTCAAGTGTCCCGGAAGACGCAACCTCGGATTACCTCGGGACAACCGAGTTCTCCGCGGGGGACCGGGACACTCTCGTCTCCCGGAGGATATTTGCGGAGGGGGACATTCGTGTCCCGGCTGCGGGGGAGGTGACCCCGAGCCCCCGGGACGGAGAGGTGGTGGCCTTCATGGCCTTCATCCAAGCAGGGCTGAGACTCCCGATCCATCCGCTTCTCCGGGACTTTCTCCGGGAGCACGGGATAGCCCTCAACCACTTGACACCCAACGTTCTCGTGAGAATGGGGTTGTTCTTGTGGCTATGCGAGACCGCCGCCGGAGTGGAAGGGACACTCCGGCTCTTCTCCTACTTCCACCGGGCGCAAGCGAAGAGTTCCCCGGTGACGAAGAACGGGCCGAAGGCAACTTGCGGCTCAGTGATGCTGAAGTACGCCCCTTCCCGGGCGGAGGAGTACCCAGTGACGGCCTCCCAGGAGCACTGGGAGGGATGGAGCCGGAGGTGGTTCTATCTCCGGGCGGGCGACCCGGAGATGACTTACTCCGCGAGGCCGGCGACACTAGGTCGTTCCCCCGGCCCTCCGGTCTTGACGATGGAGGAGCTAACCTCCGTGGCGAAGATGAAGGAGGCCCGCTCCCGGAGGAGCATGCGGGACTTGGCGGAAGAGCTGCTCCTCCTCCGGCTTAGTCCCTTCAGCCGGAGTAGGAAGGGTCCGGGACTGGGCCCGGACCTTCGTCCCCCGCGATTCCCGGTGGCGCGGCGTAAGTTTCTTCTCTCCGGGAGTTCACACATCGAGGGGATGTTTCTGAAACTTTGCTTTTTGCAGTTAGGTCCTACAAGTCCACCCGGGAGAAGGCGGAGCACCTCCTCGGGAGGTACTACGAGGACGAGCACTCCCGGTGTCTTGCTGCCATCGGGGAGGGTCCTCCCCGGAACATCGTCTCCGAGGCCTTCGGGATGACCCTCCCGGAAAGGGTTCCACTTCCAACCCCGGGCTCCCACAGGCGGCGGGAGACGGGGGCGCTCCCGACGGCCAAACGCGCTAAGACCGCGCAGGTGCCGGGAGAGGGCTCCAATCAAGACCACCCCCCTTCACTAGCACCGGCACAGAGGCCGGCGAGGACGCCCGATGCGCCGGGAAAGACAAGACCCCGGGGCAGGTGAGGTCCTCCCCGGCCCAGGTGACCCCGGGGACGCGTCGAACGCCGGGGGAGGTGAGGTCTTCCCCGGCCCCGGCTCAAGTCACCCCCCAGCGGGGGTCGCAGCCCCCGGAGCCGGGGCACGAAGAGAGTCCCACGGACACGGCCACGCTGGTCGCGCAACTTGATGCCCTGGGGGCATCAGGCGTGTTCGACCACGTGGTTGTGGAGGAGGATGAGTCCACCTCCGGGGACTACGACGCCACTCCTTCCCCGGAGCAAGCTCTCCGGGAGGATCCCCCGGGGGTGTACTTCCGGGGTGATGGCGCCTTCGCGCGCCTGGACGCGCTCTTCGCCCCCAACGTCGCATCTCTCCCGACGCCGCCTCCCGGGGGAACGAGCCATCACGTCCCTCCGGGGAGTGGACCTTCGGCTACACCACGCTCAGGAGGGGGAGCCCACCGGACGCTACAGCGCTCCCCTCGCGCCGGGGACGGGAGGTTCCCCGCCCCTCCCCCGGGAGACCTTCCCCAAGGCTCCGGGAGTGGGGCCGGTGACGGGGGCCTGCCCATGGGAGGCGACCCCCGTTCCCCGGCGAGGGGGGCGTGCCTCTTCTCCACAGAGGAGACGCGCAAGCTCTCCTTGAGCCTTGTCACCCCCAAGGTGCGGGCTCATGTCCGGGAGGGCGGCATCGACGAGCGCTACGGAGAGGTCGTCTCCTTGGCTCTACAGGTAAGGACCTTTAACTCCGCACCTCATTGCTTGCATTTGCTGATCCTTTTCTTTTCTTAGACCACCGCTGTAGCCCGCGCCGTCCGGACTCGCCTCGCCCGGGAGAGCGAGGACATGAGGGCGGCCTTGGCTTCCGCGGAAGCGGAGCGCGACGCCGCCGTTCGGGAGAGGGACGTAGCCGTCCAAGCCCGGGAGAGGTTCGTCCGGGAGAGGGACGAGACCACCCAGGAGTTGGAGTGCGTCCGGGCGGAGTTGGCCCCCGCGGAGGCCGCCCGGGACGCCGCCCTCCGGGAGCTGGAGGGGGTCCGAGAGCAACTCGCGTCCTCCGGGGAGGCTCACTCCCGGGCGCTTCAAGAGGCGGAGGCCACGGGGGCGCGAGCCCTCGTATCAACGGGGAACCGACTCTGGGCCACATTGATAGGGCTTGGAGTCGAATTCCGGGAGGAGGGGAATCCCCGCAACCCGCTGGCCTCCTTGGCGGAGGCCCAGAGATTTCTAACCCGGCACATTGCGGCTATCCCGGAGGCCGCGGACGTCCGTGCCCGGGCCCTGGCGTCCACCACCACTGCGCTCGCAGCCTCCTTGGTGGAGTACCAGGGGGTCGGGGCCCAAGCTATCGGGCGCCTCGTCCCTCGAAGCTTCCAGGAGTTCTATGAGCCCCGCAGGGCGGCGCTGGAGGAGTTGGCGGGGGCTCTCTACGATCGGGTGATTGAGCCCCCGCGAAGAAGACGCCCCCAAGAGGCCGGGGTTGAAGCTCCGGGCGACGCCTCCTCCGGGGGGGACGATGCCGGGCAAGTATGAGCCTCCTGTCCCCCCAGGGTAGATTAGGGGATTTTTTTTTTGTTTGTATAGGATTTTTGCTCCCGATAGTTCCGTAGGGGGAACCCCGGATGTGTAAATCATTCGCCAAATGAAATGGAAATTTTTGCTAAGTTAATCTTGTCATGGTCAGGTGTCCGGGGCGGGGGTCCCGGAGAAGGACGTGGAACTCACTCCCATCTCCGGGAGTCTCGCCCCCGGTGTCCCCCGGGGGGGACAAGCTTTACTCCGGTGGTTGCCTGATTGGCACTTGGCGAATTTTGACAATCACCGCGCGGAGTTGCCAGAACCTCCCCCGGGAGTGTGGGAGGCAATTCCCTTGCGCATCGAACCTCCCGAAGGGTACGAGTACTGGCCGGAGGACATGTTCAACGCAGTGAGGCGACGAGTCCAGGGCTTGTACCGGGACGTGGCACGAGCTTGACACTAGGTTTAGGGGGTCCTAGTCCACGTTAGACGTAGGTAGCCTCCTATATGCCCACCGGGAGTAATCAACTCCCGGTTGTGCCCTGTAAGCCTACCGGGAGAGGCTGTCTCCCGGCTTATTTTTTATGGAATAAAAAAGACGCACTTTTCTTTTATTTTGTGCTTCTAAATCACCGGGAGAGTATCTGGGGGGATAAACTCCGGGGGAGCGAGGCTCCACTTCTGGAGACGATGTTCCGAGGGAGGGTCCTCCTCCGGAGACAACGACTCCGGGGGACGGAGGTCCGGGCAGCAAGGCTCCGCCTCCGGACAAAGGTCCGGGGGAGAGACTTCTCCGGAGAAAATCCGGGGAGCAAGGCTCCATTTCCGGAGGGCGTCTTCCGGAGGGGAGGCTCCTTGGGAGACAACACCTCCGGGGGACGAGAATCCGGGGAGCAAGGCTCCACCTCCGGAGGACGAGGATCCGGGGAGCAAGGCTCCATCTCCGGAGGACGTCTTCCGGAGGAGAGGCTCCTCGGGAGACAACTCCTCTGGGGGACGAGCATCCGGGGAGCAAGGCTCCACCTCCGGGGGACGAGGATCCAGGGAGCAAGGCTCCATCTCCGGAGGACATCTTCCGGAGGAGAGGCTCCTCGGGAGACAACTCCTCCGGGGGACGAGCATCCGGGGAGCAAGGCTCCACCTCCGGGGGACGAGGATCCGGGAAGCAAGGCTCCATCTCCGGAGGACGTCTTCCGGAGGAGAGGCTCCTCGGGAGACAACTCCTCCGGGGGACGAGCATCCGGGGAGCAAGGCTCCACCTCCGGGGGACGAGGATCCGGGGAGCAAGGCTCCATCTCCGGAGGACGTCTTCCGGAGGAGAGGCTCCTCGGGAGACAACTCCTCCGGGGGACGAGCATTCGGGGAGCAAGGCTCCACCTCCGGGGGACGAGGGTCCGGAGAGCAAGGGCTCCATCTCCGGAGGATTCTAGACGCCTTAGATGCCCCCCGAAGGGAATTTGTCTAGGTATTTCATCTCCTCCCCCTGCAGCGGGGGGAGACCTGAACAGGCGGCCCGCGCTGAAATCATAAGAAAATATCGCGGTTGTTCCCATGAGGGGTGGCACCCTCGAAGGGTTATCCTCGTGTAGGCGAGTGTGGTAAAAGATCTATCGGTCGCGCGACCTAGATCGCTCCCGGAGGAGGGAGAGCATAAAAGCAAGCTCTAGAGTGTATGGGGGGGCACTGGTCCCCCAAAGTGACTCATTACCTCGGTTCCTTGGGAACCAGGTTGCCGCTTACGCCCTCAGTCCACGAGGGGATATTGTAAGCCGCCCAAGGGGGAACGAGGCTCCCGCCGTCGGGACTTAAGGCTGAGCTGGAGCCTGTAGCTTTCTCGTGATGAGGGCGTCCCCAGGGGGCATCCTCACGGGGAGGGCATCCTCGTGATGAGGGTATTGCCTCAGGGGCGATTAAAGAAGTCTGCACGAAAACACATGGAGAAAAGACCATTCGCATTGATTAAAACAAGCTGGTACAATGCCCCCACCCCCTGCGGGATCGCAAGAAAAGGGGCGGAGGGCAAAAGGGCCTTTGAGGCCATTGTTACAACTCACCGCGCCTTCCCCTTGCGATGTCCGAATAAGGGGAAGGGGGGAGGCTCGGAGACTAAGTGTAAAATTTGCGGAGCAGGTCCGCGTTCCATGTGTGCTTCAGCTCTTGGTCCTCGAGAGTAGAGAGCTTGTAAGCCCCCGAGCCAAGGATTGTGGAAATCCTGTATGGCCCTTCCCACTTTGGGCTGAGCTTCCCTTGGGCTTGAGGGTCGGTGACGCGCTTGAGGACAAGGTCTCCCAAACGGAAGGCCCTCCCCCGAACACGCTTGTTGTAGGCGCGCGCCATCTCGCGTTCGTAAATGGCGTTGCGGAGGAGGGCTCTGTCCCGCTCTTCTTCTACGAGGTCCACCCCCAGCCTCTGGTTGTCTTCGTTAGATTGAAACACGGCCGCCGAGACTCCCTCGAGGAGTTCGACTCGCAGCGATCGGAAATTGATTTCCGAGGGTAGCACTGCCTCAGCCCCGTACACGAGCGAGAAGGGGGCACGCCCTGTTGCTCGGCTTGGGGTCGTTCGCATGGAGCAGAGAATGCTCGGGAGCTCTTCCGCCCATGCCCCGCGCCTGGAGGCGCTTTGCTCCAGGCGGCGACGGAGCCCTTGGAGGATAACTCCATTGACGCGCTCCACCGCCCCATTGCTCTTAGGGTGAGCCACTGAGGCGAAGTGGAGGGTCGTACCCAAGCTCTGGCAGAACTCGCGAAAGATCGCTGAGTCGAACTGGGTTCCGTTATCCACGGTAATCTCGCGGGGGACGCCGAATCGGCACACTATGTTCTTCCAAAAGAACCTTTGCACCGCACGAGACGTGATGGCGGCGAGGGGCTCGGCCTCCACCCATTTGGAGAAATAATCCACGGCCACAACCGCGTACTTGTATCCCCCCGACGCCGGGGGGAACGGGCCTAGGAGGTCCATTCCCCACCGCGCGAAGGGCCACGTGAGGGGGATTGCCTGCAGAGTTGCGGAGGGTAGGTTGGAGCCCTTTGCCATTTTTTGGCAAGCCCCGCAAGCAGAGACGAGGTCTCTCGCGTCGCGGGCGACGGTTGGCCAGTAGAAGCCCTGGCGGATGGCTTTTGACGCGACGGCCCGGGGGCCGAGGTGAGAGCCACAACACCCGAGGTGAATATCTTCGAGGAGCTGAACTCCCTCCTCCCGCGGGAGGCAGCGAAGTAGCACAGAGGCCCCTCGCTTGTACAATGTCCCCTCTATCAGCACGTACGCTCGCGCCTTAGCGCGAAGGCGCTTGGCTTCGGCTTCATCGGAGGGCTCCCCCTCTCCCCTGATGCAAGAGATAAGGGGGGCCATCCAGGATGTGGCCCGGACGATTTCCGCGACAACTGGGTCGCGGGACTCAGAGTCCGGGCCGGGAGCCGTCGCGGAAGGTTTGGAGATGACCACCAAGAAGGCCCCTTCGGGGAGAGGCCCTCGGGCACTCGCTGCCCTGGCGAGGGTGTCGGCTCGATCGTTGTCCCTACGCGGGATTCGGCGCGCCTCGAGGCCGTCGAAGTAGTTTTCCATCTTCCGGACCTCGTCAAGGTAGAGGCTCAAATTCGGGTCATGGCACAAGTAAGACTTGTCCATTTGACATACCACGAGTTGAGAATCCCCCTTGACGAGGAGGCGTCGGATACCCAATGAGCGGGCAAGACGTAGCCCTAGGAGAAGGGCCTTATATTCCGCGACATTGTTCGTCGCGGGGAACTCAAGCCTGGCCGCATATTCGAGGGTTCTCCCCTCGGTTCTTCTCAGGACTACTCCCGCGCCAGCCCCCGCCAGGCAGAGGGAGCCGTCAAAGAAGAGGGTCCAGTGGTCGTCGCGCGGCGGGGCGGCACGCGCTTCTTCTTCCAGTCCAGGGACCGGAGCCCACTCGGCCACAAAGTCCGCAAGAACCTGCGATTTGATCGCGGTTCGTCCGGTGAGGGACAGCGAAAAGGGGGCTAGCTCAGCCCCCCATTTCCCTATTCGCCCGGTGGCTTCCTTGTTCCGAAGCACCTCCCCCAAAGGGAGAGAGGAAGGCACCGTGAGAGGGTGGCCTAGGAAGTAGTGGCGGAGCTTCCGCGAGGCCATTAGAAGGGCGTAACACACCTTCTCCATCTTCGTGTATCTCGTTTTAGCACCTTGGAGTGCCTCGCTCACATAGTAAACGGGGCGTTGGTGCCCGTCTTCTTCCTTGACGAGAACTGCGCTGACGGCGATCGGAGTAGCCGCGAGGTAGAGGAGCAGGGGCTCCCCCTGACGCGGGCTCACGAGCATTGGAGGGCTCGCGAGGTATTTCTTCAAGTCCTCGAATGCAGCCTGTGCCTCGGGAGTCCAATGGAACCCCTCAATGCCGCGGAGGATCTTGAAAAATTGGAGGCCGCGCTCCCCCGAACGCGAGACGAAACGACTTAACGCGGCCAAGCGGCCGGTGAGTCGTTGTACATCCTTGACAGAACGCGGTGGAGGCATGTCGAGGAGGGCCCGAATTTTTTCGGGATTGGCTTCGATGCCTCTTTGGGACACAAGGAAGCCGAGGAGCTTTCCTCCGCGAACGCCGAATGCACATTTTTCCGGGTTAAGCCTTAACCCGTACTTACGGAGATTGCGAAAGGTTTCTCCCAAGTCTTCGATATGAGCGGCCGAGCGCATGCTCTTGACGACTGCATCGTCAACATATACTTCCACGTTGCGGCCAATTTGATCCCTCAGGACCAAGCACATCAGGCGCTGGAAAGTTGCCCCGGCGTTTTTCAACCCGAAAGGCATGTGGACATAACAGAAGGTGCCGAGGGGAGTTATAAAACTCGTCTTTTCCTCGTCCTCCTCCGCCATTCGAACTTGATGATAGCCCGAGTAGGCGTCCAAGAAGCTCATCAGCTCGCATCCCGCGGTGGAATCCACCAGTTGGTCGATCCGCGGGAGCGGGAAGTTATCTTTGGGGCAAGCTTTGTTGAGGTCGGTGAAGTCGACGCACATTCTCCACTTGCCACTTGCCTTCTTTACGAGGACGGGGTTCGCCAGCCATTCGGGGTGTAGGACCTCCCGAACGAACCCCGCCTCCCGGAGTTTAGCGATCTCCACCTTGATGGCCTCCTGCCTCTCGAGGGAGAGCTTCCTCATCTTCTGTTTCACCGGGGGGCGACCGGGCATTACCGCGAGCTTGTGCTCGATAACATCCCTGGGCACACCCCCCATATCCGCGGGCTTCCATGCGAAGATGTCCGCGTTTTCGCAAAGGAATTCGGCGAGTCGCGTCGCGTGTTCCTCGGGGAGATCAACCCCGATCTTGACAGTCTTCCCCTCGTTTTGGAAGAGAGAGATTTCCCGGAGGTCTCCCTCAGGGCGAGGCTTGGGAAGGAACTTCCCGGGGAGAGCAATTGGCACGTTTGGAATTGAGGGGGAGCTCCCTCCCCCCGGGGCCTTGACCAGGTTAACGTCCCCGATCACTGCGGAGGCGCGCTCGTAGAGAGAGCGAGCCACACCCTGGTCACCATGCACGGAGATCACCCCGCTCGGCCCGGGGATCTTGATGCAAAGATAGTTGTGGTGGACCGCTGCTCCTAAGCGGTTGATGATGGTTCTCCCCATTATAGCGTTGTAGGAGGAGGGGAGATCCACCACGTCGAACCGAACCATTTCGGTCCGGTAATTATCTGGGGTGCCGAATGTCATTGGGAGGTCGACCTTCCCCACTGGATGTATGGTTTTCCCCGGGACGAATCCTTGCAGGGGCCCCACCGCGGGTTGCAGGAGCTTCTCGTCTACCTGCATTTCTTTGAACGCCTTTAGGTAGAGGACGTCCGCGGAGCTCCCGCCATCCACCAAGATTCGGGCAAGGCGGCAGTTAAACACGGTGGCTGAGACGATCAGCGCGTCATTGTGGGGGAAGCGCACCCCACTCGCGTCTTCGATGGTGAACGTTAACGGGACGTCCGACCATTTGGACGGCCGGGACGTGTTGACGGCCCCTACTACCTTCACCTCCCGCGCATACTCTTTGCGCTGGCGTTTGGAATCTCGCCCGGAGGCGGATCCTCCCACAATGACATTGATGTGCCTCTCGGAGGCTTGGGAGGGGAGCTCGTTGCTCGAACCCTTTTCCTGTCCTTGCCTCTGACGTCCCCCTGGCGGAGCGGGGAGTGCCGCCAAGGCTGGTGATGGAAGGGGTAAGGAGGTAGAGCCTCCTCCTCCTCCCCCCGGCCCATGCTGCTCGAGGAATGTCGCGAAGTGGTTGAGGAGCGCGTGGCATTCTCGGGTTGCATGGGAGTTGGACTTGTGGTAAGCGCACCACAAAGTGGCTCCAGACTCCTTGCCTTCTTGCGGACGGAAGGATCGGCTTCCCCCACCGCCTTTGGGCTTGGAAAAGGGGCGCTGTCCCCGGTTAGGCTCCCGAGAGCCGCCTCCGCCTTCGAGGACGAAAGTGTCCCGAGGCCTTGGCTCGTTGCGGGGCCCCCTCCGGAGACGTTTGTTGGAGGGGTCCTTCGCGTCCCTCTCCCCGGGGACAGAGGTCCCCTGGTGCTTTTTCCAGAGATCATCTTCTTCGGCTCTCGCATACTTCTCGAGTACGTTGAAGAGCTCGTCGGCGGAGGACGGGCAACTCCGGGAGAGTCTTCTGTGGAGCTCTCCCGGGAGAATGCCGCTCTTGCACGCTTCGATCACCGTCGAGTCGGGGACGTGAGCCACCTTGCTCTTGATCTGCGCGAAGCGTTTGAAGAAACTTCGTATTGTCTCCCCCGACCGTTGGCGAACGGTGTACAACTGCGACGAATCCAGGGGACGGATGTAATTCTCCTGGAAATTTGCGCAAAATTCGCGCTTCAGCTGCGCGAATGACTTGATGTACCCGCTCTTTAGGTTATAGAACCATGAACGAGCTATTCCCGAGAGGTAGAGGGGGAAGACGTTGCATTGGACGCTTTCGTCTCCCCCAACCGCCAAGATGGCCGTGGAGTACACTTGCACGAACTCGTAGGGGTCGGCCTCCCCATTGTAGTGCTCGATGTGGGGCGGCCGATATGGTTTCGGCCACCGAACACGCCGGAGGCGGCGGCAAAGGGGTTGGTTAGCCCCTTCCACTTCCTTTGGGGAGTTTGCATCGATGTCCCCCTTCACGGGGGAAGCGCGTTCATTGTCCGAATCGGAGAGGGGTCCCAACGGACCGCCGGCCTTCCGGTATCACCTTCGCTCTTCGGGGTTGGTGGAGCTCACCTCTTGTATCTCGGGGGGACCTCCGGAAGTGACGGAGGCCTCTTGCATGGGTCTTTTACCCTTGTCTGTAGGGACAAGGGGGGCGCGCTTGCGCGCGAGTGATTCCCGGCCGTACCGGGACGGGGCGCCTTCGGACCTTGCCGCGCGCATGCGCTCCACCTCCTCCCGAGTGAACCGCGTTTGATTCACCGGGGGAGCCCCAGGGGGGGGACCCGGGGGAGGAGGCGGAGATGCGCCCGTCACCGGCGCGGGAGAGGAATCGCGGGCCGGACGAGTCCCGGCCACGGAGACGACCCGCGGCGTGGGAAGACTTCCCCATGGGGGAACGGCCTGTAATGTAGGAATCACCCCGGGGATACCCGTTGGGATAGGCGTAATCCCAGGGGGGAGAATTCCTTCCGGGGCAAGGGATGGTTCAGGAACGGGAGAACCCCTGGGGAACGAACACCCTCCCGGCGGGGGGTAGCCCCCGGAGACGGGCTGACCCCCCGGGAGTGAAGGACCTCCGGAGGTGGGAACGCCTCCCGGGAAAGGGTAGCCCCTGGAGACGGGCTGACCCCCCGGGAGTGGACCTCCGGAGGTGGGGACGCCTCCCGGGAAAGGGTAGCCCCCGGAGACGGGCTGACCCCCCGGGAGTGAAGGACCTCCGGAGGTGGGAACGCCTCCCGGGAAAGGGTAGCCCCCGGAGACGGGCTGACCCCCCGGGAGTGGAGCTCCGGAGGTGGGGACGCCTCCCAGGAAAGGGTAGCCACCGGAGACGGGCTGACCCCCCGGGAGTGAAGGACCTCCGGAGGTGGGGGTGCTTCCCGGGAAGGGAAAAGCCCCCGGAGCGAAGAAGGTTCCTGGGTGTCCCATCATGAACGGAGGTGCCATCCCTCCGAACTGGAACGGGTGCGGGTAAGCGGGGGCCGGAGGCCGCGCTATGGCGCGTAACAACTCTTCCAGAGTACGTTGTGCGCGAAGCTGTCCCTCCACCAGCGCCCCGAGTAGCGGGTCACCTGAAGTTGAAGGCATTACCTGGGGTACGCTTGGTCCTCCCAAACCGGAACCTTCGGGCAGGCTCGCAGGAGTCGTTCCCCCGCCAAGGATGACGGGAGAGTTGAGTGTTGCCTCCCCCCGAGTGTCCCCGGGAGGGGGTGTCGCGACGACGGCCCCTTGCGCGGGTGGCGCAGGGTTGCTAGGGCCGGCGTCGTTGGAGATGGAGGTTAAGTGCCTCATCCTTCTTGGAGCCATGACTATTTGTCACGAGTCCCCACGGACGGCGCCAACTGTCGTGGTATAAAAAATACCTCGACAGGTTTGATGACGTGCGCAACACGTGTTCCTCAACGCGAGCTGACCGTGCGACGGGTCACCCCGCGTTGGACAATCCCAGAGATTGACACAGGGGTTTATACAGGTTCGGGCCTCAATGGAGGCCCTAGTCCTGTCGACGTGTTCCCGACGAGCGTCGGCTAGGGGGCTCTCTCCCGGAGAGAGGGCTCCAGAACACGCCTTTTTGCTTTTTTGGATAAAGTACAAATGAATGTCTTAGGTTACAAAAGAGGGTTACAAGGGTATATATAGACCCCAAAAGACGCAAATTACTGAACTGCCCCTGCTGCCACCGTAGGATCGGGGGCAAAACGGTCTTCTGACGGGGTCCAGGGCACCGATTTCCGACACGTGGCAGCCCTTTGAAATTAGTGCCCACCAGAGGAGCGCCGGGGGAAACCCCTCCCGAGCCCGGAGAAGGGCCTTCGGGAGACGTCTTCCCCGGCCCGGAGAAGCGAGCTCCGGGAGAGGGGGCTCTCCTGTCGCCCGGAGAAGGTGCGCCGGGGGAAGTCTCTCCCGAGCCCGAGGGAGGGCTCCGGGAGACGTCTTCCCTGGCCCGGAGAAGGGGCTCCGGGAGAGGGGCTCTCCCTAGCCCGGAGAAGGTGCGCCGGGGGAAGTCTCTCCAGAGCCCCGGGGAGGGCTCCGGGAGACGTCTTCCCCGGCCCGGAGAAGGGAGCTCCGGGAGAGGGGGCTCTCCCTAGCCCGGAGAAGGTGCGCCGGGGGAAGTCTCTCCCGAGCCCGGGGGAGGGCTCCGGGAGACGTCTTCCCCGGCACGGAGAAGGGAGCTCCGGGAGAGGGGGCTCTCCCTAACCCTGAGGAGGTGCGCCGGGGGAAGTTTCTCTCAACCCCGGAGAAAGAACTCCCCCGGTGACATTTCTGGCGTTGGCTGATATTTTCCCCCAACAGGCACTCTCTTGGAGAGCTCTCCCCACGAGGGAACCTCCCTCGGGGTTTACACCCGGGGCGTACCGACAGGACTAGAGTTCCCACCGGGCCCGAATCTATATAAACTCTCCGTATCAATCTCTGTGACTGCGTGACGGGAGGTGACCCGCCATACGGTCAATTCATGTCGCTGTACACATGTTACGCACGTCTTAAAATCTGTACATGAGATTCGTAATACTATGATAGGTACAATATAAACATGCCATGCAATGGGCTAACAACATGCCCGACACCAACGCCACGATGCCAAATACTCGCTCCAACAATGCGACTGGGCATTACACACACGATGTAAAGGTACTCGGTACAATGCCATGCAACAAATAATAAATAAAGAACAATCCCATGCAACACGTGAATAAGTAACAAAAGCAACAATAAGATTAAACACAAAAGAGATCAGTTCAATTTTGTCCCGAGAAGTTAGGATAATGGAGTGTGGCACATAGGTAAATTGGCATCATGCGAAACTGCTTAGCAGATAGAGAGCAGATATAGTAAACCCTAATTTTTACAGCGTGGTCTAGCTAATTTTTTCAATTTTATCCCTATCATCTATAGTGAATTATGAGTAGAAATGTATAAACAATTTGCTTTTTATGAACTTTTTAAGATTTTAGATATTACAAGATTTACTCACTTGAACTGGTCAGTGTATGGGAGCCTCGACACAAGGGAGCTGGCATGGCGCGTCCTGAAGAGCGACCTCCCGGGGTCCTTGGGAGAGGCCACCCGCCCCTTCCGCAACGCTGGAGAAGGGGCTCCCCTCGGGGCGCACCCGGACGTACAACGCTGCGCCGGCGAAGAAAAGGACACAGGCCACGAACATCAGCGCTGCGGGGATCGCGAACCCGATCCACCAGGTCACGCTGCTCCGCACGTAGATGATCACCGTCGACGACCCGCAGACGGCGATGGTGAAAGTGAAGTAGTACCAGTTGAAGAAGCTGTTGATGCCGCGGCGGCCGGACTCCGTGCACGGGTCGAACTGGTCGGCGCCGAAGGCCAGGTTGCACGGACGGATGCCGCCGGCGCCGGCCACGATGAACAAGAACGCTAGGACAAGCAAGGCGAACTGCCCCCTCGTCGCGCATTCACAATGCCTGTGGACATCGACGCCGGCGCACTGCCGCGGGTACAGTTCCGGGATCCCAGCTGTCAATGTCAGAATGATCATTCCCTGTGAGGTTGACACCAAGGAAGTATCACCAATTCACCATGCCGTAGTTGCTCAAAAAGACGGTGGCTTCGGGAGGTGAGGTAATGGAAGCTTACTATTAGAGTGGCGATGCAGCCGATGCTGACGGTGGCGAAGCGGCCGAGATAGAGGTCGGAGGCGAAGGCCCCGAAGACAGTGGCGAGGTTGGTGGTGCCGCTGAACGCGTTGAGCGCCATGGCCGCGTTGACATTGGTCATGTGGAAGACGGAGGTCAGGTACACCATCAGGTTCGCCGCCGTGCCGACGCTGCCGAGCTTCTCGAACGTCTCGTTGCCGATCACGAACGGCATGGTCTGCCAACCCTGGTACCGGACCTCCGGTGCCGGTTGGCTGCGGCAGCGGAGGCCGAGGCGGTGCGCTCATCATCGAGGAGGGCGGGGCATATGTCGTTGTCGTCATTGGGCGCCTCGGGGTCACCGCCGCTGTGGTTGCCAGTGCCGGACATGGCTGTTTGAGGTCACCTTGTGCTTGTGGTTGTGGTTGTGACACTTGGACACTTGGCTTTAGGAGGAGGCATTTGAATTGGTTTGATTCATTCCAAGGAGATGGCGCGAAGGAACAGGAGAAACCGTTATCGCCGTTAGTTAGCTTATAGGTTCGGACACAGTACAGTTGGGCCCAGTGTCAGCTCTACATACAAGCAGTACACAGATACAAGCCAGCTGCTACTGACATGTGGGCCCACTGTAAAGTTTGCATGAACTTTGCTACGCAAACAAATGGAAGTGAGAAATTTAAGGAGCAATAAATTTCATATCATTCGTCATTTGAGGTACGTTGGGTTAATTAATATTCACACACAGTTGAATCAAACTTTCACCTTCCATAAATTTATACCAAATTTTAGCAAATTTTAACCATGTGAATGATAAAAAAAATAATGACTTAGGGGGAGGGTGAACATATCTTTCAAAATTTTTGACTAAACCGGATTTTTGTACCAGAGGATAATACAATTTTCACAAAAATATTTTTGCAAGAATGAGATATTAGGGTTTTACAAAGTAAGACACAAATGAACAATTTAAATTAGCACTCTTAAGGTCATACAAGAATAATGAATTCTCAAATTAAATAGAGAAGTACAAGAAATAAATCAAAAGAGACAGGTTTTTTTTCTAAGGTGTTAGAGACTCGCAGTTTCTTCCATATTTCTCGTTAAAATATTCACTCGTGAGTTTTACTTTGATGTCTATTAAAATTGCCTCTTTTTCACTTTGAATAGACAAATCTAAATCTTTCACAATACTACCGAACCTTTATGACAATTTTCATTGATAGAGCGATCATTAGTCTCTAACGACTGTTTAAGTGATAGCGATCACCAAGAAGAATAAATTTAAACTCTTTACTTGACATCAATCAAGTGTTCGAAAGATCAAACGCGTGAGAAAAAACTCACACAAAACTCTTAACTCACTAAATAATCAATAAATACAAATAAACTTACTAAATGCGCAAAAAAAAACTTTGGATTTAACTCTCTCTTCAATACAAAACTTGTATTAGCTCAAACATATTCAATAGAGATTACAAGAGCTTGTAAATGCAAGGGGCAAATGGTGTATTCATAGCTCACCAACCAATTTTAGCCATTGCAACTTGATTGTGCAAAAACCAACACACACGGACAGTCTAGGTAACAACGCGAATGGTCCATCTCGATTATAACGGCCAGAACAGGGATAACAAATGCACGAAACTAGCCATTTGGGACAGCTCAACGTCAACCCAAACAGTTCGGTTTCAAACATGGATTGACCAACTTATTATAAAACTTACAGATCGAAAATGACATCCTGATGTTGAAATGGCTATGTATAAACTTTGGAGTGTAGAATTTCCTCACGAACAGTCCAGGATTTGATACGGACAGTCCGACTATAAATTGAACAATATGATCAGAGAAATGTCTCCGAGAGTCTGACATGGACTCGGACAATTCGGATCTATTGATTTTTCTGCTGAGATGGATTTTCAATCGTATTGAGTTTTGATTCGATATAAACTGAAATTTTCAGAAATTTTCAGGGTATAAAGGCAGAAAAACAACTGGGAAAGGTTTATTTAAAAAATATAAATGCATTTGACCTTCCGCAACCAAAATTAGAAAACAAGAATTTAACAATTTTGCCATCTCCAGTATGATCAATAAAATCTTAAAAAATAGATCCTTAAATTCCAACTTTACTTTTGCTAGGACTCATTTATACTTGAAAATACTTAATCATGCACTACTCTAAGATTATCTTCATCTTCATCATCTCGCAATCCAAATTAGACTAATAAATATAAACTCATTAAACACATTAACTCATAATTAAATTTATCATTAATTATTAAAATAATAAACATAATGAAAGTTAACTCAACACTTTTATATAACTAATTTACCCTAAATTAGTTCGATTTATCCTGATGGATGATCCATTTAAGACCATCTCGAACCGATTTTGGCATATTCAAACTTGCCAAGAAAAATGGAGAATCGTCTGGTTCCAGATCCGGGAACCACCCCAGATCCGGGTTTTTGAACCCTGGTTCGGAGAATGCATACGACAAATGAAAAATGGAGCAGTTAAGGATATTTTATGTTCCGAGTTTTGCAAGCTTTTATTAACACAAACATGTTTCTTCAGGTTTCAAGTTGTTCTAGCTGCCCAATAAGGAGAAAAATACACCAAGATGAGCACATCATACGGCTTCTAAAATGGGCAACAGCAGTACAGCAGAAGTACATCTGATCAAATTAGGATGATGAGGACGAGATGAACATGTTGATCTTCCTCTCGAGCTCATCCTTCTTAGCCCCGACAACACGGCTCACCTCCTCCCCTCCCTTGATCAGCACGAAGGTCGGCATCGCCTCCACTCGCCATGTCCGTGCCACCTCCTGCAAAAGTTAAACCAATTCAGCATCAGGATTCAAGAAACACTCAGGCACTGCGAGATGCATAAACTGCCATGACCTCAAGTGCATAGACTGCTGGAATGGAGTTCTGTTTTATCAAATATGGAGCACTGGGAATTGTCATGTTTGTTTTTTGTTATATGAATTGACTTGAACATAGACTGCTGGAATGGAGTTCTGTTTTATCAAATATGGAGCACTGGGAATTGTCATGTTTGTTTTTTGTTATATGAATTGACTTGAATACAAATTGTTCATTTTTTTTTTCATGTTACCAATGTGAAATTGTCTTTTCTTTTGAGGGCAGATGTAACCTCATTTAGGTGTAATATATTAACTAATGTGAAACTAATAAGCTTGTTTTTGCTATGGACGACATGAGTTGTGGTTTGGTGCTGCTAGCATTCACTTCATTCAGAATGATCTTATTTGAAGATTACCATTATGATAACGCCATAAACAACTTAGTCCTACCAGAAGACTTCTTTACTACCCCAAGCACCAAAACTCACATACAAGCGCCAACATAATGCAGTGTACACAGAAGTTTAAATCAAGAAGGATGGATTGGTGGAACTTAGAGCGGCATTGAGAACCTGTCAGCTGTGTGAAAATTTTCCCCATAATTCAGCCCCAATTTGGATCAAACTCATCCAATTGTACTGGCTAAAAACAATATCAAGGAGAAAGGACCTATTTGGCCTTGTTTAGGTTTGTTCTACAAGTCAGCTTATTAACTTATATCTAGCCTATTAAATAAGCCTGAGAAGCCACCTAGACAATCCAGCTTATAAACCCATGCAAAATTATAAGCCTTATAAACCATCCACACCGGCTTAAGCTTCTATTATGTCGAAGAAGGGCTTAAGATTGATTATCCAAAAATACTAGAAATAGAAGTTGTCTGGCTTCACTTAATTTTGTAATCCTAAACTCAAATATTAAGCTAAGCTAAACAGGGCTTAGAACCCTAAAATATGTATGAGGTTTACTAAGATTTAGAAGGAGTTCGCTAATAATCCAAAACACAGCATAGAAAATCCATGAAATCCATAGTTCTTGCTCAAAATTAACCTAAAATTATAACTAGGTTAGTATCATAGGAAAGATGGTGACAATAATTTTATTAGCTCTCTTCCAACCTTGCTAGTGTCCTTCATACAGAAAATGGACGCCTAACTAAGGGCCTATTTGGCCTGACTTCAGCTTCAGCTTTCAGCCATGAGAAGCAAAAACATGGCCAAACGGGTGAATTATATGGACCTCTCCCACAAAGTTGAGGCTCTCTACTAGCAGAAGCTGAAGCAAGTATGGATTAGCTTCTGCGTCTTTTCAACCCTGCTTCTGTTTCAGCTTTTGGCTACGTGAAGCAAAAACAACAGCCAAACGGGCCACTCTCGTATGGGCTTCTCCCACAGCTGAAGCCCTTTACTAAAGAAAGCTGAAGCAAGCGTGGATTAGCTTCTACAGCTTCTCAACGCCGCATCCCCAACACCCTGTCGTAAGCTCATAAGCCAAATTTCTTAACAAACAACTAAGAAGTCAGCTTTTTGGCTTCTCCACCGTAGGCCTCAAGAAAATAGCTTCTCGGGGAAGTGCAGCTATGCCAAATTGGTCCTAAATTAAACCGAGCAAGCTCTTACAAGATTATATCTTCTTGATTTGGTCCAATTAACGTGAACTAAACTAACATGAATCACAAAACCAATCAAACCAAAAGAAGATTACACAGAGGCCATACCGAGAGCTCGTCGACGTCGATCTTGACGAAGACGGCGCCGGTGTAGCGGGACGCCATCCCCTTGAAGGCTGGCTCGATGAACTTGCACGGCCCGCACCACGACGCCGAGAAGTCAATCACCATCTTAAACCATGCAAGAAAAAACAAATCTGTCGGCCTTAGATCCAGAGAACCCAAGATTTGGAAAGAAAGAAGCAGAGAGGTGCCGTACCAGCTTGGAGGTGGCCTTGTGGGCCCCCCACTGCTCGTCCCACTGGGCCTTGGAGTGGACGGCCATCACGGCCGAGCCACCGTCGGCGGCGGCGGCGGCGCCGCCGCCGCCGCCGGCGGAGGGGTCGAACAGCGACGAGATGAAGGATCCCATCTTTTTTCTGCTGTGTGGTTAAGTGAGGATACACCCAAGAAATACGGAGGATGAGATGCCCCCGCCCTCTTGCTTTGGGATATACGGAGGATGAGATGCCCCCGCCCTCTTGCTTTGGGAAGAAGGACTCTGCAATGCGAATTTTTTTTAAAAAATAATCTAATGCAAAAATATAATACCAAAACTAATCCACACTCAAATAAAAATACAAATCTAACCTTAGTCTGTTGCAACAAGTCGCCTGTGACAAGTCTGTCACATCTTGAGACTTCCAACAATCGTAGGTCACCTACTAACTTCGAAAACCAATCGCAGAGCAAGAGGAGTGCTGTCGCGACTCCCAACCGCAAGTTCATGGCTTAGTTCATGATTTGGCTCGTGGCCCGGCTTCAAAGTTGAAGCTGCGACAGGATTCCATCACCTCTCTTCACAGTATTTTTCTCTCCCTTGTATATTTGTCTCATTCTTTCTCTCTCCAACTGTCTCATTCTTACTCTCTTCACCCCCTCACTCTTCTCTACTCAGTTTATATCTCCATTTCACCATTTACCTCTCTTGCAATCCAAATATCTTCAAATCTAACTATAATTTTGAATTGGTCCAGTTGAAAAATTGAAGATCAAGCGACACTCTCCCAAATGAGGTAAGTTTTATTGAAATCTGAAAATTCTTTTGTTGATCTATTGTTAATGTAATTAGTAATAATGTGAGTTAGTTCTTTGATAAGTTGCATATTTTTTTTATTAACTATTTGCATATATTTGTTAGTAATAATGTTAAAAACTATTTGCATTAACACTATTAACAACATAGCTAGTAATAATATTTTTGTCACTAATTATTTGCATACGTTCATTAATATTGTTATTGTTGTTAATATAGTCAGTAAAGTAATTTGTTAATATTGTTAATGTAGTTAGGAAATAGGTTAGTAATAATGTGTCATTAATTGAGTGTAACAAGGGGATGACTTTAAAATTACTTAAAAATCAAAGAAGGAAACTAATTTAATAATGCATGAAGGAAAAGATTAAAAAAATAAATTTTAAATTTTAAAATATTTGTAAAACTTATGAAAATATTTAAAATGTTAAAATAAAAGTTTTAAGATTAGTTAAAGTTTAGAGAAATAATTAAATATTGCAAACAAAAAATTTAAAAATATGGCGTGCTCATTGTATGAATTGCTTTGGCTTTATTTTTTTTTTACTAGAATCACTTCAAATTTGGTATGTTCGACTCCTGAGACATAACAAACACACTCTTGAAAGCGGATTGTTGATATCTTGAAAAAACATATAAAATGACGAGTCGAGTACATTTTGAAAGTAAAAAATGGTCATAATTTTTTCAAATTGCAAACAAGTTGTAGAATAGTTTTAAAAATAATAAAAGTGAGGAAAAAATTGCTAACAAGTTTTAGAAAATGCAAACAAACTATATGTTTCTAATTTGGAAAAACATAAAGTTAATTAGTGATGTAGCAATTTTTATATGCACTGAATATACTGGGTGTAGCAATTATATTAGCAATTATATTTTCATATTAATGATGTTAATTAAAGTAGATTTACATTAATTTGGTTTTAGTATTTATGTGATTTAAAATTATGGTATTTATGTTAATTATGTTGATTTGTAAGGAATGGAGCAATTCGATAATTTTTGCATATTTTATTGTGACAGTTTAATTCGTGATGGCCCATCCGGTGTAGATATGAATCGTTGCAAATATGTCATACCTGATTGGAACATACAGAACACATCTTTCTCATATTTGAAGTTATGAATCTTTAATATATTTGGTAAGAGTCCACAGCATGAGGCGGCTCAAGTAGAGAGCCTTATTATTAAAGAGACTGCAAATGGCCCGTATTGGGTGTTGCATGAATTAAAGGGGAACAACTCGTAGGGCATGTTCATGACTAGAGTGAAGCACCCTTGGGGCGGATTGGGCGGCCAATTTTTAATTTATGTCTGGTTTTGTGACCTACAACCACCGGAGGGTCACATGGAAGTCGGCACTAATATCAACCCATGGGCAGGAAAAAGACATGCATCGAATCCGCCAAGATTCAGGACTAGTGAGTGGTTTAAAATGTTTTGCTACACACATCCACATGTGTGTGAGTTCTTGGAGGGGTTTGGAAGTGTATTTGACGAAGATGACTTGGCAGAAATAGAAGAATCTGATGATTCTGACGAAGATTATTTAAGGCCCCCCGGAAAGTGGCTCAATCATTCTGGATTCAATTCAGTAGTGTTGTCGACAGATCAAAATTCAACACTACTACAGAATTCATCATCACAGTCGGGTCAAAACAGTCATCACAGATGGTTCTTACCCGTCAGTGATATTCGAGTAAGTGATAATCATGTACTATCACAGACGGTTTTTGATGTTTTCAACCGTCAGTGATCTCTCCATTCACAGACTGTTATAAGATCAGAACCGTCTGTGATACTCATACTTCACAGACTGTTATAACATCAGAACCGTCTGTGATACTCATACTACACAGACTGTTATAACATCAGAACCGTCTGTGATACTCATACTACCACAGACGGTTTTAATCTCAGAACCGTCTCTGATAATTTGAGTTTCACAGACGGTTCTGATGTCAAAACCACCTGGTATCCTCACATTATCAGTGACGGGTCTGAGAACAGAACCGTCTGTGATACTTAGGTTTTGACCTCTGATAATTTGAGTATACACAGACGGTTTTGACATCAGAACCGTCTGCGATACTCATATTTTACTGACGGTTCTGAGATCAAACCGTCTGTGTTAGTATGAGTATCTCAGACGGCTTTGATGTCATAACAGACTGTGATACTCAGATTACCAGAGACGGTTTTGATATCAGAACCGTTTGTGGTACTCAAAATATACAGATTGTTATGACATCAAAGCCGTCTGAGATACTCATACTAACATAGACAGTTTTGATCTCAGAACCGTCAGTAATAATATGAGTATCGCAGACGGTTCTGATGTCATAACCGTCTGTGTATTTGGAGTATCAGAGACGGTTATGACCTCAGAACAGTCTGTGTATTTAGAGTATCACAAACGGCTTTGAGGTCAAAACCATCTGCGATAGTGTGATAATCTTGAATATCACAGACGGTTTTTAGGTTAGAACCGTCTGTGATAGTGTTATAATCTCAGAACCGTCTGTGATAGTGTGATATCACAGACGGCTCTGAGGTCAAAATCACCTGTAATAGTGTCATTATCGGTGACTGTTATAATCTCAGACGGTTGTAAGATCAAAACCGTCTGTGCATAATATGCACAGACGGTTTTGATCTTACAAACCGTCTGAGATGTCCTCTGTACAAATTGCATTTCATATATACAGTTCATGAATTTCATACATGCACAGTACTCAAATATATACAGTCTCATATATATTTGTACAATTGAACTCAGAAATATATTAGTACAGTACTCAAATATATACAGTTTCATATGCACAGTACTCAAATATATTTGTACCCCTCTGTATAGTATTTCATATATACAGCACAGAACTCAGAAATATGTACAATTGAACAAATAAATGTAATCGACAATTAAAGTCAGTGTGTTAGATGTACAAATAAATAGAAGGCCGCACTAATATGAACCTTGCGGGTCCCTAAACTTCCCCTTGGTTGATATGACCTCCGAAAGGAAAAATTCAGCTAGCATCCCTCGGACAATACCAATCTGCCGAGGGTCAAGGCTTTCTGAAGGGAAGTCGACCCCCTGCAGCAAGAGTTGGTACATAAAAAATTAGCTGCAGTTGTAAATTCTGTCAAATCGATACAAAGGGGAGCAGTTGTATACCTCGGGGAAATCTGGCGGTGAGGGGTGATGATCAGGTCATACATGTGGCGCATCAGGTAGAACCACATGTATTGTCGTCCGGCTGTTGATGGCACTGCCAATTTACAGACCGAGAGTTAGGTGGGGACAAGTTATAAAGTAAAATAGATGCCAGTTGAAATTTGTACCGAAAATTGTAACCACTGAAACTTATCGGCTCGCCACTCGTGTTGTCTCCCTACCTTGGCAAAGTACTTCGTGAAAGCCCTGTAGATAGTCAAAATTGACAGTTTGAGGATAGCCGAAATTGACAATTTGAGGACAGTAAATCTAGATGCATGCAAGACAGGTCCACATCACCTTTCGAATACATCTCGTGCGCCGCAATACGAGTACCCTTTCCTCTGCAATGAGTCAAGGTAGAACACCTTGTTGCTTTTCGGAATAAGTAGCAGCAGGATCCAGTGGTAGCTACATATTACACGTAAAGAATTAAAAATTTAATCTAAATTTGGGGGTGTGCACATGGAGACACTAATCTACGGGTGAAGTACTGATGAAAGCATTCACCTCTGGTTGTAGGGTACAATTATATACTCCTTGTCGACCTGAGCAAGCAACCCTCTTTTGATGTAGTCGACAACGAAGTTTGCGTCGGTCCTAAACATCACCTCGGCGACCATCTGGGGGTCCAAGAAATCAACAGGTATGCTCTTAGATTTGGCATAGTTGGTCATGCAGCTGCACGGAAGTAACCAATTAATAAATGACATATATCCGTATATGCACGGATAGTAGGATACTTACAGCACCCAAGACTGTAGGATTGACAAGTCGAGCGCATCTTTGTTCAGTAAATTGTGCAGGTCTTCGAAGGTCACCGAGTAGGTCCCAATGTCGTTATGGAACTCTGCCATGGTGTACTTGACCATCATGTGCGTCGAACGCTGCGTCCTGGTCTGGTTTGTCCTCTTCATGTACCATGCATGTAGGCTCTGGCATGCTAACCCCATGGTCGAAATTGCTGTATCGGAGGCCATGGGCATCCCCAGAGTGAACGGTATGAGAGCTGGCGCACTCTTCTCGCTCTCCTTCGCCGGGCTCTTCTTTGCTTTTCCCTTACTAGCCAGCTTCTTGAATGGTTGCTTCTTAGTCGGAGTCAGCCTCGTCATCGGAGGGGTATGCTGGCTAGTAGGCCGTGTGTCGGTCTGTGATGTCTGTGATGTAAGAACCTACGTATTAGGACACTAACTCTGAGGGCTATTATTACAGTACGAATTATGAAACTGGTGGGGGAATTACCTCATACAGGACGATGTCTTTCTTGGGCCATTGCACGAACGTGTGCACCGCATCCCCGAGAGTGGTAATCTTGTCGTTCGGCGGCTTCTCCAACGGAAAACCCTTGCAATGGTCAAAGACACTGTCCACCTGAACCGGTGCAAAACCCTCACATAGAGGGGCGCCATGGATTGTGGCCCCCGCCGTGCATGGTTGCGCCATCCCACGGGCAGCCTCGATCGGGAAGAGACCGGCCAGCACCATAAGCTTGCAGGAGGCGGGTTCCTACAAACAGTGCGCATTAACATGTTGAATTTCACCGCTTTTCACTTTCGAATGAATTAACATAGACAAACGGTCATTACCTGCAGAAATTCCACCGGATACTTTGGAGAGGGCTCCGTCTGCGAAGACCCTGGCGCAGACGCGCAGCTACTACGGTGGCCAAGAATGGGGGTCGATACTTCCGCTGCTAGAAGGGGGGTGCCCTGGGTCGCCTTTCTTAGCTCTTCATACATGGACCGCATCTCCGACAACTGCTGCAGGAGTGCTTTGTCCCGAACAGCGAACTCCGATCGCATCTCCTCCTTGAGCCGTTCATCGCGGGTTTGGTGGGATCTCTTTCTCCTCTTAGCCGCCTCCTCATCATCGGGGAAACCATGCCTCCAAGGCACAGTGGCACCGAGGCCGCGCACGCGGCCTGGATGCTCCTTGTTTCCTAGCGCCGTTGTGAGGATATCCCTGTCCCTCCTCGGGTTGAACTATCCGGATGCCGCCTGCACACTCAGCGTCACCTGCAACAGGAGAACTTAGCAATACAGCCCATTGCATGCGTGTTACGAGGATAGTACGTGATCGGACAATCTTACCAGCCGGTCGATCACTTCCCTGTCCGCAGGGTTACTCACAGAGACGCTTTCGGAGGAGTTCATCGTCAATCTTGCTCGGCACCCATTGCGGGCGCGCACGTCCGTTATGCCCGCATAAGGACTGCCGGCTGAAGACTGGGAAGCCTCCTCGTCCTGCTTCCTCCACAACGCCTTCTTCCCCACATACCCACCACTGCCTAGTCTGTGTGGGTGGGTATTCTTAGTCTGGTTAGTCTGGCCCTTCGCACTAAGCTCCTGGAACTCTGGCTTGGCCTTCATCTCGACGAATACTGCTGCCATGCCTCGGGAGTCACGAAAGGGAAGTCATCGAAGGGGGTCTTCGACTCCTTCACATAGAGCCTGACAAGGTGGCTCTTGAAGTTCCTCCACGCCTTGTTTATTGACATCAGTGTCCTCCGGCGGATGGTGAAGTGGTGATCCTCGGGAATGTGAAACGCCGCCTGCATTTCTTCCCACAACGCATCCTTGCACTCTGGGGGAACTTGACCCCAGTCGGAGGTGGTGATGGGCACCCGCTCCCTTGCCACTTTGCCGCATAGTGAGCGGTACTGACCGACAAGTTTGTCCGGAGCTTCCGGCACACCATTGTCGTCGAACTGGACGTGCTGCTTTTCCCGCTTGTCCAGACACGCGCATGTCGTCCGGCCTCGCCCCTTTCTCTTCTTCTGCGGGGTCACGGCGGACGAGGCGACCTCCGGCCCAGGCGTCTCATCGCCAGCGAGGTCACCCTGACTCCCCGAGTGGTGCATTTCGTCACCAGACATAGTTCCTAACATAAAGTGAAAGAGAGAACAGTTTAAGTAAATTTGTAACTAATAATTCTATAACAAAACCCATATACTTATAATTAACCAAGAATGACAGAAACGGTGGGGAGGCGATGGAGGTGATCGCGTCGGAGGCGGGAGGGCGATGGAGGTGATCGCGCCTGACGGTGGAAAGGCGATGCAGGTGATCGCGACGGACGGAGAGGAGGAGAAGGTGGGAGGCGATGGAGGTGATCGCGACGGACGGTGCGAGGGCGGAGAGAGCTAGGGCAAACAGTTGCGAAGACTGGAATGAGCGGGACAAATCCCGCCTTGAACTATTAACCGCGACGATATTATCACAGTCGGTCCAACGCTCACAACCGTCTGTGATAATATTATCACAGTCGGTTCTCGCATCAGAACCGTCTGTAATAATCAACATAGTGATAGTCACCAGAGAGATTATCACAGACGGTTTTGAGTTGAGAGCCGACTGTGACTCTGATTATCACAGACGGTTTGGAATTGAGAACCGACGGTGCACGTCAAGAACTCGAAGAGTCGGACACTGTTGAAAATATCACAGTCGGTTCTATATTTATAACCGTCTGTGATAATATTATCACAGTCGGTTCTCAAATAAAAACCGTATGTGGTAATCTACAAAGTGAGAGATTATCACAGACGGTTGTGAGTTGAGAACCGACTGTGACTGAGATTATCACAGACGGTTGTGAGTTAAGAACCGACTGTGACTGAGATTATCACAGACGGTTGCGACTTGAGAACCGACCGTTCACGTGTACACTTGAAGAGTCAGAGACGCTGTTGGGAATATCACAGTCGGTTCTATATTCATACCCGTCTGTGATAGGTCAAAACCGTCCATGATAATCTCTCTATTGAACGTTAGTTTTACAACTTGAAACTGATCTGTAGCTTTCAACTCTGAATGCTCGAAAACTTGTTTTAAATGAACACTCAGATATTTCAAATGTAGTCCAAATGCTCTGTAAATTGGTTACAGTGTACGTAGATCCGATAATTGGTTACAATGTGGAGCATGCTCAAATAAATTTAACATACAATGTACGTGGAGCATGCTCAAGTTAATGTTACATACAAATGGGAACTTTCACCGACAATTTCCACGTACACAGCCATGTTATCCTCAACTTTCCACTTGCCGCGGCCCTGCAAAGACGAGAATTACAGGAGATATAAGCTATACCGATGGAAACAGAGAGATAAGGACGTACAGTTGATTACCTTTAAAGTATAACCCTTCCTAGTGATCCATACGCACGTAACTGGTTTCGTCGGTGTCTTCAGTATCGACCTGTACGCCATCTCCAAATGGAGGAATCTCATCAAATTGATTGTATTCCTCCTCGTCTACGACATTTTCAACTCCAACAATCCTTCTCTTGCCATGAAGGACGACGTGCCACTTCTTATTGGCCGGGTCAGTGACATAAATGACCTGAATGGCTTGATTTGCAAGTATGAATGGCTCATCTTTATAAGCAACGCGATCGAGATCCACAGAAGTGAAACCGTAACTGTCAACCTTCACACCCTGTGGGATTTGGACCCATCGGCATCGAAACAGGGGAATCTTGAACAGTACGTAATCGAGCTCCCAAATTTCTTCAATGAACCCGTAGTACGAGTTCAATCTACGTACTACCCTTGTTGGGCCTGTCTTGGTGAACGCCTCATGGAAAGCTTCTACGGTCACTCCACTATTTTGCACAGTGCTCTTTCGATCTTGAGCTTTCGTGTAAAATGTGTACCCATTGATGTCGTATCCCTGCCATGTCTGTACAGTAAACGTGGGCCCTTTTGCCAACCATTTAAGGTTCTCACTTGCGGACTCTCCGGTGATTCGCACCTTCATCCACGCGTTGAATCGACTGTTATGTTGTCCCGTGATCCAAACCTCGGATCGGCGAGGATTGTCTTGTCATAGCATCTCCTTGCGCTCGTCGATGTACGGAGACACCTCCGTCATGTGTTGCAAGACCCAAAAATGAGCTTTCGAGTACATATCGAAATTAGGAGTGATGACTCTCCGTCCAATAGTGCCAACACCATCAAGCCTCCCCTCGTGACGAGACACAGGAACTCCTATTGCTTCTACCTCGGCCATGTAATCGACGCAGAACTCAACAACCTCTTCCGCTACATAACCTTCGACAATGCTACCCTCGGGTCGGGACCGATTCCTCACGTAGGCCTTAAGTACACCCATGTACCTCCCGAATGGATACATATAACGTAGGAACACGGGTCCACATATCTTGATTTCTCTGACAAGGTGGACGGTGAGATGGACCATGATATCAAAAAACGATGTAGGAAAATACATCTCAAGCTGACAGAGAGTTCGAACCACCTCGCTTTGCAGAGAATCCAGTCCATCGAGATCAATGACCTTTCAAGAAATTGCATTGAAGAAAAAACATAGCCTCGTGATCGTCTCTCTGACCTTATGCGGCAGAATACTCCGGATGGCAACAGGAAGCATTTGTGTCATCAACACCTGATAATCATGAGACTTCATACCCGGCAATTTCAAATCGCCCATGGACACAAGCTTTTTCATATTTGCGGAGTAACCCGATGGAACTTTAACACCACAGAGACACTTACAGAGTTCTGTCCTCTCAGCCTTGCACAAAGTGTAGCATGCAGGGGGGAGGTATATACGGCCTTTATCGTCCTCTCTCGGTGCTAGCTCGGGCCTGATTCTCATTTCGATCATGTCATGCCGCAGATTGACGCCATCGTTTGTCTTCCCTGGAATGTTCAGCAATAGGCCGATTAAACTGTCACAAACATTCTTCTCTACATGCATGACATCAATGCAATGACGAACCTCTAAATGCTCCCAATACGGTAAGTCCCAAAATATCGATCTCTTTTTCCAAGTGTTCTTCATGCGGGGTTTCAATTTACCACCCTTTCCAAACACAACGTCTATGTCCTTCACCCGTGAGTAAACATCTTTCCCGCTTGTAGGCTTCGGGACTGAACCATCTTCCTTGTGGCCGTCAAATTCCCTCTTCCTCTTACGATACGCGTCATTCTTCGGAAGAAACCTACTGTGACGCATGTACACTGTTTTCCTGCAATTCTTCAGCCACACGCTCTCAGTCTCATCTTCGCAGTGGGGGCAGGCTTTGGCTCCTTTCGTAGTACGGCCCGACAAATTTCCAAGGGCAGGGAAATCGTTGATGGTGCAGAATATCATAGCACGTAGGATGAAGTTCTCTCGTTTGTATGCGTCCCATACCTGCACCCCTTCGTTCCACATTGTTAGGAGATCCTCTATCAATGGCGCTAGGTACACATCAATATCGTTTCCGGGTTGTTTTGGTCCTGAGATAAGTAGAGACATCATGATGTACTTGCGCTTCATACACAACCAAGGAGGAAGGTTGTAGATACACAAAAGAACCGGCCAAGTGCTATGCCGACTGCTCATGTTACCAAAAGAATTAATTCCATCGGTACTCAACCCGAATCTTATATTCCTCAATTCTGCTCTGAAGTTAACAAATTCCCTGTCGATGTTTCTCCACTGCGAAGAATCAGCGGGGTGTCTCAGCTTTCCATCCTTCTTCCGGTCTTCCGAGTGCCAACGCAGTAATTTTGCCTCTTTACGGTTTGCAAACAAACGCTGCAATGACTGGCAAATACCACAACACCTTAGCAGGAGGTCCTTGGTTTATCTCAGCGTAGTCGCCGTCGTCTGTTCAGTCCTTAGTACGCTTATAGCGGGATGTGCCGCACACCGGACAAACATGCATATCCTTGTAGTCGTTACGGTAAAGGATGCAATCATTAGGGTATGCGTGTATCCTTTATACTTCCATTCCCAAAGGACACAACAGCTTTTTCACTTGATAGGTGTTTTTTGGCAACTCGTTTCCTTCCGGGAGCATGTCCGCCAAAAGATCTAACAGTGCTGTGAAACTCTTGTCGGTCCACCAGTTGCTTGCCTTCAATTTTAACAGTTCAAACACAGAGGCCAACTTTGTGTACTTCGACTTGCAACCAGGGAACAACGGCTTTTCTGAGTCCTCAATCAAGCGCTTGAATTTGCCAAACTCCCTTTCACTGTAATTTCCTTCCACATCACGCAACATGTCATCTAAATGGTCATCCTCTGGCATATCCTCGTCGAAGTCGTTGTTCGGATCCGACATGTCCTGTTCCTCAACCTGAGTGGCACTTGTTTCTGCAGTTGGCTCTTCTCCATGGTGGACCCAACACGTGTACCCCTTTTTGAAACCACGTCGGATCAAGTGGGCGACAATTTGAGATGAGTTGGTGAACATCTTAATATTCTGGCAGTCTACACAAGGACAGTACATATATAGTAAACCCTTCTTCGCCATGTCTTGCTCAGCAACCTTTTCGAAATCAAAAACACCTTTCATGTATTCCTCACCCACTCGGTTGTCATTATGCATCCAGTCTCGGACCATCTGCAATTAATCAAATTCATACACATGCTAATTAGTAAATCAATGGAGATCGATATTGATGATGAAATCAAGTAATGTGTATGCCTTGGGAGCAAGTACCAACCTTGGTTCGATCCTCAAATTTTTGCCCCCAAATGCTCCCTCGGCCTTTCGAGATTTCGCTCTTCCTTGCTCCAAATCTCTTCGAACTGGACAGTGTAGGTCGAGCAAGAGAGAACAACTAGCTCAAAACATCCGCCAAAAGACCTTTTATACCAGGTTCAATACAGACGGTTCTATATAATACCGTCAGTAATATCGGTGCATTTTTTAAGAACAGAATATCACTGACGGGTTTCACTCTATTAACCGTCGGTAATATCGGCGCATTTTTTGATACTATGACAGAAATATCACAGACGGTTATGAACTCCAAACTGTCCGTGATAATTACAATATCACAGACGGTTCCTAGGTCAAAACTGTCCGCTTTACTATCACAGTCGGTTTTTACTTCAGAACCGTCTGTGATTATCACTGTCGGATTTTACATCAGAACCGTACGTGATTATCACAGTCGGTTTTTACCTCAGAACCGTCTGTGTTAATTATAAAATCAACAATCTACAAGATTATCACATACGGTTTTAAGGTCCGAACCATCTATAATATCCCGGATTGTTTGTTTGCATTCGACTACTGGTCACCAGTTGTTCCACTTATTTTTCATATTTGGTTCTATCTTATTTCAATGTTAGTATTTAAAAAAATGAACGTTCAGACTATTTGGTTTTATCTTGTTTTTCATATTTGTTGTATATATGTCTGTGGATCTTCAAAGAATTTTGAGACTATTACAGTCGGTCCTGAAATTAAAACCGTCTGTAATCTTACAATCAGAGACGGTTTTGAGTTAAAAACCGTCTTGTTCGCAGCAGTATTTTCTTGTTAACATTTTCACACAGAACATCATTTGGTGATTATCAATTACATAATCAATCGAAAAGCCAGATATGTAAGGAAAAGAAATTTCTTATTTCTTACAATCTTTGCATACATAAGAGATACAATTAAGCGACCAATTAATTAGCGTCGACCTGTTCCGAAAGTAACTTACAAAGTTCTCCTAGGGACGTATTGGCATCAGTAGGATCTACACTGGCCGCCCCAGGAGAACTACCAATGGCTCTAAGACTATCAACATCATCTCTCAGCAAAGGAGTGGATTTGGCATCAGTAGGATCATCCAAGAAATTAAAGTTGATACAACAAAGGTGGAGATGAAGCTGCAACTCAAAGCACTCTGCCAAGTGCAGAATGGCAAAAGACATCCTCTCAGAATGCTTCTCCAGCGCCTCTTTTTTTTTTTGGAGAGTTCTGCACAAGGCACCTTTCTCCTCCTGCACATATGCTTCTCCAGCTTCTCCTAGGGACGTATGCTGGGAGGGTGAAGATGATTGCCAAGTTTCAGAGTGGATTTGGACGTGGAAGTGTGAGCCTTACCCCAGAAAGTTGATCATCCAAGAAAAGCTGATGATACAAAGGTGTTGAAGAGGGGATATTGGAAGGATTATTGTGGATCTCCAAAGGTGGAGTCGATGCAACTGGAGGGGTTGCAAGGGGCAATGTGGCAACACAGGCCTCAGCACCCTCTAGAGTCTTCGCTGCAGCTCCACTGGAGGATCTTTCATCATTTCTAAGTCTCTTCTTTGGAGGGAGCATTTCCTCAGGCACCTGTGGATTTCGAAATACATTTGTTTCGAGGTAATCAAGTCATAAAAGAAAGATCTGCATTAGAGTTTCAGAGATGACTTACTTTCTGAAGATCCTGATCGAGTTCATTCCTTATCTCTTCCTCATCACTCTCAATTTCAATAACCTCATTGGAATCTCGGCTCGCCATCAAGGTGGGAGTTGAGGAGGGAATAAAGACAGGGATTTAGGAGCCTCGCTATTTATAGAAACAGAAGGTGACGGTTCATATGCGCGGGTGCCTCGAGTTTTAAAAAGCGCACTACTGGTTTTCAAGGTCAATAAATTCATGATAACTTCTCGGGAGATAAACTGCAACACGGAAAAGGAAGTTGAAGAGTCAGATTAGATAATTCGATGCAAATTAAATTTGAAGTAAATAATTAAGTCTCTTCATCTGCTCAGTTATTATGTGCGGTTATCAACAATTGCATGTAGATAATTCGAAGGGTGGGCACTGTTGGGACTATCACAGACGGTTGGGATATCAAACCGTCTGCTTTAATATTACAGACGGTTCTCATATCCAAACCGTCTGTAATATGACTATTACAGACGGTTCTGATGTTTGAACCGTCTTTACTATGTCTGGAATATTGAACTGTTCGACTTCTTCAAATACTTGTTCCCTCCCTGGAGTGTTTTGCTTCCATTCGAACCGCTCCACTTCTCTTTCTCCAAGAAATGAGGGAAAATTGCAAAATTTACATAAGAACAAATTTTTAGTTCATTTTTTCAACATTAATGAAAAACAATTTCCAAGTCGACGCTTCGTGTCCCCAGGTTAGTGCGCCGCGCAAACATCAGAAATGGAAAAGACACAACACACTGTTGAGAATTTGAAGTGGAGCGCACTACTTTCTTTTCAAGATCAATACCGTCATGATAAATATTCTCGGGAGATAAACTGGAATACGGCAAAACAGTAGTGACACTTTGGAAGTTGAAGCGTCAGATTACATAATTCGATGCAAATTAAATTTGAAGTAAATAAATAAGTCTCTTCATCTGCGTTGTTATTATGTGCGGTTATCAACAATTGCATGTAGAGAATTGCACTGTTGGGACTATCACAGACGGTTGGGAGATCAAAACCGTCTGCGTTAATATTACAAACGGTTCTGATGTCCGAACCGTCTTTAATATGTCCGTTGAATATTGAACTGTTCGACTTCTACAAATACTTGTTCCCTCCCTGGAGTTTTGCTTCCAGTTGAACCGCTGAGAATTTGAAAGAAGTTGGAATTTGAAGCGTCGATAACTGTTCGACAATCACAGTCGGTCCTTACATAAAATCCGTCTGTAATATTACTATCACAGACGGTTTGGAGTTAAAAACCGTCTGTGATATTGATAGAAGTTGAGAATTCGAGGCGGCGGACACTGTTGGGACTATCACAGTCGGGCCTTACATAAAACTGTCTCTAATGTGACTATCACAGACTTTTTTTACCTCAGAGCCGTTTGTGATATTCAAAGCACGTTGATATATAACTTCTATATTCTTTTTATATTATTTGCATGGGACCTGCGACTTCTATATTGTTTCTATATTATTTGAAGAGCTCCGATGGACTGCCCTCACAAGCCAAAGATCGCGATAGTCGTTCCTTGATCGCACACAGTGTACATACCTTTGTATGGTCGAATGTTCGACAAAAGCTAAAGAAAGATAAAGAAAGAGGGAAGATTGCATGCAGTCCAAGAATGTGCTGGAAAATTGGAAAGTTGACATAAGAACAAAGTTTTCAATAATTTTTTTTCATCACTTACAAAAAAAAGTAAAAATACAGAATGCTAGGTCAAGGAGTGGTCTTAGCCCTGGCTGCATCTAGAATAAAGTCAGTTTGACTTGCAGCCAGGGCTAAGACCCTCATTGTCAGGCTCTATGTGAAGGAGTCGAAGACCCCCTTCTATGACTTCCCTTTCGTGACTCCCGAGGCATGGCAGCAGTTCGTCGAGATGAAGGCCAAGCCAGAGTTCCAGGAGCTTGGTGCGAAGGGTCAGGCTAACCAGGCCAAGAATACCCACCCACACAGACTAGGCAGTGGTGGGTATGTGGGGAAGAAGGCGTTGTGGAGGAAGCAGGACGAGGAGGCTTCCCAGTCTTCGGCCGGCAGTCCTTATGCGGGCATAACGGACGTGCGCGCCCGCAATTGGTGCCGAGCAAGATCGACAATGACCTCCTCTGGAAGCGTCTCTATGACTAACCTTGCGGACAGGGAAGTGATCGACCGGCTGGTAAGATTGTCCGATCACGTACTATCCTCGTAACACGCATGCAATGGGTTGTATTGCTAAGTTCTCCTGTTGCAGGTGACGCTGAGTGCGCAGGCGGCATCCGGAGAGTTCAACCCTAGGAGGGACAGGGATATCCTCACAGCGGCGCTAGGAAACAAGGAGCATCCAGGCCGCGTGCGCGGCCTCGGTTCCACTGTGCCTTGGAGGCATAGTTTCCTTGATGATGAGGAGGCGGCTAAGAGGAGAAAGAGATCCCACCAAGCCCGCGATGAACGACTCAAGGAGGAGATGTGATCGGAGTTCGCTGTTCGAGACAAAGCACTCCTGCAGCAGTTGTCAGAGATGCGGTCTATGTATGAAGAGCTAAGAAAGGTGACCCAGGGCACCCCCCTTCTAGCAGCGGAAGTACCGACCCCCATTCTTGGCCACCGTAGTAGCTGCGCGTCTGCGCCGAGGTCTTCGCAGACGGAGCCCTCTCCAAAGTATCTGGTGGACTTTCTGCAGTTAATGACTGTTTGTCTATGTTAATTCATTCGAAAGTGAAAAGCGGTGAAATTCAATATGTTAATGCGCACTGTTTGTAGGAACCCGCCTCCTGCAAGCTTATGGTGCTGGCCGGTCTCTTCCTGATCGAGGCTGCCCGTGGGATGGAGCAACCATGCACGGTGGGGCCACAATCCATGGTGCCCCTTTATGTGAGGGTTTTGCACGAGTCCAGGTGGACAGTGTCTTTGACCATTGCAAGGGTTTTCCGTTGGAGAAGCCGCCGAACGACGAGATTACCACTCTCGGGGATGCGGTGCACACGTTCGTGCAATGGCCCAAGAAAGACATCATCCTGGATGAGGTAATTCCCCCACCAGTTTCATAATTCGTACTGTAATAATAGCCCTCAGAGTTAGTGTCCTAATACGTAGGTTCTTACATCACAGACATCACAGACCGACACACGGCCTACTAGCCAGCCGACCCCTCCGATGACGAAGCTGACTCCGACTAGGAGGCAACCATTCAAGAAGCTGGCTAGTAGGGGAAAAGCAAAGAAGAGCCCGGCGAAGGAGAGTGAGAAGAGTGCGCCAGCTCTCATGCTGTTCGCTCTGGGGATGCCCATGGCCTCCGATACCGCAATTTCGAGCATGGGGTTAGCATGCCAGAGTCTGCATGCATGGTACATGAGGAGGACAAACTAGACCAAGACGCAGCGTCCGACGCACATCATGGTCAAATACACCGTGGCAGAGTTCCATAACGACGTTGGGACCTACTCGGTGACTTTCGAAGACCTGCACAATTTACTGAACAAAGATGCGCTCGACTTGTCAATCCTACAGTCTTGGGTGCTGTAAGTATCCTACTATCCTACACCTGTCCGTGCATATACGGATATATGTCATTTATTAATTGGTTACTTCTGTACAGCTGCATGACCAGCTATGCCAAATCTAAGGGCATACCTGTTGGTTTCTTGGACCCTCAGATGGTCGCCGAGGTGATGTTTAGGACCGACGCAGACTTCGTTGTCGACTACATCAAAAGAGGGTTGCTTGCTCAGGTCGACAAGGAGTACATACTTGTACCCTACAACCAGAGGTGAGTGCTTTCATCAATACTTCACCTGTAGATTAGTGTCTCCATGTGCACACCCCCAAACTTAGATTAAATTTTTAATTCTTTACGTGTAACATGTAGTTACCACTGGATCCTGCTGCTACTTATTCCGAAAAGGAACAAGGTGTTCTACCTTAATTCATTGCAGAGAAAAGGGTACTCGTATTGCGGCGCACGAGATGTATTCGAAAGGTGATGATATTCATGTGAACCTGTCTTGCATGCATCTAGATTTACTGTCCTCAAACTGTCAATTTCGACTATCCTCAAACTGTCAATTTTGACTATCTACAGGGCTTTCACAAACTACTTTGCCGAGGGAGGGCGACAACACGAGCGGCGAGCCGATAAGTTTCAGTGGTTACAATTTTCGGTACAAATTTCAACTGGCATCTGTTTTACTTTATAACGTGTCCCCAGCTAACACTCGGTCTGTAAATTGGCAGTGCCATCAGCAGCCGGACGACAATACATGTGGGTTCTACGTGATGCACCACATGTATGACCAGATCATCACCCCTCACCGCCCAGATTTCCCCGAGGTATACAACTGCTCCCCTTTGTATCGATTTGGCAGAATTTACAACTGCATTGAACTAATTTTTTTGTACTAACTCTTGCTGTAGGGGCTCGACTTCCTTTCGGAAAGCTTTGACCCTCGGGAGATTGGTATTGTCCGAGGGATGCTCGCTGAGTTTTTCCTTGCGGAGGTCATATCAACCAAGGAGAAGTTTATGGACCCACAAGGTTCGTATTAGTGCGGCCTTACATTTATTTGTACATCTAACACACTGACTTAAAGCTTAGGAAAGTGGATAGCAATAAAGCCATTTCCAATAAAGTCTTCCCCTATAATCGAAAAAGCCGTCCAATAGAGGGGTCTCAAAACCTATTATTTTTTAAAGGATAACTGATCAAAGAGACGTTAATTGTCGATTACATTTATTGGTTCAATCTCAATTGTACATATTTCTGAGTTCTGTGCTGTATATATGAAATGCTTGTACATGTTTCTAAGTTGTGTGCATGTATATATGAGACTGTATATATTTGAGTACTGTGCATGTATGAAATTCATGAACTGTATATATGAAATGCTATTTGTACAGAGGACATCGGTGACTGTTATAATCTCAGATGGTTTGTAAGATCAAAACCGTCTGTGCATAATGTAAGGCCGCACTATCTATGATAGTTTCATTATCGGTGACTGTTATAATCTCAAACTGTTTGTAAGATCAAAATCGTCTGTGATATCACATAATCACTATCTCAGATGGTTTTGACCTCAGAACCATCTGTGATATCACACTATCACAGACGGTTCTGAGATTATAACACTATCACAGATGGCTTTGACCTAAACATCGTCTGTGATATTCACTATTGCAGACGGTTCTGAGAGTATAAACCGTCTGTGATAAGGAAACAATCACAGACGGTTTCAAGATTACCACCGTCGCTGATAATGACAATATCGCAGATGGTTTTGACAGATGGTTCTGAAACAACCGTCTGTGATAAGGACGCTATCGCAGACGGACCTGAGGTCATAACCGTCTCTGATAATTTAAGTATCACAGACGGTTTTGATCTCAGAACCGTCTCTAATAATGTGAGAATCCCAGATGGTTTTGACATCAGAACCGTCTACGATACTCATATTATTACTGATGATTCTGAGATCAAAACCGTCTGCGTTAATATTACAAACGGTTCTGATGTCCGAACCGTCTTTAATATGTCCGTTGAATATTGAACTGTTCGACTTCTACAAATACTTGTTCCCTCCCTGGAGTTTTGCTTCCAGTTGAACCGCTGAGAATTTGAAAGAAGTTGGAATTTGAAGCGTCGATAACTGTTCGACAATCACAGTCGGTCCTTACATAAAATCCGTCTGTAATATTACTATCACAGACGGTTTGGAGTTAAAAACCGTCTGTGATATTGATAGAAGTTGAGAATTCGAGGCGGCGGACACTGTTGGGACTATCACAGTCGGGCCTTACATAAAACTGTCTCTAATGTGACTATCACAGACTTTTTTTACCTCAGAGCCGTTTGTGATATTCAAAGCACGTTGATATATAACTTCTATATTCTTTTTATATTATTTGCATGGGACCTGCGACTTCTATATTGTTTCTATATTATTTGAAGAGCTCCGATGGACTGCCCTCACAAGCCAAAGATCGCGATAGTCGTTCCTTGATCGCACACAGTGTACATACCTTTGTATGGTCGAATGTTCGACAAAAGCTAAAGAAAGATAAAGAAAGAGGGAAGATTGCATGCAGTCCAAGAATGTGCTGGAAAATTGGAAAGTTGACATAAGAACAAAGTTTTCAATAATTTTTTTTCATCACTTACAAAAAAAAGTAAAAATACAGAATGCTAGGTCAAGGAGTGGTCTTAGCCCTGGCTGCATCTAGAATAAAGTCAGTTTGACTTGCAGCCAGGGCTAAGACCCTCATTGTCAGGCTCTATGTGAAGGAGTCGAAGACCCCCTTCTATGACTTCCCTTTCGTGACTCCCGAGGCATGGCAGCAGTTCGTCGAGATGAAGGCCAAGCCAGAGTTCCAGGAGCTTGGTGCGAAGGGTCAGGCTAACCAGGCCAAGAATACCCACCCACACAGACTAGGCAGTGGTGGGTATGTGGGGAAGAAGGCGTTGTGGAGGAAGCAGGACGAGGAGGCTTCCCAGTCTTCGGCCGGCAGTCCTTATGCGGGCATAACGGACGTGCGCGCCCGCAATTGGTGCCGAGCAAGATCGACAATGACCTCCTCTGGAAGCGTCTCTATGACTAACCTTGCGGACAGGGAAGTGATCGACCGGCTGGTAAGATTGTCCGATCACGTACTATCCTCGTAACACGCATGCAATGGGTTGTATTGCTAAGTTCTCCTGTTGCAGGTGACGCTGAGTGCGCAGGCGGCATCCGGAGAGTTCAACCCTAGGAGGGACAGGGATATCCTCACAGCGGCGCTAGGAAACAAGGAGCATCCAGGCCGCGTGCGCGGCCTCGGTTCCACTGTGCCTTGGAGGCATAGTTTCCTTGATGATGAGGAGGCGGCTAAGAGGAGAAAGAGATCCCACCAAGCCCGCGATGAACGACTCAAGGAGGAGATGTGATCGGAGTTCGCTGTTCGAGACAAAGCACTCCTGCAGCAGTTGTCAGAGATGCGGTCTATGTATGAAGAGCTAAGAAAGGTGACCCAGGGCACCCCCCTTCTAGCAGCGGAAGTACCGACCCCCATTCTTGGCCACCGTAGTAGCTGCGCGTCTGCGCCGAGGTCTTCGCAGACGGAGCCCTCTCCAAAGTATCTGGTGGACTTTCTGCAGTTAATGACTGTTTGTCTATGTTAATTCATTCGAAAGTGAAAAGCGGTGAAATTCAATATGTTAATGCGCACTGTTTGTAGGAACCCGCCTCCTGCAAGCTTATGGTGCTGGCCGGTCTCTTCCTGATCGAGGCTGCCCGTGGGATGGAGCAACCATGCACGGTGGGGCCACAATCCATGGTGCCCCTTTATGTGAGGGTTTTGCACGAGTCCAGGTGGACAGTGTCTTTGACCATTGCAAGGGTTTTCCGTTGGAGAAGCCGCCGAACGACGAGATTACCACTCTCGGGGATGCGGTGCACACGTTCGTGCAATGGCCCAAGAAAGACATCATCCTGGATGAGGTAATTCCCCCACCAGTTTCATAATTCGTACTGTAATAATAGCCCTCAGAGTTAGTGTCCTAATACGTAGGTTCTTACATCACAGACATCACAGACCGACACACGGCCTACTAGCCAGCCGACCCCTCCGATGACGAAGCTGACTCCGACTAGGAGGCAACCATTCAAGAAGCTGGCTAGTAGGGGAAAAGCAAAGAAGAGCCCGGCGAAGGAGAGTGAGAAGAGTGCGCCAGCTCTCATGCTGTTCGCTCTGGGGATGCCCATGGCCTCCGATACCGCAATTTCGAGCATGGGGTTAGCATGCCAGAGTCTGCATGCATGGTACATGAGGAGGACAAACTAGACCAAGACGCAGCGTCCGACGCACATCATGGTCAAATACACCGTGGCAGAGTTCCATAACGACGTTGGGACCTACTCGGTGACTTTCGAAGACCTGCACAATTTACTGAACAAAGATGCGCTCGACTTGTCAATCCTACAGTCTTGGGTGCTGTAAGTATCCTACTATCCTACACCTGTCCGTGCATATACGGATATATGTCATTTATTAATTGGTTACTTCTGTACAGCTGCATGACCAGCTATGCCAAATCTAAGGGCATACCTGTTGGTTTCTTGGACCCTCAGATGGTCGCCGAGGTGATGTTTAGGACCGACGCAGACTTCGTTGTCGACTACATCAAAAGAGGGTTGCTTGCTCAGGTCGACAAGGAGTACATACTTGTACCCTACAACCAGAGGTGAGTGCTTTCATCAATACTTCACCTGTAGATTAGTGTCTCCATGTGCACACCCCCAAACTTAGATTAAATTTTTAATTCTTTACGTGTAACATGTAGTTACCACTGGATCCTGCTGCTACTTATTCCGAAAAGGAACAAGGTGTTCTACCTTAATTCATTGCAGAGAAAAGGGTACTCGTATTGCGGCGCACGAGATGTATTCGAAAGGTGATGATATTCATGTGAACCTGTCTTGCATGCATCTAGATTTACTGTCCTCAAACTGTCAATTTCGACTATCCTCAAACTGTCAATTTTGACTATCTACAGGGCTTTCACAAACTACTTTGCCGAGGGAGGGCGACAACACGAGCGGCGAGCCGATAAGTTTCAGTGGTTACAATTTTCGGTACAAATTTCAACTGGCATCTGTTTTACTTTATAACGTGTCCCCAGCTAACACTCGGTCTGTAAATTGGCAGTGCCATCAGCAGCCGGACGACAATACATGTGGGTTCTACGTGATGCACCACATGTATGACCAGATCATCACCCCTCACCGCCCAGATTTCCCCGAGGTATACAACTGCTCCCCTTTGTATCGATTTGGCAGAATTTACAACTGCATTGAACTAATTTTTTTGTACTAACTCTTGCTGTAGGGGCTCGACTTCCTTTCGGAAAGCTTTGACCCTCGGGAGATTGGTATTGTCCGAGGGATGCTCGCTGAGTTTTTCCTTGCGGAGGTCATATCAACCAAGGAGAAGTTTATGGACCCACAAGGTTCGTATTAGTGCGGCCTTACATTTATTTGTACATCTAACACACTGACTTAAAGCTTAGGAAAGTGGATAGCAATAAAGCCATTTCCAATAAAGTCTTCCCCTATAATCGAAAAAGCCGTCCAATAGAGGGGTCTCAAAACCTATTATTTTTTAAAGGATAACTGATCAAAGAGACGTTAATTGTCGATTACATTTATTGGTTCAATCTCAATTGTACATATTTCTGAGTTCTGTGCTGTATATATGAAATGCTTGTACATGTTTCTAAGTTGTGTGCATGTATATATGAGACTGTATATATTTGAGTACTGTGCATGTATGAAATTCATGAACTGTATATATGAAATGCTATTTGTACAGAGGACATCGGTGACTGTTATAATCTCAGATGGTTTGTAAGATCAAAACCGTCTGTGCATAATGTAAGGCCGCACTATCTATGATAGTTTCATTATCGGTGACTGTTATAATCTCAAACTGTTTGTAAGATCAAAATCGTCTGTGATATCACATAATCACTATCTCAGATGGTTTTGACCTCAGAACCATCTGTGATATCACACTATCACAGACGGTTCTGAGATTATAACACTATCACAGATGGCTTTGACCTAAACATCGTCTGTGATATTCACTATTGCAGACGGTTCTGAGAGTATAAACCGTCTGTGATAAGGAAACAATCACAGACGGTTTCAAGATTACCACCGTCGCTGATAATGACAATATCGCAGATGGTTTTGACAGATGGTTCTGAAACAACCGTCTGTGATAAGGACGCTATCGCAGACGGACCTGAGGTCATAACCGTCTCTGATAATTTAAGTATCACAGACGGTTTTGATCTCAGAACCGTCTCTAATAATGTGAGAATCCCAGATGGTTTTGACATCAGAACCGTCTACGATACTCATATTATTACTGATGATTCTGAGATCAAAACCGTCTGCGTTAATATTACAAACGGTTCTGATGTCCGAACCGTCTTTAATATGTCCGTTGAATATTGAACTGTTCGACTTCTACAAATACTTGTTCCCTCCCTGGAGTTTTGCTTCCAGTTGAACCGCTGAGAATTTGAAAGAAGTTGGAATTTGAAGCGTCGATAACTGTTCGACAATCACAGTCGGTCCTTACATAAAATCCGTCTGTAATATTACTATCACAGACGGTTTGGAGTTAAAAACCGTCTGTGATATTGATAGAAGTTGAGAATTCGAGGCGGCGGACACTGTTGGGACTATCACAGTCGGGCCTTACATAAAACTGTCTCTAATGTGACTATCACAGACTTTTTTTACCTCAGAGCCGTTTGTGATATTCAAAGCACGTTGATATATAACTTCTATATTCTTTTTATATTATTTGCATGGGACCTGCGACTTCTATATTGTTTCTATATTATTTGAAGAGCTCCGATGGACTGCCCTCACAAGCCAAAGATCGCGATAGTCGTTCCTTGATCGCACACAGTGTACATACCTTTGTATGGTCGAATGTTCGACAAAAGCTAAAGAAAGATAAAGAAAGAGGGAAGATTGCATGCAGTCCAAGAATGTGCTGGAAAATTGGAAAGTTGACATAAGAACAAAGTTTTCAATAATTTTTTTTCATCACTTACAAAAAAAAGTAAAAATACAGAATGCTAGGTCAAGGAGTGGTCTTAGCCCTGGCTGCATCTAGAATAAAGTCAGTTTGACTTGCAGCCAGGGCTAAGACCCTCATTGTCAGGCTCTATGTGAAGGAGTCGAAGACCCCCTTCTATGACTTCCCTTTCGTGACTCCCGAGGCATGGCAGCAGTTCGTCGAGATGAAGGCCAAGCCAGAGTTCCAGGAGCTTGGTGCGAAGGGTCAGGCTAACCAGGCCAAGAATACCCACCCACACAGACTAGGCAGTGGTGGGTATGTGGGGAAGAAGGCGTTGTGGAGGAAGCAGGACGAGGAGGCTTCCCAGTCTTCGGCCGGCAGTCCTTATGCGGGCATAACGGACGTGCGCGCCCGCAATTGGTGCCGAGCAAGATCGACAATGACCTCCTCTGGAAGCGTCTCTATGACTAACCTTGCGGACAGGGAAGTGATCGACCGGCTGGTAAGATTGTCCGATCACGTACTATCCTCGTAACACGCATGCAATGGGTTGTATTGCTAAGTTCTCCTGTTGCAGGTGACGCTGAGTGCGCAGGCGGCATCCGGAGAGTTCAACCCTAGGAGGGACAGGGATATCCTCACAGCGGCGCTAGGAAACAAGGAGCATCCAGGCCGCGTGCGCGGCCTCGGTTCCACTGTGCCTTGGAGGCATAGTTTCCTTGATGATGAGGAGGCGGCTAAGAGGAGAAAGAGATCCCACCAAGCCCGCGATGAACGACTCAAGGAGGAGATGTGATCGGAGTTCGCTGTTCGAGACAAAGCACTCCTGCAGCAGTTGTCAGAGATGCGGTCTATGTATGAAGAGCTAAGAAAGGTGACCCAGGGCACCCCCCTTCTAGCAGCGGAAGTACCGACCCCCATTCTTGGCCACCGTAGTAGCTGCGCGTCTGCGCCGAGGTCTTCGCAGACGGAGCCCTCTCCAAAGTATCTGGTGGACTTTCTGCAGTTAATGACTGTTTGTCTATGTTAATTCATTCGAAAGTGAAAAGCGGTGAAATTCAATATGTTAATGCGCACTGTTTGTAGGAACCCGCCTCCTGCAAGCTTATGGTGCTGGCCGGTCTCTTCCTGATCGAGGCTGCCCGTGGGATGGAGCAACCATGCACGGTGGGGCCACAATCCATGGTGCCCCTTTATGTGAGGGTTTTGCACGAGTCCAGGTGGACAGTGTCTTTGACCATTGCAAGGGTTTTCCGTTGGAGAAGCCGCCGAACGACGAGATTACCACTCTCGGGGATGCGGTGCACACGTTCGTGCAATGGCCCAAGAAAGACATCATCCTGGATGAGGTAATTCCCCCACCAGTTTCATAATTCGTACTGTAATAATAGCCCTCAGAGTTAGTGTCCTAATACGTAGGTTCTTACATCACAGACATCACAGACCGACACACGGCCTACTAGCCAGCCGACCCCTCCGATGACGAAGCTGACTCCGACTAGGAGGCAACCATTCAAGAAGCTGGCTAGTAGGGGAAAAGCAAAGAAGAGCCCGGCGAAGGAGAGTGAGAAGAGTGCGCCAGCTCTCATGCTGTTCGCTCTGGGGATGCCCATGGCCTCCGATACCGCAATTTCGAGCATGGGGTTAGCATGCCAGAGTCTGCATGCATGGTACATGAGGAGGACAAACTAGACCAAGACGCAGCGTCCGACGCACATCATGGTCAAATACACCGTGGCAGAGTTCCATAACGACGTTGGGACCTACTCGGTGACTTTCGAAGACCTGCACAATTTACTGAACAAAGATGCGCTCGACTTGTCAATCCTACAGTCTTGGGTGCTGTAAGTATCCTACTATCCTACACCTGTCCGTGCATATACGGATATATGTCATTTATTAATTGGTTACTTCTGTACAGCTGCATGACCAGCTATGCCAAATCTAAGGGCATACCTGTTGGTTTCTTGGACCCTCAGATGGTCGCCGAGGTGATGTTTAGGACCGACGCAGACTTCGTTGTCGACTACATCAAAAGAGGGTTGCTTGCTCAGGTCGACAAGGAGTACATACTTGTACCCTACAACCAGAGGTGAGTGCTTTCATCAATACTTCACCTGTAGATTAGTGTCTCCATGTGCACACCCCCAAACTTAGATTAAATTTTTAATTCTTTACGTGTAACATGTAGTTACCACTGGATCCTGCTGCTACTTATTCCGAAAAGGAACAAGGTGTTCTACCTTAATTCATTGCAGAGAAAAGGGTACTCGTATTGCGGCGCACGAGATGTATTCGAAAGGTGATGATATTCATGTGAACCTGTCTTGCATGCATCTAGATTTACTGTCCTCAAACTGTCAATTTCGACTATCCTCAAACTGTCAATTTTGACTATCTACAGGGCTTTCACAAACTACTTTGCCGAGGGAGGGCGACAACACGAGCGGCGAGCCGATAAGTTTCAGTGGTTACAATTTTCGGTACAAATTTCAACTGGCATCTGTTTTACTTTATAACGTGTCCCCAGCTAACACTCGGTCTGTAAATTGGCAGTGCCATCAGCAGCCGGACGACAATACATGTGGGTTCTACGTGATGCACCACATGTATGACCAGATCATCACCCCTCACCGCCCAGATTTCCCCGAGGTATACAACTGCTCCCCTTTGTATCGATTTGGCAGAATTTACAACTGCATTGAACTAATTTTTTTGTACTAACTCTTGCTGTAGGGGCTCGACTTCCTTTCGGAAAGCTTTGACCCTCGGGAGATTGGTATTGTCCGAGGGATGCTCGCTGAGTTTTTCCTTGCGGAGGTCATATCAACCAAGGAGAAGTTTATGGACCCACAAGGTTCGTATTAGTGCGGCCTTACATTTATTTGTACATCTAACACACTGACTTAAAGCTTAGGAAAGTGGATAGCAATAAAGCCATTTCCAATAAAGTCTTCCCCTATAATCGAAAAAGCCGTCCAATAGAGGGGTCTCAAAACCTATTATTTTTTAAAGGATAACTGATCAAAGAGACGTTAATTGTCGATTACATTTATTGGTTCAATCTCAATTGTACATATTTCTGAGTTCTGTGCTGTATATATGAAATGCTTGTACATGTTTCTAAGTTGTGTGCATGTATATATGAGACTGTATATATTTGAGTACTGTGCATGTATGAAATTCATGAACTGTATATATGAAATGCTATTTGTACAGAGGACATCGGTGACTGTTATAATCTCAGATGGTTTGTAAGATCAAAACCGTCTGTGCATAATGTAAGGCCGCACTATCTATGATAGTTTCATTATCGGTGACTGTTATAATCTCAAACTGTTTGTAAGATCAAAATCGTCTGTGATATCACATAATCACTATCTCAGATGGTTTTGACCTCAGAACCATCTGTGATATCACACTATCACAGACGGTTCTGAGATTATAACACTATCACAGATGGCTTTGACCTAAACATCGTCTGTGATATTCACTATTGCAGACGGTTCTGAGAGTATAAACCGTCTGTGATAAGGAAACAATCACAGACGGTTTCAAGATTACCACCGTCGCTGATAATGACAATATCGCAGATGGTTTTGACAGATGGTTCTGAAACAACCGTCTGTGATAAGGACGCTATCGCAGACGGACCTGAGGTCATAACCGTCTCTGATAATTTAAGTATCACAGACGGTTTTGATCTCAGAACCGTCTCTAATAATGTGAGAATCCCAGATGGTTTTGACATCAGAACCGTCTACGATACTCATATTATTACTGATGATTCTGAGATCAAAACCGTCTGTGTTAGTATGAGTATCTCAGACGGCTTTGATGTTATAACAGTCTGTGTATTATGAGTACCACAGACGGTTCTGAGGTTATAACCGTCTCTGATAATATGAGTATCACAGACGGTTCTGATGTCATAACCGTCAAGAATAATTTGAGCATCACATACGGGTTTGATCTCAGAACCGTCAGTAATAATGTGAGGATCACAGACGGTTTTGACATCAGAACCGTCTGCGATACTCATATTATTACTTACGGTTCTGAGATCAAAACCGTCTGTGGTAGTATGAGTATCTCAGATGGCTTTGATGTTATAACAGTCTGTGTATTAGAAGTATCACAGACGGTTCTGATGTCATAACAGTCTGTGTAGTATGAGTATCACAGACGGTTCTAATGTCATAACAGTCTGTGTAGTATGAGTATCACAGACGGTTCTGATGTTATAACAGTCTGTGTAGTGTGAGTATCATAGACGGTTTTGATCTTATACAGTCTGTGAAGGGAGAGATCACATACGGTTTAAAACCGTCTGTGATAGTACATGATTATCACTTACTCGAATATCACTGACGGGTAAGAACCGTCTGTGATGACTGTTTTGACCCGACTGTGATAATGAATTATGTAGTAGTGTGTTAGGATCCCTCCTGAATTGCCAACAGAGGGCAAATAATCAAAGCCCACAAAGTTCTTGGGGCAACAACTTTTCAACAAGAGCAAATCAACAAACTCCATTTTTGTTTCTTGCAAGCAAATAATAGCGCATTTTGCATCCAAGGCTTTAGAAAAAACTGCTTGCTTCTTGGCTGAAGAGTTTGAACCTCTGATATTCCAACTAAGGATACTATACTGAAGATTGACATCCATAAAAATAAAAAGAGTTTAAAAAAAGAACTATTACTATCACAGTAATAGATAAAACAAGAGGCGGGCATAACCCAACCTATCATCCAACTGAACCAATAAGAAAGCAAAAGACAATATCTTCTAGACAGACAAGCTTTAAAGCACAACCACAACAGCAAATTAGTCATCCAGTTCATCAATAATTGGACCCTGAAGACGTTTGGCTGATAACAGCTCAGCTGCTATCCCACAGTTATGCCCTAGAGCTTGAATCAGTGAGTGAGGAAAAGGAGGTGCCACTAATGGTTTGAAGTCGTTGAATTTGGCGGCAAGTCTTGGACTCCTTCGAAGGTTCTTAGATGAAATCAGCGTCTAATGATGTTTCTTCAATTGCAATATGGAGCACTTCAAATGCTTAATGAAAGATTGTTTTAATTTCGGAACCAGCTTCTAGGAGTGAACATCCTCTGAAGATCTAGGAGCACTTCGATTAAGCAGAGACCAAGAAGTCCTTTAGCATAAAGAACTACTAAGCAATCTTTGATTAAATGTCCAGGATGAAAGCGAGCAATAGATTGAAAACAACTTTCCTATCTTCCAAGGAGAAAAGATCACCTTTTTAACCAAAAGTGACCAACCGAGGATTTAGCAGAAGAGCCATAATCAAATGTGTACAAAAGAGAACCAATAGATTCTTACTGCTCTGCATTCCAGGGCGGCCAAGCTTGATTATCCTGATTTGGAGGAACTTGGTCATCCCAGTGAAGGTCTCCTTCCATCTCATCATCCTCTTGATCATGATTGTTCCCTTCAACATCATCATGATCATTATTATCATCTCCATTTTGTTCAGCATTTCCTTGATTAAGATCAATATCACCATTATCCTCTGGATGGAAATCATCTGGACTGTCTTCATCACCGTTCAACGCTCCAGTGTGACGCACATAGCAAATAACCACTTGAACCGTCCAACTAGAGCCCAACGTTTCATCCGGTTCAATGATCACCAAGAAGCGAGAAATGTCCCCTAAATCCGTGACCGGGCATTAATCATGACGTGAGAACGATCACCATTCAACTAATAACCCTTGTCCCATTCTTTCAGTTGGCCAAAAGAAGACACTGCTTTAGCTAGGTTGTTAACCGACCAGAAGTCCAAAGAAAAGTTCAACAACATAAGCCATGCAATATGATTGAAACTTTTCTTTCAAAGATTATGACCTTCATTGTGCTGAGAAAGAAACAAAAGAAAATCTTCTGTAACATGAAGTCCTTCATCCAACATGCAATCCCTTTCAAGAGTGGAAGCAAAGCGTACCATGGTCGACGCTGAACCAAAGGTCGACGGCGAAATGTGAATTTGCAAACCTCTTTCATTCTCAAAATAATTAGCAATCACATGTTGAGGGTTGTTTTCTTTCGGAGCAAGGGAACGAATGGCCATCGCTTCATTTGCCTCTGACCTCATAGCAATGTATCGAGTCCTCAGCAGCCTCTCCGAGACTACCACTTCTTCCATACCATTCCTCAAGAAAGGAATAGGATTAACCCAATAATTAGCCATTGGAGCAAAAGAAGAATTCTCCACGCGCAAAGACTTACATGCAAACAGTTACTAATATACACATGCAAATAGGTACTAACAAAAAATGCAACCATTAGCATACACATGCAAACAACCGAGATGGTATTTTAAATTTTAACATCAACATCCAAATCTCTATTGCCTCCCTTTAACTACAATAACAATATTAACATATACATATAAATAGTTTACTAACAAAAACATGCAACCATTAATATAAAACTAAGCCGCATTACTACACGAACAAGTACATGCAAACAAAAGATTAGCAACATGCAAACAATTAGTAATTACGCTAGCAAACACATGTGAACATGCATCCATTCTCTTATTTAAATATTAACCTACACTATTACTAACTAGATTAACAGAAGATTAGTAACAATATTTTTAAATATTAACCTACACTATTACTAATTAGATTAACAAAAAATTAGTAACAATATTTTTGGATTTGAACAAAATTTATGTAGTTAGGAAGAGAGTCGCTCAATCATTAATTTTTGCAATTGTACCAACGATTAAATTCGGAAATAATCAGAGTAAAAAAAAAAAAAACCAAGTGAGAGAGGAGAGGAGTGTAACATTTTTCTACACAAAAATGTTAAGAGGGATCCCCATCATGGTTCAAAGATTCGCGGTAACTTCGTGAATTATGTAGCTTTGTTGGTTGGGTCTTGTTATGAACTGAGACAAAGTTTCAACAGTGATGTAATATTTTGGTCACATCTCAAAATTTGGCATAGCTCAGTAAAATTCAACTACAAACCATAATATATATATATATATATATATATATATATATATATATATATATATATATATAACATCTGATCCAAATCAAACAGTATAATTCATCTCAATTATGTTCAAATCTGAACAAATTTGGTTGACTCGCTATCTACGAGGCACAAACATATTTTAAATTTGAAGCCCAACAATTAGCCCTCCCGGGCACAATTCCAATCCTACTGCCCAGGGCTAACATCGGGCTAAGCCAAATTCACTCAACTTTGTTCCCATTCAACACATCCAATACTCCCTATATTAAACTAATGCAATCAGATGTTTGAGGTACTATAAGACCTCATCTAGATTGAATCTAAGCTTAACACTCATAGGACTGGATCGTACTTTGAATTTGAGACTCAACAAGCAAGTAAATTAGGTTTGATCTAACTTAATTTCTACTTTGATAAAAATAGTGTAAATATATTTTTGATTGGTCCAATTTTTCATTGAATCATGACTTGAATAGAGCAAACAGCACAATAAAACCCAAATTTGCTGGGGCCCGGCCCGAACCCGACCTGGCCGGGGATTGCACGGGCCTACCCCACGTTCCCCGACGCAGTGACCCACAGGCCACACACCAGCTCGTCAACTCATCAGTCTGTCCCGTTCCGATCGAATCGAAGCACCTAAAAAAAGAAAAAAAAAAAAAAAAACTGCGAGGAAGCAGACACAGCACAAACGCCTCGCGCCAGAGCCCACGTGATCCGATCCGATCCACCACCACCCGCGGCGACGGCGACGGCGACGACGAAGGCCACGATGCTGCCGGGTGGCGGCGCCGATGACGAGGAGCGGTGGCTCGCAGAGGGCATCGCCGGCGTCCAGCAGAACGCCTTCTACATGCACCGCGCACTCGTAGTACTCTCCTCCTCTCCCCTCCCCCCCTCCCCCCACACCCCCCACAAAACCCTAGCCTTTAGCCTTCTCGATCTCTTCCCTTCTCTTCTGATCTGTCTGAGCCGGCGATTTGGGAACGCAGGATTCGAACAACATGAAGGACGCGCTCAAGTTCTCGGCGCAGATGCTCTCCGAGCTCCGCACCTCGCGCCTCTCTCCGCACAAGTACTACGAGCTCTGTGAGTGCTTTCGTTGGGGCTCTGTGGCGGGCGGGGGGTGGGTGGGCGCCTGCTTTGGTTTTGGGGAGTGGGGATTTGATGAGGTGATTTGGTCTGATATGGCAGATATGAGGGCGTTTGATGAGATGCGGAAACTGGAGATGTTCTTCAGGGAGGAGTCGCGGCGCGGCAGCTGCTCTGTCGTCGATCTCTATGAGCTCGTGCAGCACGCCGGCAACGTCTTGCCAAGGCTGTAAGGCCCCCTGCTTCCTTTCACGAATAGGCAGTTTTTGTTTTTGTTATTTCTACAATGAGTCAAATTCTAGGTGCAGGTTGCCATTTCGGTTTATTGCATATGATTTGCTTAGTTTAGTACTACTCTACTGGTAGATGCAATTTGAAAAACGTCAGTAGGAGTGGTAGTGTTCTCCTAGTTAAAAGAAAAGGAGTGTTTTTCCAATTTAACATAATTGGGGATATCTGCATCTTTGTCGTGTTGAAATTACTGATTGAAAGAAGCACTAGCATATCGTGGAGGCGCCAATAATGAAGTTCAATTATGCTCGATTCAGCAACTTGATGATTTGATATTGTGTTGTCGTTAGCAGTGACTTCTCATTCTGTAATCATGGAAGAAAGATTAGCTGTTTATGGAATTCAGTATGAAAGGCTAATATGTTGTCAAGGCTAAATTGGAATGAGAATACTGGTAGGAATTGAATGTGATTGCTTATACCATGTTCTTCTGCAGATGCCCAATCTGCATCTTGTATTTCATTCCATAAATACATAATTGTATCAACTCACTGAATATTTGTGAATGTTGACAATTGATTGAAACATTCAAAATCTAATATGTTAGTCTCTTTCATTTGGACTTTGGAGCTACATTTAATATCTGCTTGTTGGAGTGGAAGAATGGGAGAGCAAAAAGGGAGATGGAAGTGGAAGCGTATAAAGATCAGTTTGAAGAAGATCATGTAGAGAATGATCCACAGAAAGTTGGAATGGAAATTATATGAGGTTATTGGAGGTGTGGATGATTTATATTGACTAATTGTGCCATGCCATTTTCCTTTTTTCTCCTCTTTTTTGGTTCATCTCCTTTTGTAATTTGGATGAGAACCTTTTAGACCAAAAGTTTCAGATGTATTCACAGTACCCATCAAGGAAACTCCTTTTTGTCTTTCATCCACAGAGACACCTTAAGTTGGAAAAGAAACATCCTAAAGACAGTTCAATTGTAACTGCAATAGCCTTGCCTCAATTGCTAGCTAAACTTCCTTGCCCTTTCAATTTTGAAATTCCAATTATTTCTAGTGCAAATATGTATAATTTATGATGTGGCTATGATGATGAATGTTCTAGTTTCTCAGATTTCAGCATGGACCTAAATCTAAGCCAGAACAAGCTTGCAAAATCAAACCACTGCTTTCACACTGATGTTTGAGCCTGAGATGTAGCTTGATTCTGAATAACATATTGCTTTCCCATATCTATGTTTGGCTAAATTTAAGGTCAGTCAAGTTTTTGATCCAAATATGAAGCACGGTCCTAGCGTTGTAAGCTTTTAAAACTAATCTCACTATATATAGAGTCATAGTTATATCCATTATGGAGTCCAGCTTTCTAAAAGAATTTTGTGTAATTATATGTAACTCGAAATAGATTTGGAGTATAGTGTCTTAGTTAATAGTTATATTTATGATAGAGTTTGGTTTTCTAAAAGGATTCTGTGTAATTATATATAATTCAAAATAGATTTAGAGTTGTATTTTATATGGATTTTTATAACTTATAAGATTAACCTATATCATTATAACTTAATTTCACCCACTAATGAATAGTTAGATCTTTCTCTCTTTTCTAAATTTTTGGTTAATGTGGGAATTTTTAGCTCTCACAGTGAAAATAGTCCCTCCAATATCACCTGTTTTTATTATATATTTGATGTCTAAACAATTGTTTTTTAACTTGCGCAAACAGTGTTACTGTTATGGAGATAGTTCTATTCAATCTTGACTGACAATGTTCCTTGCTTTAATGTTCATTGTGTTCTTTTTTACCACGATACATTTGCATAAAAGCATGGAATCTGAATGTAAAGCATGAAATTGTCAATAAATCAGGGACTATCTGATCTGATGTTCATGCTGTGATTTTGAACTATCCATTAGATGAAGAACTTATATCTGATTTTGGATTTTTTTTTCATTTGTCAGTTATCTCCTCTGTACAGTAGGCTCCGTGTATATTAGATCAAAAGAGGCTCCTGCCAAAGATGTTCTCAAAGACCTTGTTGAAATGTGTCGAGGTATTCAGCATCCTCTTCGTGGGCTTTTCCTGAGAAGTTACCTTTCCCAAATAAGCCGGGACAAATTGCCTGATATTGGATCTGAGTATGAAGGGTAATGTACAGCATACTTGATGTATGCTATTCTCTCCTTTTCAGTTCAACTCCTGGTTTTATTTATGTGGTATCTGCATGCTCATATGTTATCTTTTTTTTTATTTTCAAAAATACTAATACTAGGATTATCTTATTCTTTGATGTAGTTACATTGGGTCCATTAAGCATTACAATTTTTATAGAAAATGTTATATGATATTAACTAAATGTATTATAGAAAATAGTAGAAACTTATGATAACCACATCTTGAACATCAAAATCGAATCATCGTGCCATTTCTTCCAAATATGTATAGCTTTTAGTTAATTCAATGAACATCTTCTGTAACCGCTTTTCATATTTTATCAGGCATAACACAGGAATGGGTTAATTTTGTATTTCTAGAATGTCTTAGCCCTAGTAGTTCCCTATTTTGTTTCACAAGTTGTATTGTTACCATAGTGTGCTAGTAATATATACACACTGCAACTCCCTCTACATTAATTGCTATGATTTATCATCAACCCTGCTTTGTAAGTAGGTTGCATTAGAGTTTTACCAATGCCTTATAAATGAATTATGCATTCCAAGTGCTAACTGTTTCTAGCATCTACGCTGCTTTATCATGGTATTATTATCAAGGACTTGAAAGGAACTTTCTAACAATTAGTTTAATCTACCTGAGTTGAGGATCAAGAAACATCATAATGAAGTTTACTCATAGTGTTATCTTTTTAGTTTGATATAATTCCTTCTCTATTAATAGATTGGTAATATCTTTATAGCTTATATATTTTTCATCTTCATCATACAGTGATGCTGACAGCATTAATGATGCAGTCGAATTTGTTCTTCAGAACTTCATAGAAATGAACAAACTCTGGGTCCGGATGCAGCACCAGGTTTGTTGTGGGCTCACACGAATCTTCTTTTTTTTTTTTTTCTTTTGTGTCATGCATTTGCATATTTACAATACTACATGAATATCATTTCCCAATTCCTGGAAAAATTAATGCATACTGTTTAGTTTCATCTATTGACTAATTCATCCAAAAACTTATGCCGTTAGCCAAAAGTAGTTAATATACTCACACTTCAACACTCCACATTGACTCCACTTGGCCTAAGATCTAATATATCTCTAGTCCCTCTTAGTCTTACCACCAGGCCCTTCAACTACCATAATAATTTTTCTCATAAATTGCATCAGGCAAGTCTCAAACTCAAGACTTCTGGCTTTGGTACCATACTATGTTTCATACACCAATCAGTTTATCCAAAAATTTTAGTTGGTAGAAAAAGATAGTCAATCTACTTATTTCAACACATACAACGTATTATTTTTAGGCAAGCATGGCTATCACATAACTTAGTGGCTCATACTGTTAGATGATCCTGAGATGAAATCAGTAACTGAATTCTCTGGTCTGCAGGGGCCTCTTCGTGAGAAGGAGAAGCGGGAGAAAGAAAGAAGCGAGCTGCGTGATCTCGTAATGCAATCAACACCATAGTATTCTCCTCAACTAGACCCTTTTGATTTATTTTAGTGAAAACCATTTTCTTTTATTTATCTTACAGGTGGGTAAGAACCTTCATGTTCTAAGCCAGATTGAAGGTGTGGACCTTGAAATGTACAAAGAAACTGTTCTTCCAAGGATATTAGAACAGGTTTGTGTTCTCAATCAGTGATGCCATTTACTGATGGTACAGCTTATGCTGCTACTGGAGGCTGAACTAGACAGTTTATTCACCGGCAGGTGGTTAATTGTAAGGATGAGCTGGCACAATTTTACCTGATGGACTGTATAATCCAAGTGTTTCCAGATGAATACCATCTACAGACATTGGAAACATTGTTGAGTGCATTTCCCCAGTTACAGGTTGGCTACTTTTTGTCTCATTAATTTTATTCCTTATTGGAACTGTCCATTTTGTGCTTTTCACTGCAGATCATTGCATAATAATTTCGATTTACGATTTTAATGTGATGCTTTTATAGGGTTTTGTTATATGAATGATTATCTTCCCAGTGATGTTCATATCCTTTTATCTGTGGCTGAGTTCATTTGCTTGTCATTATGCTTTGTTAGCTGGAACTTTCTATAGTAGTTTTATTGATAATTTTATGCAGTTAAATTTTTTGCTGGAGCAGTTCTATATGGATTGGAACTAGCATTTTATTCTGCTTTGAAATTCAATTCACTTATAAATTTGTTTTTGCAGCCAAATGTTGATATCAAAACAGTGCTGTCCCAACTCATGGACAGATTATCCAATTATGCTGCCTCAAGCCCTGAAGTAAGCATTTGTTAGATCATCCCTTGCAATAAGTTTTGTATATGTTTTTTCTGCAAGTTTTTGTATTTTTTTTCACATTATGAAAAATGCAGGTGCTACCAGAATTTTTGCAAGTTGAAGCTTTTGCAAAGTTCAGCAATGCTATTGGAAAAGTAAGGTTTTGGAATCCAATTATATATGATTAAATTGGTCTTATTTGATTTCTCTTTATGCATTGTTGTAGCAACCTCGCAGTCTTTGCAATGCTATGAAGTAGGTACTTGATCTACAAAGATAACTTGGAGTGTTAACATGTATCTCTTGCCAAATAGGAAATGGAAATAGAACAGTAGCCAGATGGGTTGTTCAACTAATATAGTTCTGTGCTGTGTTACTGTAAAAGCTGAACTAAATGAGCTGTGGTATTTGACAGGTGATAGAAGCCCAGGTTGACATGCCTGTTGTTGGAGCAGTAACTCTATATGTATCGCTTCTCACATTTACTCTCCGTGTGCATCCTGATCGACTTGATTATGTTGATCAAGTGCTGGTAAGTGTTAATACGCATTGAGAACTGGCTTACTGAATAAAGTACATTATACAATGTTTCATACCACTTGCTTCTCATATGTTCACTAACATAAAAAATCATGTCATACTAGAATTGGTGCAAGTATGGTCAGTGGAGTATATGCGCAACATTTATTCCTTTTCTGTAAACCATACTCCCCCTTTTATGTAATTGTGCTTTTCAATCTTATATTGCATTTTAATACTGAACAGGGTGCATGTGTCAAGAAACTCTCAGGCAACGCAAAACTGGATGATAGCAGAGCAACAAAACAAATTGTTGCACTATTGAGTGCTCCCTTGGAGAAATATAGTAATATCGTTACTGCGCTAGAACTCTCAAACTATCCTCGAGTTATGGATCACCTAGATAATGCAACAACCAAAGTGATGGCGGTGGTAATAATCCAAAGCATAATGAAAAACACAACTTGCATATCTACTTCTGACAAGGTAATATTGTATCCCAGTGGCTGCTCTGTGAGTTAAACTTCTATGTAATTCATCGTTGGATTTTGTGTTGTTCTTTCTTGTAGGTTGAGGCTCTATTTGAGCTAATAAAAGGTCTTATAAAAGATATGGATGGGGCTCAAGATGATGAGGTGAGATCCTGTACTTTGTTCTGAAAGGTTCTCTTATCTATTAGTATCGTCATGCTACTATTGGTCTCTTGCATCTAGCTATGTCCTGCTGCACTTCTTGGTTTCTCATCATATTTCCATCAATGTCAATGTTTAAACTTGTGTTCTTGTAGCTTGATGAAGAGGATTTTAAGGAGGAACAGAATTCGGTGGCAAGTCTTATTCACATGTTGCACAATGATGACCATGAGGAAATGCTGAAGGTACATATCTTATGCCACAAAGTGAATTATTGAAATTGTGAACATAATTTTTATTTTTCCCTCCATACATTCTCCTTTCCTTTTTGCAATTCTTAGTGTTGATATTAGCACTGCTATGTGTCATGTTGTTGTTGGCTCTGTTTTTAGCTTATATACAGGCAGTGCAAAGTTGGATCTTGTCACACTGATGAGGTTGTTAGATAAATATAAATCAAGTCTGATTGGCAATTGCTGTCCTATGCGAGTAAAAACATCTAGAATATTTTATAAGCTTAAGTTGGAATTCTCAATTGTTAAATAATTGGAACATTTGGTTCCATGCCACTGGAAAATACTCTATTTCTAAAAATGCCATAAAAAATCAACTAATTGGTTGGATGCCATTGGGAATCAAAGGTAGTTCTATATATATACCATTTTTTTACCTTTTTTTTCAAAAATACCTAGACTAATCCTACCATCGTTCCCCTATTTTCGCCGACAGCAGGCGCAATGCAAGCTTGCCGACAGTGATCACATGGTACACTTGCGCTCACATTGCATGGCCATTGCCACCAGCAGCCACCACACCGCATGGCTACCACCACGCTGTGCTTGTACCCACGTGGTCGAGCCTTGTCCTGCCCGCCGCAGCTACCACCACATGCCTGCGTCGCTGCCACCGCAATCGCATGCTCGCATGGCAGCCGTCACAGTGTGTGCCTGTCCTTGTGCAATGCATCGCTGCTGCTGGACACCATGACCTTGGGAAATGCCTCGCCACTACCGGACGCCAAGATTCTGCCAAGAGTTGCGGCAATGTTGCCAACCATCACGATGTTACCGCCGGTTGCGATGCCACTGATTATCATGGCCGCTCATGCCATCAACGCAACCCTCATCGTGTTAATCCCGAGCATGAGCAGCGGCCAAAATAACTTCCAACATGCGCATGTCCAACAATGCCAACTACATGGTCGCTTGCCCAATTTTATGGGATCCTGGATGCTGCTTAGTGTTTGCTCTTTAAATGTTTGGTAGAATGCTCAAAAGACCAACCATCCATAGTGGCATTTATTTGAATTTGGCATTGTTGAAAGGGTATAAGAGTTATTTTCACATAGGTCAAGCTCTTTGACCTTGTTAAAGTGGCATTTTTAGAAGAAATTTTGCTTTAGTGACAAAAAACCAATTACATGATTTTTTGTGGCATATTCCAAATTTTCAATTTTCCTAGTGGCATAGATCGTTTCCCCCTTAATAATGAGAGTCATATTGATCTTTGATGCCAAAATGAAATGTATCACTCTCATTCCCATTGCCATGCAAAATTGATAATTTGACATGAACACATATCTGCTCATGCATTTATTACATTGAGCAGCAGTCATTCATATCAGAATATACGTGTTTGACCTATTTGAAATGCTAATAGCAATATATCTGTTGATCTTTCAGATTTTATGTACTGTTCAGAAGCATATACTTCAGGGAGGTCCTAAGCGTTTATCTTTCACTGTGCCTCCCCTAGTATTCTCTGCTCTCAAGGTTTGTATTGCAACTATATGTAAGCAGCATCATTAGTTGGTTATGGAAAGTTTGCTTATCATAAAATATTTTGCCAGGTTCCTCCTAAATTTGGCCTATAATTGTATTACAATTTATTTGATTTGTGAAACTGCTTTTCCCTAGGAATGATAAAGATGTTCTGGCTACCCATGAAGTTATCTTCTAGGAGGCTTGATAGTGATTGTTTGATAAATTTTTCACTGTATTGAAACGAAGATCTAAAACTTGTCCTATTCTGCATTTTTAACAACTGTGTTCCTTAGGTGCCTTTGTTAAAGAGCAGTATAGCGATACTTCAATTGAAAAACAAAGGAAAGTGCTAATGTTCTAAACCATCCAACCCGACCAAAACCACAAGTTATTGGTTGGAAGTTAGTGGGTTGGGTTCAAGGCCCAAACTGGCTAAAAATATAGTTGGTTCGGATCAGGTGGGTTCAAAGCAATAACCCACCAAACCCATCTATGTACTTGAAAGATTCTTTTCAAAATGACCTCCAACACTTGCTCTATTGATGGTCAACCACAATCTGAGGGGGCCTCTACTTCACTGGTAGCAGCTGTGGTTATCCTGCAATAGTGACAGCATAGGTCTCCATCAGCAGCCAGTGCAGCAGATCTTGAACCATGACAGTAGATCTCAGATAACGATGGGTCTCAATTCCACACAAATTTGTCACTTTTCTACATCTTTTTCCCCTCTAATGTGGGTTTCAGCTTCAAATTTAATTTTGTTATAGTTTAGTTAGAATTTCTTTCAGTGGTAGACTTTCCTACTTGTTTTCTGTGTTTTGGGCAATAGATCTTTGTGTAGTACTTATTTGAGCTGAGTGCTAACCACTTTATAAAAATTTTCAGACTTCTCTAATTTTAAGTTATTTGTAGGTTTCAGGATATGGTGTTTTAATTATTTCATTGAGTTCATTTTTTTTACATCTTCTGTTTCAATTTGTTAAATACAGCCCAATTTACCTAGATAGCCCGGGTGAACCATACCAGCCTACCTACTGATCCAAATATTCTCCAAACCCTTCTAAACTAATTACACCAACCCAATTCATTTTGGGCTGGTTCAAAAACCAACACCAACTTAGGAAAAGTGGGTAACATACACCCCCTTTTTCAGGCAAACCTTTATTGAAGTAATGAGCAACTTATTTCATTATATAGTGGGCTTGGCACTGAGAAAGATGCTTTATTTAATTTTCGTTTGCCAACTGTTTTCAATTATAGTCTAATAATCATTTTCTTGTCGGGTCTGCAGCTGGTCAGACGCTTACAAGGTCAAGATGGAGATGTCATTGGAGAGGAGGTTCCTGCAACTCCGAAGAAAATATTTCAAATATTGCATCAGGTTCACTTTTCATGGATTCCTGTCATATACTCTCACATTTGCTGGGTAAAAAAATGTTAGCTTTCAATTAAAATGCCCTGTAATGTGGTATGGATCAAATTGTGGATGCTTGTCCTTTACAAAATGCTGGTGTAGCTTCCAAATTTTTACTCTCGGAGTATTTACACTGACAGTATACAAGTTTGTCTGCAACTTTTGGCATTGTATTCCTCAGTGTGTGCATATGTTTGTTTGTTCATTGCTTGGTCTGTAAAATAAACATTTTTATGAAATATAAAATATTCTCTAGGTTCAAAACCCTTGAAACACAAGTATTTTCTCTGAACAAATATTTGAGTCCAGTCTGCATGCATCAGATACATCAAAACAGATACTAGCATGATATCTATCTTAATGCACAGGTGACTTTCTGTTTAGCTGTTAAATCCATGTTTCTTTAAGTAAAAAAAAAAACAGCTTCAGCTTTGCTACAAGTTGCATAGGTGAACATTGGGCCATCTGTGAGGAAGCTTATAGTGATGACCCTTGAGTAAGTGATATTTTTTTTTTTTTATGAAAAGAGAGTGGCAGATCAATAGGCCTGGGATAAAGGGACCGTAGAAAGTTGAAAAAGAGTGTGCAATGACATTAAGTGTGATATTGCTGACACTGAGATTGTTCACAACTTCACATGGTTTCTAGCAGACTATGGTTAATCATTCAATGATTACTGTGTACAGTGTGCTTATATATCGAAATGTAATCTCTTTTCTTCTTTCCATTTTCTTCTGCACACTCATCAGTGCTGGTTATCATTTTCAGACTATAGAAGCACTGTCTTCTGTTCCTTCTCCAGAACTGGCACTGAGATTGTACCTGCAATGTGCAGAGGTATTATTATATCTGTTGATTAATTCATTTTCTCAATCCTGCTTATTTTGTAACTAGATTTTCTGTTCCAGGCTGCCAATGATTGTGATTTGGAACCAGTTGCTTATGAGTTCTTTACTCAAGCATTCATATTGTACGAAGAGGAAATTGCAGTATGATCCCCACCCCCTGTCCCCATGTTGCTATTAGAATAATCTTCCCATATAAATATATATTTTTTGTTAGGATCAGAGCATGAGAATGCTTTTAAATTTTCTCTCCTATAACGGTTATGCCGGTATGCCCTCTCAAACAGGATTCAAAAGCTCAAATTACTGCAATTCATCTAATCATCGGAACTCTTCAGCGGATGAACATATTTGGGGTTGAAAATAGGGACACCCTTACTCATAAAACAACAGGGGTAATGATTTTTTGCTTTTTTGTTGGCTGTTGCCCTATAGGTGCCTGTGATTGTATGTCATGCCAGCCTTTCTGGCTAATGAATTCCTCTTTCTTGTGTGCAGTACTCAGCTAAACTTCTAAAGAAGCCTGATCAATGCAGAGCAGTTTATGCATGTGCACACCTTTTCTGGACCGATGAACAGGATGGAATAATGGATGGTGAAAGGTAAAATAAGTTTTGCGGATCCACTAGGCAAAAGCATTCCTTTTTTCTCCAAGCCTTGTGGTCTTGTAGTCCATCCTTTAATTTGGTTGGTTCTTGCAAACACAGTGAGAAACTTAGAACATTACTTTCGGAGGGTATTCGAAGACGTGTTTTGGTATTCGTTAAATGTCACCACTGCCTGTTGAACTACATGCTATTTTTCAAATTTTATACTTTTGTCATAAATAACTAAACACAAAATTATGATAGTTATCCTGGGACTTACAGTTTAAGCGCTCAATTGAGAAGCATAAGAACTTGTGCTGAAACTGGAAAGATGGGTCCTAGACCACTGCTATAATTTACCTGACTTCTACATCTGGATATCCGATTAGCTCCTAGTTCCTGATTAACTTTTTATTCCAGGGTCCTCCTTTGTTTAAAGCGTGCCTTGAGAATTGCTAATGCTGCCCAACAGATGGCTAACGTAACAAGGGGAAGCAGTGGATCAGTCACCCTCTTCGTTGAAATCTTGAACAAGTAAACTTTCGAACTGAATCTGATTACTTTGCTGGTAGAAATATGACTTGCTATTTTGAGCATTTTTTTTCTTATGTTCTTATTTTTAGGTATTTGTACTTCTTTGAGAAAGGAATTCCACAGATCACAAATACAGTGATCCAAGATTTGATCGAATTGATTAGGACCGAGAAGCAAAGTGAAAACAACACAGTCGATCCATCAACAGAGGCTTTCTTTGCGAGCACTTTACGATACATTGAATTCCAGAAGCAGAAAGGTGGTAGCGTAGGTGAAAAATACGAGCGAATAAAAACTGACTGTTCATAACAAGTATGCCAATTGTGCACTTCTCCATTTTCCAAGCAACAATTTTTTTTGGGTCATATTCTGTGTGGATTATAATGTGTATACTTCAGCTGCCTCCATTCCAATGATGTTTATATGAGTTGTGAATTTGGTAATCCTGGGCCTAAAGCTCGGCGCATGAAGTGGAGCTCCTCTCTCTGTGGTGTAATGGTAGTTCGATTAGTCAGGTAGTAATAAGCTTTCCTCCTTGAGAAGCAAAGATGTGTCTGTACAGGATAACTCGTGTACTTGGAGTGCCATTGTTGTAATTCTCTCTCTCTCTCTCTCTCTCTCTCTCTCTCTCTCTCTCTCTCGGGTAGAACACATTGAATTTTAGTTTTCCCAACTATGGGAGACTGGGAGTACATATTTGTTTTGGTTCTGATACTGGACATTTCTTGATCTGTTCGTAATGATGAAAACTTCGAACGGTGCTCAGAAGTTCGGACCACACTTTTCATCGTCTTTGTCCGCTACTACCTCCGTTTGACAAAAGGTGTTCTGTAAGAAATTTTTATTTGTTTTAGAATCATAGTCCGAGCCACCTAAAGATTTGATCACCACCCTATGGAAAGGAACTTTCGGTGAGCCCTCTCACCTGAGATTGCAGTAAGGGTCTGATCCTATATTAGATTATAACTAAATGGCTCTCAAGTGAGTTTCACATATTTGAGAATCTTTAAAGAAATTGTTTTTATTCCATTAAAGCATATTTTCGTCTAGTAGAATCACCTTAGAGAATATAAGATCTTCATGAGGTTTACTGTGAGCTACCATTAACTCATAAATAGCCTTGTCTAAAAGGAAATTTTTCGTAGTATTGAGATGGTAGCTACTTGACCGCGGTTCAGAAATTCTTCGTTTAGCAAGTGTTTTCAACACGCTCGATAGTGTGTTTTTGGTATATGTGTTGAGTTTGTATTGGTGTTTCACTAGTATTGTTGGGTGCGTGGCTGTAATTACACCAGTAGTAAATACATGCATTTTCTTCTATGCATGCGTTATTGAATCAAGCATTTTATATTTTGAGAGATTGAATCACGCATTTGATTGTACCAATATTGTGTAAAGTTGTTCATCTTTTATCATGCAAACCTAATAAACTAAAATTTATGGAAAACAAAAGCAGCCAGATCAAACAAGTTGAAAAAAAAAATATTGCTTTTTTCCCTAACCTACTGGAGCAATATTTGTACAGAAGATGAATATGTAATAGAAAAAAAGGCATGTATACATACTATTTTTTGTCACATAAATAAATCCGTATCTCAGAATATTTGGAGAATTGTCATGTCAGCATGCCGCCCATGTTGACATTGTATCCTTTGTTGTCATGTACTGCTTTCGGTGGTACGTAGGGTGTCCTTTATGCGTCGTGTACTGTTGTCGATGGTACATGGGCGGCAAACACTCACTGAATTACTATACTTAGCCGAAGTCCAATGCGAGCCCGGCCCTGCCCGGCGTTCGCGTTAAAAAAATATTTTTTTTTTCGGTGAGAAGATGCCGTGCGAGGTGGGGACACCCGGATTCTGAAAGGTGGGGCCCACCGGCGCCCTGCCCAGCGAAGTGTCCGCATTGAAGTGGTCATTGGCGCTCGAGGACGTAGTTTGTGAGCCCCACGTTTTGTTTGCCGTGCCTCTTGTACCTGTGCCAAAACTAAAACTAACAGGTAGGACCAAGAAAGTGCGGGACCACAAATCAGTGAGTGGGTGAAAAATAAAAGAGTGCGACGCGCGAAACACCGCGTCAAATGCGGGTCCCACAAAACACGTGAACACATGTGAATGCGCTCGCCTCGCATGCTACACGCACCGCACAATTAATTATCCACTTTTAATGACAGGTGGATCCAAACAATTCTAGGGGCCACATGTGCATGACCGATTTGTTTTTTTTTTATAGCAGGAGTTTTACAAAAAGAATTTCATTTCCACCGCTTTAGTAATTGTTGTATGGCTGACAATGGGTCCAAAGGTGAACTAGACCCACATGTCATTGAAAATGCTTATGAGTGTTTTGAAAATAACCGTTGGAGAAATTATTTCACCGATCTCACCTATCAGTGACTCAAAAAATTACCGTTGCAATATAGCCGTTATAACGTTATAAAAAGCTATTGCAATTATTTTAATTATTTCTGGGGCAAAAAAATTATAAAATTATTAAAAATTCAGAAAAATAAGAAAATTTCCACAAAATTTCTATCATCCTCTCCCTATAAATATGAGTATGGTTGAGCTCACTTTCACTCAAACACAATCACAAACCATACAATTTTCATTCCCTCATCCTTCAAAATTTTCCAAAATTTTTTTCTATGGATAATAATCTCCAACGGTCTTGTTAATTGTTTTAGTGAGTCTAATTTAGATGAGGAGAACACCAAAGAGGCTAATAAGCAAAATCCGCCCAACTTTCATCCTCCCATATCCGATGTGTTATCCACTGTTTGCACCGCCCCTTCCATATGGGCACCTGTACAGACAGCCTGGTCAATATGCACTAGCTCATCCATACGCACAGCCCCCCGACAATCCTTACAGCCAAAATTATCATTTCGTCGAAATGCCGACCATCCTTGCACAAGTTTCGCCTCTACAACCACCGACTAAAAATTCCTGCTCTGTGTTGGTATTGGATAGCAACACTCCGCATAGTGCACCCCAGGTTGTGATCGATGATTGCTTTAATCGCAAAGAGACGACATTCTACTTGTGAGTGTTTATTTAAATTTGAAATATTGTGGACTCAGAATTTTTTCCAGTTTTACCTTAAAAAATTTTGAACAAATTTATTTTTGTTCTTCCAGATCAGTGCATAGTGGATTAACTCCCTCAACCCAATCGAAGGGAACAAAAAAATTGACATGTACAGGGGGAAGGTCGCTGCGATGTACAACGCAAGTAGTCCGAGCAGTCACAGAAGAAACGTGAGGCACTGCAAAGACCATTGGCAAAAAAATTAACAAGAAAATTGTTCAGTTCAATGGTATTTACTTCAGATTGAGAGATGTCTATGTCAGTGGTCATTCGGACGACCAGTTAATGGCCCAGGCACGTGAAATGTACAGGAAGGAGGTGGGTCATCTCTTCAGCCTGGAGTATTGGTGGAATGTCGTCCGGAGTCAATTGAAGTGATGCCGAAACTACTTCGATCCTAGCAAAAGAGCATGACTCAATGAAGAAGGTGGCCACACGTTGTCATCGAACAACGACGATGTACCTGTCGAGTTTCTACGACCAGATGGGCAGGATGCGACAAAGCAGAAGCGGAAAGGGAAAAGCAAACTCCAAAAAACGTCGATGTCTATCTAGGAGAGCATAGAGAGCATCAATAAAGCAAACGCCGATCTCCCTAAGGTAGCTGAGCAAGCTGTTGTTGCTTCTTCAAATTTGTAGGACATGGCCAAAAGCAAAAGAAAGACCACCTTTATGAAGTCGTTAAAAAAACTAGTGATAGTCGAGACATCTCATTTCTCGGATACCCAAAAGGCAGTGCATGCGGCTGCATTAGAGTATGTGAACGACATAATTAACGAGGAATAAGTAGTATCTAAACTGAGGCATTCAATTATTCCCTTCTCTCCCTATATGTTCGGACCCCTCATCATTTCATCTTCACAACTCAATCATCTCATCATCACAACCCAAGCCTCTCTTCTTCGAGCACCAAAAACCTATGCCACTACTCCCCCAAAAATGACGTCTAGCTTAAGCACAAGTAGTGCGGGAGAGGAAGCCATCAATTAAATTGAAGATTTCATGACAGGGTTCGTACAAAACGGGCTGGCGCTGCAACCCTTGAACCGTCGCGTTCTCAATAATATTCAAACCAACATAGATGCTGGTATCTCGCACCATTGTCGACGAGGTACTAGAAGGTACATCGACAGAGATCGCGAAAGCGGTCATAACCATCTAATGGCAGACTACTTCTCTTATGCTTCAATCTACCCCGCCTACTTGTTACATAAAAGGTTCTGAATGGGGAGACTCCTCTTTCTTCGAATCGTCGAAGCACTAGGGGAGTGATCTCCATACTTCAACGAGAGGAGAGATGCTCTCCTTCATAAGGGGCTATCTCCTTTGCAGAAGTGCATCGCGGTAATGCACGTGTTGTCGTACGGCTCCCCCGCTGATACCGTCGACAAGTACGTACGTATAGAAAAGTCGACGGCAATCGAGTGCCTTGAGCGTTTCATCGACGGAATCATCGACAGATTTGTGAGAGAATATCTCTGTAAACCTACTATCGACGACATGCAGCATCTACTCCAGCAAGGAGAGGCTCGTGGTTTCCCAGGGATGCTGGAAAGTATCGATTGCATGCACTGAGAATAGTGCAATTGCCCAATTGCATGGAAGAGGCAATTCACCCGTGGTGATCACCGAGTCCCTACAATAATACTTGAAGCGGTCGCCTCCCAAAATCTGTAGATATGACATACTTTATTTGGTGTTGTTGGATCTAACAACAACATTAACGTGCTGAGTCAATCCCCTTTTTCACTGATGTGTTGAGCGGCCAAGCTCCCAATGTTCAGTACTTCATGAATGGGACAGAGTACAATATGGGGTACTATCTGATCGACGGTATTTACCTCAAATGTGCTATCTTCGTGAAGACCATACCCTTACCCCAAATGGAGAAATTCAGATTGTTCGCACAACAAAAAAAAGTGCAAGAAAAGATGTTGAGCGAGTTTTTGGAGTCTTGCAATCTCGATTTGCCATTCTCCACAGCTCCGGTCGATTGTTGGTAATGATCAATCCTTGTCAATATTATACAAGTATGTATCATCCTCTACAACATGATAATCGAGAATGAGCGACACTCTAATATCCACTCACTGCTTCATATGAGAGTCAAGGACATCTATTGTAGCACTGCCTACTTTCCACAGTGGTGCTCCGTCCTTTTTTGCCGATATGCTCGCTTGGAATGATGCAATCCGTGCTTGCCCAATATAGCAACTCAAACAGGATCTTGTCGAGCACATTTAACAGTGTTTCGGAGGCAACAATACTGACTAGTAGTTTAATTAATTTGTAATTAGTACGTTTGTGTGGTCGTTAATGGCCGAATGTATCCAAATTTTAATTAGTATGTTTCATGTTATTTTCTATGTACTATTTCAATAAGAAAATTTTAAATGTTAATCTTATATTTTTTTATCTTGTTTTTGTTGTATTCGAATTATTTGAATTTAATTTTGGTAATTTTTTAATTATTAATAATCATACAATGCAACATATTACGATATAAATATTTTATATACAATCCTACGCGAAACACCACCCAAACGCCAATGCATTAGAGTGCTTAGCGCTAGCCATCCGAAGCACTTTCTCAAACGTCTTTACATTGAAGTGGTGAGTATTTCAGGTGATATTTCGCACGCATAACACAAAATATATCAAGAATATTTTTCTAGAAAGTCTGCCCAGTCGCTAATGTATTAGACTCAACCTTAGAAGATATGCAACCTTATACGTGGAATAACTTAGATAAAAATGTGTATTAGCATATTGATGTCATTATAATGCACACAGCCACAACAAACTATCAAAATAATACTATGCATTGATTGAAAACCACAAACAAAACAATAATACAATTCTATTTGTTTACTGAAAACCACAACCACGGTTTTCACATATACCATATCTTATCGATAGTTTTCCAGGCCTACTTAAGTAATGTTATATATACTCACCTTTTAGCACCATTCTGAATGATATTCCATATTTACTTAAAGCATCCAACATGACCATTTTACTGATGTGGTTATTGGTCTTATTCTGATAACCGTGGTGGGTAGCAATACAGATTCAAATATTTGTTCTATCTTCGTACAAATTTATGCTGAATACTTGGAAGCTGCTTTGGTTGATGATACATTTGGTTAATACAATTGCATCTAATTCCTGAACAGGCCAAGCAAGGCACTATTGATAAGGTGTGTGAAATAGTGAAGAATCAATTAGCAGTACCTGAAGGCACTACAATAACTGGAGAAACAAAGTTTGTAGGTCTTGGAGCTGCAAATGATCAATATACTTGTCAGATGCTGCGATTCAGCATCTACCTTTTCTAGTCATTTTCTCAAGTTATTCTTCCACTATGGAATAAAGCATCGATTCCATCTCTTCTCCCAAAAGATGCATCCAGATTCTAGTTATCACTTATCGACCAATGTTGACTGACTCTATCCTGAATTCAATGTAGGTTGAGATTGTTATGGACGAATTGAATGCTCAAGAAATTCAGACGCTGCTGCTCTCATTGATAAGCTTGTTGCAGTGAAGGATGCTTTAAACTACGTCAAAGTTTCCTGGGCCACCAACTTCACTTGTGTTGTCCAAATGGCGTTATATGGAATGGATCACGTCTGAGTCGAGTTATGGATTCTTGAAATTAGGCAGGGCTTCTCTGATGTGAGCTTTACCAGATTAAATAATTGTTGTTTCCCTGAGAGACAGACAATTCCATGTATGTCGCTCAACACTTCTGAAATTTGACTTTGCTACTTCCATGTCAATCTCATCTAGACAAGATAGCTTAAATATTCTCAGATTGCCCAGAGAATTTTGCTATTGTACAACATTACAAGAAAGTTGAACTGTATGCCATGATATCTATCAGTGGTGCAAAGGAGCAGAAATGCTCCTTTTTTTAGCCCTCTTGCAATAAGGATTGTAAAAGTATGTAAGAATAAAACATTTATAAGAACAATCCTTAGGTTGCATCCATATCTTCCGCAGTGTTGTTGTGAAGGCACAAACAATGTATCTTAAACACTTGGAATGGAGGTATAGAGAAATGAAGATATTTGGAACTTACTGTAAGACACTCAAGCTCATAATCTGTCCATAGGATACTGAACAACAACCGTAGCATTTGCTGTTGTCAACCGAATGAAGCAAGCATTCGAGCATCAAGAAGAGCAGTCTTGAATCTGCTTAGTGCTTTCTTCCTCCGACCATGTCTCGCCAACTTTTGAATCTTTTTTCACCAGCTTACAAGGCCGCCGAGTACAAGTAACACAGATAAATTGCCTTGCCTTTTTATTTAGTTGTTCAACCTCAACAATCGTACTTGATTCTCTCTTTATTTAGTTGATGCTGGATTGATGTTCATATGTTGCATACAGTAGCATTAACACAAGTTAATAAATAGAAATATTTAATGAAAGAGATTTTTCAATGACATTAACAACGCAAGTCTATATCAGTTGTGATAACATTGCTCAACATATTACAAACCACAACAAAACCCAACATTGAGCGAACCCAAACCTTTCGTTTGCATGTTTGTCATAATGCAGGTCTGAACGAACAAGAGCTATAGCTAATTCCATGAAATGAGCTTCAAAATAAGGTACAAACCAAACCTTTCATTTGTTTCCTGACCATGGAATGATCTAAGCCTGATATTTTTGTAAAGAGCTAAAGCTAGTGTTAGCATGGTTCGACAACTTCCAGTTCTCTGTCTGCTTTTTTTGGGTTCTTGAACGTTGAAGTCCCAAAACCAAACACTTTCAGCTATTGAGAATATGGTTCAGGTTTCACGTAGAAACTGCTAGCCATCTCTTCCGTTACGTCACTGCATGGATGGAAAAAAATTAATGCAAAAATAGAAAAGGGAAATTACGTCAAGCAAAATTTCTGCATTGGATATAAGGAAAAGTTCCCAAACCTGTCAGGTGCTTCTTCTTTGCTGATTAGTGAAATTTTTTTAGAGGAAAGAAGCTGAAAAAAGTTTGCGAGCTCACCCAACCTCCATTTCTCATAAAGATTGGTCAGGAACTGGTTGAACTCCTTTGGTTCCTATGCACAAATCAGTCAATAATGAATAGTGATAGCAAAAAGGGCATCGCATTCTATGCACACAGGTATTTCGGGATTTCAAGGTATCATATGGTTTGCATGTCAGTGAGCGCCCTTTCGGAGAAAGCAATTTGAACTGTGGTAAACCAAATGATAAAACCATTTCTCAAGCAGAAATGTTATATAATAGAATATTAGAAACATAAATGAGAAAGAACTTGTGGACACTAATATGCAAGAATGGTAATGAACACTTTAGGTGTACTGTACAATGAAACCATTGTCTTATTCTTGTACAACATGACAGGTCTTTCGAGCAACTGAGCAATCATACGAAACTACCCAATTGGTCGACAAATACTTGGGACAATGCTACAGTTCACTATTACGTCCTTAAATGGAAACAGAATGACACAGGGAGGATTACCTGTTCAATAATGCAGGCCTTACGTAGAGCAACAAAACAGTCGAGAGCCTTTTGGTAAGTGTCTCTCTCACTGGAATTCTCTAACAATCTAACCGTGTATGTCTGCATCTCTTCAATTGCCTTCTGAACCCACTTTGAGCTAGATCTCTCTGCCAGCATGGCTTCAAAATCTTGAACAGGATTTAGATCTCCAATTTTCCGAACCTTCTCTGTAGAAGGCTCTTCCAACAATTTAGCTTGATTGCCCATACCAGGATGTGTCAATTTCTCTTGTGTTCGTGCTTTCTTTCTCTGTAACCAATCAACCAAGTTATTGGTAACCCTTGACAATATTTGCCAAATTAATAGATCAGGCTTTTAAAACAAATGTCCACCTTGGGGTTCTCCTTCAACTCGAATGTGTTGCCTAAGCTTTCGATTAATGGTGTTCCATGATCAATGACATCAGGATCAGGTTCGGTTATCCTCCTTAGGCATCCATCAAGCGGTGGGACATTTGCATCAGGCTGCTTTGACTTCAAATCGAGGAAATTGTAGAATCTCTGCAGGAAACAAACAAAATTTCATTTAAGGAACAAGAGGCAAACACAAAACAAGGATCAAAAAACAAAATGAAACAAAAATAATTAATACACCAAATGTGAAGTAGAGAAGTGGTCAAATTCCAATAGTATAAGCGAACCAAACAGCAAAAACTACAATCACCAACAGAGCTATTAAATTGCACCTCCATGATCACCAAAAAAAAAGGGCCAAGGGAGCTAAGTTAAGCTTTCTAACTTGACCCCATGCACAAGATTCCATTTGACTTCTAGAACTATTTGTTTATTTTAAATATCTGAATTCAAGTTTTTTTTCTTTGCACACATAATCTTCCATCCTTCCTATGCTCCTTCTCATGCAATAAAGTCCTTTTACAAGCATTTGATGGGAATGAAGAATAAAACCTCTAACATTGGATTTGGTAAATAGCAGTATTATACAAGAACAGAGAACAACACCTCCAACATTGGATTTGGTGTGAGATCAGGTCTGAGGATCTCCTCCCTTCCAGGTGACGCAAGGTCTAGCATCCTCACTAGGTTATCTGCAGCTTCTTGCTGTTCTACGGTAGGCCGAGATGATGAAGGCAGATTGCTGAAGGATCGGAACTGAAACTCTCTTATGTCCTCAGCAAATGGAAGTATATTAAAGTAAAAGGAGTCTGGCTGCCAGTCAAAGTAAATAACTGCTTGAGCATATACATAGTAACAGACCAACCGAACCATTTAAGTATAAAATATAACAAAGTACATACAATATTATTTGCTGACGAAATGTTTGGCGTTAACACACCAAAAGCAACATTCCCTTGACCATGCCTCCATATGCATCGCAGAATAGCGACCTTGTTCATCTCTTGCATTGCTCTAGCTATGGCAGAAACAGCAACCGTTGCTTTCGTGTTTCCTGGTTCAGGTATAAAGGAGTACACATCTTTCATAAAATGGTGCCTGTCATGTTAGAAAAAATACAACCAGGTAACTGGCATGTTCATTTTGAAACTGGAAAGTAGCAAAGAAGAAAAAGTTGCCATGCAGCTCATGCACATTTTGAGAGCGCATTATTTTACCAAATTTGATAGAGAGATACTTATAGAGAAGGGAAATTACACTAGCATTTAGAACTGGAGGCATTCCTCAAGAATAATATGTTAAGTATGTATGTGTATATGTGTATATGTATCTGAGTCGTATCTAAGTCAAATCTTAATCCTTTAGGTTGTACCTATATATACTGGGTTTTAGATCCTAATACAACTTGAGGTTAATCTTAACAAATATGAGTTTACACTAACCAGAAATCTGGATTATTTTTTTTTTGAGAAATTGAACACCAGAGGTGTTATGTATTAGAAAGAGAAGAATGTACAGATTAGACAGTTAGCGCATGTTTGGGTGAAAGGAGGGGTGACTACACTCCCAACCTAGGTAAAGACCCAACCTAAGAACAACTGGTGTCATTAATAGGAGGAAACCGACAAATTAGAAGGATGAAAGGATTAAGAAAGTAGAGTTAGGCAAGGGGCGACTGTCCGCTTCCAATTTCCTTGTTTCACTGTAATTTGTCGCAAAAGATCCTGCATGCTCATGGAGAGGTTGGAGAAAATTCTTCTGTTAAACTACACAAATCTGGAAATTTTGCTTTAAACACATTAACTGGTAGCAGAGTTCAAAGACTAGTTATATGATTAATTTCAAAATTAATAATGCAAGACTACATTAGCAACTACGAATCAATAAGTGTCAAATCACTATAAATAATATCAGATGCTGAGTTAAAGGTTATAGGATACCGCAATATGCTGGATCTATCTGCAAAGCCTAGAAGCTTCACACCTTTCTCTGGCTTGAATTTGACAGCCTCCCATTCAGCAGATGATACTGGAACAACTTGAGGACCATAAAGATAACCCTTGATCCTTTGATCTGGTGCAACAACTTTGTCTGGTTCCAGAACGCTTTTGTACTCATAATCTACTTTAACTTCATGAGAAGCAAATTTATCACTTGGAGGAGCCTTATCAGAATACTTCTTCAAAGTGGGGAATCTCTCCTCAGATGTTTTCTTATAGACCCACACCTGTTCATGATTATCCAAATGAGACATACTTATGAGCTCAGCGGAACATTAATTAATACACACAGAAGAAAACATCGCTATCGATTTATGTGAAGTTACAAATCTCAAACGAGAGCATGTAGAACCAGAACCCTTCAAGTAATATAAAATTCCTTCAAAAGACATAAACATTAAATGGGAATCATTAAAGCACCATATTACCTTGATTTTGAAATTAGAGTTCACTTCCAGGTCTCCCCTGAAAACAGTAACTGGAAGTATATTCCTAGTCTTGAGAGCACCTAAGAGTGATGTTGGGCTGCCAACTTGAAGCACTTTTGCCACTGATCTATCTCTGAAGTGATCCAGTAGTTGGTCATTTTCTTTCATTACATCATTATGATGGACTCCATGTTCTCTGAAAACAATACAGTCCATCTTTATTTCATGCCTTTTCATCTGCTCTGCAATGGTGTCTATCTGATCTTCTTTTGTCCCTTCGGGTGGATCTCTTAATGGATGCTGTGCACCAGTGATTAGACAAAGACGCCGCTTCCCTTTGGTATTTCCAAATTTCCTTATCAGCATATCCAAACCAACAACAATAGCATCCAGAACTAGCCTTGGTCAAGGAATTCCAGCGCCTGATTTTGACCAAACTCCATAAGACTATAAGTAAGCCCATGTCAACATATAGTGGTTACTTCAATAAATCAAATTAATCACTCTATGAAGTAACTACATGAACACCAAGATAGTGTGAAAGTGCATAAATGCAAGTTAATATATTGTTGTAAGTCAAACTTCATATGCAGGAGCTAAATAAAGGACTATTTCATGGATAGTAAAAATAAGAACAAACCAACTCACTTCAAAATCTAAACAATTTTAGACGACAGATCAAAGAAAACCCATTTTTGAGATGAAATTTTATACAAATGATCCAGCAAGTATAAAAAATAGGTAACAGCACAAAACATTGCTTAAGAAGTGAAACTACAGCTACTGAATGCTGATTTTTACAACATGCAAAGTAACAAATAAGTAGTGAAGTAAGCCAAACAACTGAACACCAGCATTAGCTGCTACTTATGGATACAATCACCATGGACAGTTCCCCTTGGGAGGTTTTGTAGAGCAAGGTTTGTTCCTTCATCTACAACTTTAACATCATGTGCAACTACCACATGCTTATATCCCCCAAGCTCCTTTGCAAGATCATTGCTTGTTTCTGTATAAAACATGAAAACCATGTTAGCCACGAGTTTTAGATTTTTAGAGGCAAGAAAGATGTTATTCTGATAAATGTTCTTGACCAGTGTTCAGGCGACAGAATTTCAAATACTGACTTCATTATTCAGGTAAAGAATCCATATCAATCCCAAAAACTAGCTGCACAAGACAAGTCGAAGCTTTGAAGTAGAAACGATGCCTAAAAACTGTACCTTCGGTCCCAAATAGGATGATACCAACCTCATCACTCCGATTATAAACTAGCTGCACAAGGGGAAACAAACAAAGACAACCCAGGATGTCTCGTTGATTAATCAACTGAAACAAAAAAAAATTGAATGGGATAGATTACCAAAATTTGAATGGAAATCACATGGACTTGCCTTCTTATGCACAAGGGTGGAGCAGACCTTCTCAACCTCATGAAGCACCCCATGCATGGATGGCCCAACATCCAACAGCAGGACCAATGCTTCCTGCACAACAACACACAAGTCAAAGGCAACACAAGCATGCAGAGCTCCCTCCCTAACATGAAAGCAAAGGCAACAAATTTATCCAATCGAAACCCCATGAATGGCAGCTTCATCAAATCCGTGCAGCAAGAGAGAAATGGGGGTGGCGTACCTTGTTGCGAGACATCGCGCGATGGCTTCTCAGGGAAGCCGGAAGCGGAAGCGGAAGCGAGATCGCCGGTGGGAGAGGTCACCAAAAAAGAGGCGCGGAAATGGGCCCAACTAGTGAACCTGCTCTGCACGGGATATATTTTTGGGCCCAACTAGCGAACGGGCTGCCGTTTCGGCCCAAAAAAGACGGCACACCTCGGAGCCGTTGGATTGGAGATCTAACGGCTTGCCGGAGGTGGGCTGGATCTGGACGGAGGAGGAAGCCGGCGTGCGGCCGAGCCCGCCGGTGCTCGCTGTCGGTGGTGGTGAACTGGACCACAGGACTAGCAACGATGCACAATTTGGATTGTGGATTTTGGGATGTGGTTGGGGCCCTTTGGGCCGTGGTCTTCGGTGGCTCATTTTGGGCTCGAGCCGAGCTCGACTTTGCTCACCCAGTCCCAGCTGTAGGCTTGTAATCACGCATGTCATCCCTCCCTCTCTCTTATATAAAAAGATTAGAACAAATTATTCAAATAGCACCAACATATTGAACCATATGATTGGAAGGGGCAGATTTTATTCCAATGTTTTTCCAATCACATTCGTTTAGAGCTGGATCATACTAATACTGTTGGTTTAATCGGTCTGGCTCTCAATCTGATGGCACGTGAGTTTCTCCTCTACAAAACTGTCTAGCGAAAGATCATGACTTTGGGAACTTGTACATCAAACATTTCGTTTTTTATTTAAACACACAACCTTAATCATGCATTTTATATAAGAGAAAGAAAGAGATTACATGCGTGATTATAACTTTACAGTTAAGGCTGTCAAAAAAACTCGAGCAGGCTCCTTAATAAATTTTCTACTAGAGCTAGATCACATTAGCCTGCTCATTTGGAGCAGTTTAAGCTGTGTCACTTTTCTTATCTGCTTGTAATCCATGTCCTCGTTGACCGAGAACATCCGTACAACATGCAATTAATAGTACGGAAGCAGTTCTTCACTTTGCTAATACTATGGAGTATTATATTAAGCTTAAGTCGATACGAATCCAATGCGATTAGCCACTTGGATCCACCTATAGCGGAGTATTTTGTATGGGAACCGTCCTCGTGACTAGAATCCAGTCTCCAATGCTTAGATTGGCGCGCTCTCTGGTATAACTATACGTACTTTTAGATTTCTCTTATTGTTTATAAATATAATTATTCTATATTTTTTAAGACAATCTTTTACATATTTTACCTTTATACACTCTTTTTCTATAAATCAATCAAAAATTTATCTAACCATAATTAATACTCTACATAGATTTTAATAAAACTAAACTAGTCATTTCTAACCATGTCTTAATTCTTGTGCATAAACTTAAAACGACGTAAATTTATAAACAAAGTGAGTATCAGTTTTTTACATGATAACCCTTCTTTAAAAAAATATCTTTATAAATGATAATATCTACTATATTAATAATACTCTAATTAAATACACACATCAAAATAGAAAAGATTGGGAGTCGAAGAAACGACATTTCTTTGTGTATGCATACGCTCTAATTGTTTGGATGTACATGTAATTGCTTACATGATGACTTTTGCAGCTTTGTTTTGTGTTATATTATAATTCTTAGACAAAATAAAAGATGGTACCCTCTCTGTTTTATAATATAACCCTATTTTTATGCAAATGAAATTAAGGTGGCACATAGATGAGTCCAAGAATATTATAAGGCGGACTTGTAAAAACTATATCAAATAGGTATTGTGGGACATCAAAAATAAAAATTTATTATTATTATTATTATTATAGATGACAATAGTGTTACTTTGCCCTTAAAATTACTTGGTGTAGTTTTGAGTGATTAATGTAGAGACAAGAGATAAAAGTATAATTCGGACTGATGGACAAAAGGAAGCGCATGTTTGGAAGATTGATAATTTTCACCTCAAAATTGTTGAACATCTTAGTGCGCAAGTTTCTGCAATTTCTAGATGAAATAAACACCAATCTTCCCAATATGTCTTTTTTTTTTTTTCCTTCAGACAGTACTTTCTCTCTCAACAAAAATCTGCTGTTGTAGTATATATAGTCAAACTTATTTAATTTTGATCACTTATATATTTACAAATATATAGATTAGTGATATGAAAATGATATGATTAGATTTGTCATCAAATATATTTTCATAATACTATATTTATATAATTTTTACTAATATATTTTGATAAAAATTAGTAGTTAAAATTGTTTGTTATAGATGAAAAAAATAAAAACGACAAATTTTTATGGACGAGAGTGTACTGTTTATGCTTTTATCAGTATCACTCTCTTCGCCTACATTAATTAATCTCAACTGGAAAGCAATTAATGGGGAGAGACACCTGGTTACTAGAGGTAAAGTAGTAGTAGCGTCTTTATGTCATTTTCCAACACTCACTAAAACATCATTTATTTTGTAAAACTCCCGAATTTGGACACATGACAAGATGTGGTGCTATAGTGCCTTAGGAAAGGAAACAAGCAATCCAACATCGTCAATACCAGGATAATTTGAAGGGCTCATATCTTTAATGAAATGTGGTGTCACAGTGTAACGTCGTGCAAAATACTTCAAAAATTCAAGTTAACTGTAGAAATAAATAAAGATAGAGCTCCACATGATCTACAACTTGACCAACTTCGTCTTCCGAATCAATATAGAATAAGAGCTTAAAAAAAGAATAATTCAGCCAAAATAGATTTTTTTATTTTTGAAACAAATTTTTGTAATGGTACTATAAAATTTTAATATTTTGTATTTATTATCGAATATCTTATTGACATATGAGTCTAATTTCATCTTGTCAACTTCATAAATCACAGTATTTTTTTACTATTGCAATAACATGAAAGAAATTTTCTTTTATATTTTTGACATGATCAAAACGAGTGGCAAACCCAGCACATTAATTTCCCAAAAAGATTGTCCTTACAAAGACCGGTGAAAATTTCAATCCAACTTTGCCTTGTGTTGCTTTTTAATTAAGTCTCTTTTGAAGTGATTAAAAAAAGGTCATTTTCATATATATATATATATATATATATATTCTTCTGTCATGGAAGGCTCCTGCCTCATTTTTTTTTCTCGGTGGGGAAGAGTGTGATCTCAAATCAATGTGTTGTCTTCCACCACTATTACAAGACAGATAGAGCAAATGCCACCAATGTGGACCATGCCAATCAATAGATATATCTCTAGTAGATCCCATGCTTTTGGTTGCACCATTTTATATCATATATGGAAAAAAAAAAAAGGACATATTACCCTCTCAACATCCACAGAGGTCCAAATAATCCGCTGTACTTTAAAATCGAAAAAATTAGCCTCATGTAAAATTAGTTATTTGTGAAAGTAAACTGGGTAGTGTGTGTTTGTGTGTGTGTATGTATGTATGCATGAAAATGATTATATACTCTTAAGAGTATGTACTCCTAACATTTAAATACATTATATATATTTATTACTAGTCATCTAAATACTGTTTTGGTTATTAAGATATATATATAATATTAAAAATGAAGTATGATATATACTTTTATTAGTTGTAAAGTATATTTTTCATAAATAACATGCTATACAACTAAATAAGTATATATATATATATAACCAAAAAAATATCGAGGGTATATGAAATAAATAAATAAATAAATAAATAAATATATATATATATATATATATATATATATATATATATAGTGTAATTTAAAAGACGGGAGTACATACTCTCCCGGGAGTATAAAAGTGATATATATATATATACACACACCATGTCATTGCAAAAAAACACAAATTTAATATATAATTAATATTTAAATTTTATTATATATGAATTTTAATATAATAAACTACACAAGCAATCTACTGAGATGTTGTGTTACTATCCGATACATAATAGAAGTTTGCAAGTTAGTGGGTTTCATAATTATGTGTTAAGTCATAACAGTAATGATGACTCAAGTCTTAGTGGATGCAGGTATTAAATGGAGTGCTGCAATGGTAATATTTTTTAAATGTCTTGGTGGATGCGGTCATTAAATGAAGTACAAGTTAGTGAGTTTTTTAAATATTTTAGGTGATGTCCACATTTAGTTTATATAACAAGTACATTTATGGATTATGCGATGTATATTTGACAACATATAATTTTGTAAGATTGTATATTTTGACTCATATCTACATATTAATATTTAAATTTTATTACATGTGTATTTAAATATAATGTTATGTGCATTCGTTTGTATAACAGGTACATCAGATATCTATATATATGTCCTATTGTTTATTGTGAGAAATATGTTTAATGATTACTGTGATAGAGTGATTTGATGTTAGTGGATGGAAAAATGTTAGTTGTTAGAAAAAAGAAGTTTGATCTCTAATTTTTATAGAATTTTTTCATTACCATTTATATAATTTTTTTGAGACGACATGCACAGAAACACTGTAGAGGTGAGATGCACTTGATACTATATATATCCTTTACTCCTAGTAGTGGTATGCATAGAAATACCAAAGAGCTGAGATACACTTGATACTTACTATATATAATTTCTCCTAATATATATACATTTGTTATTTTTGATGAAATTTTGTAGGGATGCATAATATACTCTCTACTATGTTTCTTAATCTTTTTAGAATTTTTGAGAACTTTGAAATAGTTGAACCGGCCCGTTATTAAGAATAACTACTCTTAGGAGTAAAGTGTCAACATATATACATACATATATATATATATATATATATATATATATATATATATATATACACATATACATATATACATATATAGAGAGACATTATTCTACACCCACTCATAGAATAGATATTCTATATCCACATTCTGTATCGTTTGATCATACATCGAGATTAGAATTTTATTGACGGTAGTAACTACCTAAACGGCTCCATTATCCCTAAAAATAGGAACACACACGATTTGTTATAACCGCATACTATCTCTAAAAAATAGGAATCGACTAAAACATAACAACCGAAATCATATTAGTCAGTAAATTTTCTGGTCGCGTAATATAAATTTATTGATCATATACTACAGATTTACTAGACGAACCAATAAATATATAGTATATGACCAGTAAATTTACTGGTCACATACTATAGATTTTTGTCAGTAAATTTACTGATTGCGTAATATAAATTTATTGATCGTATACTACAGATTTACTAGATAGACCAATAAATGTACAGTATATGACCAGTAAATTTACTAGTCACATATTATAGATTATACTATAAATTTTTGTCAGTAAATTTACTGGTCATATACTATAAACATATACTATATATTTTTGTCAGTAAATTTACTGGTCATATAATAAATTTATTGAATGTGAATAAGACGTGAGAGCGCAGTGAAGAAGATGAAGAGGCGGTTGGTGCGGATATCGATCAATAACAATAAAATATTTCAAATATTTACTGTCATTATGAAATAAAACGACGTTAAATTCTTTTAAACAGAGGATAACCGCTATCTCTATCCAACGGTTGTACTATATTCTAGTAAGTTAGATCGGACGGTTTCTAGACTGGGTATAGAATAACTATTCTAGGGGTGGGTGTAGAATAGTGTTTATATATATATAGCATAACTAGTATATACCTAAGTATAAACGGGCTATTTGTACCCACCTCCATCACCATCTATAGATTCGTGCTTCCATCCCACCTCCTGTTTAAATAAACTAACCCCGTTTTCTCTCGTCTAGTAACCAACTAACCACCTTGCACTAGACAGTTCCTCCATCCCCTCTCCCTCCTCCTTTTCTCCAAAACAACTATAAGTCATTGCCTCAAATCCGTTTGATGTTGTTTTCTCCCATTCTAAGGTACATTTTCTCGTCATGGAGCAAATTAACAATGATATTTTTTGAATCATATCTAGAGAATTTCATAGAAGATTTATTTTGTCCGTTTTGTAATTTTCATGAGGATTTTGAATCCGTGTATAGTAAACACTTGTGTATTATATAGCAAGCATGTATTTAAACTGTAACAAGTGCGGAATTGTTTATTATAAAATTTCTTATTAGCCATGGTGTTTTTTTGTTTGTATGGGATGAGAAAAGTGTTTCATCAGTAAGAAGCAAATTAAATAATAGAAGTGTTTCTTGTATTATATTTGTTTTTTCGGAATATTTTGATTTGTCAATTCCAATTCCTCGTCGGAATTCTAACTTTACATATGACAAATTCATGTCCAGAATGCAATAATTAGATGTCAAATTTACTGCAACAGAGAACATAGCGTACAATGGTGTTATTTGTTACTAGTCCTCTCTACTTTTAACATGGATGATGCATTAGTTTGCATGGAGCAACCTAATGATAGTGTATTTTGTGTTAAATTTAGAATATTTTGCAATAAATATTTTTGTGTGATTTGGTGGTCTCACTAGATAGTTTATAAGAAACAACATATTAGTTTATGTAGAAATTGTGTTTTCAAGATAAAGCAACTGTATGTTTATGTGTCAGACAATCTCTCTCGGAAATAACCAAATGGTTCTGTAGTAATGTTGTTGATGATGTAGCAATTATATATTGTTCTTGTGTATTAAATTATTTGTAACAAAATTTACTCTCGTGACGAAGATTCCTACTATACTACGTGAAAAATTGGTAGCAATAATAGCAACAATTAAAGCAACATCATAAAAAAAGACTACAACAATTGAACAATAATGACATAAATTATTTTGCTACCACATAACAAATTATACCAAACCAATAAAAGAATGTAGCAACTTTTAATATGAAACATATCGCAAGTAGACAATACTCTTTAGAGAATAGCAAATTAAACTATGTAGTAACCTATTTCAAGGTGTAGTAACCATGTTGTTTATATCGCAAATATGTAGCAAATAGATTATGTAGTTGTGATACACATTTTGTAACAATTCTTCTATAAATAGAGGCATCCATTATATTACATAAATGACATGTAGCAATTGTATGAGAAATTATAGTAATTTTATAGAAAAGAATTTCAACAATTGACATACCTAGTTTAAGATGACTGTAATAACTCAATTAAGAGTTTTAGCAATGCCACAAATAAAGTCAAAATGATAATTTTATGAAAGATAACATGATTATAGAAAAAAAATAGCACTAAAACATCTAAAATATTATAATAATTTATAACTTTGTTCATGTGTAGCAATCATATGTCAATTTGTAGTAAATATACATTCAAAATATAGTAAATTTTTTCAGAGGCGAGGCACCAAGAAAGAGATGGGTCAATACCAAGTTGGGGACGGTCGATGGAGGTAAAATGACTTCAACATGAGTGGGATTGGGTTTGACGAAAATTTTAACATTGTTTTATTGGTAAGTGATTAATGGGTGGTTGTTTTTAAATTAAGTTGAGGATGGACACACTCAACATAGAGGAGTGAGTACAAACTATTAAGTTTATACTTAAATATAAACTAATCCATATATATAATCCAAATTTCTTTTTTATAAAAGAGAAATCTGTGTTAAGGGCGCACCCTATAAAGGTGGCAGGATTGGATTAGTGTGTTAGTGGCAAAGTAGTACAACTGTACTAGTTTACATGTTGGTGAGAAAATGAGTTTGTACTACTAGCCTGCTCGTACATTGCTCAAGTTTTGCCGTACAAGTAGCATCCGGTCCCACAGGGCACCCATATAAAACATGTGATCAAGCTCTTTTTTTAGTGAAGAAGATATCTCATCTTTTATTCCCTTTAGCTTTCCAGGTTTTCAAATTAGCTTTCCTATTTGAGGATGAGAAGAACCCCACCTAAAGGTTTTATCACCACCAGATGGAAAGAAATTTTTGGTGAGGACTCCTCTCACCTAAGATTTTATATTAGAGTTGTCTAATAATGATTTGAATCACGATTCAATGACTCTTGATTAGATTGATGTATAAATTTGATGTATGAGAGAGTTCTTAAAGAAATTGTTTCTTTTTCATTAACGTGTGTTTATATGTGGTAGAATGTCCTCAATATATAAGATTCTTGATGAGATTGATTACGAGCTACCACCACCAATACGTGAATACCGTTGTCTAAAAGAAAATTTTTTGTAGTATTGAAGTTATCTTAATTTCGGTTCAAGAATTTTTTGTGGAGTAGGTGTTTTAATATACTCTTAGTTGCGATAAAGTGTATTTTTGATCTATGTGTTGAGTTTTGTGTTATTGAGTGTGTGGCTGTAAACCTACGACTATCATTAAAATCCCTTCTCTTTTATATAAAATACATATATGAGATTGTGTGTTCATAAAAAATAAAATTTTTGGCATAGAAAATCTTAAATTTAAAATCTCTATTAGACAGATGATTTGAGAAACAAATTTGGCCCTCAGATTAAGAGCCAGGCCGATTACGCCACTAGCACCCATCCATAAACCAGTGACCGGTACACACAGCATCACCATGCAGCCTATTTTAACTCGTCAATTTTCTTAATCTTGTTTGATGAGTTATTCGTGGCCATTCGCTTTCTCCAGAGGTCAATTTAATTCTTGTTCCAGGAAAAGGCTGATTTTATTCTATATTCGTTTTTTGGTTCTTTTTTAATCGCATTCGTTCAGAGATGGACGTTAGCCTGCTAATTTGAAGTTGTTTAATCTTTAACTCTTCTTATCTACTAGTAATCCGTGCCCTCTTGACCGAAAATATCCGTACAACATACAATTAATAGCACGGAAGCAGTTCTTCACTTTGCTAATACTATGGAGTATTATATTAAGCTTAAGTAGATACGAATCCAATGCGATTAGCAACGTGGATCCACCTGCAGGGGAGGATTTTGGCTATTTCTCGGTGGCTCCATTGCCTACAAACCAAATACAGAATCATAGCCAATTGACTATTAATTATCTAGGATCACGATTTGATTTGATAAATTTTGACACTCAATCAAATATATTATAGTTCCTCAACTATAAGATCGACTATCTGATATGATATAGACGATATTAAATTGATGATACGATATTACGTTAATATTGAGACTCCTCGACAAAATAAACAGTAATAACAATCCTACGTCCAAACCATTCAACCTTAGTATTATATGGTTACAAAAATAAGTGATATTTTAGTAGTCTTTACATAATCTACAAATTGACAATAGTGCGAGTATCTCTCTTTCTAACTTGCTGTAGTTGGGAGTGATTAATGTAGGGATGAGAGATAAAGAGTATACTAATTTGCACTGATGGATAAAGGAAAAGATATGTTTGGAAGATTGCTAATTATTGCACCCAAAAATATAGAACATCACCTATTGTGAAATGTCCTACAATTTCTAGGAGGAGAAATAAGCACTCATCTTGCCTTTGCTTGTCCACTAGTATTATTTATGCTTTTATCTATATCTCTCTCTTCTGCTATATTAATCGCTCCCTACTGCACACTATTTATGGTGAGAGAGACACGGCCATTAGTGGTAGTATTTTTGTGTCATTTTCTACTATGCATGTCATGAACACTGTCTAAAACATCATTTCATGGTATGTGGTACTATAATACCCCTAAGAACCAATATTGTCTTTAGGTAGGATAATGTGAAGGCTTGGTATCTAACATAAAATAGAGTCACAATGTAAAATTATACAAAATACCATAAAAATTCAAGTTAATTTAAAAAAAATTAGACGTAGAGTTCTCCATGGCTTGTACCGACTTTAGTCTCCTAAATCAATCTAGAATTAGAGATAAAAAAGAATAACTTCAGCCAAAATAGATTTTTTTTCTTTGACATTACCAAAAGGAGAATTTTTTTAACAATAACCTTTTTAAAAGAAATAACAAAACTAATCTCTAGTTTACATAATTTACAAAAATAACCTATTTATTGCATACATTGTAGTGTATTATGCTGTATATTTTTTACAAATACTCTAACACACACTTAAAACTGATTATTTTTTAAAAATTTTAACTAGAGATTAGTTTTGTTATTGTCTTAATTAGGGTATAGGAAAAAAGAATTTCTCAGAAGGACTGACAACCCTATAGCTCATTAAATTCCCCAAAAGATTCTCCGTACAAAGGTCGGTGCAAATTTCATTCCAACTTTGCCTTCTCTTGCTTTTTAAAGAGTCTTTTCAAGTGATAAAAAAAATCATAAAATAAAAGGTCATTTTCCTATGCTTTTTTCTTTTTTTTTTTTGTTGTCTTGGAAGCTTCCGTCCTCCTTTTCTCAGTGGAGTGTGATATCAAATCAATGTGGTGTCCTCCACCAATATATATTACAAGACAAATGCCATGTGGACCATTGCAAGGATACACACTTTCTACCATGCTTTTGATTGCACCATTTTTTTTATATAAAAAAACACAACTCTATACTAATATAAAAGTATCAATTCAACAACATGTTACTAGAATATAAACCAATATGTTAATAAAATACTTTGTAGTATTTTATTAGAGGAAAATATTATATTTTTGTTCTTCAAATTATGGTTTGAGACTCTTTTAAGACCTAATTTTTTTAAAACTCTTTTTATCACTCTTTTTTGGTCCTCTTATTTAAAATTATATATTTTAGTAAATTTTTTGTCATTGATACATAGACTCGGATCTGCTTGTTACCGACATGAAAGACTTTTTTTAACCAATGTTCAAAATTGAACAACCAAAAGGTGGCCTTCCAAGAGCTTACCTCTGAAAGGATCCGGATCCAAAGTCAAAAGGAGCAAAACATAACTTTTCTCTTTGTTGAATACCTAATTTTTGTAGTATTGTAGAGGTGAATGTCTCTTTTGTTTATTTATTTTGTGTTTTTTGGTATAAAGCATGGAAAAAAGAAAAGGAAAGGTATAGATAGGTTCAACTTTGGATTTGTCCCTTTTGAATGGACCTCACATGAGAAGGATTAGGTTTGATGATGCACTTTAGTGGAAACCTACTGTATCAAGTCATTGTTGTCACATTTCTTGGTTCTTCTGTGGATCCATCTTTTATGAAACCGATTTGAATGATGGCATTGTGGATGTGGATGAATTTGGAAAAGAGATGCACTTCCATACTTCTATATTTTGGTTGATCTACTTTAATTGTGAAAGAAGAAATGAACTTACACTTCTCTAATTTGGTTGTCCTACTTTACATCCTTAGCTTGTTTGAACCCCTAGATTTACCTACCTAAACCTACTCAATGGATTATATCCAAACCATCTGTTTCAATCTAAGGTTACGAAGATGTATAGAAATTTATATAAAAAAGATTGCCTTTGAGAGTGCAATTGCATCGTGAACGTAAGTCTTGAGTGCATAGTTGAGGTCAGTTGAAATCCAGTGGGTGGAGTTAAAACATGATCATAATGGGGTGTTTTGTCAAATCCCAACTCTTGACTTTTAGGTTGCAGTTGAAACTACTTGGACAAATATTCTAACTCTAGATTTCAAATTTTGAACTTCTTTGGAGCCCTAGTGAAGCTGGAGTATATTCCTATAAGAATTCTAGAGTTTCCATTTGATTACTTCATTGACCCTAGAAGAGTAGAAGGCGGAGGTGAGACAGTTTCTCACATTGTTGATAGTTGTAATAAATTACATTGTTTGATGTTGTTTATAATAGTAATAATAATGCATATTACATCTATAAAGTTAAAATATCAAATACAAATTTTAATTAAAGAAACTAGAGTTGCAGGCTAAGCATTTCAAAGACAATTTCTATGCTCCAACAAGCTAAACCTTCAGGACTCCAACATCCATGAAAATGCGATAGACATTAGAATTGAATACGGCCAAACACCAAGACTTAACTTAATATTTGCATAGTATCCAATAATTTCAAAGTATATATATAATAACATAATGTGGTTATCACATAATGATCGATTATGTGGGATCTATCTAGAAAGGGTAGGGATAAAGTTTCCCAAAAATACAATGGCTGTAGCATTAATATTATTCTATTATTTCTCTTTTCTGTGGAATATTTTTCTATCTTCCGTGCCGTTCCGTGCGGTCCGTATCATCCCCCGGTACGGAATAAATTAAGCTTTAAAAGCAACCAACTAACTCCGTACACCCTTGACCAGGAAAAAAGAGCAACTCCCACTGTTCTGTGGGCCCCACCACGACTTACTGTCTCTTGAATATTTTCCTAGTCAACAAGCCTATTAAAATCAACATCCAGAAGGATGCATTCATTTATATTTGAACAGTTCTATATCTACCTATATAAAGAGAGGTCATGAATTTGACTTCTAATTTTTTTTCTATTTTTATGTGTGTAGTTGAAATATTGTGTTGACGTATGTATATCAGTGTATGTATGGAGTAGAGATGAGTGGATGTGTGTTATCAATGTAATATATGGACAAGAAATGATCTTATATAAGAAATATACTATTATTTGTTGTCTATTATATTATATGAATGAGTAGCTGTGATGTAGTTATGATCCATATATTGTCTAATTTATGCTTTATTTTTGTTAGCTTGTCATTTTAGGGTTTGTTTAGAACACATGAGTTTCAAAGGAAAATTTCCCTTATCTCTCACTAGATGTTCTTTTCCTTAAAATTTCTCAAAAATTCATGTGGTTCAATTAGGGCCTTAGTTCTTTGCACAATTTTTAAAATTGAAGTAAGATTATAATTCTACACTAATGTTTATGGTTAATGTGGCATGTGTGTTATTTGTATCCATGTGAATAATGGTCAAGTAGAATTATGACTATAAGGGCATTTTAATAAAATAGGATTATATTTCACTTTAAAACATAAAATGACATTTTTTTTTCAAAAACATGGAATGATATTCTATTAAGTACAAGTTTTTTTCCTAACATATAAAAAACAATGTATGTAGTATGAGATGTCTGTGTTCAAATACAGCTCTGTGGATCATATAATTTAATGATCAAAAAATAGTTCTTACACAGTCTTATAAAATCTGATCTCAAATTTTTCCAGGTTTACTAGTCCACTGGTCTCTCTCTCTCTCTCTTCTTTGGTGGACTTACATGCATGGTGTGAACACAAGACTTGATGAACTGATTCTTTGTGAACTTTATGGTGTTTTTTTTAATTATGATTAGTGGGAGTAATTTTGCAAAATTGATGGAAATAAAGTTTTGACGATGATCTGCAAAAATATTAAAATTCAATAGTCTTGGGCAAGGGTTATACTTTTTCTAGAAGTGCCGGTGGGTTTTCACCTCTGTTGATGTGTGATCAGCACAAATTAGTCTATAATATGTCAATATCAGTCATTGTGAAAACATTAGTGGAACAACTATGCATATATATAGATTTTATTGAAAGGCTTTATATGTTATCATCAAATGTCGATATCTACGGAGTTGAACAATATTATGTATATAAATTAGGTCGGTGTTACAAGGACCACAGAGTCTACTCTCACCTTTTTCTTTGTGAGATCAACACGGCAACTTTCAAAAGACTGAAAAATCTCCCATCAAGGAGACTAAAATACAAGCAATAGTTATGTCAAGTTTAGGGTCAAAGAAGAAATTTTAGTAGAATAAATTGGCGATATTTTTCAAGTGTAATAGTCTAACTCGACTGACCTTTTGTAGAAATTATATAGTTTTTATGGTGATAAAATCATGTTTGATTAATTAGTAAGGCAACACCTTTTTCACTAAATCTCACGTTCAAAGATCTTGCTCCATCAGTCAAAATATTTTCCCTGGAGTTGGCATCATGTCCACCGACTGGAGTAGGATCTTTTGTATTACTACAGAAAATACACATATATTACTCTGGTGAGGAATCATTGAATCAAAATCCGGCGTTTCATATCATATTTGAATGAGAAATTATTAAAATATCAATTTTATTTTATGATCCCACCTATTAATGCAATATCAAACACTAATTTTTTTTTAATCAAACGGCTGCCAAAAAGACGAAATACACCCAATATATTTACCGTAATACTCTCTCTAATCCAAAAGAAATGTTGTACTCGACTATGCACGGCCTCAAGATATAACTTTGATCAATATTTTTTATTATAATATATTGATAAAAATTTATAACTTGTAATATTAAGAAAATACTTTTTGTGACATATATGTTTGTATAATTTTATCATAGTCAATATAGGTATTTATGAATTTGTTAGTTGTCAAAATTTGAAAAATTTAACCAACATGCACATAAAAATGACAACTATTTTGGACTAGAGGAAATATTACAGAAGATGCCCGTTCCTAGAAAAGATCTACTGCACAAGGAACTAATGCAATGGCAACTCATGAATCCATTGATGGCTACCTATATTAATCAAATCGGGTGTTCCGGATCATGTTTGAGCATTCATTTTTTGATCGGATGACATCCAAAAAAACAAAATACAAATGACATATTTTTTTTTAGTAATGTAAAGGATCCCGTCCCATAGAAGAACGACTGCACAAGGAGCTAATGCAATGGCAACTCACTAATCCTTTGATGACCGCCTGTATTAATTTCTACCTACTCTGCCAATAAATATTTATGCTTTGACATGTGCAAGTCTGGCAAACCAATGCTAAAATTAAAATCATATAGTCCCTAAATTTATTGCAAACTTAAGATAGTACAAAATTTATGCTTGGTTTTACTTACTGTATATAGAAGATCTACTATATAAAATTAAAATCATATATAGAAGATCTACTGTGTAATCTGAATCTTTGCATGTGGTGTGTGTCTGTGTTTGTATGGTTGAATCTATTTTAATCACTTTTGTTTGCATAATCTATATTGTACTAGATTTGTAGCTCCTGTCTTTTAAGTCAAAAGACACAGAAGACATGTTCGAAAGAGTTGTTCAATCGTAAATCAACTGATCAAATAAAATTTCCTCGCACAACATCCAGGTTCTCTCCATCTTAATCTCCACTGTTCAAATCCACACATATTCAAGGTATGGCACTTGCTCCATGGAGTTTTGAAATTACAAAATGATTCCTAGAATCTTATTGGAAACCTTGGATGTTTCAAAAATTATTAAGGAAGTGTCCCCTTTGAAATATTACGGAAATGTAAAAACAAGCTGAAATTTTTATTGGTGCCCTCGCTAGGTTTAATTTCTGGATTCAACATTGTCCTAGAACATAACTTTTAATTTCCTCATAAGATATATTAATTGGCTTTTGGTAGCTCATATGGTAAACTTCTATACCACTCCACACTGTCTAATTTTCCACTTATTCAATAACTGTACTTCTTTGAAACTTATGTCATGTGCATTGACTAATGTAAGCATGTATCTTAGGTTCTAATGAGACTCATCTAAAGAAAATATCACAATATAGTTGAAAATCCACAAAGTAAAGTGGATTACAAGGATGTCAACATTTATTGAATTTAGTACTGGGAAATGCTTCTATACTTAGTATGAAAGAAAGTTGTGCAAATTCTAAAGCAAAATTTATAGCTAAGGGATGATCTACTGATAAGCACCCTACCATGACAAACCACATGTGTTTTTGGTGAACTAGACTGATGTAGAGCTGAGCCAATCTTGGATCGAGTTACCAAAAGCTTGGTCAAGCCTAGGCCTTACTCGACCACCAAATCCTAAACTCCAAACCCCATATTGCTCTAAAACCAAGTTCAAGCCAGGGTAAACTCATCAGGCTCCAAGTAGGCTGAATTTACTTAGTTCTAGACTAAAACACTTTGAAACTTACAACCATTGATTCACTTTAACAGATTTTTTTAGAACTATTATATAAATAATATCATATGTTTAATAATGATAAATTGACAATACATATCCCAAAACACTACCACCACCAACCACCCACCCATACGACACTAACACAAGTCCCAACCAAGTACATTGGGATTAGGAGTCGAAAACTGATATCTATTTGCATATGTATGCACTCTAACCATTCAGGTATATATGTATTTGCATGAGAATACGTTTTAATTGTCTGCGTGTACAGTTGCACACTTTAGTGTCACTTAAGCAGAGCTTAATATCCGGGGGTACAGGTCAGCCGCAGAAAATCCAGGGAGATTCGGGGCACGCTGAGGAAAAGATGCGAACGGAAAGGGCGAGGCCGTAGCTACGGAACCGTACCTCCTCTCGTACCCTCTGTGATCTTCTGTGAACAGGTTAAACTACATGTTGCTGTCTCCATCCACCTCATCACAGTACCTGGGAAACAGCAGAGTACTTTTATTATTCAGACTTCTCAAAAGATATGCATTTTAAAATAATCAGATGGGCAGAGTTTATTTTAAAAGTACTAACTATAGTGGGCAAAATTATACGACAATTATATAAAGAGGTTGTATTTAGTACAGACTACTAATCGGGTGCATTGGACACGTACATACACACTGGTATACATGAACCGTACGGCACGTATACCCAGTCACTCGCGGCAACTTACAAATGTACGTACGGTACGTCTACTCCAAACTCTATTCTTTTTTATAATCCGTATTTGCTTGTTTTGATTCGGACAAGAAGCAGCCATATGTCACAAAATATAAACGTACTGGCAACGTCCTTGGAGAATATATTAATCTCCATTTCACATAGGAGATGAGGGGGAGCAGAAATGAAGTCCCCCTCCGTATTTATATATGGGATTATTTTTTTTAGGACATTAGTATTTGAAGTTTATCATAAGACTTATTAATACGATATTATTCTCTTTTAGGTATCAGTATTTGGTGTTTATCATGGGACTCACACTCAATCATTTCATGTTCACTTTTGTGGCCCTATCATTGCATAAACATCTATTGTGAGCTATGTAGCATGTGTTTGTGAGTTATGACATCTGTATGTTGACAACACATATCCCATCCTAAATCCTCCCCACCCACACACATATCAACACACAAATCCGAACTAAATACACACAAAAAATAGAAGATTTGATATTTGAACTCACAATCTCTCTTTGGGTAGATACATACTCTAACTGTTCGAGTGCACATGTGAATGCCCTAAAGATATTCCTTTTGTTTCACAATAAACGTACTTTCTATTTGTGAATTTTCACAAATATAAACCTATTTACAATCCAATACATTTTTAATACATATTTACATCTTTCATCTCATCAATATTTTTTCACTCCTTTGTTAATATTTCTTTTATTAACGGGCGTTATAGTCATTACAATTTCTTTGCCTCTCATTTCGTATACCTTAATTCCTACGCAATCAATGAGTAGATTTATATTGCGAAATAGAGAGGTCATATGCCTTTTTTGTTTTATTTTGACTGTATGCTAAAAAATCAACACTTGTAGTTGATAAATTCAAATCTCCCGCAAAATGACTACTCACCTTTCTTTTACGAATCAATGTAGATTCGAGTTTCAATCCAACAATTGAGATAAGAAAACCGAAACACATCATTCGACTTCAATACAAAAATACAAGAAGAAAAAAACAAGGGATTCAGATCCCCTACTTTCAACTTAAAATGCACTAACGTGCCTCACAGAACACATTAGTGGTTGAGATTAACGTGGAATGGACAATATTAACATGTCACCTAGAGATCCATCAATAATTTGATAATAACATAAAAAAAAGTAGTAAGTATATAATATATTATGCTTGAAAATATTCTCGTATCTTGGAATGCTAATGTTGCCATCGTGGTGTGGATCACAGAATCTGTTTGTTTCATGTGCCCTAATTTTTATTCACGGAATTATCTTTCATTGGTCCACGTGTTCGATATGTCCAAATCTTTTTGCAATTAATTAATTAACAATTTAATTTAACTTAATTTAACATGGCTCCAACTTTATTAGTTGGCGATTCATGGCTGGAACTACAGTTGCTTTTCTGATGGGTTTTAGATTATAGATGTTGTAAATAAATTGTTAGAGTCATGTTTGGCCGAACTCCACTGTTCAGTTTTTTTAGACGGGTTTAGGTTATGAGTTTTATTTTTTATCTTTTGAAATTGATCTAGAATAAAAGTAGTTTTTATTGAGAAATTGGAGCCCAAAAAGTAGCTCAAAGGTTTCAGAAGCTAGTGTGAGTAATTTTCATAAAAAATATTAAATTATAACGATTTTCACATTCAAAATTCAAAGTTTATAGAAATAGAGGTGATATACGAATTTCAGATAGAGGTTGGAGCTCATAAATAATCTTGAAGGAACTTAAAATATCCAACATTATACTGCATCCTATTGTATTTGCATAAATAATCTATTGCTATCGAGTTGAATAGTGATTTGGATAACATCTCATCAAACTTAAGTCGATAGATAAGATGACAATTATCGGACAAATCACTAAATAAATTGATAACAATGAAACAAATTACCACTCAAGATCACAACTTGAGTCTGGGACAATAATATTTGAAACAAGTGCAATCGCTAACTTAGACCTGAATGACGGGGTGGCACCTAAGTCACCCGTCAAAATTGACAAAACCAAGTTATTTTTACAAAATAAAAAAAATAGTGTAATTTAAAAATTATAATTCTTTACTTGATTATTTAGGGGGGAAATCCATCTGAAGCATTTGGTAAACTGAATATGTATAGTGGCAAACATGTCAACAGCTGGCCACAAAAAACCAAAAAATAGTGTTGTCAATAGATTACGTCAGATCGGATACGTGTCATGTTTGATAGGCTTGGTTCATTAATTTATTGTGTCAATTATATAGATCCAATTATAAACTCATTATAGAAAATCCCGTAAAATCTAAACATTTAGAATTTCACCCTAGTTTTATCACTAAAAAATTAATCTAGTTAATATGATTAATTCTCTTAGACTTATATTCGCTGTTTTCTTAAACTGTATTTTAAATATAGAACTAAATTTATATACTAGTAGGACTTTTAGGCAAAACTGGGTAAGGTGTTAGATCTTGTCCAACAAGACACCTAAAAAAATTAATAGCCTAAAATTTAGGTATCAGTAATAGCTTTCTTGATCCAACAGAATACCTATCTCGATTCCTATTTTAGATTTTACTGCAGAAAATTAGTAAATTTAGGTATTCTCTCTCATCTACCTATTTGTTTTTGGGTTTAGAGATTCTGTTGGAGAGAGTAGAAATTTAGGTATGGAATCTTTTTAGGGAGATATGTATATGAGGATATAGAGATCCAATTCTATTGGAGAAGATCTTACAAAGTCATGTATAACTCAAATCTAATCGAATTGTGCTCATATTGTGTTATCGCATAGTATCTTTCTTTATTTAGAAAATTGTTTTTATAAGTGATAGTTTCTCAGTATCTAATATGCAATAATACACTTCCATACATGTTAACATAGTATTTTAATTAAACATATATATGTCAAAATAGAGAGATTAAAAATCAAAATGATGATATATATATATATATATATAGCAGGAATTGAATCCGCAAATTTGTCAATTATGAGTTGAGCGCTTTAACCATTCAGCCATGGATGTTTAACAGGGATCATTGTACATCGTAAATAACCAATTTTCATATAGAAAGACATATCATAGAAAAATGAAATCGAAAATATTCGAAGATGGCAAATATTCGGAGATGACTATGAAAACACCTCTCTGGATCCTAGAATTGAAAGAGGGATTGAGAGGGATCAAGAATCCTAATTCTCGCTATTTGGAATAGATCCAATTCTATTGAGTCTGACTCATAATGATCATTTCTCTTTAGTAAAGAATAATCTTGGTTATCAAATGATTGAACAACTAAGATCTATTTACTTATGATACTTATAATATATATATATACCCACACTCTAAATGTAAATGGTTTTAACCAAAAAAAAAAACCACACACCATTTGATGCCACACAGTCCTTGATACATTGGATACTCACCACCCACACCCTCCCTTCATACATTTTATTTCATTTATTCATTTGATTTTTCTAACTCTTTTATATATACAAGAAGACATCAGTAGTAGGCTGTAACACCTACACCTGCTCAAGCACAAAGCAACCAGAGAGAAGAGGAGGGGAGAGGAGAGAGAGAGAGATGGACGAGAAGGCGGCCAACCTGGACGCCGTGCTCAAGGAGGCTGTTGATCTCGTACGGTCTCTTGTTTTTTTCTTTTTCTTGGATTTTTTGAGTTTTTTTTTGTGAAATTTTTTGGTGTGGGAATTAGTGTTTGCTGGACTATTTGTTCGTCTTTTTCCTCTTTCTTTTGCTTGATCTTGGTGGGTTTTCTTGGTTTTTTTTGTGGCGTTTTTTTTTTTGGTTTTTCCTCGTGTTCTTGGTCGATTACTTGTGCGTTTTGCTACGTTTTCTTGAGATTTTTTCTTGATTTAATCTCATATATACGTTTCATCTTTTCCATTTCCCCCACAAATTTTTCTCACTTTCTTGGAGCAATTCTTGTTGTTCCATAGATTTGTTTCTCCAAGATTTCTTTAGTTCTTCCTCTTTAAGCTTCTTTCTTTCTTGGCTATGTGCGAAAAGTGTGATGGATTTGGTGGATACAGGAGAACATCCCATTGGAGGAGGTGTTCGAGAATCTCCGATGCAGCCTCGAGGGCCTCACCGCCACCCAGGTCGAGCAGCGGCTCGCCATTTTTGGGCCCAACAAGCTCGAGGAGAAGAAGGTAAGCATCCATGGCTAATCAATGTAGCAAAGTTTCACACCTATACTTCATATATAGACTTCACAAACATTTGTGATGCAGGAGAGCAAGTTCCTCAAATTCTTGGGGTTCATGTGGAACCCGCTGTCCTGGGTGATGGAGGCTGCTGCCATCATGGCGATCGCGCTCGCCAACGGAGGAGTAAGTGATGGCCATGGCTGACAGCATGTCAAGGTGGCATCATGTTCTTGGTGTGGGAACTGTGAATTGAGGGGAGTTTTCGTGGTTGGTTTTGATTTCAGGGGAAGCCGCCGGACTGGCAGGACTTTGTGGGGATCATCACGCTCCTCATCATCAACTCCACCATCAGCTTCATCGAGGAGAACAATGCCGGCAATGCCGCCGCCGCGCTCATGGCCCGCCTCGCCCCCAAGGCGAAGGTATAATATATAGAACATCTTGTGTTGTGGTTGTTCTTTGTGGTGGCGTGGTTGTTCTTTGTGTTGTGGTCATAGTATTGTTGGAGTGATGGTTTTGGTTGGTGCTGATAAAAGGTGCTTAGAGATGGTCGGTGGAGTGAGGAGGAAGCGGCTATTCTCGTGCCGGGAGACATCATCAGCATAAAGCTTGGGGACATCGTCCCAGCTGATGCTCGTCTCCTTGATGGCGATCCGCTGAAAATTGATCAGGTAATTGGAAATGCTCTCTTATATTGATTGGTATGATGCTATAAGTATAAGCTACTGTGTTCTGACCTCTGATTTTTTGGTTGTATTGTTCAGTCTGCTCTCACTGGAGAGTCGCTGCCGGTGACCAAAGGCCCTGGGGATGGAGTGTATTCTGGCTCCACATGCAAGCAGGGAGAAATCGAGGCTGTTGTCATTGCCACTGGTGTCCACACCTTCTTTGGCAAGGCCGCACACCTTGTCGATTCAACCAACCAAGTTGGTCATTTCCAGAAGGTATGCTTCTAGGAGCTCTATCTTCATTACTTGCTTGCTGTCTTGTATTTGCAAGTTCTATGATTTGATAAGCAGCTGTTGTTTTGCTTTGTTGTATCCAGGTCCTGACTGCCATTGGAAACTTTTGCATCTGTTCAATTGCCGTGGGAATGGTTGTGGAGATTATTGTCATGTATCCTATCCAGCACAGGGCTTACAGACCTGGGATCGACAATCTCTTGGTGCTTCTCATTGGAGGGATTCCCATCGCCATGCCCACTGTGCTTTCTGTGACAATGGCAATAGGGTCGCACCGCTTGGCTCAGCAGGTATCCCACACATGCCGATCTCTGAAGTAAAAAGTTGATCTTTATTACTCGCATCAGCTCTTGTTGAGTTTACTGTCATAAAAAAAATTACATATTGTTCTAGGGTGCAATCACAAAGAGGATGACGGCTATTGAAGAAATGGCTGGCATGGATGTCCTTTGCAGTGACAAGACAGGGACACTTACCTTGAACAAATTAACAGTGGACAAGAATCTTATAGAGGTTAGGCTTATGATACTGGAACTTCGACAATCTAGCCTTACCGTGATATGGTTCATATCATTCATTTTAAATTTTTAATGCATTCGTCGTCTTAACTGGATTAGGTGTTCCAAAGAGGTACTGACCAGGATACTGTAATACTAATGGCTGCCAGAGCTTCACGGACAGAAAATCAGGATGCCATAGATGCCACAATTGTTGGTATGCTTGCTGATCCAAAGGAGGTAAATCAGATTCTTGTTTATGGTATATGTCTTCATCTATTTTCAGTCTTTTTCTTACTTTCTTTGTTTTACAAAAGGCACGTGCTGGTATTCAAGAGATTCATTTTCTGCCATTCAATCCAACTGACAAAAGAACCGCTTTAACTTACCTTGATGGTGAGGGAAGAATGCATCGTGTCAGCAAGGGTGCACCAGAACAGGTACTGATATCCTTAGTGTTTAGGGTTTATGATTAGGAGCTCTGTATTTCTGCCACATAGGTGCACCAGAACAGGTCCTGATATCCTTAGTGTTTAGGGTTTATGATTAGGAGCTCTGTATTTCTGCCACATATATTTTTTCCCACTCTAGTGTAATCTCACTTATTAATCATGGAAATTCAATAGATTCTCAATCTTGCGCACAACAAGTCAGATATTGAAAGAAGGGTCAGAGCTGTGATTGACAAATTTGCTGAGCGGGGCCTGCGATCTCTTGGTGTAGCATACCAGGTTTGTATCATTACTTAATCTTTACTTGATTTATAAGTCTAAAGTCTTTTGACCATCTTATTGATGTTCTCCTTCTTGAACATTTCACAGGAAGTGCCAGATGGAAGGAAAGAAAGTCCTGGAGGTCCGTGGCAGTTCGTTGGGCTCTTGCCACTTTTTGATCCCCCTCGACATGATAGTGCAGAAACAATCAGGAGGGCGCTCAACCTTGGTGTCAACGTGAAAATGATTACAGGTTTGGCCCGTTGTGCTCTTCTGTCAACCAATTTCATGTTGACTACTTTTAACTCCAAATTTCGTAGACCTCCAATAGCTTAGCTTCTTGATTGTTGGAAGCAAGTAGTTTTCTATTTGGAGATGAGAGGTTCTGAAAATTTATTGTGACTACTATTTGCTCACGAAGTTTTTCTAAAATACTTATTCTGATAAATCACAACATGGTCTAGCACATCAGCTGTAATCTGTTTGTTATCTGTGGCACATGGCATGTAGTATGCACACAGATTGGGGTCGTGTTCATGTAGTTCTGTATCAGAAATGTTTTTGTAATATCTTTCTGTTAAAATTGTTGTAACTTCTAAGCAACTTAGTATGTGTGTTCACACATGCCTGCGTGCGTGTATTGAATAAACCTGTACAAGTATTTGGAGGCCTCCTATGTTTGACTGGAGATGCCATGCAGTATGTTTCAGTATGATGTTAGTTCCATAATCTTAGGAACTGAATTTCAGGTGATCAGCTTGCAATTGGGAAGGAAACGGCACGTCGTTTGGGAATGGGTACTAACATGTACCCTTCGTCTGCTTTGCTGGGCCAGGATAAGGACGAGTCAATTGCTGCATTGCCAATTGACGAATTGATTGAGAAGGCTGATGGCTTTGCTGGCGTCTTTCCAGGTACAATTTCTTAGCATTATTTTATAGTAGTGGTACTGTTGTTTTATAGGGTTAGCTCATCCATTATCTATTTGCATACTTCATTTTGTCTTAGTTTTAACCACTGCTAACTGTTACTTTACAGAGCACAAGTATGAGATCGTTAAACGATTGCAAGCAAGAAAGCATATATGTGGAATGACTGGTGATGGAGTGAATGACGCTCCAGCTCTGAAGAAAGCTGACATTGGCATTGCAGTGGCTGACTCAACTGATGCAGCTCGCAGTGCTTCAGATATTGTTCTCACTGAACCTGGCCTTAGTGTGATTATCAGTGCTGTGCTAACAAGTCGAGCAATTTTCCAACGGATGAAGAATTACACTGTCAGTCATTCACACAGTTTCTTGTCACTTATTAAGTCATATTATTTCAGTTTTTTTCTTAGTTTCATTGTGCTTGTCTTGCAGATATATGCTGTGTCAATTACAATCCGTATTGTGGTAAGTTTTGATCCCCTGACGCTGTATACTCTTTGTTGGCTGATTGATAAGATGGCGATAAGTCCTTTGTCTTGTCTATTTGTATCATAGAATACTTTTTTTTGCTGATTGCCTCCCTATATATTTTGTTGTAACAGCTTGGTTTTATGCTTCTTGCACTGATATGGAAGTTTGATTTTCCACCATTTATGGTTCTCATCATAGCTATTCTCAATGATGGTGAGTTCCTTTCTACTTTATTCTCTACGATTTGGTTGATTCATGCACCTTTATTTTTATTTTCACCAATCCAGTTTGCTGATTTACTTCGGCACATTCATTTTCAAATACTATTTTAGTCTAGCAGGCATTGTACCTAACAGCATGCTCCTTTTGCCATGAACAGGCACTATAATGACTATATCAAAGGACAGAGTAAAACCATCTCCACAGCCTGATAGCTGGAAGCTCGCTGAGATTTTCGCAACGGGAATCATCCTTGGCGGTTATTTAGCTATGATGACAGTTATCTTCTTCTGGGCTGCTTACAAAACTAACTTCTTCCCGGTATGTGAGATGTGCATACTTTTGTCTTTTTCTACACCATTTGGTGCATAAGTGTGCTGATAAATTTTCTTCCATGGCATGTGTTTGCTAATTTTCAGCGAGTGTTCAAAGTTGAGAGCCTTGAGAAAACTGCCCAGGATGACTTTCAGAAGCTTGCCTCTGCCATTTACCTGCAAGTCAGCACAATCAGTCAAGCCCTTATATTTGTAACACGATCCCGCAGCTGGTCCTTTGTCGAGCGTCCTGGATTCCTGTTGGTCTTTGCTTTCTTGGTGGCTCAGCTGGTAAGTGATCTCAAATCCTATGCATGTAATACTTTTGTTGTTGAAATATTTACCTCATGGCACATGACTTCTGGTTGCAGATTGCTACCTTGATTGCTGTTTATGCTGACTGGAGATTCGCGGCGATCAAGGGCATCGGATGGGGCTGGGCTGGTGTGATCTGGCTTTACAACATTGTCTTCTACTTTCCGCTGGACATTATCAAGTTCCTCATTCGCTATGCGTTGAGTGGGAGGGCATGGGATCTTGTCCTTGAGCAAAGGGTAACAACATGCACTGAACACTTCCTGCAGACATTCAAATTATTTAGTTACCTGTCAAGTACAAACTTATGATCTATGCTCTCCGATCATACAGATTGCCTTCACGAGGAAGAAAGATTTCGGCAGAGAAGAAAGGGAGCTCAAGTGGGCGCATGCTCAGAGGACACTCCATGGGCTTCAGCCACCGGAGGCCACTTTCAACGAGAGGAGCAACTTCAATGACCTCAACCAGCTTGCAGAAGAGGCCCGCAGGCGAGCTGAAATCGCAAGGTACAACTGCAACAACTTGCCAAGATTACGTTTATACCATTATACCTAGAAATCATTCAGCAATCAGGAATGTACTCACCGCAATCCAAATGGCTCAAAAATTTTGCAGGTTGAGAGAACTGAACACCCTGAAGGGAAGAATGGAGTCAGTGGTGAGGCAGAAGGGTTTGGACATGGACACCATTCAGCAATCCTACACTGTGTGATTATAGAGGCTACAGATCCACTAGGCAATAATAATCCATGATTATGAGGAGATATCTATTGTCGGTGCGGTGCTAATCGCCATATCACCAGAGTTTTATTGTATGAACGAATGTCCATTAATCACCCCCGGCAAATTTACAGCATTGTGACACTATCATATTTTGTTAACCATTTATCTACATGTTTTCTCTGAAGTCTGAATAACTTGCAACTGGGACATGATCATGTGCAGTCTTATCATGTTGGTATGGTCCGTATGGATAAATATCAGATGTCTTCACATGGCAGAGAAAATGCAGGTTTGATTTTAATACATGTTTGAAGCTAGGGGCATTTGTTTCAGTGCCGGAAATTCTGGGATAGCAGGTGAAGCCTGAATCCTGATGCATTAAATCTTTCCATGTGGGTGCACTGTCTTTCATTAGTTCCTACTTCCTAGGACCTGATAGCTATAGTCATGTGCCTGTTGTACCATCTGAACCGGCAGAACAACAAGATTGACAGGTATAGTATTCATGCTTAAGTAAAGGGATGAAAATTGTGCCGATAATATCTATATTATCTCAAGTAATTATTTTTAGGGAAAATTGGTTATGTATTATTGTTTTATGCATATATTTACTATATATTACTATGTTGGCGAGATTTTGTTTAATACAATTCTGTTCTTGTGTGCATTTGTTATTTACCATTGTTGGGATTAAATAATAATTTTTGAAGTGATTTTTTTTTAGGAATGCCCAAACTACAGCCGAGCAAGCTCTCTACGGTTCCTGTGAGTTCCATTGAGTAGTGGTCGATGGTGAAGACTCTAATGGCTTGGGCTCTCTCAAGGGACTTGAGAGACAAATGGTTGACAGCGGTGGTGGCTAGATGTGGTGGGATGGCAGTGGTGGCCGCGCCATACAATGGTCGTGGTAGGGGAAAATATCGATATGGCGATGTGGTCGCTGGAGGCGTGACCAAATTGTCCTATAGATACTCTTAGAAAAGTGGGAAGTGTTGGCAGTTAAAATTGAGGTCGGTGGTGATAGGACAGTGGTACACCTGTGTAGAATAGAGCTATTGTGTGCTCTCATTGTCGCCAGAACAGTGTGGGCAGTGAGGTGACAAATAGGCATGACGGGGAGGACGAGGGTGGTCTGGAGAAGGTGCAATTGTTGGGAATTAGATGGAGGTGGTGTGAATTGTGGTGGCGATAATGAGGTGACACGGAAAAAGAAAGGGAGGAGCTGGCGGCTAGATGGCAACCCGGGTGCCAGTGGCAACCGTCAGAGTAGGTTCAATGGAGGCTAAGGAACAATTTCTGAATAGGGATCTACAGCGGCGATGGCCAGAAAGTAGTTTGCGAGTGGTCACTACTACAAAAATGTAATATACTAATCCCTATTTTCTAATGGTTTGACGCAATATGAAAGAAAATCGTTAATGTACATGGTGTGAAGTAGAGAAAAACATTTGTAATAACGGTTGTGTTATAAGAAACCGTTAGTAGAAATCACATGATTTATTCTAACGATTGTTAATATATTAATCGCTAGAAGAAACATTATTATACTAACAATTATATTTTTGGAACCGTTAGAATAGATTTGATTTTATTCTAACGGTTCTTAAGATATTAACCGTTAGAAAAAAATATATTTACACTAACTGTTATATTTTTGGAACTGTTAGAATAGATTTGATTTTATTCTAACGGTTATATTTTTGGGACCGTTAGAAGAAATTACGTGATTTAATAAAACCCTCTCTAATCCTCCAAGCCACTTGTTCCTCTCCTCTCTCTCAGCACACCTCACTGCCGGTGTGACAACGGCCGTCGCTCCTCTAAATCCTCGCCACCGATTGCCTCCTACATCGCACTCGTACCGCTACCATCAGATTTGCTTACATTTGTCTCCTCTGTCATGCTTCTTGCTTTCGTTTTCCATCTCCACAGTTCGTGCCGTCGCTTGTTCCTCTCCTCTCCCTCTCTCAACGCACCTCACCGCCGGCGTGCCAACGGCTAGTGAGCCGCCGCCTCCTCTCTCTCTCTTCTCCAATTCTTCAAACTCTAGATCTAAACCATTGTCGGCTTAGATTGCACCGCCATTTCGGGTGTGTTTTTGTTGGAGTATCTGAATCTGCAAGTGAGGGTGGGTGCCAAGGTTAGCCGCAATGGCGGGGGCGCCGGTGCCAAGAACTCATCATCGTTGTGCCAAAAGTGTGATTTTTTACTAGGACTCGTGCTAAAGGTGTGATGGTGCAGTTGAGGAGGAAACAAGTCCAAAGAATTGATTTTTCCATGGCTGATTTCACTAGTTTTGTTGAGGAAACTGTGAATTGTGAGCTGTGAGGAGATTTGTTCAAGAATTCTGGCATGTAATGGACAATGTTGCTGGAGTTGTATTGGAATTATGGTTGTTGAGGAGGCATTTGGATGATGTGTGTATGGGTAGTGCTGAACTTGTTCTTGGATTTGTTGGGCACTTGAGATACTTGTTCTTGTTTAGTTGTTCTTCTAGAAACTTGACCTAGAGTTTTGTAGTGGTTGAGAAACTTTGGGACTGTGGCGAGTGGTGGCACTGAGTTTTGTATTGGTAGTCTCTATTCCTGTTTCCAATTACCATATCAGATTTCCGATGACAATGTATCTGCAGACAAACTATGGCGACATCGAGTTTGGGTTCTTCCCTCATGTTGTACCTAAGACTGTTCAGCACATATTCAAGCTTGTGCGGCTCGGGTGCTACAATACAAATCACTCCTTCAGGGTATTGATCCGTTTACTGTTTACAACATCCATTTCTTTTGTTGGCGATGCAATGGATTGTTGCTGCTGCGGGTTGACAAGGGTTTTGTAGCGCCAGTTGCTGATGTTATGGGAGTTAGAACAGCCCCTATGAATGAAGAGCAGCGAAGGGAAGCTGAGAAAACAATTGTTGGTGAATTTAGCAGTGTCAAGCATGTGAGGGGAATTCTCTCCATGGGAAGGTACTTCTTGTGTTATGTTTGAGTTTTAGTTCACACTGTCCTTTAACAAAAGCACCTTGTTATCCTTTGGCCAATTTATCATGTTATTTTATTGCTTTGGCAGAAAGAATGACCTATTAGTTCCTTCAGTACTGGATTACATACTCAACATGGAACTATTCCATCACCTAGTCAAGGCTTGCTAATTCCTTCATGATATTACTTTGCCCCGTTCTGCCTAGTGCCTACTATTTGCGAACCTTGCCAGTTTATATTAATTACGTCATAAAATAACGTCTACCATGCAGGCAAAGCTTTCATTGTATGTTACCAAAACAACGTGAGCATGCAGTATCTTTGTGTTCAACATTTCAAGTTTTAGTCTGTGAATGGATGAGCAGACTAAAACTTACCTTTTCGCTTACATTGATGTGGCATTCTACGACTTACCTTTCCTTCTGCAATGTACTCTGATCCAGATAGTGCCTGTTCGAAAATTCTGCAAAAACTGATTATTTATTATTGGATATTATTGTTTAATGAGATTTATTGGTTCTAACAAATATTTATTAAATAATAAGAGAGAGTTATGGTAAAAATATCATAACACGAAATTTAACCTTAAAAATAACTTAGTATCAGAGCCGACTAGTGCTCACCGACCGCCGCCGCGTTGCCCGCGCTGGGGTGTGCTGTGCGCCCTGTGGGGACCCTCATATGAGGAATCCGGTGGCAACTATCCAAATTATGTTGCACACAGAGTGATATATCACAAGCTCACAACACAACACAGGTAATTAAAACGAGTACAAAATCACAAGGATCAATATTACAATTACTTAGTGTCAAGAATAACGCAATTTAGAGTTGATACAAATTAAGAAATTTTATCGACACAAAGGTCGGCACAAAAGAACAGAACACAGAGAAATAAGCAAAACAACTATGACAGCCTTCAGTGTCTTCATCATCTTCAATAGCAGCGGCACAACATGGGCTCCCACCACATCGGGCTCCACTAGGCAAATGACCCTCTAGTAAGCTGAATGGTCAGGGACGATTCCTTCTTCATCAATGGGTTCGAAGCCATAGAAGTCTGGATCAACATGTCCTTCCTCTAAATTTTATGTGCAAAAGTAAGGGTGAGCACGTTGTCCTCACGGTACTCAACAAGTCTCAATTAATAAATGCAGGTATATAAATGATGGGGAATTCCAATAAACATGTTCTTTGATTTATAGATAAGAAAAGAATATATTTTCACTCTAAAATTCTGAATAAAGGTTTTGATTCCAAAAGTAAGACTTCAAAATCCTAAACTAGATTTTAAAAAATATTATGTGTGGCAGTTTTCCATGAGTCACCACTTTTAACCAATATTACAAAAATCTTCCAAATCTTACTTATACTGCATCGACGTGGATAGAATCCACTGCGCGCAGACTCCAAAATCTGAGAGCTCAAAGTATATGATACTTTTTGTAACTTTGCAAAGGTATACCACTTTAATCCACTTGATCACCCAGCTTTCATGTTGGTACCTCTTCATGCGACTTTTATACATGCGACAAGGATAAAATCACATGACAGTTTGTATCATAGCATTAACAATTCCCTGCCCGGTAAATAGATGATTTAGTCCATATTACCATTGTGGAGTGCACCCCACAACCAAATCTACCTAGCCTTGATCTATGGTCCCGCGAGACTTATAGCCTGTGGATCCAATCGCGCACGACTCGGTATCCAGGTCTAGGGCACCTTCCTTCCAAACTCCTGATTCACATTACTCACTCTCACAACTCACGGCCTTCTGTGGCCCACCAGTTTCCCTCGAGAAATAAAATCGACAACCATTGCAGGGAAAAACTAATACCTAGAGAACTATTTTGCCGCGTCAGACCCATACCGGGCAAATAGTTAGTACGTTTTTCATGCCACTTTGAAATACAACACAAGAGTCTCGTCTTTGTGAACCGTTAGTGAGGAGCGAATCACATCCCCGTTGCGCACACAAACCATCCTCACTATCGATTCTAACTTACACTTTTACAAATAAGGTTTTAAACACACTTTTCATATAGATAACCATTTAACATTTAGCACATATATTCAAGCATAAGCATAACTTAAGCACAACATCCTAGGGCGACAAATGAGTGCATAAAATATATGAACATGAAGGGCATTCAAAGAAATTAGGTCATATCTACTCATATTCATCCAACATAGCATTTGAAAAATAAACATGCATATACTTAAAACAATAAATAACCTAATTTATTTAAAATACTGGGAGAGATATGATCAATGAGAAAGAGACTTGTCTTGCAAAGTAGGGTCTAACTGCACTAAGGGGTCTTCAAACGCTTCTTCGGCTCCTTCCACTCCTAATTCTACTCTCGCACACAAATAATAATAAAACATATAATCATACAGCAATTACTTATCATAAAAAATTCTATGTAAAGTATAAATATGCATGCATACAAGGTATTCTGGTTGAAGATGTTCCTAGAAGGGAGAGAACACTCTAGGCTTGGCTAAATTTGGGCTCGGGTTGATCTGAACTGATCCCGTAGGACTTGAATTTGGTGAGATCGAGCACAAATAGAGGATTAATCGAAGATTGGCTTAACCTCCTATTTGACAAACTCTTGAACGAAATGACTAAGATTCGGAAAACACAAAAATTGGATTGATACAGTGATTATCTCAAAAGGTCAATAACAGCAAAGTTGTAGGAAATGAGTTGATCTACAATTCTTTCAATAGTTTTGAATAGTTTTGAGGCCATCTAAGGGGTCCGATTGTACAAAAACATAAAAGTGGCTGGGTTGAACTACTTCGTCGATTGCCGGAGTTCTACAGATCAAAATACCGATTAAAGATGTCCAAACGAAGCAAAGAGAGTTGCGAACACATAGCGACAAGAATCAAAGAAAATGGTGCAGTAATGAGCATGAATTTAAAGTTTAAAGGGAAGCTGCTCAAGAATCGAAAACAGAGTGATACTCACTGTCATTGAAGAAGAAGACTTGAAAATACAGTGATCCTTGGATGTTTTAGGTGAGATTTCTGTACAAGAACAGATGAAAGATAGATGTATGAATGATTTCTCTTAAGGTTGATCAAGAAAAATGAACACACGAGCAAAATCTATCAAGTATCATACTTTCTCAGGACGTAGGCAAGAAATGAAGGATGTACAGGCAAGAACGAAGAAGAAGAAAGGCTATGTGAGGGGCTCTTATAGGCTGCTAGTAGATGCTGGACAAGGGAATGAGATAAAAAAGATCAAGCAATGACAGATGCAGAGATCTTGCTTGCTCTTGAGGGGATTCAACTCGTCGCTGGTTGGGGGCTCTCACAGTGGTGTGACGGGAGGGAGTTCAACACTCTTTCCTGTGCTGGTCACTTCTCTCTCTCACAGCCAACATGCATTGGTTAGAAATGGTGTTTGCTATTTTGATGGCTTCTTGATTGGGTTTCAATTGGATCAAAACACCAAAACATGGGTAATTTGTGGATTGGTGTACTGCCTACTTGACCCAACACTAGAAAAACTAGATCAAACACTTGAAGTTAGAAAAAGACAAGGATTTCACATGAGCACTCGAATTGGGACAAAGGGATCCATTTGTTTTCTCTCTGATTCGACCAGTCCTCGGTTCGACCAGTGACTTGCTTTAAGCCAGAGAGCCAGTTTTGATCGTATAGATCGACCATCGACCAAATCTTGATTATTTTCAACAAAATTACTGGTTTAAGACAATTTGAATAGGAGAAATCTATAGGTAGAATATTGGGCTGGAAAAGAGTTTGGGATTTTTTGTTGGAATTTAATATAGAGAAATTTAGAGAACTTTAATCAGAGATTTTGGAGGATTTTTACAGGATTGATCTGAGGTGTGGTCGAGATGTCCGAGTGATTCAATAAGAAATGCATTGACTAACATATTAAAAGAATAGCAAAAATCTGGAGTGTTACACGCTCGCGCGCCGCTCCCAGCCGCACACCCCCGCACGCCCGCGTGTGCCCTCCTGCGCCCGGCGTTCCTACCCACGCCCTACATTCGCGCCCACACTGCCTGCACCGCCGGCCCCCGGAGCTTCTCCTCTAAATCACTTGAGAAGGAAGATGAGAGATCTTCTGTGGCAGATCTGGATCACATGCGAGTCTTGGATTTGTTGTGGCTACCTCTTTGATCACTTAATGTGAGTTGGTGGATAAGAAAGGGAGGGATTTTTTCTGGCTGAGGTGCATGGGAAGCTTCGAGGACTGACTCAGGGGCAGCGGACTTTATCTGAGTACTACAATGAACTTTAGCAATTGTGAACAGATTTGGATCACTATGATCCATTGGATATTCCTCACGTTGAACACCTGACTATGTTCAAGAAGTGGGTGGATCACAGGAGAGTATTCGATTTTCTCCCTGTGAGCTGCTCATGGGGACGAATACATTTGTTGTCCCTCCGAAGGTATTCAGCTGTGTGTGTTTTGTTCAGGATTATCGATCCTCTGCAGGAAAGCTAGACCCTCAGGCTTTGAAGTGTATATTTGTGGGTTATTCTTCTGGACAGAAGGGCTATATGTGTTGGAGTCCTCAGGCCAAACGGATGTTTTTGAGTATGAATGTCACTTTTCGGGAGTTTGAGCCTTTCTATGATGAAAAAACTGAACTGACGTCTTTATTTGATGATATCTTTTCTCGCATGCATAGTACTGGTCGAGAGGGGGAGAATGATGAAGTGAGTAGTGGTGGCAATGGTGAAGGTGGCGATGTTGTTGTGGGTATTATTCCATGTCTTATTGTGGATGATGGGGTGTGTGCCAATAGAGGCGGAGACCCTGGAATTCTGAAGACTTATGTGAGGAAGCGTGTTCATGGTACGGGAGTATAGGGAGAGCAACAACGGCCACAACAACTGTAAACTCAACAGTAGCCCTAGTCTTCTGTGATTGAGATTGATGACCAGTCGTCCACACAACTCACTGTCCCCGAGCCCTCCTCAGTTTTCTCACCTTTGACCCTGTCTCCCGCTGAAACGGGTGGTAATGTATCTCTTGATCCTCTTGATCTTCCTATTGCTCATCGTAGAGCCTCGAGTCAATGCCGATAAGCCTCCGGCTAGGTATGGCTTTGTGGGTGATCTCTCTCATGTTGTCTCATATTCTTCTTTGTCTCCTGCATATAAATATTTCATTGCATTTTTACAGTCTGTGGCCATACCAAAAGATTGGAAAGTAGCCATGCAAGATCCTTTGTGGCTTAGTGCTATGCAGAAGGAACTTCAGGCGTTAAAGAAAAATGAGACTTGGGAGCTAGTCGCTATTCTAGCAGGGAAGAAAGCTGTTGGATGCAAATGGGTGTATATCATAAAGTAAAATGTAGAAGGCAAGATTGAGAGATACAAGGCGAGACTGGTGGCAAAAAGATATAGTCAGACTTACGGGATTGACTATGATGAGACTTTTGCACCAGTAGCAAAAATGAGCACAATGAGAACTTTAATCTCGTGTACAGTGAACTTCAACTGACCTCTACATCAGCTTGATGTGAAGAATACATTTTTGCATGGTGATTTACAAGAAGAGGTATATATGGAGGTCCCACCTGTCTTTGATAACAGTGAAAAGGTATGCAGACTGAAGAAGTCCTTGTATGGCATAAAATAATCTCTGAGAGCTTGGTTTGATAGATTCAGACGTGCAGTATGTGGTATGAGTTACAAGCAGTGTAATGGGGATCACAATGTCTTTTTCAGGCACTCTGGAGCACTCATCACAATACTTGTTGTGTATGTTGATGATATTGTCATCACAAGTGATGATACTGAAGAGGTTGTCCATCATGAAAAATAAGCTAGGTAAAGAGTTTGAAGTGAAAAATTTGGATCATCTCAAATATTTTCTTGGTATAAAGATTGCACGATCTAAAAAGGGTATAGTTCTCTCACAACAGAAATATACTTTAGATTTGCTGGATGAAACTAGAATGTTATGATGTCGTGCTGTCTCTACTCACATTGAGCAGAACAATAAGTTAAGTTCTCAAGCTGGAGACCTAACTAACAAGGAAAATTATCAGAGACTTGTTGGGAGTCTTATTTATCTTTGTCACACAAGACCCGATATTGCTTATGCCGTGAGTGTGGTAAGTAGATATATGCATGACCCAAAAGTGGAGCACATGGAAGTGGTATATAAGATTCTGAGATATTTGAAGAGTAGTCCAGGAAAAGGTCTCTGGTTCAGGAAGAATAGGAATCTTGATGTGGTATGTTATTGTGATGCTGACTGGACAAATTGTTTATATGACAGGAGATCAACATCAGGATATTGTCTTTGTGGGAGGCAATTTGGTGTCATGGAAAAGTAAGAAACAGGTTGTTATTTCTCGAACTACAGTAGAAGCAGTGTACAAGACTATGTCTTCTAGTTTGTGTGAAATGCTCTAGTTGAGAGACTTGTTGTCAGAGTTACGACTGTTTCGAGGTGGAGCTTTGACACTATGGTGTGACAATAAGTCAGTAAGCAATATTATTAATAATCCAGTGCAGTATGACCACACCAAACATGTGTAGATTGATCGCTTTTTCATTAAAGAGCGCTTAAACGAAGGGAGTTTGAAACTAGAACATGTACCTTTTGGAGAGCAACTTGCTGATTGCTTAACAAAAGGACTTGGTCCTAAAGAGTGTGTGTTGGTTTGTAACAAATTGGGGATAATTCATATCTATCGACCAACTTGAGGAAAAGTATTCGATATTATTGTTTAAGAGGTTTTATTGGGCCTAACGAATATTTATTAAATAATAAGAGAGATGGTCAAAATATCATAACATGAAATTTAACCCTGAAAACAACTTCTATAATAGATTAATAGCTATTTGACTGATTGGGTCTTTCATGCATAATGAATTTCAGTATTCCATTTTTGGGAGGGTAACTAAAGGTGATGGTACATTAAGAAAACTAGAGCAGCTTCCAACCCGTCGACAAGGTATTTTTGTAATGGTATATCCCCTCCTGCAATGTGCAGCTTCCTTTGATGTATTCCACCCACTGACTTATATTTTGCCGTTGCTATTTTCTTATGATGATTTAAATCTTGTGCAATACAGAAAATTTGTGGTAAACTGATGTTATTTGGATTTGATGTCATTCAAGTTTGTGCATATGTATAACTCTTACTAAGAGCTGGGTGTTTGTTAACACAGACTCAATGACAATGAAATAATTGGAAAAAAAAATTGAATCTTTCCACCATCTTGTTACTATTTTGTTGTAGCTGAGTTTACTCTAAAGATTACCTAACAAATGAGGCTTTAACATTTCGTTTTTGTCATTTTCAGCCAACTGAGCGTATTACCATTCTGTCAACATACTATTATGGTAAGAACTGAAAACTATTGAGTCTCAAATTTCTTTGTGCTGAATTACCAATTTTCTAATGCACAACCAAACAGAACATTGTACATGTAAGCCCAACATATTATACAATCCTGCTTATTTTTTTACTACCATGCCTGTCTTAGAGAGATGAAAATGACCTCTTTCTAATGTTCACCAAATGTTGTGGATCATGTATATAATTATAAGTGTCTTAGATCTTAAATGCTGAGCTGTTCGCTATTAGTAGCATAGATGGCAACTAGAGACTTCTCCATATAGAATGTATGGATGAAGATCTGTGAACAAAAGCAGGTTTCCTGGATCAGTGCCAGGTAAAGCTGTTGTACCAATAGACCATTATTAGGCAACCTTAAATTAGCCCTAATCCGTATGTTGGCTATTTGGCCAGTAGAATGGTACAAGTGATAGCTGGTAATGCGATACTGACCTGTAAGCAGAAAAATGGGCATAGGCCGGTTTGACTTGTCTGCCATATTAGGCAACTGTTAACTCATGCAAGTTAGAGGTTTAGTGGTCTCTGAATTGTCTTACATTGTTTTCATGTTACAAACTCTATTATCTTTACTGATATGTGTTGTTCATGCATCAATAGCTTGAGTATATTTAGGGAATCATATAGAGTTGTATCATTGACTGTGACTGTGTCTATGAATATGAGTCCGTGACTATAAATTCCGGCAAAAACACTAAAAAAAGATAAGAAAACTATTCTTTTGTTTACTTAATTCAAGGGATATTTTTAGTTAGCATTTACCAAACTTTTTTTAAAAAAAAGGCAAGATCGAAAAATCCACAAGTGAGTGACTCTCCTCCACACAAACACATTTCCGTCCACCTCAAAACCCCTCTAAACTCCATCACCACCCACCCACCATGCCTCCGCCGCAATGTCCTCCTCCGTCTCCTCTCCGGCCGCCGCAACTACCTCCTCCGTCCAACTCCTCCGCTCGCTGGCGCGCGCCCGCAGTGCCCACCTCTCCCACCGGGCGCTCCTCCTCTTCCGCTCCCTCCACGCCTCCCCATGCCCGCCTCCGCCGCACTTCTCCCTCCCCGCCGCCCTCTCCGCTGCCTCCTTCCTCGCCGCACTCCCGGAGGGCCTCCAGCTCCACGCGCTCGCCGCCAAGCTCGCCCTCGCTCCCGGCCACACCGTCGTCTCCAATTCCCTCCTCCACCTCTACGCCTCATGCGGCCTCCCGGCCGTCTCCCTCGCGCTCTTCCGCCGGATCCCCTCCCCGTCGCGGGTCTCCTGGAACACCGCCGTCGACGCCCTCGCCGCCAACGGCGACCACCTCTCCGCTCTCGAACTTTTCCGCGAGATGCAGCAAGAGACGGGCTTTCGTCCTGACGCCTTCACCGTGCAGAGCGTTCTTGGCGCCTGCGCCGCCGCCGGCGCGCTCTCTCTCGGCATGTGGGCGCACGCGATGCTTCTTAGGGAGCTCGGTGGAGACGGGGCCGCCGATGCCGTGGCTGGCGACGTGCTGATAAACAACTCACTCGTAGACTTGTACGGCAAGTGTGGAGCGGTGGAACTCGCCCAGCAGGTGTTCGATAGAATGCCCGTAAGGGATCTCACGTCGTGGAACGTGATGATTCTTGTGCTGGCCAACCACGGGCGGGTGCGAGAGTCCGTTGAGTTGTTTGATCGGATGACGCGGGTCAAGAAGGTGGCGCCAAATGCGATCACGTTTGTCGCTGTGCTGAGTGCGTGCAACCATGGCGGGCTGGTCGAAGAGGGCCGGAGGTACTTTGAGCTGATGGTGGACGAGTATAGGATCAAGCCAAGGATCGAGCACTATGGGTGCATGGTGGACATCCTGGCACGTGCAGGGCTCATCGATGAGGCCCTTGATGTCGTGGCCGGGATGAATTGCCGGCCTGATGCCATCATCTGGAGAAGCCTCCTTGACGCATGCTGCAAGAAGAATGCCGGGCTGGAACTCAGTGAGGCAATGGCGAAGTTGGCACTTGATGTCCCGGATGACGCTGTCAGCGGTGTCTATGTCCTGCTCTCGAGGGTTTATGCATCTGCACAGCGGTGGAACGATGTGGGTGTGGTCCGGAAGTTGATGAACGAAGAGGGTGTCAAGAAGGAGCCCGGGTTCAGCTCGATTGAAATGAACGGCTTGGTTCACCAGTTCGTCGCAGGCGACACATCACACCCTCAGTCGGAGGACATATACGAGAAGCTGGATGAGATTGACCAGAGACTCACATCAGCTGGCTACAAGCCGGACTTGTCCCAGGCACCTTTGGTCGCTGGGGAACACCATGCCAAGGGCGACGCCCTCCGTTTGCACAGCGAGCGACTCGCCATATCGTTTGGCCTGCTCAATGCTGCTCCTGGAGCACCCATTCGGATCTTGAAGAACCTGAGAGTGTGCAAAGACTGCCACACAATCAGCAAGCTGACATCAAAGCTGTACGACGTCGAGATCATTGTTAGGGATCGGATTCGGTTTCACCATTTCAAGGATGGATCTTGTTCTTGCAGAGATTACTGGTGACCATGAGCAATGACTGATGACAATGTTTAGCTGCAGAACCCTTAATCAGTTTTATTAATTGGAAGCTTCTCAGCACTAGGAGTTTTACAAGGATGGATCATGTTTTGCAGAAATCCATGATCAAAAGTTTAAGAGAGAACTAATATAGTCATCAACTTATTCTATTAATGACATTTCTCTTATTGTTCTGAAAAAGGTTAAATCATTGGAAAATCCTCTGAAACAATGTAGCTCTGATCACAACAAGTCATCCTCTGAAACATCCACTGTGTACACAATCAGCGGGCTCCTTACCACATGCTCGCCGTCCGACCACACAACGGATGCTGAGTTGAAGTCATCCGCTGCTGGTATCTTGCCAGAGACGGACACAATGAACGACATCCTCTGAACCGTGCTGCTAAACACCAGCCTTTCGGGTGCAACTGTAATGTTAAGGTCTGGCCCTGAATTGATCTTTACAGTGTACACTGAACTTGGGGCTCCGACATTGGTGACGGTCCGAGGAAACTCCACACTGAAGATCCTCCCCGGCGCAACATGGAGAGCCATGGTCGGGTAGTTCAGGTCACTGACGGCGGCCCCTTTTGAGCCATTCAGACACGCCGCGGTGCTGGAGCCACTAATGAGCCTGATTTGTGTTGAGTTGTAGCCTTGTGCGCAAAGCATGGCAATGTAGTTGCTCTCGGAAGCGTCATAAACAAGGCCGGGCTCGCGTGCCCGTGTCGGGTTGAGCTGGCCGGCCCCGTAGGTGAGCTCACCGTGGCCAGGATTGCGCAACGGGTCCATCGGAGAAGCTACATTTATCAAAATCTCATTAAGTTCTTTGAGCTGATCAGTAGTTGTAGACTAGCCCAAATTGTGCGCAAATCGCGCAGGAAGACGGTTACCGGTTGTGATCAGAGCTGACATGATCATCGCCGGGGACCAGTCGGGGTGGAAGGACTTGACGTACGCCGCGGCACCGCTCGCGTGTGGGCACGCCATCGACGTGCCCGAAACGATGTTGTACATCACCCTCCTCCTGTCGTGGGGATTGCCGGACACAGATGACAGCGGCGACCACGCGGCCAGGATGTCAATCCCCGGAGCAGACAGATCAGGCTGCAACTTTAAGACCATACATGAGCAAAAAATTCGCAAACCCTGAAGCATTTGTGGTTACTTATGTACGGATCATTCCTCAGCTTTCCGTTAGCTTTAAAATTTGTGCAATTTTTTTCGCATAAATCCTTGATAGATTACGAACAATTAAGCACCTTCAAGATGCCAGGAGTGATCATGTTTGGGCCTGGAGACGAAAATGAGGCGACAATGGGGGCCGTAGGATCGGAAATTGCCTCGGTGCTATCAATGGTACCTACAGGATTACTGCAAAAACAAAAGGAGATTACGTATGTTTAGAAGTCATAGTACTTGAAACCCACGGTTTTATAACTGCCACCTTTGAGATACTATGGTTTTCATGTAACATAGTTTTTGCAATTTTGAAAAGCGTAAAGTTAAGGTCCTCACAACTCGTATAAAATAAAATTTTGATGTAGTTGGTATACACCATTTTTACATAAAAAAAATTGAGTGACCTTGAACTACAATAAATATTTATATCATAGTCATTCAAAAAAATACTATGTTATTTTTGTACATTGCAGTATTTAATGCAATATTTTGTTTAACATAAAAAATGTTGGCATTTTTGGTACAAGGATACTCCATATGTTCCACAATATAAACTTATTTTTTATTTTTGAATATTTTATAATATAAATTTCAACAGAATCTCAAAATATTTTTTAATATACCTTTATAATTTTATCCTCATTAATATTCTTTCTCCCCTCTATTAATATTTTTTCTATTCACTTTCAAACTTATTTTTAATAAATGTATTATAGTCTATTATTATTTTTTTATTTTAATTTTGTGTATCTTAATTATCACACAGATAATAAATTTATATTGTGAAACAAAAAATGTACTTTCCATAATGCAATCTCATAATTCTGCTTGGGAACTCACTTTTTGTGATAAGGTATAGCCAAATTTTATGAAAAGAAACCAAGTCCTGTTTTGTTTCTAAATATTCACACTATCAAATAAAGTGAACTTTACTAATTAAAAACACTAAAATAGTGTAAAGGTGATTGACAAGGCCGAAGTGATCGCTTGCAGTGTGGTTGAGAAAGGTGTAGCGTGGATGTTTCAAAATTATAAAAATACTTCTCCTTTCGGTCTAAAAAATATACGGTTTTGAAAATACAATTTTGATTATTATTTTTTACTTTAATTTTTTCATAGAGATTTATAAAATTATATTATTATGAAAATATTCTTTATGACAAATATATTTGTATAAGTTTCTTATATATCCAATCTAAATATTTATAAATAGATTAGTAATCAAAGTTAAAAAAAATGATGTTTATGATGCACATACATGTTTTCTTTTTTAAAAAAAACTCATACCATCTATATTCTTTATTTTTCTTAAAGAATTAGATCTGAAAAGAGAAGATTGATTTAATAGTGAAAAAAATGTATGTAAAATTAAAAAAAAAACTAGAACATGTATTTTAGCAAATCTCTAAAAAAATTAATTTATACAGTCAAAAACAATAATTTTTTTTGGACCAAAAGGGAGTATGATATTAGGCAAACCATGACTTCTAAAATTACAATTTCATGAGATCCTAACACCCCATATCATTTAATACTATGCATCCTTTTCAAAAACCATGCTAATAATTAAATTGAAAGCTTTGTATACATGAAATAGAAAACTTCCGGTACTAAACAAGTGGAAGAAGCGGATCCAAGAAGATTGTTTGAGCCGTCCAATCGAAGACAATGGGATACTCGAATGGATCGAAGTCACCTCCATCTATTTAGTTAGTTATTTTAGATCCGATGACCGGACGGTTCTTTTCTGTCGTGTTCGGGATAAAAGGCTTCCTACCCAATTTTTGTGCGAGACGGTGAGCATTCAATTTTATATGCAGGATTGAAAATGAGCTGAATTTGAATGAGTCTAGACAGGTTTGACTCAGATTTGATAGAATACTGGAGCTCAATTTGAAATATTTATGAGTTTAGAATCAGGATCGGGGGCAGCTCGAGGCAAACTCGATAAAACTCGAATTCAACTCGATAAGTAAATAAATGCAGTTCAAATTTGTTTTTCTTGTGAGATTTGATTGGACTCACTCGAGCTCAATTAGACTCGGCTCAAAAATGTACATTACAATTTAATTCAAGTTTTAACAAGTCGAGCTCGAGCGAGTTTAGAAAGACTTAGACTCGGTTCGAATTTTCACTCAAGTTTCATCTCAATCTTGAGCTTGGCTTATTAAAGACTCGAATCGATCCCGAATCAAGCCGATCTTTGAGTCGATCCCGAATAACTCGCGAAACTTGGATCTTTTTGTCCAACCCAGTCTATATGTGTCGAGCTGCTGAACTAACCTAGTGCTGTCGACGTAAGCCAGGACTTTGCTGAACAGGTCTTCAGTAACAAAGAGAGCAGGCAGAGGAAGCGAGAAGGCGACGTCGGAGATGCCGCTGACGATAACCGCGCCTTCGGCGCCGGCGACTAACGGACCGGTGCCGTCGTTCGGAGTGGAGCAGAGAAGGATCTTCCCCTTGTACGACCTTCCGGCCAGTACCTCCGCATCACAAGAACTGCACCACACAGTGCAAAAGATTAGCCAATGTTGAACTAACAAGAAGAATGTGCAATAGAGTTATGCTTCAGTATGTTTCGGTTACCCATTGATAGGGCGTACGAGAGGGGCATTCTCTAGTTTGGGGAAGATGTTAATGGAGGCTCCCTGTATTAAAAGAAGAACATCTTATCCTTCTTTAAAAAAAAATCTCTTATATTCTATTATATTGATGAAACATTTTGCTTGATTGATAAATGATAATAAATGTACATATGTCCTAAAATTTTGTCCGATTATATCACTTAGGTCCATCCAAGAGTTAAATGGCATAAAAATTTATTTAGTTATACCCCGCTTAGTTATACCATTAAAGTGTTTGTTATGCTTTAACTAACTAATGGACTTAAAGGTATATAATTAAGTAAATCAAGGGTCTAACCAGAGTAAAATTCAAGTTTCCAGTTTGAAGACGATAAGTGCAATTTACTCGAAGAACGACTAAAAACTCACTACTATTGTCTCGCCGTTTCCAAGCACCAGCTTGTCGATCAGCCGGCGATCGATGCTGCTCGCCGCGACGGACAGCAGCCACGGCGCGACGTTGCAGACGTGCCCGGAGAGCAGCGCAGCGTTCCCGGCCGACGCCGACGTGAGCACCCCGTTCTTCATGGCGTGGAAAGAGCCTATCGCCGTCGTGTCCTCGAGGTACTGGACGGCGGAGCTCGATCCAATGGAGATCGAGATCACGTCGACGCCGTCGGCGATGGCGTCGTCGAAGGCCGCCAGGATGTCGTGCTCAGCGCAGCGGTGCTCCCAGCACACCTTGTAGACGGCGAGCCTGGCCCCGGGCACGGCGCCCCGGGCCGAGCCGGCGGCCTGGCCGGCGAGGCTCACGTTGCCGACCACCCGGCCCGCCACGGTGGACGCCGTGTGGCTGCCGTGGCCCGCCGTGTCCAGCGGCGACAGGTCGGCCCCACCTTCTGATCCCAGCTTGTAGGCGCGAGCACCTATGATTTTACTGCACATCTCGACATGTTTCAGTACTCTGGTGAAACAAACTGCACGGATCTTAAAACACACTGAACACTTTATGATATAGAAGAAAACACATGTCTATATTTCTGAGAGTGCATTTGGCCGGATGTAGCTTCTCCAAATAACCCGACTTAGACTCATGAATCTAATAAGTCACCTTCTGTTAGTTTAGAAGAGAATTATTGGGTTTATAAACTAAGTGTAAATATACTGAACTCTAAAGAATTTTAAACAAGAAAATTTGCTCATAATCTCATGGTTGCTGATCGTCATGTTAGATTGTGTTCTAATTCCACTACGTGTCTCCATCGAATATCGTCGCAGCTCGCACTTGGAGCGAGAACACAGTAAACTAACATTTTGATTTCACATAAAAAGTTGATAGTTTTCAATAAGGGTGTGATCTCAAACATCTATTTTTTAATCAGACGACCTACACAAGAGAACAAAAGTATGTTAATTCATACTTGTTACATGTAAAGTTCTGACATGTCCCCTTCCATCTGCTTGGAGGTGGGCCAAAACCCTCGTCGGAGAAGGACGGCGACTGCGGCCACACGCCAGTGTCGAGCATGCCGACGATGACGTCACCTTCCATGGGCAGGCTCCTCTGCACTGCCTGAGGGAAGCCCAAGAAATCCCATGATCTTGTGGTGAGAGGCTCTAGGGTTCTGCTTGGGAAGATGGACACAATGCCCTCCATACCTACCATGCAAATTAAACCAGTGATATGACAACGAACTAAATATCTAATCTCTTCCTCTCTGAATAATTGATGCTTTTTTTTATTTTTTTTAGGGTCTTTAAGATATAATTTTGATTGCGGACATGCATAAATGTTTTTTCCAATTGATATATGCACATGTACTTTTTGCTGAATTATAAATTGAAGAAGCATAAAGTTTGTGAACATACCAGTGAGTTTTTGTTTCTCTTGTTCGGTTAGTCTAGCTACGAAACCATTTAGGCTCCGTTTGTAACTGTGGATGATTCTATCTGAAGCAGAACTGGAAAAAAATGTAAACAGATAAAGTTTCATAGTAATATGCACTGCTCTATACTGTACTATAAAATGTATTATGTCAGACACGTGGTTTTCTTTCTCTCTTATCATCAAACAACTGACTACCTTTGAAACAAGGTATTGTTGGATTGGCTGTTCAATGTACATGTCAAATGCATAATTAATTGTCTTATGCATCTCTATTCAGATTTATGTCGCTGAAATGCTTGCATGTACAAGCAGAAATGCTCACCTTGATCAACTTAAAACCAACATATCCTAAATCTTACTCATTTCAATCTAATTAATATGTTATATTGCTATTGCACAAAATAAGAATGTAATATCTTAAAATCCAACATATTATCATTGTGTCTCACACAGAAATGAAACTATTATATGACTTGATATACACTTTTTATATGAGTTGATATTCATAATATGGTTTAGTATCAAATAGTATTATATACATCTCTTTCACACATTTCACTATTTAAGATAAGACTAAACCCACTTGAATTAAAATCTCATAAAAACATCCCGTGTACATGTATGCACTCGCAGTCGCGTAGTGTCCAAGAGAGCTTTAACCTACAAGCTACAGGTTTTAACAACAAAGTTCAAATCCATAAAACCCTTTAGAGACATCACAAGTTCCTACGAGAAAATCCAATTTATACAGATATTTATAAAAAAAACCACGAAATTCCGAGATTTTAACAGTACAATACATAAATTAAAAAAAAACTTTATTGAAATATAGATGATCACACGTTGTATAAATTCTGAATCCGTTGTCACGTAGACGAAAGACGGAAAGAAAGAGACCTGTCTTCTAGAACCTGATTCAACAAGTCGTGATGAGCAGCCTCTGCAGTGGACAAACCATCAGATTCCCACGACGTGTGCCCCAAATACACGATATATACCTGCACGTTCATGATTTATATACGTAAAGCTCTACCCTATGCATGCATGTATACTGTTCGGAGGCTCAACATATTTTCGTGCACCCCACACGAGACATGCTACATATATACCCTAACTTATACTTGTGTTTTTGTTTTGTACAGAAAGATTAATCTGAAATTAGTATACTTTGTCTAATGTGGGTATTATATACATATCTTCAGGGATTATTTCAAGCACATATGACACATGGGTTGAGATGATGGATGTACAAAAGTCAAATCAATTCATCTCAAATAAGAGTATGTTTGGTCAGTTTGGTGGATCTCAAATAAGAGTATTGGTGGTCTTGAAATTGGGTTGATTGGTCGGTATGTTGGTTCTTTGAGTATCTCAAAGTTGATAATGTGGTTGTCTGAAAGTGTCATACTCTCAATTTTAAACAACTTTAAAAATAATACATATTTAAATAAGCAAACATGTTGTGGACAACAATAAACAATGTCCAGACACAAGTCGGATAGATCTTCGACCATATGATTTTGTGCAAGATCGCAAATGAAACACACTCTAGAGATGTGAGAGAGAGAGAATGGATAATGCAGGATATATCTGACCTGTCTTGCATCACCACCACTGGTTGAAGAAGCATGTAAGCTCACAAAGAAGAGAGCAAAAATGGACACAAGTGTCCTCAAGCCACCCATTGTGCTGTTCCAAGTTTACGTACATGTGTATTTATGCAGCGATGTATCCAGAATTTAATTGTTTGCTTTGGACAAAACGGACGGCTTCTTAGAATATGTCATGGATTAAAGCTAATCGATACTACCACTTTGCTTATGTGCATTGCTTCTACCGTAAATTTGTTGTCCGGTATTATGCATCAGCTAGCAGGTACAAAAACATCACACTTCAATGTGCTGAACAGATTGTTCATTTTTTTAATAATTTAAAATTTTAAAGTAAATTGATTGGTGTGTGAACTTAATATGTTATCAGGATTAAATACCATGAGTTCAAAACCTAACTATCATTATTTTTGATAAAAACATAATTATGGTAGCACAAGGATCTAATAGTAAGATTGATATAGTCTCATAAGTAGATCAAATTTCGAGACAAAACATATACATATGATGGATCAAAAAAAAAAAGCTGCATCAAATGCATATGATAGATCTTAAAACAATAAATCGGTATATGAATCTCATATGTCAAACAGTTCAGAAAAATCCTAACTTGCTGCCATGATTGCATCATGCCAGATGCATTCATTCGTGAACCGTTTAATTTCTCTCTTTATACTCTCTATTTTCCAAGCACATTCGTGGAACCATCTAATCAAGCATCCAACAGAAAATGATCCATAAACATTAAAAGGCATTCTTCCTCTACAATTTGTTTTTTGGAAAAAAGGAAATGCTCAAAAATGAATCCTATAATTTAATTTAGGACAGAAAGATAGTTGGTTATCGACATTGATAATGAAGTGAGATGGTGGTCGTAAATATGATAGATGGTACTGACGATCAAAGAGGATAAATGAAGAGAAATGAATGATATAAATAGGTGCTCATTGGGTGACGGTCATCTAATTTAAATGTGATATCGTGTTCTAAAAAATAAATTTAGTGAAGATGAATCTCATATGAGGCTTTACTTATTTATTTGCTAGATATATGTAAAACATATTGATTCAAGAAGAGAGAAGAGAGGTCTTATACATGGCTCACTCTGACTTAAAGTTTTTTTTCTCTAGGATCGTCTCATCTCAAGAGAAGTGTGTAAATTTATAATCGACAAAAATTATGTAGGAAAGTCTCTAGAACTGTCAAACCTTACATAGATAGTTCTATATGCAGATCTTGTGGGAACAACTCTCAATATATTTTATTTAAGTACTTAAAATTATTTATAGGAGATTCATCAGAAAGTTTTTAGAAAACTTCTCCGACTCAGTCCGCTTTTAACCGTTTGTCGTTAGTACGATGTCAGCGCGCCAACGTGCCGTCATGGCATGTCTAAAATTAACCCCCCGGGCGCGCGTAAAACTTGAAGCCAACATCCTACCTCTCACTGACTGCCAGGTAAGCCCCACCCACCTCTGACCCCACATGCAGTGAACCCGTGCAAACTCACCCTGTCCTTAACCAACCAAGAAAACTACCTGCCGCGCCTAAAACAGCAAGCAAAAATTCCGCCTTCTCTCATACTGACAATTTGATCCCACATGACCCATCTCCCACTGACAGGATGGCCCCAGAACCACGTCGACCCCACCTGCAGGGAGACATCCTAGCACCTCCCTCCTTAAACAACCCCTTCTCCGCGCGCGCCTCCATTAATTTCTTAAAAAAAGAAAAAACCAAGCAAGAAGACGCCATTAATGGAGCTGTTCGAGCGCGCGAAGGCGGTGCGGCTGCGGAGCCACCACGACAAGTTCCTGCACGCCGCCGACGACGAGGTGCACGTCGTGCAGGACCGCGACGGCACGTCCCCGAACGCGCGCTGGGCCGTGGAGCCCGTCCAGCATGCGCCCGGCGTCCTCCGCCTCCGCGGCCGCTACGGCCGCTACCTCACCGCCTCCAACGAGCCCTTCCTGCTCGGCGTCACTGGCCGTAAGGTCCTCCAGTCCCAACCCCCCCGCCTCGACTCCTCCGTCGAGTGGATCCCCGTCCGCGACGGCCTCTTCGCCCGCCTCAAGACCCGCTACGGAAACTACCTCCGCGCCAACGCCGGCCTCCCGCCGTGGCGCAACTCCGTCACCCACGACGTCCCCCACCGCTCCTCCACCCAGGACTGGATCCTCTGGGACGTCCAGGTCGTCCAGGTCGCCGCCCCGTACAAGCCGAATCCCCCGCCGCCTCTCCCGGGATACGTGCCGCCATCGCCGGAGCACCAGCTGTCCAGGCTCGAGGTTCGCCCATCACCTGTTCGACGGATTGTCCCTATACAAGATGCGCCAAGAAACAGCTAATGTGCGGGTTCTGTTTGTGTTTGTGACCTTGTATCAGTCGACGGAGTCGTTCTCGGTGCCGCTGCACAAAGTGGAGGGGCGGGCGATACATTACCACATCGGCGATGAGGACGGCAATGTGGAGGCGGACGTCGAGGGTCACGCATTCACATTCAATGGCACTAGCCTGGAGGAGCTGAGGGAAAGGTTGAAAGAGGAGACAGGGCTCACGGACATAATCATGTGCTCCCGCAGCCCGATCACCGGGAAACTCATGCCGCTCCGCCTCCAGCTTCCACCGAACAATGCGGCGATGCATGTAGTGCTCGTCCTGGAATCCTCGAAAGGTTGGCTTTGCTAGTTGTTCGTTGCTTCTCGCTTTCGCCGTTAAATTGCCACTCCCGGTCAAGTTGTGATGGTGTTCTGAATTTCTATCATTCTTATTACTGATGTCTTATGATTTAGGTATCATAGATGCTTTCTCCGATATTAGGTGAATCATAATAGCACTTTGCCTTGATTGGGGGAAATTTTTTGCATTCAGAGTAGTTTTATATTGGAGAAAATTTTTTTAATTTGCATTGCATAATGCCAATTGGGTGGGTGTTAACGCATGGGCTCATCTTATACTATCGATGCTATTTTAAGTAGATTTCGGAATAAAAATTTATAAGGATTTTAGGGTGGGTAGTTGTTTGAAGGTTGCTTAAAAAAAATGTTTCAAGGTAGGCATATTTTTTTAATCAGGAAAAATGTGAAGAAAAATATAGAAAAAGAGGGCCCAACCGGGTTCGAACCGGTGACCTCTTGATCTGCAGTCAAATGCTCTACCACTGAGCTATGGACCCATTTTTCAAATTTTGTCTTAAATAAATAATTTATAAAAACTATCAAAGAGACAGACGGGACCGACTGCTTTCGTGCGGATAGTAAATAGGTTCAGTTGTACAAATCATAATAGTAGAATATTGCTCTTTAATCAACTTCCGCTGCGATGATACCTCCTTTATCTTATAATCTAATGATATCACCATATGACGTTGCATATTTATTTCAGCAACTCTATGAATGAAGAATTGTGTGCATTTGCTTGATGGTATCTTGCTTATGTTGTGATTTTGATCTTGATTCTTACCTTCTACTAAACATATCTTCCATTGTGATTTGCAGTGGCAAAAACATTTTCATGACCTTAAAGTTCATACATAATCTTTGAAGACGGCAGCGGCTATGGCAGAACTTCAAATGCTGAATTGTACATCTGAAGTATACATTACACTTCCATTTATCACTGTTCTTTGGATTACCAGAGGCAGCTACATTCTTGTGCTTCTTGAGTGTCTTGTTCCGGAGGAAAATTAATGATCATTTCTCTATGCTCAAAAAAATTAGATAACAACATAATGTATTTTAAAATTAGTACAAATTTTATTTGGTGTGCAGTATGATTACTGATTTTACTATGTTGGCATAATGATTTTGTAGCCACTAACACATGTGTCCTAAAAACCAAAACACCTATCAGATTGCATGTGGATGACATTTGTACTGTTTCTTGAAGTATAATGTGTAGATTGTCTGATTTCAAAATATATGAAATAATCTGAAATTTTTTTTAAATAGATGGTGATAATATAGGCTTTTTCCGATTTTCTTTTATGGGATTAATATGTGGAAACTGAAAATCAACCATACCAACAACCAAAGAGATCTTTGTAGCTAAAGTCCCTTGGAACTTGTTATACAGTTGATTTCTTAATTCTTTTAAAAGAAAAGGAATTCTTGAAAGTAACTATCACTGGAGGTATTATCGCACAAAAATCAGTACCTTCATTCCCCAATAGATTTATTTCAAATTTGTTCTTAATCAATTGAACTGCTTGGTTTGACTTTCTAAATGAGGATTTGTTGCAAATGATATTGAATGTTCATAGAGCAAATAGAATATATGAACAGAGAAATACTATCAGCAATTGAGGGATTGATTAATTATGGAAATTTGATATATTTGGTCACCGATCTCACTCAAAGCTTCTGATTGATCACTGTTTTGTAGGAAATATTTCAGTGCTGGGAAAATTTTGCAGTATTCATGTCTTAATTAGGTTGATCCTAATGATTTCCTTCTGTATTTTCAATTGGTTTTTCTCAAGTATTTCTCTTACATCGTTGATATTGAAACCAATTATAGCTTAGTTGGTTGGTAAGATACTTGGCGTATTTTTTTATGATCAGAATTCAAATTTCAACACCTGTAGATTATTAGTTTAGATTCTGTGTTGAAATTGTGTGGCTCATTATAATTATTTTAAAGAGCGATGACAACTGGATTCAGTGAGCACTCATTTGACTTATTATAGTTATGATGCAATTGTGTGGTCTCTTCTATTTTATCATGTATTCATTTTTTATCTTGGACTTTAAAACTGTCCAAAAATCAATCTCGTACTATTAAAAGTACGTGGCCCAATCTTTAGGTTGTTATTCCACACTTGTGAATTCTTTAAGTTTCCTAGACTGCACATATGACAAGAATAACTTATCCTTGTCATATATATAGTTTAGAAAGCTAAAAAAATCACAAACATGGAATATCATCCACAAAAACCAAGTGGTAGGTGAAAAGTGCATTGTTTTTGTTAGGAACACTGGAAACCCCAAATCCAAATTGGATCCAACCTTGTGAGATATGACCCAAATGTGGACAATAACAAGAATGAGAATAAGAATTTCTAGCAAAAAAATCATGATAATGACGTGAATAATGACAATCAAAGAGAGAAAAGATTAGCGAAAAAGATCACAAATTTTTAAACACAACTTCAAAAAAATACAACAGATTGGCGCTTTCAAACAACCCTCGTATCTTTTGGACTCTTCGACTCTAACCTTCTACAAGAGTTTACTACTTAAGAAAACCTAGCCTCTTACCCTTTCTATGTCCTTCTTATTTCTAATCTGGATTGATCTCTTCAAACTATGTCTGGTTTATGTTCTCTAAGTCTACCTCCTATGAGTTTATATAGATTTTAATCCCAACTTACGAAAAAAACATATATAATACAAATCTAACTATGGCTTCTAGTATTTGTCCAACCCTAATACAATTAGATAAGAGATATTCTCAACAATCTCTACATTTACTCTTATCCACTAAAATTATTGTGTCCCTCCAAGTATTTGCTCCTAAGTCTTCCTTGCCTCTCCTACCTCTACAGGAGTGCCTCCACCTCGAGGACTTATGTATATTTGTGAAATATGCATTTCTCAGCTTGATCGTTTAGACTCACCACATTAGAACTCCTAAATTGTGCAACTTAATTAGTTACACCTCCTTTGCCTATAACTCTATTTCATAAATTGTGCCACCTTAGAACTCCATCTGCTCACAGGTACTACATGATTTGTCCCACTGCGACTTCTTATAGCCAATAGTATGTAACTTCGCCTCTACGACCGTTGAAGCTTAGAACTATATTATATGTAGGTTTGCACCTAACTGCATTTGAGATCTGAATACCGACCATCGATGACTTGGTTTGCTCCATCGGATCAAGATTTCCATCAAATCTCCCTTTAGCTGCTCCACCTACCAATTGATATGTTTCAATTCACCAGATACTATTCATGATCACCTGCCACTACGAGTGATCCGCATGATTCCATCTTATGACCATAACTTACACCCATAAAATTCATACATCCTCATGGATATTAGATTTCTGGTTAAGCTAGGGACATACCATACCCCTGACAATGTGTGACGTACTCCAACACACCACTCCATTAGGTGTAGAGATTTTTCGTTGAATCCCTTGCTGAACACATGTGGAAGTAACAACCAGAGTCTAATACTTGAGATATCTGATTTACGAACAACAAGTCTATTTGAATCATTCACCTTCTTTTATAGTCAAATTTCTATACTAGAGAACTCCACCCACTAGACATCGTTCTTGATTTTGTACCTCCACAACGCTTATCGATCGTCTCAACAAATCTGACCTTTGTGAGATATGGCTCATTTGCACACAATAACAAGAATGAGAATAAAGAGACATAATAGAGAAAACAGGATAATGACGGTGAAGCAATGACAATCGAAGAGAAAAAAGACTGACAAAGAAGACTGCAAATTCTTAGATACAACTTTAAAAGAGTACAAGAGATTGATACTCTCAAACAATTCTCATATCTTTTGGATCTCTCGACTCTCGTCTTTTACAAGAGTCTATTATTTAAGAAAACCCTAGACTCTTGCCCTCTCTATGCCCCCTCCTACTTCTAGCCTAAATTGATCTCTTTAAGCAATACTTGGTTGATGTTCCCTAAGCCCACTTCTCATGAGTTTATATAGATCCCCATCCCAACTTATAAAAGAAAACATATACACAATACAATCTAACTAAAAATCCTAATAGCTACACAACCCTAATATGATTAGATAAAAGACATTCCCAACATATTTAATAATAAAAGGATGATTTTTAAACGAACTTAAAGTATAGGAACAAAAATAGATTAAGCAAAGTTGGACTTATCCCCTAAAAATATATAGTACAAAACTTAGGATTTCTCCTAAAATTGTTTGAGGCAGCAATTGAAACTTATTTGTATCTTATATTTATATCTATATCTATTTCTTAACATTAAAAATTATATCGTGATTTTGAGGTCAAAATCGGACAATGCGTGATATGTCCCAGAAAAGTGAACCACACGATAGTGAAACTAAGAAAATTTCAGGTGGGATTGTGTGTGTGTGGGGGGGGGGGGCGCAAACGAAACTTTTAAATGAACGTCCTTCATTAAGTGGTATATTTCTATGATAATATTACTGTGATAATGTTTTCCAAATATTCATCTTATACTGTTTTTTTATATTTCTCTTGTTTTTGTTTCTTTTTAGTTTAACAACTACAATACTTGTATTATAAACATCTATAACTAGCATTCCACAGCATCGCATATGCACAATACTAGTCAAGTAAAATGTTTTTTTTGGACAATTTTTTATGTTATCACAAAACTTTCATATTTTATATTTATCACTGGATGTCTCTATGACATATGATTCTGATTTCACCATATCATATTCATAAATCATAATTTCAGAATTTTTATAATATTATAGAAGAATTTTTTTTTTATGTTAGTGCATACTATGCATGCAATAATATTAACTTGGTTGGCTACTTGGTTTCGATCTAAGCAAGCTATAGAAGTTAAAGCATCCGCCATATCAACTCAGGATCGAACGATGGCAAACATTGCAACGAGTGCTCATCATACGCCAACACCACGCTCATGGAGACCACACCATCCAGCAACTTGCACAACATCGACGCAATCATCGTTGTCGTGGTCGCGCCTGATTGAGACGATCAAGCGAGCGGCCTCTATGCAATGGTTCTTGTGGCCTCGCAGGCGCTTGCACGCCACACGTCGGCGGAGGATGCCCGGAATCTTGGTGTCCATGGCGGCATGCAACTGGTGTAGGCCGATGGGGCAGCTGCGGCAATCGTTGATGACTCCGAGGAAGTTGAGTTTTGTGAGAGGTGGATTTCGGCCACCCACTTGCCGCACTCTGTGGTAGTGCTTCTGTCGGCCGCCAGCTTCATCTGCCGGGATGCCCTGGGAGGTGGCGGATTGGCGGAGGAGTTGGCTTTGGCGGTAGTACACAAACGAAGATGAGCGCGTAGGGATGGATGAGAGGTGGGAGAAGGCAGTATTGAGAGCGTTGGAGTCTGGGGAGGAGACGGTGGAGCGCACTTCAGCAGGGATGCTGGCCGGAGCTAGAGCTTTGAGGGTGGTATCCATGGATTCCGGCGCGTATTTTGTCGAAGGGGAGAGCGAAGAGTGCTGCATGGTTTATATAAGTGGCGAGCCCTGTGTAGTTTTTATGTGATACCTGTGATTTGTCAAGTCATATGTACTACGTTTGCAATAATGGACATTTTAAATATTTTAGAAGTTTTTAATAATAAGGATTAAGAAAAGATTGATGTGTATTTTTAAGAAAGTAGGAAAAGATTCAGGCATTCGGCAGATGAGAAGAGTTCTGAAGATTGCAATTAACATGGGATGGGGGCATTCAATGACCTAATTGCTAAATATGAACTGAGAGAAATGATAACTTGCGGAAAACAAGATACATGGTCTAATAATCAAGAATCGCGCCTATCTTTGTAAAATTGGACAAAGTGCTACTAGGTAATGGTTGGGAGGACCAATACCCATCAGCAATAGTAAAGGTGCTTAGCAGGCTGGGCTCGGATCATGCACCTCTGGTGCTTCAATTTGGTGATCACAAACTAGTTAACAATTCATCTTTCCGTGTTGAGCAGAGTTGGTTTGTGATAGAAGGTTTTAAAGAACTGCTTTGTGATAAATGGAGTCAAATGACGTGCTTTGGGGGAATTTACGAGAGGTTGGAGTGCAAACGGAGAAGGGGATCTTAGGAAAAGGAAATTTGATCTTATACACAACATTGAAATGTGGGATGCTCAGGCAGAAGGGCAGAATCCAGCTTCACTTCATTGGTCATATCGCTACTTCCTATAATCTAAGTTAATGAAAATTTCTGAAATAGGAGAATTAAATGGCAACGCCATTCGGGGGAACGATGGTTGCTAGAGCGGGATCAGAACACATCATTCTTTCACCATGTGGTGAATGGCAAGAAGTGGAAGACTTACATCTTTTCACTGCAAAATGACAATGAACAAATCATAGGAGAAGATGACATTAGGAAACGCACCGAGGAATATTACAAAACCCTACTTGGTCCAAGCACCTTGGGGGGTGTGAGCCTTTCTTAGGACATATGGGGGATGATAGAAGGGTTTCATTGTTGGATAATTCAATCCTTACTCAACCTTTTACCGAAGAGGAGATGGAATCGGTGCTCAAAGATATGAATGTCGATACTGCGCCGGGTCCTGATGGAATATCAGTTTATTTCTATAAACAGTGTTGGCACATCATCAATCATGATGTAATAAAACTCTCTGATGTTTTTCATGTAGGGAAGCTCAATATTTGTAGGCTGAACTATGGATTGATCTCCTTAATACCAAAGTTACCGGGGTATAATAACATTAAACAGTTTTGGCCTATATGACTACTCAATAACTCTTACAAATGGATCACTAAAGTGCTAACAAATTGCTTGGAGGCAGCGATTTATAAAATAATCTGTCTGGCGCATTTAGCATTCATGAAAGGTACGCAAATTATGGATGGTGTAGGTGGTGTTTGGTTGCTTACATGAATTCAGGCTAGTTCGATAGGACAAGCTCATTTGATCTGAGACAGAGTGAGAAATGCAAAAAGAGTTGTTTTGGTTGGTTGTGTGAGGTGATATAGGTTGAGTTGAGATGTTGTTTGGTTGATTGGATGTGTGATACAATTAGAGAATGCATTATGAGTTAAGATGGAAAGAAAACTTTAAACAAATTTAATGTGTCTCAAACCACTATAATAACCCTTAATTTATCTTAATTAATATTAATTCATTCTAACAATATTTACTATTCCTCAATCACTCTTTCAATCACTTTATTATATGAGTCAAACTCACTCGTATACTCAATTCTCACGTTTCTCATAGCCCGACTGAAAGCCACTTTTTTGCTTTGTGCAGCAAGGCTCACCTGTGCAGGTCATGGAACCAAACGCAACTTGTAACAAAAATTTCTGCATCCTAAAACCAGGGTAAGAACCATGCAACTAATCAAACACCCCGTAGTTGCTGCTAATGAAATCTTGCAGGACTTGAAGAGGTATAAGGACACTGGGGTGGTGTTGAAATTAGGCTTCAAGAAAGCTTATGATAAGGTTCTTTGGAGTTTCCTATTGAGGTTCTAGACTGGAAGGGTTTTTGCCTCCAATGGATTTCGTGGATAAAGGAAGTGGTGGAGGGTGGATTAGTAAGCATTCTGATTAATGTTAAACAAGGGAAATACTTCAGTAATCATAAGGGGCTTCGTCAAGGTGATCTTCTCTCCCACCCACCGGCCCCCCCACCCCCACACCCCCCACCTCCCCCTCTTGTTCAACCTGATGGCGGATGCTCTGGATAATATTGTGAACAATTCCAAGGGGAAAGGTTACATTATGGCTTGGGGGAGTGTCTAGTTGATGGAGGGGTTGTGAACATTCCATACGCTCATGATACAATACTATTTTTCTGGGATGTTGTTAATGCGGCTACAAACATTAGATTCCTCTTATATTTCTTTGAGCAAATGTTAGTCCGGCAAATAAACTATCATAAGAGTGAGATCCTTCTCTTGGGTGGAGACCATGGCCGACAACTTGAACTTAAAAAAGTTTTTGGATGTAAAAAGGATCACTCCCAATCAAGTACTTAGACCTTGTCCAACAGAATGTCTAAAAGGATTGATAGCCTAAAATTTAAGTATCAACAATACCTTTCTTGCTCCAACAGAATACCTATCTCGATTTCTATTTTAGATATTACTGCAGAGAATTAGTAAATTTAGGTATTCTCTCTCCTCTACCTATATGTTTTTGAGTTTAGAGATTCTGTTGAAGAGAGTAGAAATATAGGTATAGAATCTTTTTAGGGAGATATGTATATGAGGATATAGAGATCCAATTCTGTTGGAGAAGGTCTTAGGCGTCCTAATTTGCGGGTGCAGGTTGAGTAGAGCTGACTGGCAAGGCCTTACAGATAAAATGGCAAAACGACTTGGTTTGTGTAAACGGCAAGCACTTTCTATGGGGGGAGCTTGTCCTGTTTAATACCTGTTAAAGTAGCATTCCGATCTACATTGATGTCTTCTTATAAGCTGCCTACTTGGGTGATAAAAGAAACTGACCGCATCAGAGCCTGGTTTCTCTGGCAAGGGGCCAGTGACCGGAAGAAGCATCACCTTATCAAATGGCCGGCTGTGTCTTGTCCTAAACAGAGTCACAGACCTCGCCTTGATGAGCATAGCTCGGTTAGCCCGACGGTGGTGAAGAATCTCCACATGTGGACAGGTCGTTTGGATACAAGTTCTAAAAAGCAACTACTACCCTCGGGACACAAATGGTCTTCATTGCCGACTTCGCCCCGGTGTGTTGCAACTCTAGAATGGACTAATGTCCATCTGATAGTTCGTCGACGTGGGATTTAGGAAAGTGGGGGAGTTGGTGCAAAAAAATTTCAGGTTTGATGTCCGGCACATAGGCTGTCCATTGCACATAGCTTACGAAGACCTATTCCGTATTGTCGTCACCCCAAACATTTATGTCTCTGAAGCTTGGTTGGCAAATGGTTGGAGGATGACTTTCAGGTGAATCTTAGACAAACACCAGACGGTGAAGTGGTGTGAAATGGTGAACTTTTTGGACACCACCATTGCCCACTGGACGAGATGAAACTATTTGGACACTAGAAAAGAATGCACAATTCAGCTCGTGGGTCTCTCTATCAGCTACTGTCTTCTGTTGGTAGGAAACTACAAATCCTCATTGACCTCTAGGGAAGCAAAATGCCACAAAAGGTTAGCACTAATCTTCAAAGTTCTTCTGTCGGCGACTAATCTTCAAAAATGAAAAATGGTGAGGTCGTGCATGCTGCAAGGCTTGTGGAAAGATGGAAGACGATGATCATATCCTCTTTCAATGCCCTAGGGCGAAATTTCTCTGATGCCTAATAAAAGACATGCTGGAGGAGTCTGGCTATTGTCCTCGCTCTCTTAATCACTTTTCTTTAGCATGGATGGAGAAGGCTAATGCTCGAACAACCCGTTTCCTTCTCTTACTGTCACCTCTATTACTCTAGAACGGTGGATGCAAAGCTAACAATTTCTCGCACCCTCCTAGGGGTGTTTAAACCCATTTCGTTTATCTTTTAGCCATTAGGCAGCAGAGCTTAGATGCTTTTCAGCTTTGGATGTAACTCATTGTGACCTGTACTCTCTTTGATTTCTAATGAAACAGGAGCAACTTGCTCTTTTCTCTAAACAGAAAGCAGGAAAAGATGTGTTTGGATCATAAGAATAGGGGCATTCAATTTCGGAAAAAATAAAATGGTTCTTATCCTACAAACTGAACTTCTTTCCCCAGATTTGGTGTGTTTTTCCTATGGAACAACCAAATTTGAAACTTTTGGATGCTAAACTTGGTGGATTTCTGATATAGTGAGAGAGCGTGAGAGAGCACCACACGGTAGGTGATTCAAAGAGACACACACAAAAAAAAAAAAAAACAAACAAGCTAGAGAATATGCATCACTGCGATTCGAGATCTAGAAAATTCTAACAACTTAGAAACTTGAATTTTATTAATTCTATTTAAAATGATTTTACATGACAGTCAATCATCCTTCATACAGAGGGGTTTGGAGGTATAGACTTAACTCCCATTTTCATACACCCCTGCAAAATTTTTGAATTAGTTTGCCATACAAGTAAATTGTCAAATAATTAATAGAGCTGAAATAACAATAAGTAAAAAATAGGACACGCATATGACTAATGACTATTTATTAGGAGTTTTTTTTTCTCGGGTAATTGTCTAATTACCCGGTATTGGCTCTTTTAAAATAGAGTTACTGTATTATGTATTTTTACTCGTCTGATTGTTCAATGGATGGTTTGGATTAAGTAGTTTAAATATCTTAAAAATTGAAAGCAAAAAATATATTTTTTATTAAAAAATCAATTATGATCATTGTTATTTGATCCAATAGGTGAAAGTATATATAATGCATGTATAGTAATTTCTTTACTTTAAAATAGTTGGTCATAATTAACCATCTCTTTCCCCTCTTGCCTTCTCTCTATGCACTTTCTATAAAAAAAAAACCTATATATTAGCGATGTTTATCTAGAGTTTTTTTAATTATTGAGCAATTTTTACTACTAGTCTTTTTTTTTTATCTTAAATGTACTATGTAGTTATCTCTTTTCAATTTTAACAGTCAATTCTCATTTTTATTATAATCATTTCAAATAACTCCCCTCGATCATTTAGGTTGAATTGGCATCTAATATAGAACACCAAACATAGAAGATCATGATCACTCATTATAACTCTTGTGTGATATGAGAAGTAATCTCTTTGTCTTCAAATCTGAAAGTCTAAGTTCATTCCATCGCTTCAAACATAGAGTCAAGAAGAAATAAATGTTATATCACGCCAAATTATTATAAGATTTTTTTTCATTTGATCAAATACAGTTTTATGAGATTTACTTCTTCTAATATACTTCAAACTGGGCTTTTAAAATTTTAAAGGTTTATGAGCCGGGCCCGATCAAGCCCAATCGGGCTTAGACAGGGCCGGATTATGCCTTTGTCTACATAGCAAAGTGGTTTTGGTTTCTATCAGCTGTCTCCCCAACTACTACACCAATGAAGCATATCATATCACATGACGTCCCCCTTGATCGCGTGACGCTCTGCCAAAGTGTGATGTAAACGCAACAAATGTGCCTTTTTTTTTGTGTGTACGAGTAAGAAAACTGCTGTTACACTTCTCATAAAATAAAAAAAAATAAACTGCGGTTATGTCGAGAAGACACACCCTACTCTTTATCTCTACAATGGTGGCAATATTCCCGCTCATATCACATTTATGCCAACATTATATGTAACTAAATACTCATATAAAAAAGAGAAAATCGAAAATCACACTCATAACTTCTCTTTATATGAGACACACTCTAACTGTTCGAGTATTATGTGTGTACTAAAAATCTTTTGTATCCGGCACTGATAACTAGGTCTATGTCCATCTTCAATGGTTCTTGGTTCTACAAATTTTTATAAGATAAAGTGTTCCACGTATGCATAAAGTCTTGTTTACAGTCAAGTGATCAAATGGTTAAGCTCTAAAGTAGAGAGCGTGTGTTGCGTAAAAACATGTTAGGTTGTCTCCAACGGCGACGCGATCGCCGGCGTGCGTCGAATGGAGGCAACCGTGTGCTCGACGCTTGCTCGGCGTGATGAGATGCGCACGTTCTTCGGGTGAAGGCAAGCGACGGGCGAGCGCAGCGACGAGCCCGTCGTTGTTGGAGACAAAGGTAGTGCTTCGTAATGCGTTTTTGTGGGCTTATCAAAATTAAAATCGTCTAACATTATTCGCGAATTTTTAAAACTGACAAGTTGGTCCACGAAACAAATGGCCCCTCTGTCAGTGAGAGGTGTTTACGGTGCTCGCGTGAAATGAAACTGGAGGCGTAGGACCCACAACTGGCATAGTGCGTATTGTTAGCACATGTGACATCGATCCACACGTTAGCTACTATCACTGACATCGGGGTCCCACAATCATAGTCCCCACATGTCAGTTAGAGGATTAGATCTGTTTCCGTCGCATGCGAGTGAGGCGCATGGGCCTCACCTGACGTGTAAATCGCGTGAGTGCGTCAGTTTCGGTTTGTTCGCGCTGTGTATGATTTTAAACCTGAGTCACTGACGTGTGGGCCCAGTGACAGTTGACCCCACTTGTAGGTGACACATAATATTTTGTATATGCGTGTCAGTGATACAAAATTTTTTGGTGGGGTTCACCTGTCAGTGATACGGAAAATTTTAATAAGTTTTAATATTTATTTATCAAATCGTTAAGAGTGCAATAAAAACTAACTTATTAGAAACTTGATTGTTGCTTGGTTCTTTGAGATTGTTCGCGCATGCGTGACATAGAATATTCTGTTTAACAGTCAAGACGGTTAGAGACAGCCTTAGTGGATAGAGCACGTGCTATTATATTTCACTTTTTATTCCATCAATAATTTTATTTTTTAGTTAAATGGAAAACTAATTAGAAATTGATATTAGGATAATCATAAGTAAATCGGGTCTTAAAATGACTTGAGAACGGATTAAAATGGATTAGAAACAACTTAATTTGGCTTAAATCAACTTAAAAACAAAATTAAAACGGTTAAAATTATCTTGATAACTAACACGTAGGTTCTAAATTTTTTAAAACTGAGATAAAAAGATATGTGTGGGCGCGGTGCAAGGTGACCGCCCACAAACAACGTCGGGGGAGCATGGATGCGCTGCCATGCACGCGCGGATCCCCTATGCGTCGGATGCTCCAGCAAGTAGGGGCCCTACATCTTTGGAGCCTCCTCTCTCCCATACGGTCGTTTAGTGCTGAGAAAAAATTGGCGTTCAAGCTGTCCTAACCAGACAATTTTACTGAAATCCTTCATGTAGACACATGGCAGGAGACATCCAAATGCATTAGTGTGTTTGTATTGCTACCCTGTCTTGCAAAAAATCATCATTGCTAAAATTTGGCAACGTGCATAAATTTAGTCAGTCCTTGATTTGTCCTCGAACTTTTGGTATATTTTCAAGATTTAGTGAATCCTAATTCAATTTTTCATCTATTCATATCAAATCTTGAATGACAAAATTGATTCATAAAAAATTTTAAACTTCTCTCTCAATTAATCTAGATTATTAATTTCTGTTCTAATAGTTTTAATAAGAGAAAAACACATATCGTTTATTCTCTAAAATAGTGAATACGAATCTCACTTAACAATGCTCAAGGTGAAAACACCAATGCCATAAGTTCTTGGCTGAGGAGTTGGGAGCATTTCTTTAAAGACAAATTTTGAAATTATAATGTGATTTTATATTGTGTTTTGTATGATAGTTAGAGAAGATATTTGTCATATTTAATAAAATATTAGTGCTATATAAGCAAATTTTAGGAACCAATGATTCACACCAACTTTTAGATTCATTGGAGCCAATTTTTAGGGTTCCAACTTTTCTACACAAATGACTCTAGCAATAGATTACCTCCAAGGAATCCATGATTTGAAACAGCCCTATTTGAGCCGCCAAATCTAGTTTCAACTCAAAAGCTGGAGTTGGATGCTTTCATTCACTTTATGCATCATTATTAATGACACCTTTCAAAAAATTAAGTAATAATGACACCTTTAAAAAAATTAAGATTACTGTCCAAAATTAAAGATTAGTTATAGATCCATGCACACAAAGCAAATCTACACATTTGTGTTCCTTATAACATACCCCTTCCCAGAAAAGCTCAAAGATTAAGGAAAGAATTAGATTCTCACAACTCATGCAAAGCTGATGTGTTTGATTCGGCCTCACCTTCTCTTACCAATCAGGCAACCTTTCTACGGGGAGACGTCTCATTTCCATTCAAAGCGCCCTTTACAAAGCTAGCCAACCAATATTCTGATATTCCCCACTAGTGTGTCTTACATATTCTCTATTTATTCATTTGTGTGTTTTCTCTTTCTATGATGTTTGGATTAAAATATTTTATGCAGATCATAGATCTACATAACTCATAAAAAAATAGCATAAACAAACATACAGAGAGAATACACAAGCCACATAAAGAAAATAAACAAACATATAAGGAGAATACACGAGTCACACTATATCTAACGCCTACAAGGACCTCCTATATGTGAGTAAAACCCAAATAATAGTTATAGAAACGTGATCTATATCACAAACTATATCAGGATCAAGTGGTTTTATACTGACAATGACTGTAAGACCAAATGTGTAACTGTTATCTAGAATAATTGGGTATAAAGTGTCTATAGGCGGTTTTTCAACATTTTCTGTCAATAATAATCTTAAGACCGTGATGTAGATCACAAGCATATCACAATCATATGATTCTGTACCGGCAATTACAGTAAGATAATGAATACAAATCTTATCTGAAATGACTGAGTGTAAAACATCTGCATGTGATTTTTTAAATTCAGCGTCAAATCCCAAGACTCAACCTTAGACGGGAGGCGGAAACAATCAAAATAGAATGTGGTATGAGTAGAAAGAATTTTCGATAGAGTGATAAAATATATTGTTCTCGATTAAGATCTCATGTGGGAGATCATTCTCACATAAATTCTTCTTTTCTAACACCCCTGCTGTACGTATAAATACACGTCCATATCATCCCAATCAAAACCACCCAATTAAACTCCTACGATATAACGCCACCGTCACAGTTCACAACTTCTCTCTTAAGTTTCTCTTTCTTCTCTCATCTTTTTTGTATACTTCTCTCTCTCTCTCTCCACTTGTTATCCAAGAACACTCAAGAACAAGGCAAAGTTAAGATGAGTGCTCCCAGGTATGCCTACCCTTACCCTGCACAAGGTAATTACTACTAGTACTGCTGCTGCTGCTACTACTACTAATTAAGCAAAGAAACTACAGAAGAACTTGTGTGCTATTACTACTACTTATAGTTGTGTTTCTCTTGCTGTGAAGGTTACTACCAGGGACCTTACCAGGGGCCGCCGGTGATGGCGCCGCCGCAGTACAACTACGGCCCGCAGCCGCCGCGGCGGCAGCCAGGGTTTCTTGAAGGCTGGTACGGTCTATGTCTTGTGTGTTAATTAATTTGTGTTCTTGGGCAAAATTTGAGTGAATTTTGGTTAAATTTGCAGTCTTGCTGCGCTGTGCTGCTGCTGCTTGCTGGATGAGTGCTGCTGTGATCCATCCATCATATTTGTCGGCTAAATTATGGGTTCAGTTTGCTTTTGAATTTGCAAAGCTTGGCTGGAAGGTTTCAAGTATATTTTTCAGCTGCTACTTGGTGCTTGTATGATTATATCCATAATTAATCCATGTATCTTGAAGTAATAAGAATTAAGAAGTGTTTGTGATCTTGTCTCACTAATCACTATGGATGGAATTGGTTTGTGTATACGGTGATTAATGGTGCTTGCCGAGGGTCAGCTGGTGGTTTCTTGGAGAAGCTCCGAAATTGTTCTTCAAAAGTCGTTTGGTAGAATATTTGGAGCTGTAATTAGGAAAAGCTGAGAGATGCTACCGTGCTTCTCCATCCAAAGACGTTAAAGTCGTCTCAAAAAGCTATTGTGAAAAACTGAATTGTTTACGAAGATTCTTATCTTCTGATTTCTTTGATTTTTTGTTTATCACTCGTTACATCTGTGTTCCACAGTAGATGAAAGTGAAAGGCAATTTTGTGTGTCCTTGCGCATAATATTTAAGGTGCTGTTTGTTATAACAATTTTTTATAGTGTGAAATAGATAAAATGAGGAATCTATATAAGGAGGAAATAATGGAGTGATGGTCTAATTTTTCTATACCCCTCCTCAAAATTTTATTTCAAAGGGTTTTCATTGCATTGTGTGCTCACTTTTTTTTAAACACCATATTAAATGTGGCAGTATTTAAACCCCCACCCCACCCACAAGACCCACATGCCACTAATGTAATATTACTTTAAAAGTAACTATACAACAGTGTCTCATTACTTGATAAGATATTCTTATACCATCACCCACTAAAACCACTAGCATCATATGCACATCCTTTGTGCCTCTCTGCATTCTCAATGCCTCTTCCTCCTCATTTCCTAGTAGCCACATCCCTATCACTACCAAGCAATCGTAGCCTCATGATCTAACCTTCCCCAACGATGTAAAAACCACCAAACCAAACCACCATCTCCACACCACCAACCTCCCAAACCAACCCACCCACCCAAAAAAAAACTAAAAATGATATCTTGATTTTCCTTTTTAGTATTTTCAAAATAAGATCTGCTTAAGTTTATTGATCCAAGCACGCCCAAAACAAACTTAATTAAATAGAATGCCACCAAAAAACTTTAGATTTGCAAGATACTCAAGATCAATTCAATTTTGAGTTTGGATGAAACTGATTGAGTAGTGGTCTCAAATTAGACCGAACATATTAACCTCCCATCTCATCTCACTTAACACCAATCTAAAGTTCAAACCTTAGACGCCACACACCTACATACATCCCCAGGCTACCTATTTAATATATTCAAACTTTCTCCTAGTCAAAACCCTTCAAGCCAATCTCAAGCTTATTTATGGTTTATTCAAATCAACCTCGAGCCCAAACCTCCTTCAAATGGAGGTCAAGTCAATTGAGTCTTGCTAGTATGATTTTAAATGGATCAAATTTGGATTAGATATTGGTCAAATCATACTCACATTTATATCTTTAAGTTGAATTTAGATACACTTAGATTCAAATCAGATAAAAATCAAATACAGATTCGGATTGGATTTCGGCTTTTTCAATGAGATACTATTGATATTTCTTGATTTTGTTAGTTTCTTATTACAAAATTAGAAACAATTCATTTTAAACCAATAAATAACACTTTGCATAATTTTGTATTATATTTATTTTATTAATGTAAGAAATTGATTACAAAGTTGACATATTCACTACTACAGAAATGCAGTCCACTAATCCCTATCTTCTAACGGTTATATGCAATCTGGGAGAAAACCGTTAGTATACGAGGACCGCAGTGGAGAAGAGATTTTGTACTAACAGTTATGATCTGGGAAACTGTTAGTGAATAGCACATCATTTGTACTATCGGTTAGTACTGTACAAACTGTCAGAAGAGACGAAATTGTACTAACAGTTTCTCTTTTGTAACAGATAGTGAAATTACTGCATTTTTACTATCGGTTATATTGTATGAACCGATAGAATATAGGACATTTTACTAATGGTTTGTTTTATTCAACTGATAGTAAAATGACGTCATATATACTAACAGTTGTGGTTTTGAACCGTTAGTAAAAAGTATCCTATTCTTCTCTAACGGTTCTTAGTAGTGAACCGTTAGAATATAGTCATCTTTTCTAACGGTTCACTATTAAGAACCGTTAGAAAAATGTACTCTTTTCTAAAGGTTCTTATTAGTGAACCGTTAGTAAAATTGCAAATTCACTAACGGTTGTGGTTTTGAACCGTTAGTAAAATTGAACAGCTTATATAAAGTCTCATATTCACCCCGCTCTACCACGCCACCTCCTCTCTCTCTTTCTCGGCTCTCTTCTCCAATCCTCCAAACCTTAGATCTAGGCCATTGATGGTTTAGATTGCACCGATGCTGTAGCAGTACGCGCCGCCGCCGCAGCCGCCGGCCATGTGGAGCCAAGTGCCGCCTCGGCAATCTGCCTACGGGCAGGCGCCGCCACCGCAGCCGTACTACGCCATGGCGCCGACTGCCCCGGCGGCATCAGATGAGGTGAGGACGTTGTGGATGAGCGACCTGCAGTACTGGATGGATGACAACTACATCTACGGGCTACGGCTACTTTGCAAGCACCAGAGAGGTATAACTCTTGATGCAAGTTTTGGTTATTGACTTGGGAAGTGGGGGAAACCTTCAGTTGATGAAGTACGCTAAATGTAAAATGTGACCTTTGCACTCTTTGAGCGAAATGTTTTTCTTCAATTGACTAGTACATCTCTTTCTGAGCTCCTCTTGTGTTTGGCCAACAACATGGGCGCCCCTTCTATGGAGATATTTTTGGAGTCCTATAGCAGGATGAACTAAACTATGATGTATAGTTAATTGGTTTCATTGTGTTATGAACTTCTTTTTTCCAAGCCAAGTTTCTAGAATGTGTAACCTGAACTGAAACTATTGGTTAACTGAATGTTGTACTATGTTGTTTTCAGGAATAGCTGTTGACCGGAGTAAGCATTGGGGAGACTTGGAGGAGGAGGAACAATAGATGGAAGAGGAAGACATGGAAGAAGATATTCAGTCTGTTGACACCATCTCAAGGTACTACCATAATTCTTTAACAACATGACTCCATAATCAGAGGATTTGGTAGTAGTAAAATCTCATACTCAACCTTCAAAACGCAAGTTTATGTAGGACTATCAAATTGCAAGTTCATTTCGGACTACTTTTCTTTCAATAAATTTCAAATTTTTTCTCTTAGCCTTGCATTTACTGTAACTCCTAAATTAGAGTATCCTTTCTTTTCCACACATAGGATCTATTCACAGTTCTTTAATCAAACCTCATTCATGATTTATTACTTGCAGATTACACTTACATCCATGAAGAGATGTGATGCAAGTATGCACTCATTATCATCATAATTATTCCCGACGGTCACAATTAAGAGAAGTACAACTTGTTGTAAAGAGTTTAAACCCAAAGCAAGACAGAGGGAGTGTATGCAACGTATGATTGCTGCATGATCGTGTAAATTTACTTCAAATAAAATGCCAAACAAGTGTTTAATTGACGAATCCAGAAAATGATTGTCTTATGGCCAATTTGTCACAATTAACTTGTTGTTTAAACATATTCTAACGATTTGACTCTTCTTGATCACTTTTGATACAAACTACTATACGTCTTAGAATATGTATCTATTTTAACGGTTCACTACTAAGAACTATTAGAATATAGTCATCTACTCTAAGGTACCTGTTCTAACGGTTCTTAGTAGTGAATCGTTAGAATATTGTCATATTTTCTATCAGTTCACTACTAAGAACCGTTATAATAGTCATCTTTTTTATCGGTTCACTACTAAGAATCGATAGAAAAAAACACTTTTTTTTAACGGTTTGAAACCATTAGAAAAGATTTAGTTTTGTTCTATCGTGTCGATCACTAACGGTATAAGAACCGTTAGTAGAGATATGTTTTGAACCGTTAGAAGAAAGTATTTTTGTAGTAGTGATTGCAAATCTAGACAGTAATTTATATACAAAAATTCAAATTTTAATCCATAGATCCAAATATATCATTTTATCAAATTTTGTCAGATGTTATCAAATTCATATACGGATATAGACATTTTTTTGTCAGATTTAGATACGGATTTAAATAGAGAAAAATTATTTACTATTATCACGTGTTGTCAGATTCGATATTGAAATAATCTGAATAATCAGCATCTGTTTTACACGACCCCTCAAAATGGGCTCAACCCTACTAAGAAATCACCGGGCCAGGCCCAGCTGAGTGCCGGTGGGCCCACCCCAGACTCCAGACCGCGCACTGCGACGGTGGGCCCACACACCGCAGGACGCCACGTGAGTCCAAACCGTCCGGAAACACTGGAGTAGCTCCGTTCGAGCCCTCCGGAAGCTTCGAGGGCCCACCACAACTCCGGCCGCCAATATCGGCCGCTCCACCGCAACCCCTCGCCGCCGCCCCCACGCCTTATATGTCGCTCTCCTCCTCCCTCCTCTCCCCCGGCAACCTCCCCAGGCGCCTCCTCCCCCTCCTCCTCCCCCTCCGCCTCTCCTCCTCCTCCCTCCCAATTCCTCCCTGCGGGCCTCGCGTAGGCCTCTAAACCCCAACCTCCCAAAACCCTAACCCTATCTCGCTAACCCCTCCCGTCCGTTTCTCGCAGGGCAAGCAGCAGCGGCAGAAGTGGAAGCCGAGGGCGGCGGCGGACGCCTCCGCTGCCGCTGCCGCAGCCGCAGACGAGATTGCCGGGGGCATCCCGAGGATGAGCATCGACCCGCCGGCGCCGGAGGCGCAGCGGTCGGCGGCACAGCTCTGGATGCCGAAGGGGTACGGGACCTCTGCTGATGCCGGCGCTGCAGCTTCTGGGTCGTCGGTGGCGGTTGAGGAGTTGGGTGATAAGCTCTCGAAGCTGTTCAAGGGGCCGCTCGGTGCGGAGTTCGCGGTGGACAACAGCACGTTTAGTGAGGCGCAGATCAGGGCCACGTTTTACCCCAAGTTTGAGAACGAGAAGTCTGATCAGGAGGTGCGTGGTAGTGATGTCTCTGCATGAGCTAGCTGTTCCATTGCTTGGATGCTTGTGTTTCTATTATGCCGCACCAATGTTACATATTTTCTTAGGAATTCTAGAGGTATTAGCTGAATTTCTTGGAAATGCTTGTGTTTCCATTACCCCATGTCAATGTTACATATTTTTCTAAGGAATTCTTGAGGAATTAGCAGCTACACGTTGTTTTAGTGGGTTGGACTTGCATATGGTACGCACATTGTCGCCTGCAGGGTTAACCACACTGTTCTGATGGTTATGGGGCGGTTTGCCTTTCTATTTTGGGAGCATTTTGGTTGCATTATTACTTGTTTGATTTGTGTTGTAGCCTCAGAGCTTTTAGTTGGGTTTGATATGAACATATTTTGTTGATGTTATGAGGAAGTTATTGGTAGATGTTCTTAATATAGCAATCCGTAATGAATCAATGAGTCAGTAATTGCTTCTAATGGATTATAGGGCCTAGCTAACTGCTCATTTGAACTCATGTTGTAGTAGCGCAGTATTTTGGTTCTTTTGAGATTATCTTCTGATGTTCAGATTTAGGGAATGGGATAACTTATTTTAGACTTCCTTTGAGAAGCTCACTCACACTTTCATAATGGCAGACAAGAATCCGAATAATTGAGATGGTGTCACATGGCCTAGCTACCTTGGAGGTACATTTGATATACTGTTTTTCTCTTGTAAGTTTTAAGTAATCACCGATTACAGCAGTTGTTTCAGCGTGCTTTCCCCTGCTGTTATACTATGTCTCCTTCAGGTTACACTCAAGCATTCAGGATCACTCTTCATGTATGCTGGTCACCTTGGTGGTGCATATGCCAAGAATAGCTTTGGGAATATGTACGTTGTGCCAATCTATCTTGAATATTTCTTGATTTATCAGTGCCATGACTTAAGCTGCAATTTCTGGTTGTAGCTACACTGCTGTGGGTGTTTTTGTTCTGGGGCGGTTGTTCCGTGAGGCTTGGGGGAAGGAATCGCCTAGAAAGCAAGCAGAATTCAATGATTTTCTTGAGGTATTACATGTCCAGTGCAATTTTTTCAGGAGTTGTGCAACTATATCCTTTATGATATTGACTTTAGCTTTTTCATGTTTCTACATGTCTTCATCTCTGGGTATTTTATTACTTGGTACATGAAAGAATTCTTTATTAGATAGGACAGAGGCTTGAAGTTGGGAGAGAGTATGACCACACACACCACTGTACCACTGTTAGGTTGAAGGAATAATATTCAGTGCCTTGATTTATGTTGTATTCTTCAGTACTTCTATGCAGCATAGCTCCTTAATCTGGAATTTTCCTAAGTAGCTTTGCAATGTAGAACTGCAATTCTAAGGCGGTTATTAACCGTTTTCTAATTAAAATACAGCAATAATAGGACCATCATTGGAGTTTGGTGCTCCATTTCTTTTTATGCATGGGATATTAGAATAAAGCACATTTCTGCAAGAGATCAGATGGTTTTCCATATATTGTTTGTGCCTTTCAGTATTTCAGCTTTCCATATATTCTTTAGCATTTTCTTAATGGCAATATGCCCTAAATTTTCTCCCCGTTTGTGTTTTCTAGAAAAGCCGTGTAAGCATATCAATGGAACTTGTGACAGCTGTGTTAGGTGACCATGGACAAAGGCCAAAGGATGATTATGGTATGTCTTTATTTTGATTAAGGCAAATCATATTATGCTTATACTTTGTTCTTCATTATTGCTGATTGTTTATTCGAAAGTATACGATGCATTACTGCTTCTACACTTGATAATGACCAAATGGGATAGTCTTCCTTAAAAAAAAATCATATGGGATTGGTTTAATTTTCATTCACGCACAAAACTATTTTCGTATGTTTAGGCTATTGCAATTGTTGATATGACAGAAACTTGTAAATTAATACATTATGGAAAGAAATGATAAATGACACAAGGAGATGACAACCATATGGTTAAGTAGAGAAACATATATTTTGTCATTCCACTTGAAGATGTGCTTTCACTGTTAAGCATTAACTAATAAACAAAAGGTTCTTTTATTATGTTAATTTAATGTTGTCTTGTCATGTTAATTGGCTAAATAACAGTGTATCTTTTTTTTTAAGAGAGAATAAGCTAGGATGCAGCAATTTCTTTTGTTTTCTATTTTTAGTTCTTCAAGATATCCTTTATTCTTATAGTACTACATAACCAATTCTACTCCAAATATCTTCCTTGTGTTCTGTAAGTTGCTGGGCCCATAAATTGAGTTACATGTTATTAGCATTTGCTAGTTAATTTTCTGGGGGTACTTTCATTTGTCGCAACCAATCTTGGATTGGCTACTTTTTTCCCACCTCTACTAGACTCTTCGAGTGAGATGCTGCATTTACTTCAATCCTTTAGTTTTCCCACCATTGACAGGGTGTTTGGAAAATGCATATGTTTGATAGTTTTCTTCATTTTGGGCCTTGTGCAGCCGTGGTTACAGCTGTGACAGAATTGGGGCATGGCAAGCCAAAATTCTATTCTACTCCAGAGTTGATTGCATTTTGTCGGAAATGGCGGTTGCCAACAAACCATGTCTGGCTCTTTTCAACAAGGTGCCCATTTGATAACTTGTTCCATTGATGATTCCCACGACTGTACAATTTATGCTGGAAAAATGCATATTCTCAACTTTTGCTTCCTTGACTGTTGCATGCATGTATGTTGTTCGTCTTTCTTGTTGACATGTTCTCTTTTACTGAGTAAACAGGGTATACTATATTATAAATGAAAGCAGTGAGTGTACAAATTGTAAAAATATCCTAGCGATAATTCCATGCCCTTTGATGCTAGCTCTAGAGGGCTCACTACCAATGTTGACATTAGCTACGGATGGCTGATTTAAGCGCTAGCTACATCAGCCAATGGGGTTCTTTTCTGTAATTGTACCGATCAGGGTTTAGATTCCCGGTGGGAACCGGTCATCCCAGCCTGGACTGGGGATATAATATTGGTTTGGAATATGTGTTGTATGGTGCTATATTAGAAGATTGTATAAAATAGTGAATATATAAGTTGGAGAAATACAAAAATTTGATAAAAATTCAAAGAAAAATTAAAAGTGAGCCGGAATCACTAAGAACCACCGGGAAACCAGTTGGTTCCCAGCCAGGTCTAGGAACCAGTCTAAAAATGGAAACTTGATCTCTGGTACCAATTATTAGTCTAACTTTGAAATATTTGTTTATTCACTTAATAAAAAGTCTAAAGATGTTCATGCCATCAGCTTGGTAGAGGATGCCTTTCTTTTGGTGTTATTGCTGGAGTGTCCGCATAATTTGAACATGTGCTTACTACTGGATATGATCGTAGTAAATACTAATGTTTTTGTTAGCATCTTTCACTAGGAAATCTGCCACTTCATTTTTTGCTGCATATGATGCATTATGTGAGGAGGGGACTGCAACACCTGTTTGTAAAGCCCTTGATGAAATCGCTGATATAGCTGTGCCAGGTAGGGCTACCTCGACTAGTGATTTCGTTGACTTACTGCTGGTCTAAGCGAAACTGATCTCCTTGCACTAGATTAATTTTGTGGGAACTTATACTAGATTAATTTTGTTGTTAGGGTCAAAGGATCATGTAAAGGTGCAGGGTGAGATACTTGAAGGTTTGGTTGCTCGTGTTGTGAGCCGGGAAAGTTCATCACAAATTGAAGAAGTCTTGAGAAACTTCCCACCACCTCCATCAGATGGAGGTAAGCCACTAAAGTTGTTTTGTTATGTTCCATTGTTTGCATGATAATACCAGATATACAACCAAAACTCAGCTCATTTAGAGTTTCTCTTTAGTCTTAACCAAGTGGTCGCCTCAATATTCTGTTTCCTTTTTTTCTTTTGAAAGGAACCTACCAAAATATCCTCTATTTGAAGAAAATGCTACCTTTCATATTTACCATACTAATCAATGTTATCACGGCGACGCCTAAGCACCAACTAGGCGTCCAGATTGTGGAGACCCAACGCCAGGTCAGGTCGCCTCTCCTTATGGGGGGCCAAGGCCGTCGCCTAATTGTATATAGTGATTTATCGCCTAATTGTCGCCTAGGTGGGTGCCTAGGCATCCAGGCGGTTCCAAGGTGCCTCGCCTCCTAGCCGCCGTGACATACTTGATGCTAACCCTATTATACAAATCTTGATAAATGAATCACACCGTGATCCATTAACAACCAGAACAACAATTCCTCATATTCAGTAGTACTCTGCTTGAATGAAGAAGAGTGAATATAAAAGAAAAGAGGAAGAGGAGAAAAGTAATAAAAATGGAGTTTTTTTTTTCATTCTTTATCCATATGCAAGAGAGTTTGTGGCATGATTGCATGAAAGAGAGACAAATGACTTCCCTTTCGTTTTCTCTCCCTTTTATTGTCCTAACGACTGGTGATTTTGAAATGTATATTCCATATCTGTGAACTATGGTGTGGGTACACTATACCTAAGTTCTCTTTATGATGCATTTAAGCTGTGAACTTGTAACTATCAAGTTTCAGGTATCTCTTATGTCATTCGTTCCATCATTTCAAAAATCTCTTTCCTATGCAGTTGATTCTGATTTAGGACCAAGTTTGAGGGAATTATGTGCTGCTAATAGGTCAGATGAAAAGCAGGTATTCTGTTATGTTATCAATTAGTACTGTTGTTCCTTCATGATTTGTTTCAGCTTTATATGGGTTCTATCTCATTGTGACTTCCCACTGCCTTTCATGAGCAGCAAATTAAAGCGCTTCTTGAAAATGTTGGATCTTCAATGTGTCCGGACCACTCAGATTGGTTTGGCAGTGGTCTTGATTCTCACTCTAGAAGTGCTGACAGATCAATTGTCACTAAATTTTTGCAAGCTCATCCTACGGACTATGCAACTCTGAAATTGCAGGTTAGTGTGGTATACTTTCATTGCAGTTGTGAGAACTACAGCTTCAACTGTTTTTGTTATGTGTGTGAAGTCAGATGGTAATTTAATTCTTCTAACTGCACCAGGAGATGATTCGTGTGATGAAGCAGAGGCATTTCTCTGCTGCTTTCAAGTGTTACTACAACTACCACAAAATTGATTCCCTCTCAAATGACAACTTGTATTACAAGATGGTTATCCACGTGCATAGTGATTCTGTTTTTAGACGATATCAGCAAGAGATGAGGTCAGCTTGTGAACCTAACTTTGTGTATTACCTTATTATTTCATTGAAGTACTCCTTTTTCTATCCTGTCATGGTTTTCATCTTGGGATTTAAAGCTCTAAATTGATGTTGTGATTTTCAGGAGAAATCAAGGGTTGTGGCCACTATACAGGGGTAAGACAAATCTTTTCTTCCCCAGAATTCTCTTTGCTCTGAAGTTACTGAGTTCTCGTGATTCCTACATGTATTAAGCTGCCTCAGGCTGTCCTATGTTTTGTTGTCAGGTTTCTTTGTTGATATAAACTTGTTCAAGGCGAATAATAAGAAGGCCGCCGAACTTTCAAAAGACAGCAACACTTTACTGAAAAATATCAATGGTGCTTTGGATTCTAATTCGTCAGCTACAGATGGTCTGGCTGATGAGGACTCAAATCTGATGGTCAAATTAAAATTTTTGACATATAAGGTACTTCTTATAGTAGTAGTTTATACGAATGATATGCTCATTGCTTATTTCTTGATATACCATTAGTAAGGTAGATCACTCTGGATTGTTTACTTTTATTTTGGTGTACTTGTTACAATGATCCTAAAGTATTTTTTGTAATGTTATTTAGCATGTCAATAAGTTACTCTTAAGGAATAAGTTACTCTATGGTTGTATTATTCCTGTTACTTTGGTCTAATCTCCCTTTGGTATTTCTATATGGACTTTGTTTTTCCTTTGAACATGGATATTTCATTCTTATACATGGAGGGATACGGGACTTCAGCCATAAAACTTTAACTTTGTTGAGTATTTATCTTCTAATAATTTGCTTCTGTATTACTACCTGACAGTTACGGACATTTTTAATTCGAAATGGTTTGTCTACCCTTTTCAAAGATGGTCCTTCAGCTTATAGAACTTATTACCTGAGGTATGTCATGTGCGCCAATCTTGGCATTTAAGCTGTAGTTTTCTTTTTTGCTCAGCAATATATGGGATAATGAAGGAGAGTTCAAATAAGGCTGTTTATGCTATCTTAATTAGGTGCTTTCTAGTTGTATTGCTATAATGAAGACTTTTCTGAAGTTTATTGGATCTAAGAAAAATGGTAGTACTTCAACCTATGCTGAATTGATTATAATCAATTGCAACATCAGTAAAGTGGGGCTCTGCAGTTCTGCAGTTATAGGTTAGTCATTGCTGATGTTTGAGCATTTTCCTTCACAGGATGGTGATTTGATGCTAGAAGATTTTAGACTGATGTTATTCTGTTGAATGAAACAATGTTTTATCTGATATTTGTGTCCCTGTCTCCCATTATGTGTTAACAGGCAAATGAAGAATTGGGGAACATCAGCAAATAAACAGAAAGAGCTTAGCAAAATGTTGGATGAATGGTAGGTTATTATTAACTTCTCTTTCTTTGTAGAAGAGGTATCCTTCAGTATCTTTATGGAACTACATGTGTTCTTTCTTTTTACTTTTTTGGTGTATCTATTGCAGGGCTGTCTATATCAGAAGAAAGTATGGAAATAAACAACTTTCATCATCAACATATCTTAGTGAAGCAGAGCCTTTCCTTGAACAGTATGCTAAACTCAGCCCTGTGAACCAGGCGTTGATAGGGGCAGCTGGTGACTTGGTTAAAACAGAAAATTTCTTGGCCATACTTGAGGGAGACAGAGATGAAGAGGGTGATCTTCAGCCTGACCGTGAGGCAGCACCTTCTAGTCCTAGTTCTGCATCCTTAGATGTGGTTCCAAAAACTGAGGGACTTATTGTCTTCTTTCCAGGTAAATTCCATTGTTCTGGTAACAGATTCCCATATATATGTTTGATAACTAGGAATATTTTACTTCTAGGAGGAGTTGATAGATGGTATATCTGAGACATTGAGTTCCTATAGCTTCTTAAATAAAAATAAAAAAAAAGGGGACGGGGAAATGAAATTTCTTGTTTCAGCATTGCTTGGAAATTGTAGAACTGTCCCGAAGATATAATTGATATGTTGCCTTGAGACGGATAAAATATTTGATCTGTTTAAATCATGCAATATCTAAGGACCCTTAAACATTCAAAAATGTTAAACATGAGACCGACATTCTAAGATAACTATGGACTAAGGTCAACTAATCCTGAGTCTTAAAATGGTTGGACTTGGCCATATGAATCCATTTGAACATTCACACACAAGATGTTAAGGCTGGTAACGTGAATACCATAATCTATCTAGTTTACTTTTTTTTTTTGGTGTATAGTAATTGTGCCTGCCATTTTATTTCTTTGAGCATACTCCTATCTTGGAATCCTCTATTCTGCACCGTTAATTAATTTATTGGTGGCCCAAATTTGGTTTCCAATTGCATTAAAGCTTCCTTTCTGTCTTTTAGATACCTTAACACCAGGAGGCTGTTGTGTTCATGGAAATTGAGTGGTGGGAATGGGAATGGGAATGAGGGGATGAGATGAGAATTTACCATGCTTGTTTGTTGGAGATGGGAATTGAACATCACCTTTTTTTTTTACTGATGGTTTAATTTTTTAGTTAGGAGTGGAATTGGAGATTCCCCTATTCCATGAATTCATTACCACGGTGGGTGTGAATAAGAGGTGGGGATGGAAACATGGTAGGAAGGACATAGTCTCATTTTCTTTCTTGTTAAAAGGGCATTTTAATAAAATAAATATTTCATTGCCAATCTGAAATTAATTCCCATATCTCATAGGCTCATACCAAACAAGCAAATGTTATTATAAGTTGAATCAGAATCTCATCCTCGCCTTCTAATTCCCCCTTTTAATGCCCATTCCCATTCTTGTCTACATCTGTCTGGCTTTGATTTAGGTGTCGACACTTGACACAATATGCATACTATATATTTATGTAGTTGAAAATATTAAAGTTTTTTTGTTCCCTCCCAAGTTTATTGTTCAGGCAAATGCAGTGTGATAAAGTGCCTATGATCTGCTTCTTGATCATCTTAGAAATAGTTTTTGATGAAAGTTCTTTTCTTGTCAAATTCTGTTGTACTGTAGTTTTGGGTTCTGCCTTGTATTTCACTGTTTATGTTCTTTTTCTTTCCATCATGCGTATTCTTTTTTTCAGGCATACCCGGTTGTGCAAAGTCAGCTCTATGTAAAGAAATATTAAACACTCCTGGTGGCCTTGGTGATAATCGCCCTCTTCATAGTCTGATGGGAGATCTTATCAAAGGTCTGGAATATTTTATATATTCTTTGGTAGTTGTGTTCATTTGACTAAGATATGGTTTCATCAGTGAGGTTACCATCTTGTTCTTAGATCTACTCCTGCATACAGAACGAAGTTTAGATTTCTGCCACTCATACAACTTATGTGTTGTGCTTATAGAAATAATTACAAATAACTTGTTTTGGCAAACTATATTACTTCAATCTTGATCGTGTTGTTCTTTTTTTTTTTTTCTTGTTTGTGTGAAGACCATCCTGGTGTTATACTAGACTGATATATACTAAGATATTCTATTTTCAAGAACAACAATTAACATTGTACTAGTAACTTTGCACTTTCAATTGCATCCTTAAATCGCTAGTTTGGTTTCTACATTTTGGTGTCATTTAAGTGATCTCTATATGTTTGTAAAGGAAATCTGCAGGTTAAACCACATTACAGTTGACACACAGCTAGAGAGGTAGTTACTACAAAACATGCAGAAGAGGAACACACTGAAGGACTATGATTTCATACTAACCATTAGCAGTGTTTTATCAGTTTATTTTAACATATTCCTGCATAATTTTATAGCTTTTTTAAAAGTTCTTTACCTGGTAGCTTATTTTGGTCATACTAGTATGTTGTAGTAACTAGGAAGTTGATTAGACATATCTAATGACTCTTATTTGATCATCTAATTGAATGTCTTCTTCCAGGAAGATACTGGCAAAGGGTTGCTGATGAGCGGAAAAAGAAGCCATTTGCAATAACACTTGCTGACAAAAATGCACCAAATGAAGAAGTGTGGAGGCAGGTAAGAATCATATGAGATAGATAGATAACTAGTTTGCACATGCATTTGTATGCTTGAAGATTAGTTTCTCAGTTTAGGAAAGAACTGATGAATTATTTTTTACAGATCGAGGATATGTGCAGGACCATGAAGGCAGCTGCTGTTCCTGTTGTTCCTGAATCTGAAGGTAACCTGTTTTCCCACTTGTCATCTCAGAAGAACATCAAATTGTGATGCTTCATAAAATCTTCTTGCTGTATGAAGTTATTACATTGATGCTACATATGCTTCTTTGAAATATGACACAATAATTTGAACCTTTCAATTGGAAACCTTGCGAACTGCTGGACTTGTAGAACCCATAAATAATGTTGTGCTTTAACAGTGCTAAAGCTGTTTTTGGCCTATTGCAATAGGGCCTTGTGTTTCATATATCCTTCTGGGAGATTTTGCTGAGTGCTCACATCTTTTACTATATATGTCCCTATTTTATAGTAGTGGTGATGCTTGATTTGGTTGGACCATTGATGATCATATAATTTTCTGCTCATTTCTGGTAATTTGCAGGCACCGATTCAAATCCATTTTCACTTGAAGCACTTGCTGTTTTCATGTTTCGTGTGCTCCAAAGGGTTAATCATCCGGTATATAGGTTCTATTTATTCTTATGCATGTCCATAATCAAGTGCTGTCATATATTATGAATTGGCTAACATTATAAATACATATTTTTGAAGGGAAATCTGGACAAGGCATCTCCTAATGCTGGTTATGTTTTGCTAATGTTTTACCACCTCTATGATGGCAAGGTATGTACATCTTCTGGAAAATTGTTTTAGTTCCCTACTGGAATATCTCAATTTTCCATTCAATAAGCATACAATTTTCAGAGTCGAAGGGATTTTGAAGGCGAACTGTATGAGCGTTTTGGTTCTTTGGTTAAGATGCCACTCCTGAAGCCAGATAGGTAGCATTTTTTTCCTTATATTCTTATTCTCCTTTCGTTTTGTTTTCCTTTTACCATAATATTCTGTTGGTTGTCTAGTTCAATATTTCTCATCCACTGTAATTTGCCAAGAAAACTAAAAGCCTTTGGTATTATGTGCAAGGAAGTGATATTTCATAATGAGTCAGTTTCGTTTTTTGTGTTTACTTCCTATATTTGAGTTTGTTTGACTTGTCATATATTGGCCAATGGCCAGTTATGCCCACTTAATTGGTATGTATATTTTGCTAATTTCAGAGCTCCATTGCCCGGTGCCGTGAAAGACATCTTTGATGAAGGGATTAGCCTGTTCAGACTGCACCAAAACAGTCACGGAAGGTACGACACTGTCAGCCAGATTTGGTGTTTTTTTCAAGAATTTCTTTTTTGACCTTTCATGAGTATGTGTTAGTTTTATGATTGTGCTTATCTGAGGTAGACATTTCATATCGAAAGCTGCATGGTACTCTGCATGCTATGTTCTTTGGTGCACGTTGACAGTGATCTCTCATACATTAATACTTTGTTACTTCATCTGATAATGTTTACATAACTGATGCCATACTTTACTGACGTCATGATTCTGTATATATTGGCTGATTTTGCAAAACACTGTCAAATCAGAGCGGAGCCATCAAAAGGTTCATATGCTAAAGAATGGGTACGATGGGAGAAAAGGCTGCGGGAGGTCTTGTTTGGAAATGCTGATTATCTTAATTCTATTCAGGTAGCTATATGTCATTCATTCAACATCTATTGCCCTTTCTTGATAGTAGTTGAAGAATGGTACAAACCATGCTACAATCTCACTGCAGTGGGAGATGATGCAGTGCTGATGATCACAATACTTTTTATTTTTTAGGTTCCATTTGAGTCTGCAGTGAAACAAGTATTGCAACAGCTACAGGCTGTTGCGAAAGGTGAACACAAAACTCCAGATACTGTTAAGCGCAAGTTTGGCAATATTATTTTTGCTGCCGTTACATTACCCCCAGCAGATATATTGGGCCTTCTGCATAAGGTAAGAATTGTATGATCAACTCAGTCTAAAGAAAAAGTAGTTTCAATTACACATTTCAGTGAACTTGTCGTTTACATGGTTTTTGGAAAGTCTTTCAGTTGTAATCATGTAGTGTGCTACTAGGTGTTATAATTTGTCAAGCAGTTCTGGATCTTCTAATTTTATACTTTATATATTTTGCATAATTGTAACAGTTGGCGGAGAAGGACACCAGTGTCAATGGTTTTCTCAATGGCAAAAACTTGGAGGATGAGTTGAAAAGGGCTCATATCACTCTTGCACACAAAAGAAGCCATGGTGTAGCCGCGGTTGCAAGCTATGGCATCTACCAGAACCAGGAGGTCCCTGTGGAGTTTAAGGCCTTCCTCTTTTCTGATAAGATGGCTGCTCTTGAGGCACAGCTTGGAGCGGTGAATGGTGAAACGATCAGTTCGAGAAATGAATGGCCCCATGCTACTCTATGGACCGCTGAAGGGGTACCGCCAAAGGAAGCGAACACACTGCCGCAGTTGGCTTCAGAAGGAAAAGCAAAACGGGTGCCAATTGACCCTCCTATCGCCATATCAGGAGTTCTGGACTTCCACTAAGTTAACATCATCATCTTTGAATTTGGTGGTGCAAAGATAGATTGTGGAATCAATATGTACCGGTGGCCTCACAACGATTGTGGCGGTAGCGGCAGCTTGTAAATTTGTTGAGTTGCATGTCGAAAAATTTTGAGGGATCATACGGAAGATAGGAAGCTCTGGTTTCACACGTCATTAAGAATAAATTGAGAGGTTCTGAAAAAATTTTGAAGAGAATGACTTGTTTATGAATCATTAACATCTGTTATACAAGATGTCCAATGGACCCATTGTATATGGTTTTATCCAGTTCATTGCAATGTTTCTCTCAAAATTTCATTGAAATATTTAACAGATGTGATGCGAGTTCCACCCCACCCTCTTTGTTTTTTTTTTTTTTTTTTTTTTTTTTTTTTTTTAGTGGCATCATGATGGACCTGATGACTGGATTAATGGGTCTTAAAAAAGGAAAACGAGCGGTCCTATTTTAGGATGCAGTTTTAGTCTCTGTTTTAAAGTTGTGTTTGCAATTTTTGATCCTATGATAAAATACAGTTCATTGCTGTAGGCAACGGCATATCAGTAATTGGTGCAGTTGTATACTATAGGCAATTATCACGCTTCTAGCTTATGAAGCCAAAGTCTGAAGCACCCAAATTGGTTTGGCGCTCCAAAAGTTTGCTAAAATCTGCTTGGCTCTGTTCCGTTTTTTTTTTCGTTCTTTTTTTTTTCTCGTCAACGGTGGACGTTTGTCGTCAACTTTGTGTCCTTGCGCGAACGTTCCCAGCAATTTCTTGACTTCGACAGTTCTGAAAAGTTACTTTTAGACTTGACTGAACCAAGATTAGTTGCAATTTGAGAAGGTATAGACAGTGATTGAATCATCCAATAACTTTCCCCAAGAGAGATGCAAGAGGTTGAGAGTCCAAACAACGAGAACACAAACGCCACACTGCTCTCCGAATAGATTGACATGTATGTGTAACAAACAGCAGGCGGGGTAGTGAGTCTCCCGTTGTTGTTGACTCAGATGAAACAAAATACTGATCCAACGATCTGGAATACGGCGATGATATAGATAAATATGAGATAAATTTTTAAATAGTGCTAGTTGAATTGTATATATCTATTATATGACATGTGTACCTAAATATATATTACGCAGATTTGAGTTCTCTTTGTTAAAAAAACAAAAGATAGAAGATGCATTTTCACGCATTTCAGATAAAGGTGGAAGAAAAGTTTAAAATAAGAGAAATTTAAAAAAAAATATACAAATCAATAGCAATCTCAATATTCTCCTCACAAGTCATTTTATGATTTTAATTTCTTATAAATTATCTTCAGTTCCTAATATTCTTTGTTGTCTTCGTTAAATTTAAACATAAAAGAATTAAAAAATTCAAAAACAACTGTCACTGATATATCATAGTAGCAACCGCCTAACCCATAGTTATATGCACCACTATCTCCATTGAAAATAGCTCACCATCGTCATCACCTCGTCATTGATCACTAGTACCGCTGCCGCCATTATTAGTCATTGTCCTCAATACTGTTGTCATTGGCCATTATCCTCAATCTTGTTATTACTAAGGCCTACGTATTAATGATTATTGTTTTTTATTTTTTTTAATAATTTTTATTTAAATTTGACAGAATAGTGACGACAATAGATATTCCTACAAGGAATTTAAATTACAAAATGACTTAAAGGGGTTTATTGGAATTACTTGACTTGTGCAAGATGACTAACCATATTAATCAGGATCATTCAAACAGTATAGATTTAAAAAAAAAAGTGATTTGAAGATACAAGTTTATAGTAGTCTGACCATTCAAACTCCCGAATGTATTTTATTCTCCTGCCTAAAGATTAAACAGATCCCCAAACAAAAATGCTACGATGAGACTTCTTTCTCGTCCATCCATTAGATTTTAATCAGTGGCACCTCAGCAATGTATACATTCTAAGATCTATCTTCCACTCGAGCTGATAGATTTTGCCGATCTCAATTATACATCTTCGGAGGTCAGGGGCAGGCACTAGCTGCACACGTTATACACCGCCGACGTTTTATTATTTAGTAAAAAGTGTCCTCCTTTGTTTTTGCGATCTTGATCTGTTAATAATCAATCCCAGTAAGTATGACATAAGAACTGTTCTTTGCATAGAATTGATTCGAAAAAATTATACTTCTCTGATTTTAGATTTGAAGTTGCTTCTTTTCTTTTAGGTAAAAGAAAAATACTATAAGTAAAAGTAAAGATCTTAATTTTAGTTCGGACACAATGCTTTTTTATACTTCATTTTTTTTTCTTTCTTTTGATCCTCGAGTCAAAGAAGTATGAAAATTTTATAACTCTACTAAAAAAAACTTTTAACCTATTCATTGGAATAGTTTATTTAGTTAATAGTTAATTGTTTTTGTTATTGGAGTAGAAATATATTGCTAATGTATAGTAATTACATTGATTAAACTTTTTTGGAGGTTGATAATTTATTTGGTGGTGAAAAGTCGATCCTTCTCATTTTAGGATTGATCATCCCGAGTACTCTATTGAGGATGGAAATTCACTAACAAATAAGTCTCAAGAAAACATGTTTATTTGTCTTTTTCAAACTATGTTCATTCATATGATATAAAATGGATTTAAATAAATTGGATTCTTGTGGAGTCTTTCCTGATAAATACTTATTTCTTTTATTCATATTTCTCCATAAATAACAAGTTTGAATTAGTATACAAAATACTAAACTAAACCAATGATTATTCATGATTCCACCCATATTGGATCAATTCCTTGTACCACTTTGCAATGAAATTAGAGGAATATTAGGATAAAAGTTCCTTTAAAACGATGTGATAGAAAACAAAATGCGACTTAAAGGACATGATCATTGTGGATTTTGCTACCCCTCACTTTCCATAGTAATGAAGATTCTCTTGACTTTGACATAGTTTGTTCTATTCTTCTCAAACCGAATTTCGTTAGGTTGTTTGTAAATAAATAGCACATGATGAAGCTCGAGAGGATAGAATTGATTTTTTGTCGAGGGAAAGAATCTAAGGTCAATTTTGTCAGTCTATCCTTAATATAGATAGAAATAAAAAAGGTTAAAATAAGGAGAAAGTCTAATTTAGGAAGATTGGTAAAACTATTTCGATTAAAAGTCTATAGAATGAATTGTTCATATTCGATTTCTATTTTTATAGAAGAGGTAAATGCTTTTTTTGTAGAAGAAAATAAGGAAAAAACGTATGTTGCTACTCTTTTGAAAGAAAAAAGGATAGGACAGTAATTTCTAAACCCAAGAATTTTACAAATTAAAGATAAAGGATTCCGGAACAAGTAAACACAATTCTCAATCGTCTCAACATCAACAATAGAATTGTATCTATTTAAGGAATACAAGTCAATTCATTCGAGAATCAATTCGTTTGAGATGAGCCAGAGGAAAGAGTTTAAAGACGACTCAAAAAATTTGAAAGAATTCTTTTTTTCCTTTGAGCTATGTCAGCCAAATTTATCTAACTTGAGTCACGAGTAACTGTTCAGGATGTAGATGTCTATTTTTTCTTAAAAAATTTATACCACCTATTTCACACATCTAAATCTAAATTTAATTTCTATCATTCCTAACATACCCCCAACACATACATTTCTTCTCACATCTCCTCTTCCTGATTCACTGGCGCTTCCTAATCCATTGCGGCCTCCATTGTCCCATCTTTTTCTTCTCTCTCGTCAATCACTATTATCTCACTGCCCCACCTTCGCCCGCCATTAAGCCTCCACCATCAGAGAAACTAAAGAGAGATTTAGGTGAATTTTAGAGAATTAGATTTAAGAAAAAGAGTTTAATCTAAAAGTGAAGAGAGGTGTATGTAAGATAAAACAAAATATTTATCTACTCGTTAACAAATCCCATCATTTTTTATGGTATGTTGGTGAATCTCATGATTTATTCATGTCTTAGTGGTGTGCCCCTTTCATGATAAAAGTTTAAACTTCATCTCGAAACAATCTTGAAAATATATATGGGAAGTATCTAATGTATCTCACTTCTCCGACGCTTTCATGCATTCTTTCTTAAAACTCCATTTAAATTATCATAAAAAATTCCTCAAAATTTTGAGGTTGTAGATATAAAATTAATCTACCATCTTACAAAATTTCAAATCCAAATTTAATCTTGAAAGAGAAAAAAAAGACAAATTCAACTAAAAAATTTGAAAATAAAAAGATAAAAGTTACTATTCACTACAATTTGTTATTTTTGTTTTTCCTAATATACATTAAGTTTAAAGTTGAAATTTTGTAGACTATTTGGCTAACTCAATACACATATTTTCTAATTTTCTTTGATCATTTATATAGTTTTTTGAGATGAGGTGCACAGAAATGTTGAAGAGGTGGAATACACACACACACATCATATGTTGATATACAATCGGGGCACTAAGTCGTTCCCACGTCCGGCCATGTCGACGCCGCGTTTCCGACAGTTCAATTGGCGTCTTCGCTTCATCAGCGCTGTCCGCATGCATCTTGCTGCTTTGTCCATGTCATTGCCGCGTTTGTGGCTGCTGGATTGTGTCTTCGCTTCATCTGGGTCGACTGCGTGGGATCCACTACCGTACTTGTGGGCTACTGTTTGAAAGTTGGGTTCATGTTGAGTCACGTCGTCCCTTCATTCGTGGCCGTTGGATCGGTGCGTTTGCTTCATCTGGGTCGTCGAATGTGCTCCCGATTGTCCAGCTGTTTCCCACTGGCTAGTTGTTTTCAACGTTTCACCAATACCAAGTCTTTTAATTCGATTAGGGAAAAAATTGACTAGGCACACTATTTTGTGTTGTTGACTTGCTTGCCGCATTCGACCACAAACTATGATAATTGATTCGCCCAGAGAACAAAAAATGCGACCATCATAAAAACAAATCGCTGCTTCGACCTGACACAACATTCGACCACAACCAAGCATGCTTATTCAACTCATAAAATAAGATGTGACAAAAAAATAATTAACTCTTTCGGCCAAAATCAATCGACCAATAGATTTTACAGGTGCGATCGTTGTTTTTTACTGCTTCGACCAAATTTATGTTTACTGAATCGATCGGGTCTTTTGCTAGCGCGACCAAGATTTATGTTGACGTGTCCAACCTTACGACCAAATTTTTTTTGCTGCCACAACCACAATGTTTGTAATATCGTGTTGTTTGTCCTATTCGATCAAAAGTCATGACAGCTAATTCGACTAAAAATACAAATATGTCCAAAAATAATACCACCACTTCAACCAGGCATAGGCCCAGTGGACCTCGAGACTCTTCTCCACAACCAAACCTGTTTATTCGACTGAAAAATATAAATGCGACTAATAATAATTAACTCTTTGGTCAAAATCAAACGACCAAAGATTTTACAAGTGCGACTGACTTTTTTTACTGTCTCGATCAAATTTATGTTTTGTTGAATCGATCAAGTCTTTTTGCTAATTTGACTAAGATTTATGATGACGGGCCCAACCTTATTACCAAATTTTTTCTCTGCCACAACCACACTGATTGTCACATTCGATTAGAAGTCATGACAGTTGATTTGACCAAAAAACAAAATACGACAAAATACAATACCACCTCTTGAACTAGACACCACGACCACAGTGTTTCGTACTATTGAGTTGTTTTGCCACATTCGACCACAAGTCATGACAGTTGATTCGACCAAATAACAAAAACACAATCACCATAAAAAAACAGTTTACTGTTTGGTTTAGAATCAATCGACCAGATATTTTTATTAGTGCGACAACTATTTTTTTACTGTTCCGACCAAATTTATCTTTTGCTAAATCGATTAAATTTTTTTTTATTGTTATGACCTCATCTACAAATCTATTTTATCAATACCACAGCAATGTGCGGGCTCCACCTAGTTGAAATTATGGCAAGAAACAAATATACTAACGTATTGGGATGACAAGTTAGCAACTAGTAGCCATGGCTGGCACGTCGGAGAGCGCGCTCCAACGATGGCGGAGGTGGGCGTTCGCCAACGCCGGCGTGGTGTGGTTCGCCGTGACGCTGCTGGCGACCTATGCGCCGCAGCAGCTGTTCAGGTTCTACTTCAACCAGTACCTCCGGCGGCACGCCAGGCGGCTGCTCGCTGTCGTCGACCCCTACGTCACCGTCGACATCGCCGCTCACGACCCGCCGCGCATGCAGCGCAGCGACACGTACGAGGAGGTCAAGGCGTACCTGAGCGCGGCGTGCTCGCGGGAGGCGCGGGAGCTGCGCGCGGAGGGCGCCGCCGAGGGCGACGGGCTCGTGCTCAGCCTGCGCAACGGCCAGGAGGAGGTGGCCGACGTGTTCGGCTGCGCCACGGTCTGGTGGTCGTCGGTGGCGGCCGAGCAGCAGAAGGAGCCGCGCGGCGGCAAGGGCGAGGGGCTGTGCCACCGGCTGGCGTTCCACCGGCGGCACCGGCGGCTCGTCGTGGAGGAGTACCTGCCGCACGTTCGGCGGCGCGGCCGGGAGGTGCTCTTCAACAACCGCAGGCGGCGGCTCTACACCAACAGCAGAATCCCGGACTACGTGTGCGTGCTTCTCGACTCAATTAGTATTTAGTAATTAATTGAGTAATTAATGGATGTTTATAGCAAATAGATAGCTCAGAGAATCTAGGCTGCGTAATTTTGGAGGTTGATTTAAGGCAAAATCACACGCACATATCCATCTCCATGCCATCCGATTGTAAACAAATTTTTAAAAACTGCAATAGATCCCCGTGAAGGTTACCTTCTGTTCACTCATACTTCACTTGAAATTGTATTCAATCTCCCGCAATCTAATTCTCCGCTAATTCTTTTAAGAATGTTAAGATAGCAATATTAGACAAGTAGGCCTGATAGTGTGGTTCCAAGTGTCCATAACTCAGTACATTGGTAGAATCAATAGAGTGTAGGATTTGTACTTAATTTGTGGATGATTAATTCGTAGTTTCATACCATTAGTTAATTAATAATTAGCTTCTAATGTCGCCACTTAAACAGATATTACAAAGACATGAAAGCATGGAACTACATCGACCTCGAGCATCCGACCACCTTCGAGACGCTGGCGATAGATCCGGCCAAGAAGCGTGAGATCATGGCCGATCTCGACGCCTTCCGCGACAACAAGGACTTTTACCGCCGCATCGGCAAGCCGTGGAAGCGCGGGTACCTCCTCCACGGCCCGCCGGGCACCGGCAAGTCCACCATGGTCGCCGCAATGGCAAACTACCTCAACTACGACATCTACGACCTCGAGCTCACTGTGGTGAGGAACAACACCGACCTCCGGCGGCTCTTCCTCGAGACGACTTCCAAGTCCATCATCGTCATCGAGGACATCGACTGCTCCCTCGACCTCACCGGCAAGCGCAGCGCGGCGGCAAAGCGGAGATCGGCGTCGTCGGACGACGAGCACGACCGGTGCAAGTTGACGCTGTCCGGCCTGCTCAACTTCATCGACGGGCTGTGGTCCGGGTGCCGCGGCGAGCGGATCATCGTGTTCACGACGAACCACGTCGACAAGCTCGACACGGCGCTGATCCGGCGCGGCCGGATGGACATGCACATCGAGATGTCCTACCTCAACTTCGAGGCGTTCATAACGCTGGCCAAGAACTACCTCGGCGTGGACGCGCACTTTCTGTTTGACAACGTCCGGGAGCTGCTGCAGGAGGTGGACATCACGCCGGCCGACGTCGCCGAGTGCCTGATGGCGTCCAAGCACGCCGGCCGCTGCACGGACTCTTGCTTTGGGGATTTGATAGAGGAGCTGAAGAAGAAGAAGGAGGAGGCGAAGGAGAAGGCAGAGACAGAGGCGAAGGAGAAGGCAGCGGCAGAGACAGAGACAGAGGCAAAGGCAATGGCGGAGGCGGAGGCAGAGGCGAAGACAGAGGTAGAGACAGAGGAATGAGGCAGAAGCGAAGGCAACGGCGACGGCAGAGGCAGAGATAGCGGCGGCGGCTGAAGCGGAGGCGGAGGAGACTGAAGAAGGAATAGTGCATTTGATAGATGTGAGCTGGGAGAGGAGAAGGCAGGAGATGATAGTAATTAATGGCAACGGTGAACACGAATGGTAACGAATAGTGGTAGTAACTCTTGAGAGTATGATCAATGTTAAGAGTCAGTGATTGTAATAATGGAGTTTTCATTAGAACTGGCATTTTGTGTTCTATACATTTGTATTCTAATTCCTAGGCTACAATTTTTTTTTTTTTTTGCATAGAATTAGGCAGAACTCACTCCATTCAAACAAGCCTGTCGTGATATCGAAAATACCTCGGCAGGTTTATGATGTGCGTAACACGTGTTCCGCGACGCGGGCTGATCGTATGACTGGTCACCCCGTGTCACACAATCTCAGATATTGACATAAGGGTTTATACAGGTTTGGGCCTTAGTGGAGACCTTAGTCCTGTCGACGTGCTCCCGACACGAGTCGGCTAGGGGAGCTCTCTCGCGGAGAGAGTGCTCCTAAACACGTCTTTTGGTTTTTTGTATTGGATGCAAATGAATTGATCTTCTGTTATAAGAGGGGTTACAAGGGTATAAATAGACCCAAAAAGCACAAATTACAAGACTGCCCTAGCTGGGACCGTCGGATCAAGGGCGTTGCGGTCTTTTTGCACGGTGCGAGGCTTGGATCCTTGACATGTGGCCACTCCGATTCCCGAGGGAACTCTCAGGTAAATGGAGCCCTTTACCCGGGACCAGGTCCTTACCCGGGACCAAGTCCTTACTCGGAGCCACGTCCGAGAAGGAGAGGCCCCTTTACCCAAAGAGAGGGCCACTTACTCGAAGAGCCCCTTACCTGGGACCACACTCGGGGAGAGCCCCTTACCCTGGACCAAGTCCAGGGAAGAGAGGACTCCTTATCAGGAGCCACGTTCGGGGAGAGCCCCTTACCCGGGACCAAGTCCGGGGAAGAGAGTGCTCCTTACCCGTGGCCACGTCCGGGGAGAGCCCCTTACCCGGGACAAAGTCCGGGGAAAGGAGGGCTCCTTACCTAGAGCCACGTCCGGGGAGAGCCCCTTACTCGGAACCAAGTCCGGGGAAGGGAGGGCCCCTTACCCGGGACCAAGTCCGGGGAAGAGAGGACTCCTTACCCGGAGTCACGTCCGGAGAAAGCCCCTTACCCGGGACTACTTTACTCGACGGGACCTCATTTTTCCCCCAACAAAGTCTCTAAATTAATTACCCAATTAAGTTCAGCATATTTCAGATTCGTATTATTAAGTTTCATACACCGATCACATCCCACTCCAAAATCCTAGTATGCAACCTCGTAGTATAGTCATGCACAAGTGCAATCTAGTATTGTCATGCAAATACCACAACTTTACAAATTTTGAGTAAACTCAAGAGCATGCGCATCTTAGTTCGACATCATATTGAGTTTTATATATTAATCATCTCATCACAAAAATTTAACTTCCAGATAAATGTGGGCAAGCATTCTACTCATTTCAGCACCAAACATGCAAAGCAAGAAGAACAGCACAAAACTTCGAATTTTTTTTCTTAATAACCCATCAAAAAAAAAAAATCCGAAACTTTTTAAATTTCAAAAATAGCCTTCAGTCATGCACGGGCTTGCACCAGATAGCGACTGAAAGCGTGTTTCTAGGTTTTAGTCGCTATCTGGGATAGCGACCGAAACTACAAAACTAATAAAAATTGGGGATTCTGGGATTCGAACCCAGCTCACGCGCAAGAGAGAGATAGCCCGTAACCAGTTGGGCTTCGTGGCTTTGCTATTATATATTACTATCGCATCTACTAGTAGTTTAAGAAATGCAGCCGAAACCACAAAATTAATTTATATTGGTGAGACTGGGATTTAAACTCAGGTCACGGGTGTGCGATTTAGTCCATAACCAATTGGGCTATGTTCGTTTTCTATTATATGATACACTTGCACGTACTAGTAGTTCAAGAATCGGGGCAAAACTCCAAAACAAAACGAGGCCGAACAAACCCGTGAATCCTCCAATAGCATTCAAAACCTAACCCTAAACCGCCGCTCCTCCGCTGCCACTCTCGCCGTCGACAACCACCCCGCGCCGTGCCTCGCCGCGGAGTGCCACTCCTCCCGTCATCGTCGTCTTACGGCATCGTCCTCCGTCGCCGCCGCTCGTCTCCGCCGTTGTCGCCAGCCAATGTCGATCGGGGGAGGAGGAAGTGGGAGAAGGAGAAGGAAGGGGGAGAAGGAGGAGGAAGGGAAAGAAAAAAGAAAAAAAATGGCAGGGAGGGAAAAAATAAAAAAAAGAAGGGAGAAGAAGAAGAAGAAGAAGAAGAAGAAGAAGAAGAAGAAAAAAGGAGAAAAAAGAAAGACAGAAGAGAAGAAGAAAGGAAAGAAAAGAAAGAGAAGAGAAGAAGAGGAAGAAAGGAAGCGCGAATCTTCGTATTCCGGATATCAATATAATGAGGATTTCGACAATTACTGAGGTACATATTCGGTAACTCGTAGCTAATATTGAAATGGAGTTATTTACATTATTATAGATAATCTGAAATAAGTCTATAGGATTTGGAGCCGTACAAAGGATATATCCGTAATGTCATTGTTCTAAATCAAGACCGCTTGAGTCATATATGCAGTTACATAAACGTTAACACTAGATCCACTGTCACACTATGTTATTTGACTGTTTATGTGTTGGTTATGTTAAGAATATAGTGGTTTAGCAACATTGATCGCATGCTACACAGTTCATTAAATTTAACCAATACTGGTTCATGCATGGAATGTCATGCTTTATCACCACATATAACTCCAAAGATAAAACCACCAAATTGGTTGAGATTCCATAATGCAAGCACATAACAACTGAGTTGTCGAGAAGATTGGTAGATAATAAGCAACACAATGTGATGTAGGATTGAGGATACCGACTAGAGGGGGTGAATAGGAGGCTTTAAAACTTTTCAAATAAAACAACTTTTGCAAAGAGAAGAACAAAAAACAATTTAACAATATATTGCACAATTAAAAAAAAAGAGAAAGAGAGAACAAACACAGAGATTTTTCCTGAGGTCTCAGAGACTCGCCTGGTCTTCCCTATTCCTCGTTGAAGCACTCAAAAGAATGAGTCTTGCTTCAATATCCATGAAGGATATTTCTCACTAGTGGTTGCTCCTTGTCCACTCCGGAAAGGCGAGCACCGATGCCTTTTACAATCATGCCGAGTCTCTCCAACAATCTCCGAACTGGAGAGATCAACGGCCACGCCACTAAACCGTCTAGGTGAGGGCGTTCACCAAGAGTAATAAGTTGCAAGGTCTTATCTAGACTTGCAACATGCACCGAGAAACTCTAAGTATGTAAAATGATGCGAATAGAAAACTCGGTGGATCACAAAACTCACGACTTGATAAAAAAATCAAGATTTTTATCTCTAAAACAAATATTCAAGTGTATGTATGAGAATGAGGCTGCTTGGTGTATGAAACAATAGCTCAAAGTCTCTATTTATAGCCCAAAGGATCAAAAGAGCTGTTGTGCACGAGTTGGAAAATTAATAGTGCATGCTGACAGTCAGCATGGGTCATGACTGGAAAGAAGTAAATCTTGGAGAAAACTCAGCTAGCCGTTTGAGGTCGAAAAAGGAAACAAAACAGCACATACTGACAGTTAGCAACACATGCTGATAGTCAGCGTCCAAATTCACAGCTCGACAAAAATCGCGGATAAAACTTTGCTAGCCGTTTGTGGTCGTATATGGAAACAACACCTAATGCTGACAGTCAGCAACGACCACAAACTCGACCAATTAAAACAAATTCTCAAAACAAACAGCTCAAGGTAGAAACTCATGCTGACAGTCAGCAACACATGTTGACAGTCAGCATAGGTCAAAAAATTATGGCTCAAAAAACACTCTCTCTAGACAAATGTCAGTTTAACAAATTGACATTCAGACTGACTGTCAGCATCACATGCTGACTGTCAGCTTAGAGAACAACAACCATAACTATTAATCCAGAGATCCGATTTAAGAGTTTAATAGCTCGTTTGAAAGATAATTTAAATGGCTATATTTTTTATCAACAGAAGCAAAAATCAGATCTGCCTAAATCTTTCTGGAAAATGCAAAAACACTTCTACTTTCAAAAACTCATCTGAAAAACCAAATCAAATGCAACCAAAAGGAATGAGATGCAGTGACCTAACAGTTTCTCAGTTTATGTTGGAAATGTAGAGAGGACTTACAACCCCTCTTTATAGTATGGTTAAAACTCAAAATAAATTTCTAAACCGATCAAACTCCAAACACCGATATCAGTAATAAAACAAATTTTACCTCAGGTCCTTTGCATCTTTAATCTTGCGTTTTGTGTCTCGTCTTTGTACCTTGCGACTTGTGCTTTTTCTCTTTCATGTTGGGTTCATCTTGATCATCTTGCATGTCTTCCCAACAAAGTTCTGTATCAAATATCTCAAAAACGCAATTAGTCTGAAACACTTGTTTTCATTAATCATCAAAATCAGGCATAATGGCCTAGATGCAGCATGTGACTCATGGATATTGCACATAGTTTAAAGTACAACTACTCTATGAAGCATTTGCTTAAATATGATTTCATCTTAGGACAAAAAAAAGACTCTAGAGGTGGCTCTCTGAACAGAGAGATTAACTTTCTCTTTGTTGTGATAGTAGTAAACTAATAAGGATTATTGATTATTTTCATTGATTTGTTGTACTGTTTATCAATCAACTGTAATAAACTTGTTATTGACATTGATTATTTAGTATTCAATTGTACTAAAATAAGAATTAGGTATTTTTTTATTTACATTGATTATTAACTTAGGGCCTGTTTGGATACTTGAAAATCGCAGTATTTGAAAATCATAATTTTGAAATTGTCATGTAATCAAAACCACAGTATTTCATAATATTACAAACCCTCTTTGTCGCCCTCACCCCCTCACTATGGACTTCTCGGTATTACAAACCCTACGATTTGCGCTTCACTGTATTGCAAAATTGTATGGTTTGAGGCAAAAAAATATATTGTCCTATTTTGACCTGATACGAAAAGTAAATCTAATTAGGTTATGGAGCACCCCATAACAGTTTTCGTTTATTATGGTGATGGTTTAATTCGTAATGGAGCAGATGGTGATGATCTGAGTGCGTGTTTCCATGCATATGGTGAAATGTCACAACCACAGTTAATGTGTTTCAATGACTTGAAGATCTGGATAATCAGTTTGTTACAATTGAATCCTGCGACGGATAGTGTAAGGGTTGAGGGCCTGCTGCCGGAGGGAAAGAAATGGGTACTTAAGAGACTTAAAAGCGACAAATCGTGGGGCTCTTTTGTACGAGTGGTGACAAATCCAGACAATGGTATCACCGTCTTCATACTTTACGTAGAAGTTGTAAGCGTAGATAGTTCGGAAGGTAGTCATTCCATCACAGGACCAAGTTACATTGGTAATCTCAATACTGCCAGTGGCAGTGCAAGTGCAAGTGCCAGTACAACTATGCCAACTGCAAGAGGTACGTCGACAAATCTGTTTGGTGACCATCAAGCGGACGCAGGTGATGAACTGTTCGAAATAGAGGTGAATTTCAATGAGGAGGAGTACACTGATCCGTCAGATATGTACGAGTCTCCCGCAGAACCCAGAGGACAGCAGGATCCTATAAATGAATGGAATGATCCATCATCTTTGATGTCAGCTGTGGTCCCTGGAGATCTAAATTCGCAATGGTCTTTCAATGAAGCAACCGTCCAACTTGGACAGTTTTTTTTGGACGAAAAAAGATGCGAAAAAAGCCATCACTACATGGGCTGTTGCACTAAATAGTCCATTCCAGGTTGTTAAATCAAATCCGAGCTTGTGGACTATGAAGTTCCTGGTCGATAACTGCCCGTGGTATGTACGTGTGACAAGGCCACAAGATGAGCCTTACTTTCAGGTGACTAGAGTTGCGGAGCACAGATGTCTGGCGGAGGGCATGTTGTAGCAACATCAAAATATAAGCTCCGGTTTTGTTGCCAATTTGATACTATCCATTGTAAAAGAAAATATGGCAATGGCACCGAAAGTAATTATTGCGCATGTCGCCGAAAAGTACGGCTACAGATCAATTACGGAAAGGCATGGAGGGCGAAACAAAAGGCGCTTGAGGAGCTTTTTGGAACATATGTGGAGGCATATAACTTCGTACTGAGGCTCTTTCGGCGTATATGTCAAGCAAATCTAGGCACAATTACCGAAATTGTTGATACACCGGCTATCGATTCAGATGGTATTGTCGTACCAGAGAGCATGGTATTGCACAGATTTTTCTCGGCATTCCAGCAGTGTATTGCATCTTTTACGTACATGAGGCCCGTTCTTTGCATCGACGGAACATTCTTGACCAGGAAGTATCAGGGGACACTGCTGACTGCCGTGGGAACTGATGTAAATGACCAGCTTCTTCCCGTAGCATATGCAGTAGTCGAGGGGGAGAACTACATCAGCTGGTTGTGGTTTTTTAGGTTACTGAAGAACGGGGTGGTGAAAGATCGGGAGCATGTGTGCATAATTCATGATAGAAACAGAGGAATGTTGAGCGCAATTGAATGCATGCAATCTGGAGTGGATCCATCTCTAACCTGGGATGACCTGCAGAGTCATTGGTGCTCTCAGCATCTTGGCACAAATTTTCATACTCGTTTCAAGAGTAGGTGCCTGATGCAACTGTTCAAAAGACTTGCCAGACAAAATCAACAGTCCAAATTCACAGCAATATGGAAATCACTCGACAAGAGTACTTTGAAGCTGAACCACGAGCAGGGTGGAGCTGAGACTGGGGTCGTGAGCACTGACGGAAACAATAGGAGACGACCAAGTTTCAGTCAATGGATCCAGCTGAAACCAGTGCAGAAGTGGTCATTGCTGCACGGTACGGCATTATGACAACCAATCTTGCCGAAGTGTACAATTTCGTCCTCAAAGGTGTGCGATGCCTACCTCTTACTGCCATTGTTGAGCTGACATTTTATCGCACAATAGCCTACTATGACAGTCGGAGTTCTGCCGCAGAAATACTTGTGCGCGACCCTTTAGTGCATTGGCCCAAGAAAATTAATGACTATCTCGAATTTCGGACGAGAAAGCATTATAACACGAGGTGTTCGTGCTAAGCCGGCTGAATGGAAACTACGAGGTCCGATTAAGGCACAAGTTCGTTCATGGCACCTTGAGAGCCAGACAGGTCCACGAGTGCAGAATTACAAATACACATGTGGAATGTATATGTAGGAAGCCGCAACTGCTGCACATTCCTTGCTCTCATGTCATCGCTGCCTATGCAGTTCCTGGAAACACTAAGATGCAATACATCTCTGAATATTATACTCTGCAAAACCTGTCTAAGACTTGGGATGGTGTCTTCCACGGATTTGCGGCGACAGGAGACTATCGGGAGATATCAACTGAAGATGGCGTCACGTGGATCCTGGACAGGAGGCTCCTTATCGGCCATGCGGGCCGACGTCGAACGAGGCGGATACGCAATGATATGGATGTAGTCGAGCGTGAAGAAGAATTCCATAGATGCACGATTTGCAGGCAGCCTGGTCACCGGAGAAACCAATGCCCGCAAGTGGTAGGGACGTCCATAGCATCGACAAACTGAAGCACTTTTGTAATATTTTTCCACTCTTGTAAAGTTTTTTCACTTATGTAATGTGTTACATACTATGTGTTAGAATGTAATGTTTGAATGTAAATCATTAATGTAATGTGTTACATTCTCTATGTAAAGTTTTTGTACTCTTGTAATGTATTACATACTCTATGTTTACCTTTCGTAAGTGAATGTATATTATTTCTAATGTTGTAAATGCATCGAATTAGACAATACATGATAACTACAGGTATGGCCGACGATCGGAGCTTCCCGAGTTGATTGCACCGCACCATCAGCAGTGGCACCGTGTTCTTCGTCTAGTATAGGGCACCGTTTTGCCCATGTTGTACATGAGGGCACCGCGGGAGATGTGGGTTCTGGATGAGCGGTTTGCACCTCACTTTGCTTGAGGCGGGATTACTTCCGTTCGCCCGTATGGTCGATCGGGCACAGTGATTTCCGTTTGACCGATCTCTGATCAGTGCACTTGTGGACCGCTGGAGGCCAGAGACACATACTTTTCACTTCAGTTTTGGAGAGCTGACTGTGACACTGGAGGACGTTAGTATGCTGCTCGGCTTGCCCATCAAATGAGAGATATATGTTCCCGCTGCGATAGACCGAGCTGTATGGCGCCTGGATTTCTTGCAGCGCTTTCAGGGGATTGGGCCAGCAGGAGGGTTTGCGCAGATGGCAGGAGTTCTCCAGGCATACCTATGCGCCGTTCGAGATACCACATTCCCTGTGGCCGCTCCCGAGGAGGTATTCTGCCGTCACCTCGAGGCGTACTTACTGTACTTATTTGGGTGGCTGCTATTCCCTGGCACCCACGGAGACATTTGCGAGCATCAGTTCATTCAGCTCGCCTGATCCGGGAGGATCTTTAAGTCCTGATCGCATACGGCTTCGCGACCTTAACCGTGTTCGGAAAGGTTTCGCAACCATGGATTGGTTCGCGACCATGAAAAGGAATTCGTTCCCTGTTCGGAATTGTAATCCGATCCGAATATATATAACTAAACTTATCCGTTTAGGATTAGTTAGTTATATGAGTCTAATACGTTTAGGTTATTGAGTCTGATACGTACTCATACAATTGGACTATAAATACCTTGTAATAGGACTAGTTTAGATCATCGAATACAATCGAAAAGTCATAGAACTTATTTGAGTTTTAGATACTTATAGTTCCTTCAACGTAGGCAAGCGTGCCTAACGTTCGACGTGTAAGCCCTCTTTGAAATAAAGAGTTATGCAATTACTTTGGGTTCCAGTATTTTTCGAGTGAGATCCCATTATTCCGCATATTAGAATATGGGCGAGTCTAGTGCGAAAACCAAGGCTAGGTCTCAAACGGATCAAGTTGGTATCAGAGCACCTTTCCTATCTTGTGGATGGTGAAGACTCGCCAGGGTTACAAAACTTCTGGCGAAACTCCAGGCGATCAATTGACAGTTCCTATAGCCGTGTCTTTGACAATGTATGACGATACCTCCGTTCAAGTTAACCTAGCCGAATAAGTGGTTAAGCTCTCCACCGACATGGAAACCGTGCTTGCTTGGATTAAGCAGCAGGCCATGATTGTACCTCCTGAAGTAGGGAAGGTTATGGGTGTGAAGACTGGTGAAGACTTGTGCAGGGAAGACGAAGATGACGACGAAGGCGGCCATAAGACCGACGACCTCGCCAACACCTCCTTAACTGTCAGATGTTTCAAGGTCGACGCTAAGATTGATATACTCATATATGATGGGGAGATCGATGCCGAGAAGTTAGATTCATGGCTCGATCAGTTTGATACCTACTTTGACCTGAAAGGGTTTAGTAGCGTTCAAAAAGTCAAATTTGCACCTTTGAAGATGAAAGACCACGCCAAGACATGGTGGAAGGCCCTTGTTGCCAGTAGTAAAGCTGACGGTCTTACGTGGGGTCAATTCAAACGACTTTTGCGACAAGAATTTTATCCGATGGGTTACCTTGAGGAGAGATGGAAGCGTTGGCACAGATTGTACCAACGGCTCGACCAGACCATCCAAGACTATACGATAGAGTTTCAGCGACAAGCAATGTTCATCGGCATTTCACTGTCCGATCCTCAGGTATTTCGGAAATACACATCTGGACTTCAGAAAACGATCAGTACTGAGTTAAGTCTGTTCGGCGTCCAATACATCGCGACCGCAAGCACAACCGCTATGGTGATCGAGAAGAAGAACAAATCCCACAGCGACAAAGGCACGAAGGACAGTGCGACCTCGACAAAAAGAAAACCGAGTCCGAAGAAAAACGCTTCAAAGCCGGGCATGGGTACTTTTTGTGAACATTGTCAAGTCGCGGGACATACCAAGGACAAATGCTACAAACTTCATCCTGAACTTTGACGAAAAAAAACGAACCAAGGAAAAGAACAGCCACGGCTACTGCGACTTCACCCACGAAGAAGTTGTCCAAGTGAATTAGGTTAATGAAGTGGATACAACCTTGTCTCTGATGGCAATGCTGAAGGAGAAGGGTTCGAATCCACCAAACGACCATCACAAAAAGGAGGATTTGTTTACCATCAACATCTAGGTGAAGCACGAAGTGGTTGCAGCGATATTCGATCCCGGAAGTCAGAAGAATCTGGTCTCCGCTGGACTGGTTCGGCGACTTGGTTTGAAGACAACCACACACCCGCGACCATATCCGTTGGGTTGGTTTACATCCGACGTGAACCAACAAATTACGAGTTAGTGTGTGTTGAAGTCTGCGATCTCTGCACGATATATCGATGAGGTGCAATGCGATGTTGTCCCTATCGATATCTGTCAGGTGATCTTTGGGAGTCCATATCTGTATGATCGAGACGCTCACTTCCATCGGCAAGCACAGGAGTACGACCTCAACAAAGACGGAGTTAAGTTCGTGATCAGTAGAGACATCTATGTCAAAACTTCGAACTTGATTACCGCAAATCAAGTCAAATGAATTGTTAATGCATGTCACAAATATGTGCTTGTCATGATTCGACCCATTGGTCAAGGTGAGGGTACTCGACTAGCATTGTCGTTGGCGTGCCGAGAGGATTCTGGTCGTTTGTCGGGACTGCTGGAGAAATACAGTGATCTATTCGAGACTGCCCAGGGTCGTCCGCCGAAACGTCCAGTCGAGCATGAAATTTAGCTTGTTTTCGATGCGACACTGCCCAATCTGAGTATGTATCGGAACTCAGTATTGGAGAATGAAGAGATCAAGAGACAACTTGGTGAGTTGTTGAACGATGGTGCCATTCAACCAAGTAGTTCACTTTGTGGATATCCTATGGTGTTAGTGCCAAAGAAAGATGAGACTTGGCATATGTGCATCGACTACCAAGCATTGAACAAGATCACCATCAAGAACCGATACCCCCTTTCTCGTATTGACGACCTGCTAGACCAATTGAAGCATGACGTTGTCTTCTCCAAATTGGATCTTAAGTCAGGATATCATCAAGTCAGCATTCGAGAGGAGGATACGTGGAAGACCACGTTCAAAACACAACAAGGTTTGTTCGAATGGCTGGTCATGCCGTTTAGTCTCTGCAACGCCCCGGCAACTTTCATGCATCTTATGAATGACTATTGAGACAGTTCATCGACGACTTTGTGATTGCTTACCTCAACGACATACTAGTTTATAGTCGTTCGTGGGATGAGCACCTCATTCATGTCGACAAGGTGTTCGAACAGCTTCGGCAACATCGACTTCGCCTCAACAGTAGGAAGTGCGAGTTCGGCCAACAAACTCTACTTTACATCAGATTCATGGTCGGCAACGGTATGTTGCAAATCGACCCGGAGAAGGTAAAAGTGATTCACGAATGGCCGCGACCACGAACAGTTACGGACGTGCGTAGTTTTGTGAGAGCATACCAATATCTTCGGAGGTTCATTCGACACTTCTCGATTGTGGCTTCTCCATTGCATGCATTAATCAGGATCGATCAAAAGTTTGAGTGGACAGGGAAACATGAGAACACATTTCTCTTGCTGAAGAGGAAGATCAGCGAGGCGCCTGTGTTAGCTTTGCCGAATCTCCAGAAGCCATTCGAGCTAGAAACCGATTCCTCAGGTTTTGCGATGGGCGCAGTGCTCATGCAAGAAGGTCGACCAGTGGCATATCACTCCGAATTATTCCAGGGAGCTCAGAAGAACTACCCGACTTATGACAAAGAGTTGTGTGTACTGTATCCGGCCATGAAACATTGGCGGTGTTATCTCTTGGGTAAAGAGACTGTTGTCCACACCGACCATCAACCGTTGCAATATTTGCAAACTCAGTCCAAGCTACAGCAAGCTTGGCACATGAAATGGATGTCGTATCTGCAGCAGTTTAATCTGGTCATTAAGTATAAGAAGGGCGTACACAACAAATTGGCGGACATGTTGTCGCGACCACCAGTTATGACCCTCTGTTTATCAGCATTCATGTAGATCAAGCCCTCATGTCATGATGACTATGCCAATATGTACAGTGAAGACCTTGATTTTCAAACAGCACTGACTGAGCTCGAAATAGGGAAACCTACAGAGTTTGTTCGGCGAGAAAGACTATTGTACAAGGGCAAATTACTTTGCATACCTCGTGGAGCACCTTGAATTCAATGGATGAGAGAAGCACACACATCGAAGGTAGCTGGTCACTTTGGGGTTACAAAGACGTTGCAAAATCTTCACCAACATGTGTTCTGGCCTCGTATGCAACAAGATGTGGCTAGTTTTGTTCGAGGCTGTGGTCTCTACAGTATCTCGAAACCGACAAACTGAAAATTAGGTTTGTACACTCCTTTGCCAATTCCATCGCGACCATGGGAGAGCATATCCATGGATTTCTTGGGAGGATTGCTTAAGACCCGACGTGGCAACGACTATCTATTCGTGGTCGTTGATCGGTTCTCCAAAATTATTATTCTCATACCTTTTCGAAAGACTATCACGGGAGAAGAAGCAGCTCGGGTATTCTTTCAACACATTTGGACACACTTCGGACTGCCGACTTCTATTGTGTCTAATCGAGATACCCGGTTCCTTAGTCACTTTTGGTGATCGCTCTGGACGATGATGGACACCAAGCTAAAGAGGAGTACTGCTTTTCATCCGCAAACTGATGGTCAAACCGAGGTGGTAAATCGCACAGTCGTTCATCTTTTGAGAGGATATTACTTGAAGCACCCGAAGACCTGAGATGAAAGCATACCGTACCTGCAGTTTGCTTTTAATCGAGCAGTGCATAGTTCGACTGGAAAGGCGCCGTTTGAGGTCTGTTTAGGATTTCTACCACAGAGTCTATTCGACATGGAGTTTGTGATCCCTACCTCAGCACAGAACATCAAGGAAGCATTTGATCAGTATCGAGCACAAAAGTTCCTAGAAGGTATTCAACGACTCCATCGAGAAGTTGAACATAACTTGCTGAAAGCTCAACTCAAGTACAAGGTGCGACATGATCAGCACCGAGTTGATGCGCAATTTCAAGAAGGTGATATGGTATGATTACATCTGAGTAAGAAAAGACTTAAAGGTGAAGGTAAGAAATTTAAACCTATTCGTTATGGTCCTTTTCGGATTTTGCGGAAAGTGGGTAATAATGCTTGTCAACTCGAGTTACCTCCATAAATGGATATTTACTCGGTTGTCAATGTTGAGCACCTCAAACTCTTCGAGCCTTCAATGCTGGATGATGAGCCAGATACCATAGTACCATCTGTTGAAGACTTGGTTTATCAATGAGACGAACCTCTACGCGAAGATGTGATTCTGAAGAAGGTGACTACCACCCGAAGTGACATAAAGGAGACTTTTCGAGTCGGTCGGAAAGATTAACGGGCACGCGCGGCACAGTGGTACACCAGAGAACATGGACAAGCCCAATTTCCACATCTCCAGTTTGATCGAGAGGTCGCAACAGGGGTTGGCTCCTTCTCAACAAGGGAGTCATGATCCAGGAGGATCTTCAAGTCCTGATCGCATACGGCTTCGCGATCTTAACCGTGTTCGGAAAGGTTTCGCGACCATGGATGGGTCCGCGACCGTAGATTGGTTCGCGACCATGAAAAGGAATTCGTTCCCTGTTCGGAATTGTAATCCGATCTGAATATATATAACTAAACTTATCCGTTTAGGATTAGTTAGTTATATGAGTCTAATACGTTTAGGTTATTGAGTCTGATACGTATTTATATGATTGGACTATAAATACCTTGTAATAGGACTAGTTTAGATGATTGAATACAATTGGAAATTCATAGAACTTATTTGAGTTTTAGATACTTATAGTTTCTTCGACATAAGCAAGTGTGCCTAACATTCGACGTGTAAGCTCTCTTTAAAATAAAGAGTTATGCAATTACTTTGGGTTTCGGTATTTTTCGAGTAAGATCCCATTATTCCGCATATTAGAATCTGAGCGAGCCTAGTGAGAAACCCAAGGCTAGGTCTCAAACGGATCATTGCCAAACTTATTGCGGACTCCGACCTGGGGCATGTGCTGCAGTTCAGTTTCGGATCGGTCGTGTTGTGCCACACACATAGGGGATTGTGCAATGCCACGAGCAGAGACCAGCTACATTCCATATTTGCGGGGTGTGCCATACTCCTAGAGATCTAGTCGTACGAGCACTTCCCGGTCGGGCGACCACTTGTGCAGCGGGATCAGTTCGCGCTAGGCCATGATATTCGGGACGGCCCGGTGATGGGATGGAGGTGGGCTAGGCTGGGTTTGTGCCGGGCCACGGATCAGGCATGTAGGATCAAGGATGCTGACTAGAGGGGGGTGAATAGGAGGCTTTAAAAACTTCAAATTTAATAAACAACTTTTGCAAAGAAAGAACAAAAGAATATATCAAAATAAAAGAAAGTAGAAGACAAACACAAAATTTTTCCTGAGGTCTCGAAGACTCGCCCGGTCTCCCCTAATTCTCGTTGAAGCACTCAAAAGAATGAGTTTTGCTTCAATATCCACGAAGGATATTACTCACTAGTGGTTGCTCCTTGTCCACTTCGGAAAGGCGAGCATCGATGCCTTTTACAAACACGCCGAGCCTCTCCAACAATCTCTGAACTAGAGAGGTCAACGGCCACGCCACCAAACCGTCTAGGTGAGAGCGTTCACCAAGAGTAATGGGCAGCAAGTTCTCTGCTAGACCTTTAACATGCACCGAGAAACTCTAAGTATGCACATGATATGAACTGAAAACTCGGTGGATCTCAAAAGCTCATGACTTGATCAACAGATCAAGATTTTAACTCCAAAAATGAATGCTCAAGTGTATGTATGAGAGGGAGGCTGCTTGGTGTTTCAAACATCTGCTCAAAGCCTGTATTTATAGCCTAAATGATCAAAAGAGCCGTTGTGCACGAGCTAGAAAATCAACAGTGCAAATTGACAGTCAGTATAATAAACTGACAGTCAGTATGATAAACTGACAGTCAGTTTGGGTCACGACCAGAAAGAAGTAAAATCTAGAGTAAATTCAGCTAACCGTTTGAGGTCGTATATGAAAATAAAATAGTGCAAATTGACAGTCAATTCATGAAACTGATAGTTAGTTTCTACCTCAATGGCTGACAAAAATCACGGATAAAACTTTGCTAGCCGTTTGTGATCGTATATGGAAATTGACACCTCAAACTGACAGTTAGTACCTCAAACTGACAGTCGGTTTCGACCTCAAAAACGACTAGTTAAAACACACACTCAAAACAATCAGCTCGAAGTCGAACCTCATACTGACAGTCAGCATGGCATACTGACAGTCAGTTTAGTTCAAAAAATTTTGGCTCAAGAAGCACCTTCTCTGGACAACTGTCAGTTAACAAAACTGACAATTCAAACTGACAGTCAGCATAGCAAACTGACAGTCAGTATGGATAAAAATGGTTATAACTTTTAATCCAGAGATCCGATTTAAGAGTTTATTAGCTTGTTTGAAAGATAATTAAAAGGGCTATCGTTTTGTCAACATAAGAAAAAGCTAGATCTGCCTAGATCTTTATAGAAAATGCAAAAATTATTCTACTGTCAAAAATTTATCTGAAAACCAAATCTTTATAAAACAAATTCAACCGAAAAGAATGAGATATAACGACCTAGTAGTTTCTCTGTTTATGCCGGAAATGTAGAGAGGACTTGCAACTCCTCTTTATAGTACGGTTAAAACTAAGAAATAATTTCCTAAACCGATCAACGTCCAAAAACCGAGATCGGTAAAAATAAATACACATTTTACCTTAAGTCTTTTGTAGCTTCATTCTTGGCGACCTTGCGCTTGCGACCATAGCTCGCGACCTTGGACTTGCAACCACGGACGACATTACGACCTTGTGCTTTCGACCTCGGCTCGCGACCTTGTGCTTGTGACTTGCAAATCCTCCAGATAGCTTAGGTCTTGTGGCTTTCTACTTGCCGACCTTGTGCTTGCGACTTTGGCAATACTGTGACCTTAGGCGAAATGGCTCTTAGGTCTCTGCATACCTATAACTCAAAGACATGATTAGATCAAAAACACTTAATGTCATCAATAATCAAAATCCACAATAATAGGGGCCTAGATGCAACAAGGCACACCTCTGCTACGCTTCCTACGCTATGAGCTTTGATTTGCTACTCGATGATAGCGTCAACTGGCGTCCGTGGACACAGCAGCACATCCAGGACATCGCCCCAGCAGGCCTTTCATCTCTATGCACGCAGGATGCTGCTTATTGGCGTACCCAGGTGCTTCTTGTCTTCTCACACATGGTCGAGGGGTACTCACCTGAGCGAGTTATGAGCCAATTCGGCCTACAACAGGATGTTCCTGTGCCGCCTTCTCGATAGATCAGACACAGTGTTCACGAGTATGTACATGCCACTTATGTATTATTTTTTATATAACTTAGACATTTACTCTGACCAATAATTTTTTTATCCACAGGCAACAAGGAAGGGTCGACATAGGGACGATTTCATCGTTAGGTAGCAGCCCTATGTCCAGGAGTGGATGGATCATGCCCACACTCGGACGGTTGATGAGGACAGACCTTACTGCCACAACATCCACTCTTCGTACCTGGCGTGGTACCGACCTCGCACGTTGTACAGACTGACGGGCGGTCTACCAGTGGTGAGTGAGGAGGCCATCCGTCCTTTGACCATCGACGAGCGCTTCGACCGATGTCTTGCACCGCAGGTTCACTCCTCTGTAAGTACTTTACCTCCCATAACTTAAACACCTTCGCAATTATCGTCATTCCATAATTGCATGTGCATCGTGTATGTAGCTTGACACCATCGGAGCCATCTCCGCCGATCTAGATGACATGGAGGTCCGGTTGCGTGACGGTCAGGACGTGAGTAGAGTAGAGATGCAGGCATTTTGTGCGGATGCCCGGCAGCGGATGGATGGGATTCTTGCCGATTTCAGAGTGTTGCTGCCGCCTCCACCATCACCGTTGGCGCCTCGTCCTTCTGCCCCGCATATGCTACCGGTGGATCGCCCTTCTTCCTCGCGCCCTCCACCTCCACCTCCACAACCGCGTGTCAATCCTGATGAAGACTCTTCGGACGAGGAGTTCGACATTACTGCACACATGGTTGCGTTGGACCATGGGTTGGCTCAGGACTTGGCATCGGACGAGGGACAAGGCGCGACGTAGCATGGGATCATGGCTCAGATGCAGGTGCCAGCTCCTGCGTGGTACCAGTTTCCTATCCAGTCACAGCATCATCCTACGTAGGCTTTGCACCGTGCTGATGCTCTACTTCCTACGCAGTCGACACAGCATTCGCAGGCTCCGCCATCTACACAAACACCGCCTGTGCAGACACGATGCATTAGGGATTGTCATGCCCCCTCTCGCTACACACCATCCGAGTATCAGCATCAGCCAAAGAGGGGGAGGTAGTAGTTTCATGTAGAGTATTGTTACATTTTGGGATTACAGGTTCGAACACGGTAGACAGATTTTGTTTGTTTTTTAGGATTCCCTAAAGACATTTAGGCAATTCAATAAGCATATAAAACTATTTTAATTAGATTGAGTAATTCAAATATCAATTATTTTCTTACTAAAATATGTTTAAAATATTTCACTACCCAGCTACAGAAGGAGGAGGTATCTTAATTGTTGTATTATCTATGTACACACAAAAAGCAGCTCAATCGGTCAAATTACCTAGTGTTAGTCGCACCAAATGAGTAGATAATGGAACATCAAACTGGAGCATGCAAGATAGAAGAACTTTCCAAACAAAATGCAGAAGCTTTTGGCGAAGCATTAGACACAAGTGCCTATAACCATATCGCAAGGAATAGAGAAAATCATACAGCAACGTGAAACTGCAATGGAAAAGGACAGCAAAAGAAGAAACCTAACCAAAATCCACACAAGATCCATGGCTGGCAGCAGACCAATGTCATTAGCACCAACCCAAATGCGATTCTTGAACTACTAGTACGCGCAAGTGTATTATATAACAGAAAACGAACGTAGCCCAACTGGTTACGAGCTAACCTTCCCACGCCTGTGACCTGGATTCGAATCCGAGTCTCACCAATATGAATTAATTTTGTGGTTTCGGCCGCATTTCTTGAACTACTAGTAGATGCGATAGTAACAATAACAGCAAAGCCACGAAATCCAACTGGTTACGGGCTATCTCTCCCTTGTGCGTGAGTTGAGTTCGAATCCCAGATAGCAGCGACTGAAAGCCGAGCTGGGCCTCGGGCTGTGCCACGCAATCAGTCTCTATCTGGGACAGCGACTGGAGTTCACTCATGCGAGTCCGTGCCCGATTGAAGGCCTTTTTGAAATTTTAAAAAATTTCAGATTATTTTTGAAATTATTTTTTTTGATGGGTTATTAGGAAAAAAATTCCAAAACTTCTGCCAGCACACTTCAGTTGTTCAGCAGGAAAGCAATCAATTAACACCATGCAGTCAAAGGATTTTTCCAAAAAAAAAAAAAAAAAACAAAAACCATGCAGGGAAAATTCCATGGAGTAGTGAACATGCCGTCGAAGGACGTGTGTGTAGCAATTAGACTAAACAGATAGTTTATTTGTGAGTTTCACATAAGATTTAAACTAATGGAAAAGAAATTTATCGAATTTATAAATTCAAATCCTAATAAATAATTTGTTTATTGGAGAAATTTAAACTCGATAAAAACGTCCTACAAATAAACAATAGAACAGTTTGAATGACAACTCTGATCCCAAAAGTTTGCCGCTCCATTCCATCCATACAAGCGACAAGAAAGGAATAATTTCACCCAGATCACTTCGTTTAACTCAAATTTGTTAGCACATTACAATTAAGAGCCTAATGGCCAGAAATCTAATGCTTCCGATCTGTCTGGACTGACACAAACTACTGATGCAATGTTAACACTAACCATTGGCATCAAAGACACAAGCAAGATTGTTTCTGGACAGATGGAACTGAAATTACCGAACCACTTAACTGAACAAAGAACAATAGCGCAGTAGAATCACAATTCACAACTCCGATTATAAAAATTAGCCGCTACATTTCATCCACACAAATGACAAAAAGAACTTGTAACCAAGGTTACTATCTTTCTAAAAAATGAAAGGGGTTCTTTGCTAAATTGCAACCAGCTCAATTCACTCAACTCCAATTCATCAGCATATTACAATCTTTGCCTCTGATCTGTCTGATCAGACACAGCCAAGATTGTGTTAGGCACAAACAAGATTGTCTGGTGCAACTTTAATACTAATTACTGATATCAAAGACACAAAACAAAATTATTTTAAACAGATGAAACTGAAGTTACTGAACCATTTAACTGAACAAAGAACAGTAGAATCACAATTCACAATTCAGAACTCCACAAAAATGTCAAGAAGAACCGGTAACCAAGGTTACTGTCTTCCAGGAAAAAAAAAAACCAATGACAAAAAGGGAATTCTTTCCTACATTGTACCCAGGTTACTATATTAAACTCCAATTCATCAGCACATTGCAATTAAAATTCTGATGGCCAGAAATCTTTTGCATCTAATTTCACTGATCAGACACAATCTTCTAATGCAACATTAAAACTAATTACTAATATCAAAGACAGGATTGTTTTAGGCTGGTGGAACTGAAGTTACTGAACCACTTAACTGAACTCCTTTCCATCCACACAAATGACAAGGGAACTCTTTGCAAAATTCCAACCTGGTTACTTCTTTTAGCTCTAATTTGTCAGCACACTACAGTTAAGAGCCTAATGACCAGAAATGTATGCATTGAAATTTTCGTACGGAAAACACTAATTAAAATAATAATTTCATAAAAAACATAGGATAAAACCAAATTTCAAAAATAACCAGAGTCGCCAGCCCGAGTGGCGACTTAGCACCGAAAACACACTGTCGCCAGCCGAGCTGGCTACTTAAGGTCCTATATAACCACCAGAGGTGGCGACTGAGAAGCTGTGCCAAAAAAAAAAATCAGTTGGAGAGAGGGGAGGAAAAGAGAGGAAAAGAGAAGAGGAGAGAAGAAGAAGAAAAAAAGGTAATTTATTTTAAATTTTTCTAATTAAATATATTTTAGAAATTAGTTTTAAATACATATCAGCTTTAGAAATTAAATTTAAAATACAGATATACTTTAGAAATTAGTTTTAAATGCATATCTGTTTTAAAATTTTAGTTTAGAGTATAGATCTGCTTTAGAAATTCGTGGAAAATATATATCTACTTTAGAAATTAAATTTGAAATACAGATATGTTTTAGAAATTAGTTTTAAATACATATCTGCTCTAGAAAATTAGTTTAGAGTATAGATCTGCTTTAGAAATTCGTGGAAAATACATATATGGTTTAGAAATTAAATTTAGAATACATATATGATTTAGAAATTAGTTTTAAATACATATCTGCTTTAGAAATTTAGTTTAGAGTATAGATCTGATTTAGAAATTTAGTTTAGAGTATAGATCTGATTTAGAAATTTGTGGAAAATACATATCTGCTTTAGAAATTTAGTTTAGAGTATAGATCTGCTTTAGAAATTTGTGGAAAATACATAACTGCTTTACAAATTTAGTTTAGAGTATAGATCTGCTTTCGAAATTCGTGGAAAATGTGTTAATGATTTAAATATGTTGTGCGAACCTAACTTAGATGTGATGTGTACGTAAAATAATTTAGAGCTATTGTATAATGTTGTGTATTTATAAATATGATGTGTATATAATATTATGGATGAGCTGTATGTTAAATTGTACCTATAAAAAATTAGATTATTTAAAAATAAAGCAAAGATTAATTTTAATTTTTTGTCGTAGACAATGTCAGAAACAAAAATAGTGTATGTTTTTCACGGGGAACAAGTAATTAGAAACGGACCATATGGGGATGACCTATGTAGCTGTCACCATGTAGACGTGGAATTGAATGATCTCAATGCAGTGAATTTTGAGGATCTTAAGACCCGAGTCGTGGACATACAAAATATCGACCCATCTAAACACGAAATTTTCATAGAAGCGTTGGTGCCTGTTGGTGAAACAGGTAGTTGGAAATTATGTAAACTTAAAGATGATCGGTCTTGGGGTTCTCTAGTTAGGAGAGTGTTAAATCCCATTCATGGTCCAGATGACTGCGTGCTGTATGTAACGATATTAAACATCCAACCGGCGGAAGAGGTACCCGAGCCAGTCATTGATCCAACAATAGTACAGGATTCTACTAGTGTCCCGAACATAGGATTCGTGAGTGGGCATTTTTGGACTGGGGAGAGGCTTACGCCGATGAATGTGAAGATGAGGGTATGCAATACTCAGGCAGCGAAGGTTCGGAGGTGGATACAAACTGTTGGGGGAAAATACTAGCCAACGCCAGAAACGTCACCATGGGAGTCTTGTCTCCGGGGTCGAGAGAAACTTCCCCCGGCGCACCTCCTCCGGGTTAGGGAGAGCCCCCTCTCCCGGAGCCCTCCTTCTCCGGGCCGGGGAAGACGTCTCCCGGAGCCCTCCCCCGGGCTCGGGAGAGACTTCCCCCGGCGCACCTCCTCCGGGTTAGGGAGAGCCCCCTCTCCCGGAGCCCTCCTTCTCCGGGCCGGGGAAGACGTCTCCCGGAGCCCTCCCCCGGGCTCGGGAGAGACTTCCCCCGGCGCACCTTCTCCGGGCTAGGGAGAGCTCCTCTCCCGGAGCCCCTTCTCCGGGCCGGGGAAGACGTCCCCCGGAGCCCTCCCCCGGCGCACCTTCTCCGGGTTAGGGAGAGCCCCTCTCCCGGAGCCCCTTCTCCGGGCCGGGGAAGACGTCCCCCGGAGTCCTCCCCCGGGCTCGGGAGAGACTTCCCCCGGCGCACCTTCTCCGGCCTAGGGAGAGCCCCTCTCCCGGAGCCCCTTTTCCGGGCTCAGGAGAGGTTTCCCCCGGCGCTCCTCAGGTGGGCACTGATTTCGAGGGCCGCCACGTGTCAGAAATCGGTGCCCTGGACCTCGTCAAAAGACCGCTTCGCCCCCGATACTACGGTGACAGCAGGGGTAGTTCAGTAATTTGCGTCTTTTGGGGTCTATATATACCCTTGTAACCCTCTTTTGTAACCTAAGACATTCATTTGACTCCAATCATAAAAACTAATAGGCGTGCTCTGGAAACCTCTCTCCGGGAGAGATCCCCCTAGCCGACACGTGTCGGGAGCATGTCGACAGGACTAGGGCCTCCACTGAGGCCTGAACCTGTATAAACTCTTGTGTCAATCTCTGGGATTGTCCAACGCGGGGTGACCCGTCGCACAGTCAGCTCGCGTTGAGGAACACGTGTTGCGCACGTCATCAAACCTGCCTAGGTATTTTTTATACCACGACAGTTGGCGCCGACCGTGGGGACTCGTGACAAATAGTCATGGCTCCAAGAAGGATGAGGCACTTAACCTCCATCTCCAACGACGCCGGCCCTAACAACCTTGCACCACCCGCGCAAGGGGCCGTCGTCGTGACACCCCCTCCCGGGGACACTCGGGGGGAGGCAACACTCAATTCTCCCGTCACCCTTGGCGGGGGAACGACTCCTGCGAGCCTGCCTGAAGGTTCCGGTTTGGGAGGACCAAGTGTATCCCAGGTAATGCCTTCAACTTCAGGTGACCCGCTACTCGGGGCGCTGGTGGAGGACCAGCTTCGCGCACAACGTACTCTGGAGCATATATCTTGGTGCGCCCCCGGCCCGCTCTTACCGTTCAGGTGTTCCACCTCACGTGGACGTGGCGTCGTGTGGTGGTGTACGGATCTCTGAGGATACCCCTGGGCGCCCTTCCAGCTCCGATTCCAGTTTGGGGTTCGACATTATGTTCGACCTGGACGACGAGTACGTCACCACGTCACAGCGTACGGTGGACGAGTCTACCGGTACGTCCTCATCTGCTCCATCCGCGCCGTCCAGTAGGGGCGCGCCCTGCATTCTGCCTCAGTCCGTCCATGCCGACCTGGACGTGGTCCTCGACCCTGCGTACGCGGACTACATTGACATGTTGCAGAGGGGAGACGACACCCGCCAGAGCCAACCTCAATTGGCGTCCACACAGCTGGGTGATGCGCCTCCGCCGTCGCAGGACCCTCCTGATACAGGCCTCGATCGGGCGAGCGCCCAACCACCAACCCATCGACAGCCATCACAGAGGACGGTGTGGGGACGCACCACCTTCTCACCCTCACCGTTTCAGCGGGACCGGCCTCGTCGTCCGAAGAGGGGGTGACATTAGTTTTTTTCCAAATTTCGTACTCTCTGAATGAAACATGATTTTTGTTTGCATGTATATATGAAACATGGTTTTTCTACGATTCAGCCTTTCTACTTTTCAGTCTTTTTTACGTTCAATTCTCATTTTTCATAATCCGACAAATTAAATCAACCACGAAACATATGAATCAATCAACCGAACCCATCACGGCTCTTTTTCTCCCTTACTGGGCAGGCTGGGGTGGTTCAACATGTCTTTCTATGTTTTACCTGCAATTATTCTTTTTATTTGGGTTATTCATACATAAAAAATACCCTTATAGGCTGTTTTAGAAACAAAAAAAACCATATAGGTTATTTTTGAAACAATGAAAACCACACTGGTTATTTTAGAAACAACACAAAACAAAAAAGGTTATTTTATAAATAAATTTATTTGCAAAACGGCTGAAACAACAAAAAAAAGTGGGCAGCCCTAAGTTGCCAACCCGGTTGGTGACTTACAGTGGCGATTGATGACGTGGATGTAAGTCACCAGTCGGGCTGGCGACTTAGGGTTTCCCACATACAATCGCCACCCGGATTGACGACTGTGGTCATTTTTGCAATTTTTATTTTTTCTATGTTTTTGTGAAATTATTATTTTAATAAATGTTTTCCGTACGAAAAATTCGTATGCATTTGACCTGTTCAAACAAACACAAAGTCACAAACTACTGATGCAACTTTGGTGCTAACTACTGATATCAAAGACACAGACAAGATTGTTTTAGAAAAATTTATGGAAGTGAAGCTACTAAACTTACTCATCATGGACTATCTCTTCCTCAACGCCGAGTTTGTTACCTCTTGGCCTTGTGCAGCGCCTCGACTAAGGCGGTGAGGCACGAGTCCTTGTTGTGGGTGGCGCATTTTGGCATGAGGTTCTCGGCGACGTCAGCCGGCGTCATGCTGCCCTCCTGCAGCAGCGCCCTGACTTCGTCGAACCGTGGGTGCTCGTCGATGCCGAGGAAGTTCTTGGCCAGGATCTTGAAGGCCTCGTAGCTGCACACCGACCAGAGCCCGTCGATGGAATTGAGCAGGCCGGAGAGCGTCACCTTGGTCGCTCCCGCCTCGTCAAGGATCTTCTTGTGCTTGCCGGTGATGTCCGGTGGGTGGTTCTTGCGCTTGCCGGTGAGGTCGAGCGGAGCAGTCGATGTCCTCGATGACGATGATGGACTTGCTCTTGGTCTCAAGGAACAGCCGCCGGAGGTCGGTGTTGCTCTGCCCTGACGTGAGCTGGACGTCGCAGATATCGTAGTCGAGGTAGTTGGCCATGGAGGTGAGCATGGTGGACTTGCCGGTGCCGGGAGGGCCGTAGAGGAGGTAGCCGCGCTTCCACGCCTTGCCGATGCGCGCGTAGTAGTCCTTCCCGTTCAGGAACGTGACGTCGTCCATGATCTCCCGCTTCTTGGCCAGGTCCATGGCCAGCGTCGCGAAGGTCGACGGGTGCTCGAACACAACGTGGCTCCACGCCGTCTTATTGTACCTGTCACGATCGGCCAGTCATGGTCACTCGGATTAATCGGAGGTGAGAAAGAAATGCTTAATGCCATGTTCCGAACATACCCGATGTTACCACCGGTCGCCGGTATTGGTGAAGAGCTTGCGGCGTCTGTTGCGGACCAGGACGGCGCTGTTGGTTATCCGGCCAGCGACGATCACCGGCACCGGAGAAGATGAACAGCGGCTGCACAGAAAGGAAACACGAACACACACAAACAGAGACTGGACACTGTTCTTGGTGCTGCGTAATGAAGCTTCAGCTTTTCTAGTTCTTTTGCTTCTCTATTTATTATGCATAGACGATAACAGAACGAGAGCGTCGGAGGGCTTCTCGCATCGTGGCCTTGGTGCACGTCCATCCCCACGTCCGCACGACGCGTTCACGTCCGAGAGCTCGGGCACGCCGCGAGCTATTCTCGCTACGGCCTCATGCGCGCACGACGTCTACAAACTGGAGCTCGTGCGCATGTAGGAAATCAACGGATGCATGTAAAAAGCAACTAACTAACTAACTAACTACGTGTACAAGGCTTAACTAACAAATCTCCCCCTAAGCCTTGCACACCTGCTTGACGTCGACGAGGCCGAGCCTGGAGCGCAGCTGCATGAACTGAACACGCCCGAGAGCCTTCGTCAGGATGTCCGCCAGCTGATCTTTGGTGTCGACTGGCTCGACCCTCACCCTGTCCTCTTCGATGCATTCCCTGATGTAGTGATATCTTGTGTCTATATGTTTGCTGCTATCATGAAAAACAGGGTTTTTACTCAGCTGGATCGCGGACTGATTGTCGATCTTCAGTGTGACGGCGCCGGCCTCCTCTCCTCGGAGCTCAGCAATGAGGCGCGCCAGCCAAACTCCCTGGCAGGAAGCTGTTGTAGTGGCGATGTACTCAGCTTCGCAGCTTGACAAGGCCACTACCTTCTGCTTCTGCGACTACCAGGTGACGAGGTTGTTGCCGAGGAAGAACAGGACTCCGGTGGTGCTCTTGCGGGTGTCAACATCCCCAGCAAGGTCACTGTCGCTGTAGCCGACGAGATCAGCAGCTCCTTTCTTCCTCCGGTAGTGACAGCCGAAATCCACCGTGCCTGCGACGTATCGCAGCACACGCTTGACGGCCACCAGGTGCTCGGTGGTAGGCTTCTCCATGAACCTGGAGACATAGCCCACCGCATACACCAAGTCCGGTCTCGTGTTCACCAGATAGCGTAATGCACCCACGATCCGCCTGTACTCAGTAGCATCAACAGTTGGGGCAGAGCTCATCTTACTGAGTTTTAGGCGCGACTCCATGGGAGTGATGTTGGCGTTGCTCCCCGCCAGTCCTGCCACCTCCAAGATCTTCACTGCGTACGCGCCTTGGCTGATGGTGATGCCAGCATCGGTCTGGTTCACCTCTAGACCCAAGTAGTAGTGGAGTAATCCCAGATCGCTCATCTGGAACGTCTTCTTCATCTCCTCCTTGAACTGCTTGAGCTCGATGGAGTTTCCGCCGGTGATGACAAGGTCGTCGACGTACACGCCCACGTTCAGCCGGTGCGCGCCCACGCCGCGAATGTACACAGCATGCTCGGAGGCGCTGCGCTTGAACCCGAGCGACGCCAGGGAGGCGTCCAGCTTGGCGTACCACGCGCGCGGGGCTTGACGTAGTCCGTAGAGCGCCTTGATCGGGCGCAGCACCTTCTGCTCCTTGCCAGCGACCACGAACCCCGGTGGCTGGGCGACGTAGACCTCCTCCCGCAGCTCCTCGTTGAGGAAGGCCGACTTGACGTCCATATGATGGACTGGCCAGCCCTCGCTTGCCGCGATGGCCAACAGGAGACGGACCGACTCGAGCCGCGCCATCGGCGCGAAGACCTCATCGTAGTCGATCCCTTGTCGCTGTACATAGCCCTTCGCCACGAGCCTTGCCTTGTGCTTGGTGATGTTACCGGTAGCGTCCTTCTTGGTCTTGAGAACCCACTTGAGCCCCATCGGGCGCTTGTGTGGTGGAAGATCGACGAGCTCCCATGTACCATTGGACTCGATCGATGTCATGTCGTCGAGCATCGCCTTGCGCCAGCACTCATGCGCCTGTGCCTCCTCAAATGTTGCCGGCTCGTCATCGCTCACTAGGAGCAGCTCTTCATCCAGTTCCCACAGCGCCATGCCTGGAGGTGCTGCCGGGCCCAGAATGTTGTCGATGTTGCGGAATCGAAGTGGAGCATCATCATGATCTGCATCGAGGTGCTCCTCTGCTCCGGCCGGTGGTGAGACAAACTTCGGAGAAGGCGGCAACGCTGCCGGTGAGCCGATCTCACCCGCAGGTGGGCTCGCCGGGGTGCTTGGCGTAGGTGTTGTTGTATCTTGACCCGGTGTCTGCGGCTGGAGAGTGGATTCCACTCCCGCCTCAGCCACAGAGGTGTACTTGACAACGAAGTCACTGTTGACTTCTTCGGCTTCGTCCCCGCTCCACTTCCACTGCGCTTCCTCCTGAAAAATCACATCACGGCTAATGTGAACACGCCTAGTAGTCGGGTCGTAGACGCAATACGCCTTGGAGCCAGATTCATAGCCAACGAAGATCATGGGCTTGCTACGATCATCCAGCTTCTTGACGTTGGGCGTGGCATTTTTCACATGAGCCACGCACCCGAACATGCGAAGGTGATGCACCGCCGGCGTGCTCCAGTTCCATAGTTCATATGGTGTCTTGCCGCCGGTGCTCCTGGTCGTCGACCGGTTCAGGATATACACCGCAGTGGTGATCGCCTCCGCCCCAAACTTGCCGGGGAGCTCCTTTGCCTTGAGCATACTCCTGGCTGCTGCGACCACCGTTTGGTTGCGGCTCTCGACGACGCCATTCTGCTGCGGGGAGTAGGGCGCGGTGAGCTCACGCCGGACACCAAGCTCGGCGCAGTACTCGGTGAAGTGCGCTGCGGTGAACTCCCCCCCGCGATCCGTGTGCAGAGCCCGTAGCTTCTTGCCGCTCTTGCGCTCCGCCGCTGCCTGGGCACGCTTGATGGCCGCAGGGGCAGCGTCCTTGCCTGGTAGCAGTGCCACCCACATGAACCTGCTGTAGTCGTCGACGAGGAGCAGGAAGTAGCGGTTGCCGCTCGGAGTCGATGGAGTGATGGGCCCGCACAAGTCACCATGGACGAGTTCAAGCGCCTCGGTCGATCGATGAAGACTCTGCTGTGGGAAGGGCGCGCGCCGGTGCTTGGCCGCGAGGCAGGCCTCACAGACTTATTCCACCTGTGAGATCACAGGCAAACCACGCACGAGCCCCTCTCGCCCCATCTTGCGCAAGGCTGTGAAGTTGATGTGGCCGAATCGTGTGTGCCATCGCCATGCATCTTCGCCGCCGCGAGCTGCTAGGCACACCGGTCGTGCAATGTTGATATCGAGCACGTACAGCCGGTCTGCACTGCGATGAATCTTCGCGAGGAGGCGTCGTTGTTCATCACGGACCCGCATCACACCATCCTCCACAGCAATCTGGTAGCCGTCCTCGTCCAGCTGCCCAACACTGATGATGTTGGCAGTGAGGCGCGGGATATAGTACGTGTTGGAGAGGGTGCGGTGCTCGCCATTCCTGCATGCGAAGAGCACGGTGCCGCAGCCCTCGATGTGGACCACCGAGCCGTTGCCGATCCGAACTGACCCGCGAACACCGGTGTCGAGGTCAGAGAACACCGCCCGGGACCCGGTCATATGATTTGTGGCCCCCGTGTCGAGGATCCAGCGTCGGCATCCTTGCTCCTTTGTGCCGCCGAAGGCCGCAAGGAGCTGCGCCTCAGCCAGCCAAAGAGCGCACTCGCTGTTCGGGGTCGAGGCGGGGCGCGCATGAGTTGCGCCGGCGTCGAGGAAGCCGACCGCCGGGGGAGCGGGCACCAGCTCCCACTCAGTCGCGCCGCCATGCGCCGTAGGCTGCGCCGTCGCCAGGAGCAGCACCGCCGGTCGGTCCACCAGGAGCAGCAGCGCTGCCGGCCGATCCGCCGACATCGCGGGACGCGCCGTCGCCGCCCCTCCTTCCAGCGAGCCACATGCCGAGGGTGCAGCCGGGACGAGCGCGTCCACCGCTGGTGCCGAGCGTGCTCCACCGCTCGGGATCGAGCTCGTCGTGGCGCAGCGCCGATTTGGGGATCGGCCACGCGATGGAGGCGGTGAGTCGATGGAGACGCCATGAGCCAGAAGTAGCGTGGGCTCATCATCCGCCTGGGCCACATGGGCCTGGTCATCTTTCTCCTTCTTGGGCTTGCGGCAATCCCTGGCCCAATGGCCAGTTTTACCACAATTGTGGCACTTGTCGCCTGCGCGGCTCGCTCCAGAGCTCGAGCCACCCGAGCTCTTGTCGCTGCTGCCGCCGCGACCTCGTCCGCTGCGCCTGCCACGACCGCTGCGTGCAGACTCGCCTTCTCGAGCCTTATTGCGAGCGACCCACTCCTCTTCAGTGAGAAGGAGGTGCCCACCGTTGTCTTTGGAGGACGACGGAGACCTGAGTCTGTCCTCCGCCGCCTTCAAGCGCCCGGCCACCTCCTCCAGAGTGAGAGAAGAAACGTCGAGCAATGTTTCAATGGAAAGAACGAGTTGGTTGAACCTGGGTGGCACTACGCGCAGCAGCTTCTCAACGACCTTGTGATCTGGTTCGGGGTCGCCGAGAATGGCCATTTGTTGGACCATGCCCGTGAGGCGCATGGTGAAATCTTCCACTGCCTCGTCATCGCGGAACGAGATAGTCTCGTACTCACGACGGAGCCTTTGCGCGCTGCTCTTGCGGTTCCGCTCGCTGCCGATGCGTAGCTGCTTGATGCTCTCCCACGCTTCCTTAGCCGACGGCTTGGAGGCGAGCGTGGAGATCATCTCAGGTGGAACCGCGCTGCATATGGCCTCTAGGGCCTTCATGTCTTCGTGAGGCTCGAGGACGACGTCGCCGGGCTCGATGGCGTCCCAGAGACACCGCGCCTGCAGCTTCACCTTCATCAGCAATGCCCAGTCGTTGTAGTTCGTCTTGGTTAGTATCGGGTACTTAGCCTTGTGGCCGTCCTCCTTGACCGTGCGGTACGTGACCAGCCCGTGATCGTGTTTAATGCCGCTGCCCGAGGCACGGCCGCCAGAGTCGTTGTCTGAGTCGACGATCGCCGGTGACGATGACCGCCGGTGTAGTGAAGGCGCGCGCCCTCGAGGCATCTCGTCGCCTACGAGCGCACCTTCTCACGCAACCTGGCTCTGATACCACTTGTTGGTTCTCCGGCCAGCGACAATCACCGGCGCCGGAGAAGATGAACAGCGGCTGCACAGAAAGGAAACACGAACACACACAAACAGAGACTAGACACAGTTCTTGGTGCTGCGTAATGAAGCTTCAGCTTTTCTGGTTCTTTTGCTTCTCTATTTATTATGCATAGACGATAACAGAACGAGAGCGTCGGAGCGCTTCTCGCGTCATGGACTTGGTGCGCGTCCATCCCCACGTCCGCACGACGCGTTCACGTCTGAGAGCTCGGGCACGCCGCGAGCTATTCTCTCCACGGCCTCATGCGCGCACGGCATCCACAAACCGGAGCTCGTGCGCATGCAGGAAATCAACGGATGCATGTAAAAAGCAACTAACTGACTAACTACGTGTACAAGGCTTAACTAACAAGCGCGCCCCTCGCGGCAGACGAGGGGGAGGTAGGTGTGGATGACGAGCTCGCGGTGGCGCTGGTGGAACACGAGCCGATACGCGCGGCCGGAGTCCTCGGCGTACCAGGGCTGGTCGTAGTAACCACCCGCGCGGCCGCAGAACAGGACGGGCGAGCCGGGTATGGAGGGCCACCGTGGTGCCGCGGAACTCGTCTGCCACCTCATCGTTGTCGCCCATGCTGAGCACGAACAAGTTTATGGGTTTAAATCTTATACTATAAACAGAAATAGAATTTTTTTTTATAAACAACCCTGTGGGGGGAAAATATTAGCAGTGCCAGAAGCATCACCCAAAGACGGGAGGGAGATCCCCCTCTTTTCCGGGACACCTTCTCCCGGCTCGGGGGACTTCCCCCAGAGCACCTTCTATGGTTCGGGGGAGACCACCCCTGGATCACCTTCTCCGGGCTCGGGAGACCTCCCCCGGAGCCCCTTCTCCAGGCTGGGGGAGACCTCCCCCGGAGCCCCTTCTCCGGGCTCGAGGGACTTCTCCCGGAGCCCCTTCTCTGGGCTCGGGGGAGACTTCCCCCGGAGTCCCTTCTCCGGGCCGGGGGAGACTTCCCCCGGAGCACCTCTTCCGGTCCGAGGGAGACCACCCGGAGCACCTCTTTCGGTCCGAGGGAGACCCCCTGGAGCCCCTTCTCCGGGCCGGGGGAGACCTCCCCCGGAGCCCCTTCTCCGGGAGGCACTAATTTCGAGGGTCACCACGTGTCCAAGATCGGTGCCCTGGACCTCGCCAAAAGACTATCCTGCCCTCGATCCGACCTGAGTGTGTCCTCTGCCGCCTTCAAGCGCCCGGCCACCTCCTCCAGAGTGAGAGAAGAAACGTCGAGCAATGTTTCAATGGAAAGAACGAGTTGGTTGAACCTGGGTGGCGCTACGCGCAGCAGCTTCTCAACGACCTTGTGATCTGGTTTGGGGTCGCCGAGAATGGCCATCTGTTGGACCATGCCCGTGAGGCGCATGGTGAAATCTTCCACCGCCTCGTCATCGCGGAACGAGATAGTCTCGTACTTACAACGGAGCCTTTGCGCGCTGCTCTTGCGGTTCCGCTCGCTACCGATGCGTAGCTGCTTGATGCTCTCCCACGCTTCCTTAGCCGACGGCTTGGAGGCGAGCGTGGAGATCATCTCAGGTGGAACCGCGCTCCATATGGCCTCTAGGACCTTCATGTCTTCGTGAGGCTCGAGGACGACGTCGCCGGGCTCGATGGCGTCCCAGAGACACCGCGCCTGCAGCTTCACCTTCATCAGCAATGCCCAGTCGTTGTAGTTCGTCTTGGTTAGTATCGGGTACTTAGCCTTGTGGCCGTCCTCCTTGACCGCGCGGTACGTGACCAGCCCGCGATCGTGTTTGTTGCCGCTGCCCGAGGCACGGCCGCCAGAGTCGTTGTCTGAGTCGACGATCGCCGGTGACGATGACCGCCGGTGTAGTGAAGGCGCGCGCCCTCGAGGCATCTCGTCGCCTACGAGCGCACCTTCTCACGCAACCTGGCTCTGATACCACTTGTTGGTTCTCCGGCCAGCGACGATCACCGGCGCCGGAGAAGATGAACAGCGGCTGCACAGAAAGGAAACACGAACACACACAAACAGAGACTGGACACAGTTCTTGGTGCTGCGTAATGAAGCTTCAGATTTTCTGGTTCTTTTGCTTCTCTATTTATTATGCATAGACGATAACAGAACGAGAGCATCGGAGCGCTTCTCGCGTCGTGGCCTTGGTGCGCGTCCATCCCCACGTCCGCACGACGCGTTCACGTCTGAGAGCTCGGGCACGCCGCGAGTTATTCTCGCCACGGCCTCATGCGCGCACGGCATCCACAAACCGGAGCTCGTGCGCATGCAGGAAATCAACGGATGCATGTAAAAAGCAACTAACTAACTAACTAACTACATGTACAAGGCTTAACTAACAGGCGCGCCCCTCGCGGCAGACGAGGGGGAGGTAGGTGTGGATGACGAGCTCGCGGTGGCACTGGTGGAACACGAGCCGATACGCGCGGCCGGAGTCCTCGGCGTACCAGGGCTGGTCGTAGTAACCACCCGTGCGGCCGCAGAACAGGACGGGCGAGCCGGGCAGGGAGTGCCACCGTGGCGCCGCGGAACTTGTCTGCCACCTCATCGTTGTCGCCCATGCTGAGCACGAACAAGTTTATGGGTTTAAATCTTATACTATAAACAGAAATAGAATTTTTTTTATAAACAACCCTGTGGGGGGAAAATATTAGCAGTGCCAGAAGCATCACCCAAAGACGGGAGGGAGATCCCCCTCTTTTTCCGGGACACCTTCTCCCGGCTCGGGGGACTTCCCCCGGAGCACCTTCTACGGTCCGGGGGAGACCTCCCCTGGATCACCTTCTCCGGGCTCGGGAGACCTCCCCCGGAGCCCCTTCTCCAGGCCGGGGGAGACCTCCCCCGTAGCCCCTTCTCCAGGCCGGGGGAGACCTCCCCCGGAGCCCCTTCTCCGGGCTCGAGGGACTTCTCCCGGAGCCCCTTCTCTGGGCTCGGGGGAGACTTCCCCTGGAGTCCCTTCTCCGGGCCGGGGGAGACTTCCCCCGGAGCACCTCTTCCGGTCCGAGGGAGACCCCCCGGAGCACCTCTTTCGGTCCGAGGGAGACCCCCTGGAGCCCCTTCTCCGGGCCGGGGGAGACCTCCCTCGGAGCCCCTTCTCCGGGAGGCACTAATTTCGAGGATCGCCACGTGTCCAAGATCGGTGCCCTGGACCTCGCCAAAAGACTATCCTGCCCTCGATCCGACGGTTGTAACGGGGGTAGTTTAGTAATTTGCGTCTTTTGGGGTCTATATATACCCTTGTAACCCTCTCTTGTAACCTAAGACATTCATTTCACTCCAATCATAAAAACAAATAGGCGTGCTCTGGAACCCTCTCCTCGGGAGAGATCCCCCTAGTCGACACGTGTTGGGAGCACGTCGACAGGACTAGGGCCTCCACTGAGGCCTGAACCTGTATAAACCCTTGTGTCAATCTCTGAGATTGTCCAACGTGGGGTGACCCGTTACACGGTCAGCTCGCGTTGAGGAACACGTGTTGCGCACGTCATCAAACCTGCCGAGGTATTTTTTATACAACGACAAACCCAAACCACTGGCTCGGCTCCTCCAATTATTTGATATTTAATTAAATTATTTGATTTATAATTTGAAGATTATGATTTAAATTAAATGTTTGGTTGATAATTACAAGTTTACGATAGTATTATATTATGATTAATGTATAATTTATTTAAATAATCTCTGAGTTGCAACAAGTAGCTAGTTTGGCTCCCCATTTTAAATAAATTATTTGATTTATAATTACAAGATTAAGATTTAAATAAAAAATTTGATTGATAATCACAAGATTACCATAGCGACTAAATACAATTAATGTATAATTTATGTTAATAACATATATTTATATTTTATGTGACTAGATTTATATTAAGATTAGGTTATAAGTTTGTTCAAGTAATGATTATTGATTAATTTATTTTATTAACGTGCATTTATATTTCATGTTAGCGTTTGGCCAAAAAACACGTAAAATGATGGTTCGACTCGAGTATATTTTGCGAGATTTGTGTGTGTCCCCTCTATTCGGTGATGAAATTTTTTGAAATAACCATGTTGCGAAAATAACTGTAAACCCTAATTAACTTCCTCCTGATCACAACCCCAACCCTAACTCTTCCAAACCCTAGCCCAAACCCTAAGTCTAGCTAATTTGTAACTTTAATTCCCATGAGTCAGTCCTAACCCAAAACCCGAACCCTAACCCCTCTTGAACCCCAGCCATAACCAAAAGTGGTGGAAACCCTAACAATAGGATAAGGGAGGTACCTATATGAGTTGGCTTATGTCATCGCGTTAGTGTGATCAATGTATAATTTATGTTAATAGTATACATTTGTATTTTATGTGGCTACATTTATATTAAGATTATGTTAGCAACTTTGTTCAAATAATGATCATTGATTAATTTATTTTATTAACATACATTTATATTTCATATTAGCATTAGGGAAAAAAAAACACATAAAATGATGTCCCTTGTGGAGCATATATGGTCTGCTCCAAGGGCTCACCCAAGCTATGAGCCTCACCTAGAATGACGAGGATTGACACCCGAGTCAGTTCAAATGAATGCACGACTGGTTCAGGATAGATTCGAACCAGACACATGCCTGGCGGTGCGAACTCAAGTCATTCTGAAGAGTACCAGCCCGAGGTCGCAGTCCTTACGCGATCAGACTGCAGCTAGTGCGCGGTTAGGAGTCCGTATGTTGTGCGCGGACAAAAGGCTGAAGATGTTGCGTGGTCATCCAACATCGCGCGGTCAGAACTCTTTACTACACATAGTGCAATCCCAACAGGACGTAGGGCTATTACTCCCACCATCGAGGTCCCAAACCTGTATAAACTTCTCTGTGCTCTAGTTCTCCATAATTCTACATACCTTCCCGGAGGGATCCCCTGAAAGGTCTTACGAACTACAAATTCTGCATAAGTTCGGCTAAGGACCCCAAGTCCGAATCGTCGACAGCTGGCGCCCATCGTGGGGGCTTTCTCAAGGCGTCCTAATTTTCATCCGGAGGTTCGCTGAAATATGGCTGGAGTATATGATTCCGAGAACGATTTTGATCTCGAGGATTATGCTCACATTCCAATGTCTTCTCCAAGCGATCCTGTTCCGATGGAGGAAGTTGGAGGCAAAAATCTCCTAGAAGTTGAATCATCTCTCCAGGTCATGTCATCGACCAAGGAGCGACTAGCGCAAGGTCAGAACCCACCGAGGTTCTTAATGTGCTAGAGGGTGAGTCCGGTCCGTCATACGACCCCACTGAGGGGAAGGATGATATCGACTAGGAAATCAGCTCGGGGAGGTTCGACCCTGATAACCTCCACCGTCTCTTTGATTTCGAGTCCGACTCGAAACAAACCGAGATGTTTTCTCCATCGGCGACCTCTCTCCCTAGACAGTTCGCTACCTTATCGGAGGAAGCTCCTGATCAACGGGCTGCTAGGGAAGAACAGGAACGCAAACAGAAGGAGGATCAAGATCTCGAGCAACAAAACAACGAACTGCGCAGAACTGCCCTAGAGGCTCTTCAAGATGCGCAGGCTCATTACGATGCTGCTCCGAGTTCTTCCCGACGATCACGTGGTCGCAGACGCGACCAGACCCCTTTTTTGCCTCCAGAGCGTTTCCCAGTTGTCGACGATTCGGACTCGGAGTCCTCAGCCGAACTTATGCAAAATTTGTAAAAGTGAGACCTTTCAAGATGACCCTCCGGGAAGGTATGTAGAACGATGAAGAACAGGAGCACAGAGAGGTTTATATAGGTTTGGGCCCTCGATGGTGGGAGTAATAGCCCTACGTCCTGTTAGGATTTCACTATAGGTGATAAAAGGTTACAAGATGGTAGAAAAACTTCTTCACAGGCGAAGGGTTTTTCCAATGCAAATGTACAGAATAAAGCCAGGAAGGCTTGTAAGAACTATCTAATCTAGGCCGTAGACTTGGCTGTTTGAGTGGTTGAGATGTGTTGTATCTCGCCTGCTTTAGAGATGTTGATCTCTTGATCTTCCGATCCCCCCCTTTGTTCGATGCACCTTGCCACCCTCTTATACTGGTCGAAAGGGTGCTATGTCATAACTGCATCAAACAGTTGCTTGGACGGTTAGATACGGTTTTTAGAAAATCGCTCTGAACCTCCACGCAGGTCAAACACGTGTTATTCATGGATAACTGCACGTATTAACCTCCTGACGGTTGATTTTCCACGTGGGGGAATCTTTGGGATACCTGGAATATTCTTGCTATAGGAATAGCCGGACAGATGAATTCCAAGCACCCTGGTCGAAAATGCTCTGACCGCAGGATACTGGCTGACCGTGCAACATCTCGGTCATTCTGTTCATGTATAGCATATGAACTCCTGACCGCGCGAAGCCTGCAACCTGATCGCGCAAAGCTTGCGACCTGATCGCGCAAAGCCTGCGACCTTGGGTTCGCACCGCTAGACACGTGTCTGGTTCGAATCTGTCCTGAACCAACAGTGCATTTATTTGAACTGACTCGGGTGTCAATCTTCGTCACCGGTGGACGAAGAAACAGTAACACCTGGTGCCCCTAGGAGAAGTACACATGGTTGGCTGCGATCTATTGCGGAAGTCATGCGTAATTTCCCTCCTACGGTCACGGATGCGCAGAAACCGGCCTTCACCAGAATCCTGGCGGAGTGGTTGGATGAGGTCGCATCTGAGGCAACCCCAACAGCATCTTCCCGGTCGGTAACACGTTCCCGTGAACGAGAGTGTTCTCACTCTGGTTCTGGTCGATGAAGTTACCCGCCGCCTGTACCATCCCGCCAGGACAAGTACAGGCGGACACAGGATTCTCGTGGTAGGGATCGAGTCCCTGTCCACTCTCGTTTGGGACCGCGGATAACTTCACCATTGCGTGAAGTCGCTCGTGATCCGATCGGGAGTCACAGGGTAGTTCACGGTCCCTACATTGCTTGTGAAGCTTTCTCGCCCGGCCTTCGTGCGGTCGTTTGGCCTGATAAGTTTCGACCAGGGACCATAGAAAGGTTCGACGGAACTTAGAACCCATCTGAGTTCCTTCAAATCTATATCACTACCATCCAAGCGGCAGGGGGCGATGACCGGGTCATGGCCAACTACCTGCCTACAGTCCTTGAAGGACCGGCTAGAACTTGGCTGTTTAATCAGCCCGAAGGTTCTATCTACAATTGGGAAATGCTGTGTGATGCTATCCTCAGCAATTTCCAAAATTGTTATCAAAAGCCGGGTAAAGAGGACAACCTCTATCGACTATGACAAACTTCGACCGAAACCCTTCGTCAGTTTGTCAAGAGATTTGTCGGGGTGAGAAATACTATCCCGAACATATCTGACAGCTCCGTTATTAGAGCATTTAAACATGCTGTTCGATATCAGAGATTTACCGAAGACTTGCTCATCCGTCCTCCTCGATCAGTGGCTGATCTCTTTGATATGACTGATCGATACTCCGACGCGGCTGAAGCGGTCGAATGGAACCGGATGGTCGATAAAGGTGACCTAGCGCCCCGACCAGGTTTCAAGGACGCCAGGAAAGAAGATTCAAGCAAGAAGCCCGAATCTTCGTCGGGCGGAAAGTCGAAGAAGTCGAAAAGGAACCGCTCTGGACAGTACCGCGGGGTTGCAGTTGCAGAGAAGGCTTCTTTGACCAAAGGTAACAAGCCTTCATTTAAGAATAAAACTGCTTCTAGCGGTCGTAGTGCCGACCAGCCAGAAAAGTCGACTAATCCGCAGGAAGGTAAGAAATGGTGTCCACTCCACAACTCCGCTGGCAACGACCTCAAAGAATTGGAGGAGTTGGTTGAAGCAATTGGATGACTTCTACCAGGGAGTTGGACTAATGCCGACCTTACCGGTTAAAGAACAAGCATGTGGACTTAGAGCCGCTGACGGAGACGAAGAGATGTCTTACCAGGTACCTCATAATCACATTAATGTTATTTTCGGGGGTTCCTCCTCTTTTGTTTCTAAAAGGCAGTTTAAGGCCTTTTATCGAGAGGCTAACCAAACGGAGACATCCCTTGGTGAGCCTCAGTACCCCCGTTGGTCGGATACACCTTTGACGTTTGATCGCACTGATTGTCCTGCGGGGCTTACTCGACCACTGAGGCTCCCTCTGGTCATTACCCCAATCAACGGAGGGATCTCCCTTGACATTTTATTGGTCAAGGCACTCGATGAGATGCAAATTCCTCGTTCGAAGATTAAGCCCATAATCCATCCGTTTTATGGGATAATCCCTGGTCCCTCCATGATGCCGTTGGGACAGGTGGTCCTCCCGGTCACACTGGGAGAACCGGATAACTTCCGAACAGAATTGATTACTTTTGACGTAATTGATTGTGATTCGGCTTACAATGCAAACTTTGGCAGGCCAACTCTTGCTAAGTTCATGATGGCAACGCACTATGCTTATCAGTGCTGCAAATTTCCTGGCCCCAAAGGCGTCATCTCGGTCCGAGTTAGTCGCAACGTGGCACTAACGTGCAACTGGCTATCTCTGGAGATGGTCGACCAGCTTCCCCTCCGGGATGCTCAGGTCGCCACTGTCGCCACCGACGCGATCAAGGCTGTTCCTCGACCAGATGAGAAACTCAAACTAGTTCCACTGTGTCGACGATTCGGACTCGGAGTCCTCAGCCGAACTTATGCAAAATTTGTAATGGTGAGACCTTTCAAGATGACCCTCCGGGAAGGTATGTAGAACAATGGTGAACAGGAGCACAGAGAGATTTATACAGGTTCGGGCCCTCGATGGTGGGAGTAATAGCCCTACGTCCTGTTAGGATTTCACTATAGGTGATGAAAGGTTACAGAAATAGCAGAAAAACTCCTTCACAGGCGAAAGATTTTTCCTATATAAACGTACAGAATAAAGCCAGGGAGGCTTGTAGAAACTATCTAATTTGGGCCGTAGACTTGGCTGTTTTTCGTAGTTGAGATGTGTTATGTCTCACTTGTATCAGGAGTCTTGTTCTTCCAAATGGATTGGATGTCCCCCTTTCCTCGGACCTCTATGCCACCCTTTTATACTGATTGAAAGGGTGCCATATGAAGAAACTGCATCAAACGGTTGAATGCGGTTTTTGGAGAACTGCTGTTAACTTCCACGGAGGTTATTAACACGTGTTAATCACGAATAACCGCATATATTAACCTCTGACGGTTGGTCTTCAACGTGGAGGAATTCTCGGGATGCTTGGAATATCCTGTTATATGGATAACCGAATGAACTCCAAGCACCCTGGTCGAGAATGTTCTGACCGCGGAATGTGGGCTGACCGCGCAACATCCCGGATATCCAGTTCGCGCATAGCATACGAACTTCTGACCGCCCAAAGCTGTCGGCCTGATCACACGAAGCCCGCGACCTGATCGCGTAAAGCTTGCGACCTCATGGCGATGCCCCTCAGAATAGCTTGAGTTCGCATTGCCAGATACATGTCTGGTTCGAACCTGTCTTGAACCAAAAGTTTATTAGAAGTGACCCGGGTGACAATCCTCGTCAGCTAGCCCCCAAATTCGAAGAAAACGAAGAGACGTGTTTATTTCCAATTTTAAGACCATGCATTGGATTTTTAACCCGACTCTTCTATTTTTCCACTTAGTGGTGCACTAAGTGAAAAACGGTTGGTTTCCCAAGATGGATTCTGACATTATGTGACGGGCAATGATAGCGCCGTAGAACTCTTTTTATCTCGAGGTAAAATTGTAAATGCTTTGACGAAACCCAAGGCGTCTGGAATGCAAACCGTCACCCTGACGGCTATAAATACCAGGCTCCTGGATTTGTAAAACTTCACAATTTCCCCCCACGCCTAAGTCTTTTTCTTGACAATCTGTATTCTCCCTTTTCATATACTCTTCCTGATGGAAGACCACAACATCATTGAAATTGAGAGTGATGAAGAGGAAGTTGTCGAGCAGGGACCCCGGATGCTTGAAGATCTGTCTCCCTTGAGAAAGAAACCCAAGGTTGACGAAGGATCTTTTAGTGGAACGAAGGTGAAGAATATAGCAAGTTTCTTTCTTCCTTCAGTTCCTATAACACTTCCTGTTCATGCATCTCGGCAAGTTATGCCTTTGTCCTTGGAGAAAGATCCCATCACATCCAATTCTCCCATCCTTTATCCGGGTGATCAATATTCTGGTCGGCAAGTGGTAACTATCCCTCGACCAGATGACTCCTGTATTGGGTTGGTGAAGCAATCATCTGATGGGAAGATTGCGCTTCCACCATCTGATGATCCTCTTCCCAAGATGGGCATATCAACGTGTGATGTGCTGGGACAGGTAAAAAATCCTCCCTCCTTTTGCCGATAATTGTAGTCATTGCGACTAACTTTTGCAAATGCAGGAGGTTGGAGGCTCCAGCGATCAGCCTTCTGCTGCTTCATCTCTTCCTCTCGAACAGACTCTTCTGGAGGAGAAGAGCGCTCTGGAGAAGAAGACCGAAGAGATGTCTTCGGAGATTCCGCGTCTAGCAGAATGCCTCGAACGATCCCAGGAAGAGGCGCGCCAGTTCCGTCGAGAGAGGGATCACGCTCAGCGACAGCGAGAACTCTCCGACTTGATTAGGGACAATAGTGCGTCTCTTATTAGGGATGATGTAGATAGGCTTAAGGTAGTTGCTAGTTCCCTGGGGGTTGTCAGTGTAGAGCCTACTGACGACAATATGTCCCTTGGGGAACTCTGTAAATCCCTTTCGGATCAGGTCGATGCTTTCATCGATTGTATCCCTTTTGTATGCAAAGAATGTAAGAAATAAAAAACTTTCTTTTTTCATAAGAATACTCTTCACATCTTCTGTGCGAAAAGATGGCCGTAAACATTTTATTTGCGACCACTCATACACAGGAACTTTAGTTCTGCGATTAGAATTGCGCTTAAGAAAAAAGCACCGCGGCCTGACCTGACACAGCGATCAGACTCAAAGCCGCGATTAGAACTAAGTTGCGACCAGGACTGGGGCTCGGTCAGACCGTTACTCCGATTAGAATCGGGGCTTAGTCTTAAAATATGGTTTCAACCAAACCACAACCCGGTTAGAAATATACCCGTATGTCAAAAATTGAGTAACAGGATATTTTTCATAAAAAATATCTAAGGTATATGAAGGAAAAAATGCCTTCTAAGAAGTTTTGAAAAACTTCTCAGGTTTTAACCCTTTCAGCTTCTGAAATAAAGAAGTCTTTTTATTCCAGACCCGATACCCGGAACGCTTTAAAGGGTTCGCCAGAGAGTATCCATTATGAAAAATGAATAAAATACTTAAGTGAACGTTTGAGTGGGACGTTACTCACAAAAGTGCGCTTCCTCGGGCCTATAAAAGCAGTAGATAGCTTCTTGAGGAAGCTACTCAGTCAAGAAACCCTTAGAGTTTCCGCCGCACAAAACCCTCATCTTCCCTTAGCCTTCATCCTCCACAAAGTCATCAACTTTTCTTTCAATCTTCCCCGAAAAATGGCATCCTGGAGCCGATCCACTCACCATTCTGAGGAGACCTTAGTGGCGTTGGAGAAGGAGGGGATCCTTCCTTCGCGACTGTTGATCAACTGGCGGCCGGTAGAGAAGGACCAAGAAACTCCAACAGTCCGGGAGGGCGAGTTGGTGATTTTTGAGGAGTACCTGCGATGCGGATTCTGATTTCCCGAGAGTCGGTTTCTAAAGGATGTCCTCGATCATTATGGGTGGGAGTTGATCAACCTCCATCCCAATGCGATGCTGATTCTGGCGGTGTTTCAGCATCTCTGCGAGGCGTTCGTCGGAGTATATCCCAGCGTGGATCTCTTCCGGCGATTCTACTTCTCGGCATGGTCGAAGAGTGCCAATGCCGCCGGATGCATCTACTTCCGGCTAAGGGACAGGAAAGAGTACCCTTCCCCACCTCTGCGAGACTCTGTGCACGGGTGGCACCAGAGGTGGTTCTACTGCTCTCCGCCATCCGAGAGCAGTCTATGGTTCGAAAACTCGCTACCAGAGAAGTCGAGCGAGTTGGATGCTCCCCCGACGCTGGGCTTGGAGCTCCTGAAGCACGCCGAGGTAATCCTTCACTTGGTCAATCAAGGGTTGACGGCACGTGACGTCATCCAAGACTTTGTGAAGAACCGAGTGAGCCCCTTGCGTGAAAGGGCTCATCCGGCTTGGGAGATCAAGTCCATGGTGGATAGCACCCTGGACTATAATGAAGGTACTTATCTCTTTAGCATTGAGCTTTGTCATTTCTGAATTTTATAATTCCTGACTTGAATTTGGGAACAGTCCTACCCTCATCTGAGATTGAGAGGCGGACCAACTCCCTTCTTAGGGCCTACAATGTTGATGTAGAGGGCTCTAAGGGATCACCTCGCCCACAGAGTTTGATTCGTGCTGGCGATGACCTTAGACAGGAGCGCCGAAAGGTAAATTCTCTGTCCGACTTCTGTTCTGTAGGTCTCATGCATGTCCAGCACTAACCGATTTCATCGGAATATGAATTAGCTCCTAGGGAAGTTCGCCGACGCGACATTCCCAAGCGAGAACGTCGGCTCTCAGGGGAAGCCGATGGTGAAGAACGTGAAGAAGGTCTCTCAGAGACCCAGGACAAAGAGTCCTGCTCCCAAGAAGGCCAAGCCAAATCCCGGGGAGGGATCTTCACGGAGCATTCCTCCTACCGCAAGAAAGACGGCGGTAAGATATCACATCCCTTCTGTTTTACCAGGCGCAGATTGGAATCACTTCTTCGTCGTACAGGGAGAGGGGAGCGAGGAGGAAGAGGATGATGTTCCTCTGGTCATTCGGAGGAGGAAGATCGCAGAGCTCCCTTCCGGTGATGCTTCAAGCTGCCCCACAGAGACCATTGCTACCGAAGAGGTAGCTATGGCAGTTCCTGCGACCGCCGAAAATCTTGTGGCCGCGGGTGACCTCCCAGTTCCTGAAGCCCCCGAGGCTTCAGGACCGATTGTCTCTGTTTCCCTGGTCGAAAGGACGACCATGGTAAGGATTCCTTTCAATCGTTTTTTCTACGATTCCTTCTGTATGTTTGACAAGTCAATGTTCATACAGGGAGAAGAGCTTCTCCCTGCGACTACTGCGAGTCCCAGGGAGGAAAATCCTCCTCCTCCGCGGACAGAGGGGGAGGTAGTTGAGCAAAGGCCGGCTGCGGCGGCTCCAGCGACCCAGGAGTCGCCAAGGCCTTCGGATGTAGCCCCACCAGCCAGTACGGTAGCCCAGGTAAAGACCTTTCTATACATCTTTATCTTTTCTCTAGGAATATGCTCATAGCAGAACACTTCCAGGGGGGAGCTGCCTTGTTTTCCATGAGGAAGGTAAGAACTGACGATGGTTCTCCTTCCCAAGGGGAACCTTCCCAGAAATCCCAGGAGCGAATGGGATTTCAAATAAGGTAAGAACCTTGAACCGGCAATAATCTTAAATAAAAACTGCTCAAATTGTCTTTCTTGTCAGGCAAAGAAAGACGGCGTCCAGCCCTACAACTGCCTCAGGAGGGGTTGAAGCCGCAGCTGGTACAGGAGCCTCCAACGAAGAGTGCTCCGCCTCCGTGGTCCAGGAAGTCGTCCAGACTGCGGGAGGAGAAATAAGTACAGGAACCCAGTCGCAACCAGCGACTTCTGGGGGTGGTGCCCAGCCGACACTTCCCCCGACTGTCCCTATTGTAAGCACATCTAGAGCACTAGCGAGGATACCCGCTGGCCTGGATGATGCTACTTTACAGAAGTTCATGAAGGTATGTTGAACTTTTGTTCTGGTGCCTAAGTTGCACTTAGGACACTTTTAACCTTCTTGTTCCGTATCACAGGGTCTGTCCTGGGTGATGGGCCAGTCGCATGTTGTAATGGCTAGCATGGCGGCCATTCAAAAAGAGCACGACGGCTTGCGCAGGTGAGGATCATTACTCCTCTGTTGATATGGGTGTAATTTAGTTATGACTGCCTTGATTTTGCTGCAGAGAGGTCACATTCTTGAGGAAAGAAGTGGCCAAAATTAGGCTGAATTCAGTCTCAATGTTTAAGAAACAAGAGATTGAAATCAACAAACTTCGATCAGAGAATGCTGGTAAGTTGATTCTTGATTCAAGAAAACTTAAATCCATAACATGTGAATAACCTCCTCTCTTTGTACAGCGCAAGCAGGTCACATTACCCAGCTCAATCGGGACAAGGGGATTCTTGAGTCCTCGATTCTCCACACTGATCGGGCGATCAAAGAGCTGAGCCTCCTGGTCTTCGAAAAACTGAAGGCCGTGGCAGAGCTTCTGAAGACCGATGTGGTGGAACCGAGGAAAGACAACCTCAGCGTAAGCGATTGGACATCGCTGCTTACGGCTCAGGCAGAATCACTGCTTGAATATCTCCCTGGAGATATACGGCGACGTGAAGAGGCGATCAGGACAAGAGTTCGATCAGCCGCTTCAGCCGTACTCAGCCGGGTTAGACTTCACCATGGCCCAGATGTAGATCTGAGCGCGTTGGTGGGACCGGTCGAGGTCGAGAGTGATGAGCTGCTTGATGCCGTCATGGAGGAGATCAAGCCCTTTGTAGACAGGCTCCTGACTGAGCTGGGGATCGAATGATCCTCATTTTTGTATCCAAACAATTGTAAATACAATGCAATGTATGTAAATCATTTTTTGAAAGGACATATATATTTTGCAACTTATATCATAAACTTCATACTAAACTTCATACTATAAGCATATCCCTCTAGCCCCCGCCTCTGTTTATGAATACTGAAGTCTTAGTATTATAAGCAGAGGAGAAAACATAAGTGTAACGACCAGTGGTGTGTGTTTTAAACCAATGATCAGGATCAAAGCAACGTCTAAGCTTATTGCGAACTGGCAGCCACTCAGGTGACCAGGGACTTGCCAGATAGCCCCGTATGGGTTGAGAAATGGCTTATTTAGGAGTGACTTATCTGGAAGTGGTCATGAGATCGACCAGCGAATCCGGTTGAAAACGTTGTAATGATCTGACCGCCGGCGACCAGCCCCCAGGTCGAATTTATATGGTTTGAGCTTGAAGAGAAATACTCATCGTATGAAAGCAAAACACATTTTATTTTATGAAAAGATGCTAATTGAACAGGAAAAAAGATTGGAGTACTTACACATAAAACTTGCGAAGCTGATCGATGTTCCAAGTATTGGACAAAATCCGACCATCCTCCATGGCTAACCGCGCAGATCCTGGTCGCGGCACTGAAATGACAGTGTAAGGGCCTTCCCATTTTGGGGAGAATTTGTTGCGATTAGACTGGTCTTGGATTTTTCGTAAAACCAAGTCGCCCACGTTAAGATCACGTGGTCGCACCTTTTTACTGTGATACTTGCGTAAAGCCTGCAAGTATGTCGCGGATTTAATTAGGGCGCGATCACGCCTTTCTTCTAAGAGGACAAGATCTTGTGATCGCTGTTCGGACTGATCAACCTGTTCAAATTGATCCGTGCGAATAGAACCAATACTCACTTCCATAGGCAACACAGCCTCGGCCCCATAGACCAAATGGAAGGGTGTCTCACCGGTGGCTCGCCTAGAGGTAGTCCGTAGTGCCCATAGAACGGTGTAGAGCTTGTCTGCCCAAGCCCCCGAGGGGGTCTTAAGGCGATCAAAAACACGTTTTTTGATGCCTTGCAGTATTTGCCCATTGGCCCATTCCACGGCACCATTACTTTGTGAATGTGCCACAGAAGCAAAGCACACCTTGGTCCCAATCTGATCGCAATAGTCTAGAAAAAGACCACTGGCGAATTGAGAACCATTGTCTGTGATGAGACGGTTTGGAACACCAAATCGTGCCACGATGTTCTTATGGAAGAACTTTTGTGCGGCTGATGCAGTAATGTTTCGTACTGGTTCGGCCTCAATCCACTTTGTGAATGTGTCAATGGCTACGAACAGAAATTTGTACCCATTGACCGCTTGTGGCATAGGACCGACGATGTCCATTCCCCAGATCGCGAAAGGCCATGCGAGAGAAATGGTTTGCAACGCATAAGCAGGTTGATGAACCTGTCTTGCATGGAACTGACACTGAGGACACATCTTGACCATATGCTTGGCATCATCAAGTGCCGAAGGCCAGTAGAATCCTTGTCGAAAAGCCTTTCCGACCAGTGTTCGGTATGACGCGTGTGCACCGCATACACCGTCATGTATCTCTTTCAAGAGGGATTTTCCTTCCTCCTGAGATATGCTGCGCATGAATACTCCTTGAGTACCCTTTCTGTACATAATCCCATCTATGAGTTTGTACAGACGTGCCTTTCGAATTAACCGATCACTTTCGGTTTCGTCCTCGGGTAGGGTCCCATGTTCAAGATAGACCCTCAATGGATGAGTCCAATTCTGTTCCTGACCGAGGTTGGCAACGAAGGCTATTGCCGGATCATCCTCGATAGAAGTCATGATTGAAGGATGGTCCAAGTGTTCAATGAACACTCCTGCCGGAGCAGATGAGCGTGAGGACTCAATTTTGGATAATTGGTCTGCGAGAATATTGTCCTTTCGCGGGATGTATTGGACCTCGAAATGACGGAAGTGTTTTTCCAACCTCCTCACTTCCCCCAGGTAATGAGCCATTGTCTCATCGGAGGTGCTGTACTCCTTGTTTACCTGGTTTACGACCAGTTGTGAGTCTCCCCTCACCACTAATCGACGAACTCCGAGGAATTTTGCTGCCCGGAGCCCTGCAAGAAGACCTTCATACTCGGCCCGTTGTTGGTCGCGACAAAGTGTAGTTAGATGACATACTTAAGCTGTTCGCCCTGAGGTATAACCAAGACCACTCCAGCCCCCGAGTGTTGAAAACTGCGAGAGCCGTCAAAGTACATTGTCCAGAAATCGGGGCACTCCAACTCCTCTGACACCTGCACGGGGGGCTCAGGGTTGGTCCATTCAACCACGAAGTCGGCCAAAACCTGAGACTTAACCACCGTGCGGGGTGTAAAATAGATATCAAAGGCACCGAGCTCGACCGCCCATTTGGCGATTCGACCAGAGTTCTCTGGATTTCGGACAATATCCCCCAAAGGAAAAGAGGAGGGTACTGTGATCTTGTGTGCTTGGAAGTAATGCCGTAGCTTACGGGAAGCCATAAGTAGCGCGTAAAGTATCTTCCGGACCTCAGGGTAGCGCTCCTTAGGACCATGAAGTACCTCACTCATATAGTAGACGGGTCTATGTATCCCTTGCCTATCTGCGATCAGAACGGCGCTGACCGCGTGTGGTGTGGCCGCCAGGTAAAGAAGCAGTGGTTCTCCTTTGTCGGGAGACACCAATACTGGCGGACTGGATAGATATATTTTTACCTCCTGAAATGCTTTTTCGGCCTCATCTGACCATGTAAAATTATGATGCTTCCGCAAGGCTTTGAAGAAAGGCAATCCCCTTTCACCTAGCCGTGATATAAAACAACTTAAAGCCGCCATGCGACCAGCCAGGCGTTGAACATCCTTCATGGTTGAGGGTGATCTCATTTATTCAATAGCCCTGATTTTCTCAGGATTAACTTCAATGCCCCTGGAACACACAAGAAAACCGAGGAGTTTTCCTGAAGAAACCCCGAAAGAACATTTCTCCGGGTTTAATTTTATTCCAAAGCAATTCAAATTACAGAAGGTTTCAGCGAGATCGTCCAAATGAGACAATCTCTTGGTACTTTTTACAACCAAATCGTCTACATATGCTTCGAGATTACGCCCTATCTGGGAAAGAAAGGTCTTTTGCATCAAGCGCTGGTACGTGGAACCTGCGTTCTTGAGACCGAACGGCATTCTGACGTAGCAGTATGTGCCGAACGGGGTGATGAAGGCAGTCCTCTCTTCATCGTCTTCTGCCATGCTAATTTGATGATATCCTGAGTAAGCGTCCAGAAAACTCATCAGTTCGCAACCCGCAGTCGAGTCGACCAGCTGGTCGATGCGGGGAAGGGGAAAGTCATCCTTCAGGCAGGCAGCGTTGAGACTAGTGTAGTCGATGCACATGCGCCACTTGCCATTTGACTTGCGGACCATGACCGGATTTGCGAGCCATTCCGGGTGATCCACTTCGCGGATAAACCCGGCCTGTAGGAGTTTGTCCAACTCCTCTCGGATGGCTTCTTGTCGGTCAGCAGCAAAACGCCTGAGCTTTTGCTTTATTGGTCGTTGTCCAGGTCGAATTGCTAACCTGTGCTCAATTACTTCCCTTGGGACACCGGGCATGTCGGACGGTTTCCACACAAACACATCTGCGTTAGCCCAGAGGAAAGCAACGAGGTCGAGTTCCTATTTGTCATCCAAAGCTGATCCGACCCGAATTGTCTTGGATGGATCATCTGGGTACAAAAGAACCAATTTGAGCTTTTCATCTGGTCGAGGAGCAGCCTTGATCGCGTCGGTGGTAACAGTGGCGACCTGAGCGTCCCAGAGGGGAAGTTGATCGACCATCTCCAAAGATAGCCGGTCGCACGTGAGTGCCACGTTGCGACTGCCTCGGACCGAGATGACACCTTTGGGGCCAAGCAATTTCCCGCACTGATAAGCATAGTGCGTTGCCATCATGAACTTAGCAAGAGTTGGCCTACCAAAGATTGCATTATAAGCTGAGTCACAATCGATTACATCAAAAGTAACCAATTCTGTCCGGAAGTTGTCTGGTTCTCCCAGAGTGACCGGGAGGACCACTTGTCCCAATGGCATCATGGAGGGGCCTGGGATTATCCCATAAAACGGATGGATTATGGGCTTAATCTTCGAACGAGGAATTTGCATCTCGTCGAGTGCCTTGACCAACAAAATGTCAAGGGAGCTTCCTCCGTCGATCAGGACCCTTTCAACTTTCACGTTACTGATGATCGGGGTAATGATCAGGGGGAGTCTCAAGGGTCGTGTTAACCCCGCCGGACAATCAGCGCGATCAAATGTTAAAGGTGTCTCCGTTTGGTTAACCTCTCGGTAAAAGGCCTTAAACTGCCTTTTGGAAACGAAAGAAGAAGAACCTCCAAAAATAACGTTAACATGATTTTGAGGTACCTGGTAGGACATTTCCTCGTCTCCGTCGGCGTCCCTAAGTCCGCACTCCTGTTCTTTAGGCGGTAAGGTTGGCATTGGCCCAACTCCCTGGTAGAAGTCATCCAGTTGCTTCAACCAACTCCTGCAGTTCTTGAGATCGTGGCCTGCGGAGTTGTGGAGTGGACACCACCTCTTGCCCTCTTGCGGATTAGTTGACTTTTCTGGCTGGTCGACATTTTGACCACCAGATGCAGTTTTATTTTTGAATGAAGACTTATTACCTTTGGTCGAAGGTGGCTTCTCTGCGACTGCGACCTCGCGGTACTGTCCAGAGCGGTTTCTCTTCGACTTCTTTGACTTCCCACCCGATGAAGACTCCGGCTTCTTGCTTGAATCTTCTTTCCTGGCGTCCTTGAAGCCTGGTTGGGGTGGTAGGTCCCCCTTGTCGACCATTCGGTTCCATTCGACCGCTTCGGCTGCATCGGAATATCGATCGGCCAAGTTGAACAGATCGGCCACTGATCAAGGAGGGTGGATAAGCAAGTCCTTAGTGAATCTCCGGTATCGAACGACATGCTTAAATGCCCTGATTACGGAGCCATCAGATATGTTTGGGATGGTATTCCTCACCCCGACAAACCTCTTGACAAACTGCCGAAGTGTTTCGGTTGAAGTTTGCCGCAGCCGATGCAGGTCGTCCTCCTTACCCGGCTTTTGGTAACAATTTTGGAAATTGCTGAGGATGGCATCACATAGCATTTCCCAATTGTAGATGGAACCCTCGGGCTGATTAAACAGCCAGGTTCTAGCCGGTCCTGCGAGGACTGTAGGCAGGTAGTTGCCCATGACTTTGTCATCGCCTCCTGCCGCTTGGATGGCAGTAATATAAATTTGAAGGAACTCGGATGGGTTCTGAGTTCCGTCAAACCTCTCAATGGCCCATGGTCGAAACTTATCGGGCCAAGCGACTGCTCGCAGGCCAGGCGAAAAAGCTTTACAACCAACGTAAGGACCGTGAATCGCCCTGTGACTGTCGGTTGGGTCTCGGGCGACCTCACGCAATGGCGAGGTTACTCGTGGTCCCAAACGAGAGTGAACAGGAACTCGATCCCTGCTACGGGAATCCTGCATTCGCCAGTATTTGTCCTGTCGGTATGGTACGGGCGGCGGGTAACTCCGTCAGCCAGAACCAGAATGAGGACCCTCTCGCTCGCGGGAATGTGTTACCGAGCGGGAGGAGGCCGTTGGGGTTGCCTCGGACGCGACCTCATCCAGTCTCTCCGCCAGGATCCTAAAAAAGGCCGGTTTCTGCGCATCCGTGACCGTAGGAGGAAAGTTACGTATGACTTCCGCGATGGATCGCAATCGACCATGGGTACTTCTCCTAGGGGCACCAGGTGTTATTGTTTCTTCATCCACTGGGAAACGCTCCGGTGGCAAAGAAGGGGTCTGGTCACGTTTTCGACCACGCGACCGTCGAGAAGAACTCGGAGCAGCATCGTAACGAGCCTGCACATCTTGAAGAGCCTCTAGGGCAGTTCTGCGCAATTCGTTGTTTTGTTGCTCGAGATCTTGATCCTCCTTCTGTTTGAGATCTTGTTCTTCCCTGGCAGCCTGTTGATCGGGAGTTTCTTCCGACAGCGCAGCAAACTGCCTAGGGAGAGAGGTTGCCGATGGGGAAAACATCTCAGTTTGTTCCGAGTCGGACTCGAAATCAAAGAGACGGTGAAGGTTATCAGGGTCGAACCTTTCTGGGCTAATTTCCGGGTCATCATCATATTTTCCCTCAGCGGGGTCGTATGACGGGCCGGATTCACCGCCTAGCGCATTAAGAACCTTTGTGGGTTCTGACCTTGCGCCAGTTGCTCTCTGGTCGATTGACATGACCTGGAGAGACGATTCAACCTGTGGAAGATTCTGGCCTTCGACCTCCTCCATCGGGACAGGATCGCTTGGAGAAGGCATTGGGATATGGGCATAATCCTCGAGATCGAAATCGTTCTCAGAATCATATGCTCCAGCCATGTTTCAGCGAACCTCCGGATTTCAATTAGGACGCCTTGAGAAAGGCCCCACGGTGGGCGCCAGCTATCGACGATTCGGACTCGGAGTCCTCAGCCGAACTTATGCAAAATTTGTAATGGTGAGACCTTTCAAGATGACCCTCCGGGAAGGTATGTAGAACAATAGTGAACAGGAGCACAGAGAGATTTATACAGGTTCGGACCCTCGATGGTGGGAGTAATAGCCCTACGTCCTGTTAGGATTTCACTATAGGTGATAAAAGGTTACAGAAATAGCAGAAAAACTCCACAGGCGAAGGATTTTTCCTATGTAAACGTACAGAAAAAGCCAGGGAGACTTGTAGAAACTATCTAATTTGGGCCGTAGACTTGGCTATTTTTCGTAGTTGAGATGTGTTATGTCTCACTTGTATCAGGAGTCTTGTTCTTCCAAATGGATTGGATGTCCCCCTTTCCTCGGACCTCTATGCCACCCTTTTATACTGGTCGAAAGGGTTCCATATGAAGAAACTACATCAAACGGTTGGATGCGATTTTTGGAGAACTGCTGTTAACTTCCATGGAGGTTATTAACACGTGTTAATCACGAATAACCGCATATATTAACCTCTGACTGTTGGTCTTCAACGTGGAGGAATCCTCGGGATGCTTGGAATATCCTGTTATATGGATAACCGAATGAACTCCAAGCACCCTGGTCGAGAATGTTCTGACCGCGGAATGTGGGCTGACCGCGCAACATCCCGGATATCCAATTCGCGCATAGCATACGAACTTCTGACCGCGCAAAGCTGTCGGCCTGATCGCACGAAGCCCGCGACCTGATCGTGTAAAGCTTGCGACCTCATGGCGATGCCCCTCAGAATAGCTTGAGTTCGCATTGCCAGATACATGTCTGGTTCGAACCTGTCTTGAACCAAAAGTTTATTAGAAGTGACCCGGGTGACAATCCTCGTCACATTGTACCCAGCTGATCCATCCAAGACAATTTGGGTCGGATCAGGCCTAGATGACAAATAGGAACTCGAGCTCATTACTTTCCTCCGAGCTACGCAGATGTGTTTGCGTGGAAACCATCTGACATGCTCGGTGTCCCAAGGGAAGTAATCGAGCACAGGTTAGAAATTCGACCTGAACAGCGACCAATAAAGCAAAAGCTCAGGCGTTTTACTGTTGACCGACAAGAAGCCATCCGAGAGGAGTTGGATAAACTCCTAACAACCGGGTTTATTCGCGAGGTCGATCACCTGGAATGGCTCGCCAATCCGGTCATGGTCCGCAAGTCAAATGGCAAGTGGCGCATGTGCGTCGACTATACTAGCCTCAACAGTGCCTGTCCGAAGGATGATTTTCTCTTTCCCCGCATCGACCAGCTGGTCGACTCAACTGCGAGTTGCGAACTAATGAGCTCCCTGGACGCTTACTCAGGATACCATCAAATTAGCATGGCAGAGGAAGATGAAGAGAAAACTGCCTTCATCACCCCGTTCGGCACCTACTGCTACGTCAGAATGTCGTTCGGTCTCAAGAACGCAGGTTCCACATACCAGCGCTTGATGCAAAAGACCTTTCTTTTCCAGATAGGGCGTAATCTCGAGGCATATGTAGACGATTTGGTTGTAAAAAGCACCACGAGATTGTTTCATTTGGACGATCTCGCTGAAACCTTCTGTAACTTGAATCACTTTGGAATAAAATTGAACCCGGAGAAATGTTCTTTCGGGGTTTCTTCAGGAAAACTTCTTGGTTTCCTTGTTTGTTCCAGAGGCATTGAAGTCAATCCTGAGAAAATCAGGGCCATCGAACATATGAGGTCGCCCTCGACCATGAAAGATGTTCAACGCCTGGCTGGTCGCATGGCGGCCTTAAGCCGTTTCATATCGCGACTAGGTGAAAGGGGATTACCTTTCTTCAAAGCCTTGCGGAAGCATCACAATTTCACATGGTCCGATGAGGCCGAAAAAGCATTTCAGGAGGTGAAGACATATCTATCCAGTCCGCCAGTATTGGTGTCTCCCGACAAAGGAGAACCATTACTTCTTTATTTGGCGGCCACACCGCACGCGGTCAGCGTTGTCCTGATCGCGGATAGGGAAGGAATACACAGACCCGTCTACTATGTGAGCGAGGTACTTCATGGTCCAAAGGAGCGTTACCCTAAGGTCCAGAAGATACTTTACGCACTACTGATGGCTTCCTGTAAGCTAGGACATTACTTCCAAGCTCACAAGATCACAGTACCCTCCTCCTTTCCTCTGGGGGATATTGTCCGAAATCCAGAGAAATCTGGTCGAATCGCCAAATGGGCGGTCGAACTCAGTGCTTTTGATGTCCATTTCACGCCCCGCACGGCGGTTAAGTCTCAGGTTTTGGCCGACTTTGTGGTCGAATGGACCAACCCTGAGCCACCCCTACAGGTGCCCGAGGAATTGGAATGCCCCGATCACTGGACAATGTACTTTGACGGCTCCCGTAGTTTTCAATACTCGGGGGCTGGAGTGGTCTTAGTTACGCCTCAGGGCGAACAGCTTAAGTATGTCATCCAACTACACTTTGTTGTGACTAACAACGCAGCAGAGTATGAAGGTCTTCTTGCAGGGCTCCGGGTAGCAAAATTCCTCGGAGTCCGTCGATTAGTGGTGAGGGGAGACTCACAGCTGGTCGTAAACCAGGTAAACAAGGAGTACAGCACCTCCGATGAGACAATGGCTCATTACCTGGGGGAAGTGAGGAGATTGGAAAAACACTTCAGTCATTTCGAAGTCCAATACATCCCGCGAAAGGACAACATTCTCGCAGACCAATTATCCAAAATTGGGTCCTCACGCACATCCGCTCCGGCAGGAGTGTTCATTGAACACTTGGACCGTCCTTCGATCATGACTTCGGTCGAGGATGATCCGGTAACAGCCTGCGTTACCAACCTCGGTCAGGAACAGGATTGGACTCATCCATTGAAAGTTTATCTTGAACATGGGACCCTACCCGAGGATGAAACCGAAAGGAATCGGTTGATTCAAAAAGCGCGTCTGTACAAGCTCATAGATGGAGTTTTGTATAGAAAGGGTACTCAAGGAGTATTCATGCGCTGCATATCTCAAGAGGAAGGTAAATCCCTCTTGAAAGAAATACATGACGGTGTATGCGGTGCGCACGCGTCATATCGGACACTGGTCGGAAAAGCTTTTCGACAAGGATTCTACTGGCCTTCGGCACTCGATGATGCCAAGCACATGGTCAAGATGTGTCCTCAGTGTCAGTTCCACGTGAGACAGGTTCATCAACCTGCTTATGCGTTACAAACCATTCCCCTCGCATGGCCTTTTGCGGTCTGGGGGATGGATATAGTTGGTCCTATGCCACAAGCGGTCAATGGATTGAGGCCGAACCGATACGAAATATTACCGCATCAGCAGCACAAAAGTTCTTCCATAAGAACGTTGTTGCTCGATTCGGTGTTCCAAACCGTCTCATCACAGACAATGGTTCTCAGTTCGCCAGTGGTCTTTTCTTGGACTACTGCGATTAGATTGGGACCAAGGTGTGCTTCGCTTCTGTGACACATCCACAGAGCAATGGTGCCGTGGAACGGGCCAACAGGCGGATACTGCAAGGCATCAAAAAATGTGTTTTTGATCTCCTTAAGACTCGCCCGGGGGCTTGGGCAGACGAGCTCTACACCGTTCTATGGGCATTGCGAACTACCTCTAGTCGAGCCACCGGTGAGACGGCCTTCCATCTGGTCTATGGGGCCGAGGCCGTGCTGCCTATGGAAGTTAGTATTGGATCTGTTCGGACAGAACAATTCGAACGAGTTGATCAGACGGAACAACAATTATAGGATCTCATCCTCTTAGAAGAAAGGCATGATCGTGCTTTGATCAAGTCCGCGGCATACTTGCAAACTTTGCGCAAGTACCATAACAAAAGGGTGCGACCACGTAGTCTTAACGTGGGCGACCTGGTTTTACGAAAAATTCAAGACCAGTCTAATCGCAACAAATTCTCCCCAAAGTGCGAAGGCCCTTACACTGTTGTCTCAGTGCCGCGACCAGGATCAGCGCGATTAGCCATGGAGGATGGTCGAAATTTGTCCAATACATGGAACATCGATCAATTACGCAAGTTCTACGTGTAAGTACTCAATCCCTTTTCCTGTTCAATTAGCATTGTTTAATAAAACAAAAAGTCTTTTGGTTTCATACGATGAACATCTCCTTTCATGCCCATGTGTTACGAACTCGACCCGGGGGCTGGTCGCCGGCGGTTAGATCACTACAACGTTCTAGTCGGATTCGCAAGCCGATCTCATGACCACTTCCAGATAAGTCACTCCTAAATAAGCCGTTTCTCAACGCATACGGGGCTTTCTGGTAAGTCCTTGGTCACCTGAGTGGCTGCCGTTTTGCAACAAGGTTAGGCGTTACATTGATCATAATTGCTAGTCCAATCACACACCCCTGGTCGTTACACTTGTATTTCTCCTGTGTTTATAATACTAAGCCTTCAGTATCTATAATCACAGGCGGGGGCTAGGGGGATATGCTTATAATATGAAACAACAAAAAACAAGAATATATTTATTTTCTTTCGAAAAACAATTTGTACATGCATTGCATTCTACATGTTATATCTGTACAGTTGTAGGGATTATACAATCCCAAGCTCGGTCAGGAGTTTATCGACAAGGGGGGTGATCTCCTCCATGATTGCCTCCAGTTGTTCTTCACTCTCGATCTCTACCGGTCCCACCAGTGGATTCAGATCCGTATCTGGGCCATGGTGGAGACGAAACCGGCAGAGAATGGCGGAGGCTGCTGATCGAACCCTGGTTCTGATCGCCTCTTCCTGTCGCCGTGTATCTTCAGGAAGATACTCGAGAAGTGACTCCGCTTGGGCCATGATTAGTGTAGACCAGTCACTCGAACTGAGGTCGTCCTTTGTGGTCTCAACCACATTAGCCCTCAGGAGACGGGCCACCATCTTTAGCTTTTCAAAGATGGATTGGCTCAGGTCTCTGTTCGCCTTTTGGGTAGAGTTAATGGAACACTGGAGGATCGCCTTGTCCTGACCAAGTCGTTTTATTTGACTTGCTTGCGCTGCAGTAAGAAGAGTGTTAATCACAAATTATGAATTCAAGTCTTCCTAGTCGGGAATCGACTTACCAGAGAGTTCTGACCACAGCTTATTAAGCTCGACCTCTTGCTTCGAAACTATAGAGATCAACATGAGCTTGTTCACGGCCAACTCTCTCTTCAGAGATGCAACCTCCCTGTGACAGAAGAAATGATTGTCATAATGAATTTGTTCTTATACAAATTAGAGGGCATTTATCCTTACTTGCGCAAGCAGTCTCTTTCTTTGTGAATGGCCTCGACGCTCGCTACCATTACGATCGATCTGGCTGTCATCCGGGATAATTCCTGTGATACAAAGAGAAGTCAAATGTGTCCTATGCACAATTCAAGTACCAAGAGAGAAGTTAATCATACCTCTGTATACTCCCGGAATGAAATATCCTCCGGGATGGCGGGAGGTCTGGTCGAGGGACCTGTCACGGCCTCGACAAGAGCAGCAGGAGGTTGTGCCTGCTGGGCCTCAGTCGCAGGTTCTATGGTATGCGACTGGGTCTCCGCGCCTGATTCGTCCCCGACGGTCCGGATGACTTCCTAGACCAGAGGGACAGAGCGCTCCTCACCGGAGGCTCTGGCACCAGTAGCAACTTCAACCCTCCCCGGGGCGGCTGAAGGGCTCGGTGCTACCTCTTTTCGCCTGCCAAGAAAAGAGAAACTGACGATTACGTTGGTGATCGTCACAATCCAATCTAGTATAACCAGAATAGGGTTCTTATCTTATTTGAAATCCCATCAGCTTTTGGGATTTCAGGGAAGGCTCTCCCTGAGAAAGAGGACAGTCACTGTCTGTCCTAGTCTTCCTCTTTGTAAACAGGGCTTTTTCCCCCTATGTATGTTCTCCTGTAAGTACATTCATAAGGGATGATAAAGACTTAAGTGGTAAGAATTCATACTTGTGTAACCTGTCCGATTGGCGGGGTTACGTCCGAAGGCCTGGGTGGCTCCTGGACTTCTAGAGTCGGCACTTCATCCGCGACTCTCGCGGGGTCTTGTTTGGACACCTCCTCTCCTGTCCGCAGGAGTGGAGGATTTTCCTCCCTGGGACTCACAGGAGTCGCAAGGGGAAGTTCTTTTCCCTGTACAAGTGTAAATTCGATAAACGCATGTACAAAGAAAATCGAGAAGATAAGACCATGAAGAAATCTTATCGTGGTCATCCCTTCGACCAGGGAGGGAGAAGCAACTGACCCTGAAGCCTCTAGGGCTTCGGGAGCAGGGATCTCGCCCGCGACCACGGGACTTTCGGTGGCGGCGGAGTCCGCTGCGGTTGCTTCCGTTTCTACGGGACGAGGTGGAGTCTCGCCGGATGGAGAGTCCGCTATCTTCCTCCTCCGGCAGATCAGGGGAACATCATCTTCCTCCTCCTCCTCGCTCCTCTCCCCCTGTACGACGAAGAAATGATTCCAGTTTGTACCTGGAAGAACAGGAGGTACGTGATATCTTACCGCAGTCTTTCTTGCAGTAGAAGGGATGCTCCGTGAAGACCCCTCCCCAAGAGTTTGCTTGGATTTCTTGGTGGCAGGATTCCTCGTCCTGGGCTTCGAGGAGATCTTCTTCACGTTCTTCACTGTCGGCTTTCCCAGGGAACCGACGTTTTCACTCGGGAACGTCGCCTCGGTGAATCTCCCCAAGAGCTGTTTCGTTCCGACAAATTCGTCAGCGCTGGGCATACCTGAGACCTACGAATAGAAGCTGAGTAAAAGATGACATACTTTTCGGCACTCCTGTTTGAGGTCGTCACCGGCGTGAACCAAGCTCTGTGGGTGAGGCGATCCCTTGGGGCCCTCTACTTCTGTGTTGTAGGCCCTGAGAAGGTAATTTGTCCGCCTTTCGATCTCGGAGGAAGGCAGGACTGTTTCCAGAAGACCAATCAGAAGACATATCACAAGAGTATGAGGTTTCGGTGTCGAAATCACATACCTTCGTTGTAGTCCAGGGTATTGTCTGCCATGGACCTGATCTCCCAAGCTGGATGAGCCCTTTCACGCAGGGGGCTCACCCGGTTCTTCACAAAGTCGCGAATGACGTCGCGAGCTGTTAGTCCCTGTTGGACTAGGTGAAGAATCACCTCGGCGTGCTTTATGAACTCAGTGTTCATCGCCGGGGGGAGTCCAACTCGCTCGGCTTCTCTGGCCACGAGTTCTCGAACCATAACCCGCTCTCAGATGGAGGGTGCAGTAAAACCACTTCTGGTGCCACCCGTGCACCGAATCCTGCAGGGGTGGGAAGGGATACTCCTTCTTCTCCCTTATCCGGAAGTAAATACATCCAGCGGCGTTGGCGCTCTTCGACCACGCCGAATAGTAGAAACGTCGGAAGAGATCCACGCTGGGATACACTCCGACGTATGCTTCGCATAGATGCTGGAACACCGCCAGAATCAGGACCGCATTTGGGTGGAGGTTGATCAACTCCAACCCATAATGCTCGAGGATGTCCTTCAGAAACCGACTCTCGGGGAATCAGAACCCGCAGCGCATGTACTCCTCGAAGACCACCAGTTCGCCCTCTTCGATGACTGGGGTTTCTTGGTCCTTCTCCGCGGGCCGCCAGTTGATTAGCAGCCATGGAAGAAGGATCTCCTCCTTCTCCAACACCAGCAGGCTCTCCTCGGAATGGTGGATCGATCTGCTCCAGAACGCCATTTCTTGTGAGAAGTCGGTGTCGACGATTCGGACTCGGGGTCCTCAGCCGAACTTATGCGAAATTTGTGATTGTGAGACCTTTCAAGGTGACCCTCCGGGAAGGTATGCTGACCAATGGTGAACAAGAGCACAGAGAAATTTATACAGGTTCGGGCCCTCGATGGTGGGAGTAAAAGCCCTACGTCCTGTTAGGATTTCACTATATGAGATAAAGCTTTACAAACTAGCCGGGAGAAAAACTTTCACAGACGAAAGTTTTCCCTATATAAGTGTACAGAAAGAAGCTATAGGAGATTTGTAAGTGTTGTCTAATTTAAGCCGTAGTCTTGGCTGTTTGAGTGATTGAGATCTCTCGTATCTCGCTTATCTTAGGAGTTTTATTCTTCCAAAAAATGTCTTGGATCCCCCGTTTGATGTACTTTGCCCCCTTTTTATATTGGTCGAAAGGGTGTCATATGAAGAAAACTGCATCAAACGGTTGGATGCAGTTGTTGAAGAACCGCTATTAACTTCCACAGAGGTTATTAACACGTGTTAATCATGAATAACAGCATATAATAACCTCTGACGGTTGATCTTCAACGTGGAGGAATCTTCGGGATGCCTGGAATATCCTGGTATGAAGATAACCGAATAAATTCCATGCACCTTGGTCGAGAATGTGCTGACCGCGGAGTGTGGGCTGACCGCGCAACATCTTAGATATTCCGTCCAGTCCGCGTATAGCATACGAACTTCTGACCGCACAAGGCTGTCGGCCTGATCGCACGAAACCCGTGACCTGATCGCGTAAAGCTTGCGACCTCATGGTGATGCCCCTCAGAAGTAACTTGAGTTCGCATCGCCAGACACATGTCTGGTTCGAACCTGTCTTGAACCAAAAGTTTATTAGAAGTGACCCGGGTGTCAATCCTCGTCAGCTAGCCCCCAAATTCGAAGAAAACGAAGAGACGTGTTTATTTCGAATTTTAAAACCATGCATTGGATTTTTAACCTGACTCTTCAATTTTTCCACTTAGTGGCGCACTAAGTGAAAACGGTTGGTTTCCCAAGACGGGTTCTGACATTACGTGACGGGCAATGATAGCGCCGTAGAATTGTTTTTATCTCGAGGTAAAATTGTAAATGCTTTGACGAAACCCGAGGCGCCTGGAATGCAAACCGTCACCTAGGCGGCTATAAATACCAGGTTCTTGGATTTGTAAAGCTCCACAATTTCCCTCCACGCCTAAAGTCCTTTTCTTGTTATCCTGCCTCCTTCCTTTTCACATACTACTCCCAATGGCAGATCATGAAGTCATCGAGATTGAGAGCGATGAAGGGGAAATTGTCGAACAAAGGCCTCAAACGATTGAAGTCTTGTCCCCCTTAAGGAAGAAACCCAAGATTGACGAAGGATCTTCTAGTGGAACAAAAGTGAAGAATGTAGCAAGTTTCTTTCTTCCTTCAGTTCCTTTGACCCTTCCCGTTCATGCCTCTCGGCAAGTTAGGTCTTTATCTTTAGAGAAAGATCCCATCACATTCAATTCTCCCATTCTTTTGGGTGATCAACATCCTGGTCGGCAAGCGGTGACTATCCCTCGATCAAATGATCGCCATATTGGGTTGGCGAAGCAATCTTCTGATGGGAAGGTTGCTCTTCCACCATATGATGATCTTCCTCCCAAGATGGGTGTATTAATGGGTTATGCACCGGGACAGGTAACAATTCTTCTCCCCTTTTGCTGATAATTTTTTATTAGTATGACTAACTTTTGCAAAAATGCAGGAGGTAGGAGGCTCTAGCGATCAGCCTTCGGCTGCTCCATCTCTTTCTTCCGGACAGACTCTTCTGGAAGAGAAGAATGCCCTGGAGAAGAAGACCGAGGAGATGGCCTCGAAGATTCTGCGTTTAGCAGAATGTTTTGATCGATCCCGAGAAGAGGCGCACCATTTCCGTCGAGAGAGGGACTTCGCTCAGCAACAGCGAGAACTCTCTGACTTGATTAGGGACAATAGTGCGTCTGTTGTTAGGGATGATATAGATAGACTTAGGGTAGTTGCTAGTTCCCTGGGAGTTGCCAGTGTAAATCCTACTGACAACAACATGTCCCTTGGGGAACTTTGTAAACTTCTTTCGGAGCAAGTCGATGTTTTGATCGGCTGCATCCCTTTTGTATGTAAAGAATGTAAGAAATAAAAGTTCTTTATTTCTCATGAAATATTCTCCACATCTTCTGTGCGAAAATAGCCATGAACTTTATGTTCGCGACCATTCACACACAGGAAACTTTAGTTCTGCGATCAAAATCATTTTTAAGATAAAAGCACCGCGACCTGCCCTGATTCTGCGATCAGTTTCAGAGCCGCGGTCAGAACTAAAGTTCGACCAGAGTTGGGACTCGGTCAGGTTGTCACTTCGATTAGAATCGAAGTTTTAGCCTAAAACACGATTTCGATAAAACCATAACCCAATTAGAAACACTCCAGTACGTTAAAAATTGAGTTATATGATTTTTTCGAATAAAATGTTCAAAGTATAAAAAGGAAAAACGTCTTGTGAAAAGTACTGAAAATTTTTCAGTCCTTTTGCACTTTTAGTTTCCAAAAAAAAGAAGTCTTTTTGTTTCAGATCCGACGCCTGAGTACTTTACCGGGTCCATCAGAGACAGTATCCATTATGGGAAATGAATAAAGCATTCAATGGAACGTTTGAAATGAGCCGTTTACTCATTAATGCGTCGCCTTGGGTCTATAAAAAGAGCAGATGTCTTCTCAAAGAAGCCACACAGCTAAAACCCTCATTATTCCCGCCGCTCAAAACCCTCATTTCCTTCAGCCTTCATCTTCCCCAAATCGCCAGCTTCCCCTTTGGTTCTACACCAAAGATGGCGTCCTGGAGCAGATCCATCCACCATTCTGAGGAGGGTCTAATGGCGTTAGAGAAGGAGGAGATCCTTTCTCCACGGCTGCTCATTAACTGGCGGCCTGCGGAGAAGGACCAAGAAACCCCAACTGTCCAAGAAGGCGAGTTGGTGGTTTTTGAGGAGTACCTGCGTTGCGGGTTCCGATTCCCCGAGAGTCGGTTCCTCAAGGATGTCCTTGAGCACTATGGGTGGGAACTGATCAACCTCCACCCCAACGCGATGCTGATCCTTGCAGTATTCCAGCATCTTTGTGAAGCCTTCGTCGGAATATATCCCAGCGTGGATCTTTTCCGACGATTCTACTTTTCGGCGTGGTCGAAGAGCACCAACGCTGCCGGATGCATCTACTTCCGGCTGAGGGATAAAAAGGAGTATCCCTCCCCACCCCTGCGAGATTCTGTGCATGGGTGGCACCAAAGGTGGTTTTACTGCTCTCCACCATCCGAAAGCAGTTTATGGTTTGAAAACTCGTGACCAGAGAAGTCGAGCGAGTTAGACATTCCCCCGGCGATGAACTCAGAGCTTTCGAAGCATGCCGAGGTGATTCTTCACTTGGTCAATCAAGGATTGACGGCTTGAGATATCATTCGAGACTTCGTGAAGAACCGGGTGAGTCCTCTGCGTGAAAGGGCTCATCCGGCGTGGGAGATTAGGTCCATGGCTGATAGCACCCTGGACTACAGTCAAGGTATTTATTTCTTTGGTGCTGAACTTTCTCCTTTTTGAATTGTACAAATTCTGACTTGAGTTTAGGAACAGTCCTTCCTTCATCCGAGATTGAAAGGCGGACCAACTCCCTCCTTAGGGCCTACAACTCCGATGTAGAGGGTCCTAAGGGATCACCTCGTCCCCAAAGTCTGATTCACGCCGGCGACGACCTTAAACAGGAGCGTCGAAAGGTACATTCCCTATCTGGCCTCTATTTAAGATCTTATGCATGTCCTGCGTTAAACATTTTTCATCGAAAATGTGAATCAGCTCCTAGGAAGGTTTGCCGAGACGACTTTCCCAAGTGAGAACGTAGGTTCTCATGGGAAGCCGACGGTAAAAAACGTGAAGAAGGTCTCCTAAAGACCCAGGACAAAGAGTCCTGCCTCCAAGAAAGCCAGACTGAATCCTGGGGAAGGGTCTTCACGGAGCATTCCTTCTACCACAAGAAAGACAGCGGTAAGATATCGCATCCCTTTTGTTTTACCAAGCACAGATTGGGATCACTTCTTCGTCGTACAGGGAGAGGGGAGCGAGGAGGAAGAGGATAACGTTCCTCTGATCCTTCGAAGGAGGAAGATCGCCGATCTCCCATCCGGCGATGCCCCAAGCTGCCCCACAGAGACCACTACTACCGAAGAGATGGTCGTGGAAGATCCTGCGACCACCGAAAATCTTGTGGTCGCGGGTGACCCTCCAATTCCTGAAGCCCCCGAGACTTCAGGACTAGTTGTCTCTGTCCCTCTGGTCGAAAGGACGACCATGGTAAGGATTCTTCTCTGTCATTCTTCATATGGTTCCTTCTGTATGTTTGACAAATCAATGTTCATACAGGGAGAAAAGCTTCTCCCTGTGACTACTGCAAGTCCCAGGGGGGAAAACCCTCCCCCTCTGTAGACGGAGGAGGAGGTAATTGAGCAAAGGCCGGTTGTGGTGGCTCCAGTGACCCAGGAGTTGCCAAGGCCTTCGGATGTACCCCCACCAGCCAGTACGGTAGCCCAGGTAAAGACTTTACTTTTTGTCTCTATCTGTTCCTTAGAAATATGCTCATAGCTGAACATATCCAGGGGGGAGCTACCTTGTTTTCCATGAGGAAGGCAAGAACCAATGATGGTTCTTCTTCCCAAGGGGAACCTTCCCTGAAATCCCAGGAGCGAATGGGATTTCAAATAAGGTAAGAACCTTAAACTTGGCAATAATCTTAAATAAAAACTGCTCAAATTGTCTTTCTTATCAGGCAAAGAAAGACGACGCCCAGCTCTTCAACCGCCTCCGGAGGGGTTGAAGCCGCAGCTGGTATAGGAGCTTCTAACGAAGAACGCTCCACCCCTGTGGTCCAGGAAGTCGTCCAGACCGCAGGGGAAAGAATAAACGTAGGTACCCAGTCACCACCGACGACTACTGGGGGTGGCGCCCAGCCGGCACTCCTACCAACTGTCCCTGTAGTGAGCGCATCGGGGGTTCTAGCGAGGATTCCCGCTGAACTGAATGACGCTGTCTTACAAAAGTTTATGAAGGTATAGAAAACCTCTATTCACGTGCCTGAATTGTACTTAGGACATCTTTGATCCTCTTCTTTGGCATCACAGGGATTATCCTGGCTAATAAGCCATTCGCATGTTGTGATGGCCAGTACAGAAGCCATTCAAAAAGAACGCGACAGCTTGCGCAGGTGAGTATCATTACCCTTTGGTTAGTATGGGTGCATTTTGGTTGTGATTGCCTTGATTTTGCTGCAGAGAGGTTACATTTTTGAAGAAAGAGGTGGCCAGTTCAGTTTCAATGTTTAAGAAACAAGAAACTGAACTTAACAAACTTCGATCAGAAAATGCTGGTAAGCCAATTCCTGATTAAGAAGACTTGAATCCATGATATGCAAATAACCTCCTTTCTCTGTACAGCGCAAGCAGGTCGAATTACGCAGCTCAGTCGAGACAAGGAGATCCTGGAATCCTCGATTCGCCACACCGATCGGGCAATCAAAGAGCTGAGCCTCCGTCTATTTGAAAAACTGAAGGCCGTGGCTGATCTCTTGAAGACCGACGTGGCAGAACCGAAGAAAGACAACCTCAGCATAGGTGACTGGACATTGCTGCTCACTGCCCAGGCGGATTCACTGCTCGAGTATCTCCCTGGAGATTCACGGCGACGCGAAGAGGTGATCAGAACTAGGGTTCGATCAGCCGCAGTAGCCGTACTCAGCCGGGTTCGACTTCACCATGGCCCAGATGCAGATCTGAGCGCACTGGTGGGTCCGGTTGAGGTCGAGAGTGAAGAGCTGCTCGATGCAGTCATAGAGGAAGTCAAGCCCCTAGTAGATAGACTCCTGACTGAGCTGAGGATCGAATGATCCTTATTTTTGTATTTAGAAACTTGTATATAATGCAATGTATGTAAAAAATTATTTTTGACATGAAAATTTATATTTCATATTTTCATAATACGAATTCCATACTATGAGCACATACCTCCTAGCCCCCGCCTCTGCTTATGAACATTAAAGCCTTAGTGTTATAAGCAGAGGAGAGAATATAAGCATAACGACCAGGGATATGCATATTAAACCAACGACCAGGATAACCCCGTATGCGTTGGGAAACGGCTTATTTAGGAGTGACTTATCTGTAAGTGATCATGAGATCGACCAGCGAATCCGATTAGATGGTTGTAATGATCTGACCGTTGGCGATCAGCCCCCAGGTCAAATGCATATGATACGGGTTTAAAGAGAAAAACTCATTGTATGAAAGCAAAACATTTTTTGTTTTGGCAAATGATGCTAATTGAACAGGAAAAAAGTGATTAGAATACTTACACATAAAACTTGCGAAGTTGATCGATGTTCCAAGTATTGGACAAAATCCGACCATCCTCCATAGCTAACTGTGCCGATCCTGTCCGCGGCACTGAGACAACAGTATAAGGACCTTCCCATTTTGGGGAGAATTTGTTGCGATTAGACTGGTCTTGAATTTTTCGTAAAACCAAGTCGCCCACGTTGAGATCGCGTGGTCGCACCTTTTTACTGTGATACCTGCGTAAAGCTTGCAAGTATGCCGCAAACTTAACCAGGGTGCGATCACGCCGTTCTTCTAAGAGGATGAGATCTTGTGCCCGTTGTTCGGACTGATTAATCTGTTCGAACTGATCTGTCCGAATAGAACCAATACTTACTTCCATGGGCAATACCGCCTCGGCCCCATAGACCAAATGGAAGGGCGTCTCACCGGTGGCGCGACTAGAAGTAGTTCGTAATGCCCATAGAACGGTATAGAGCTCATCTGCCCAAGCCCCCGAGCGGGTCCTAAGGCGATCAAAAACGCGCTTTTTAATGCCTTGCAGTATTTGCCCATTGGCTCGTTCTACGGCACCATTGCTTTGTGGATGGGCCACAGAAGCAAAACACACTTTGTCCCAACCTGATCGCAGTAGTCCAGAAAAAGACCGCTGGCGAACTGAGAACCATTGTCTGTGATGAGACGGTTTGGAACACCAAATCGTGCCACAATGTTCTTATGGAAGAACTTTTGTGCGGCTGATGCAGTAATATTTCGTACCGGTTCGGCCTCAATCCACTTTGTAAATGTGTCAATGGCTACGAACAGAAACTTGTACCCATTGACCACTTGTGGCATAGGACCGACGATATCCATCCCCCAGACCGCGAATGGCCATGCGAGAGGAATGGTTTGCAACGCATAGGCAGGTTAATGAACTTGCCTTGCATGGAACTGACACTGGGGACACTTCTTGACCATATGTTTGGCATCATCAAGTGCCGAAGGCCAGTAGAATCCTTGTCGAAAAGCCTTTCCGACCAGTGTACGATATGACGAGTGCGCACCGCATACACCGTCATGTATTTCTCTCAAGAGGGACTTTCCTTCCTCCTGAGATATACAACGCATAAATACTTCTTGAGTACCCTTTCTGTACAAAATCCCATCTATGAGTTTGTACAGACGCGCTTTTCGAATTAACCGATCACTTTCGGTTTCATCCTCGGGTAGGGTCCCATGTTCAAGATAGACTCTCAATGGATGAGCCCAATCTTGTTCCTGACCAAGGTTGGTAACGAAGGCTATTACTGGATCATCTTCGACCGAAGTCATGATCGAAGGATGGTCCAAGTGTTCAATGAACACTCTTGCCGGAGCGGATGAGCGTGAGGACCCAATTTTGGATAATTGGTCTGCGAGAATGTTCTCCTTTCGCGGGATGTATTGGACTTCGAAATGACTGAAGTGTTTTTCCAATCTCCTCACTTCCCCCAGGTAATGAGCCATTGTCTCATCGGAGGTGCTGTACTCCTTGTTTACCTAGTTTACGACCAGTTGTGAGTCTCCCCTCACCACTAATCGACAGACTCCGAGGGATTTTGCTGCCCGGAGCCCTGCAAGAAGACCTTCATACTCTGCTGCGTTGTTGGTTGCAACAAAGTGTAGTTGAATGACATACTTAAGCTGTTCGCCCTGGGGCGTAACTAAGACTATTCCAGCCCCCGAGTGTTGAAAACTACGGGAGCCGTCAAAGTACATTGTCCAATAATCGGGGCACTCCAGTTCCTCTGCCAACTGCACGGGTGGCTCAGGGTTGGTCCATTCGACCACAAAGTCGGCCAAAACCTGAGACTTAACCGCCGTGCGAGGGGTGAAATGGATCTCAAAGGTACCGAGTTCGACCGCCCATTTGGCGATTCGACCAGATTTTTCTGGATTTCGGACAATATCCCCTAAAGGAAAAGAGGAGGGTACTGTGATCTTGTGTGCTTGAAAGTAATGTCGTAGCTTACGGGAAGCCATCAGTAGCGCGTAAAGTATCTTCTGGACCTCAGGGTAGTGCTCCTTAGGACCATGAAGTACTTCGCTCACATAGTAGACGGGTCTATGTATTCCTCCTCTATCCGCGATCAGAACGGCGCTGACCGCGTGTGGTGTGGCCGCCAGGTAAAGAAGCAATGGTTCTCCTTTGTCAGGAGACACCAATACTAGCGGACTGGATAGATATGTTTTTACCTCCTGGAATGCTTTTTCGGCCTCATCCGACCATGTAAAGTTATGATGCTTCCGCAGGGCTTTGAAGAAAGGTAATCCCCTTTCGCCTAATCGCGATATAAAGCGACTTAAAGCCGCCATGCGACCAGCCAGGCGTTGAACATCCTTCATGGTCGAGGGCGACCTCATTTGTTCAATGGCCCTGATTTTCTCAGGATTAACTTCAATGCCCCTAGAACACACAAGGAAACCAAGGAGTTTTCCTGAAGAAAACCCGAAAGAGCATTTCTCCGGGTTTAATTTTATTCCAAAGCGATTCAAATTACATAAGGTTTCAGCGAGATCGTCCAAATGAGACAATCTCTTGGCACTTTTTACAACCAAATCGTCTACATATGCTTCAAGATTACGCCCTATCTGGGAAAAAAAGGTCTTTTGCATCAAGCGCTGGTACGTGGAACCTGCGTTCTTGAGACCGAACGGCATTCTGACGTAGTAGTATGTGCCGAACGGGGTGATGAAGGCAGTTTTCTCTTCATCGTCTTCTGCCATGCTAATTTGATGATATCCTGAGTAGGCATCCAGAAAACTCATCAGTTCGCAACCCGCAGTGGAGTCGACCAGCTGATCGATGCGGGGAAGGGGAAAGTCATCCTTCGGACAGGCAGAGTTGAGGCTAGTGTAGTCAACACACATGCGCCACTTGCCATTTGACTTGCGGACCATGACCGGATTGGCGAGCCAGTCCGGGTGACCCACTTCGCGGATAAACCCGGCTTGTAAGAGTTTGTCTAACTCTTCTCGGATGGCTTCCTGCCGGTCGGTGGCAAAACGCCTGAGCTTTTGCTTTATTGGTCGTTGTCTAGGTCGAATTGCTAACCTGTGCTCAATTACTTCCCTTGGGACACCGGGCATGTCGGACGGTTTCCACGCAAACACATCTGCGTTAGCCCGGAGGAAAGCAACGAGGTCGAGTTCCTATTTGTCATCCAGGGCTGACCCAACCCGAATTGTCTTGGATGGGTCATCTGGGTACAAAGGAACTTGTTTGAGTTTCTCATCTGGTCAAGGAGCAGCCCTGATCGCATCGGTGGCAACGGTGGCGACCTGAGCGTCCCGGAGGGGAAGTTGATCGACCATCTCCAAAGATAGCCGGTCGCACGTGAGCGCCACGTTGCGACTACCTCAGACCGAAATGACACCTTTGGGGCCAGGCAATTTCCCGCACTGATAAGCATAATGCGTTGCCATCATGAACTTAGCAAGAGTCGGCCTGCCAAAGATTGCATTATAAGCTGAATCACAATCGATTACATCGAAAGTAACCAATTCTGTTCGGAAGTTGTCTGGTTCTCCCAGAGTGACCGGGAGGACCACTTGTCCCAATGGCATCATGGAGGGGCCTGGGATTATCCCATAAAACGGATGGATTATGGGCTTGATCTTGGAACGGGGAATTTGCATCTCGTCGAGTGTCTTGACCAATAAAAGATCAAGGGAACTTCCCCCGTCAATCAGGACCCTTTCGGCTCTCGCGTTACTGATGATTGGGGTAATGACCAGAGGTAGCCTCAATGGTCGGGTTAGCCCCACAGGACAGTCAGCGCGATCGAACGTCAAAGGCATATCCGACCAACGGGGATATTGAGGTTCGCCAAGGGATGTCTCCGTTTGGTTAACCTCTCGGCAAAAGGTTTTAAACTGCCTTTTGGAAGCGAAAGAGGAGGAACCTCCGAAAATGACATTAACATGATTTTGAGGTACCTGGTAAGCCATTTCTTCGTCTCCGTCGACGTCTCTAATCCCGCACGCCTGCTCTTTAGGCGGTAAGGTTGGCATTGGCCCAGCTCCTTGGTAGAAATCATTCAGTTGTTTCAACCAACTCCTGCAGTTTTTGAGGTCGTGGCCTGCGGAGTTGTGGAGTGGACACCACCTCTTGCCCTCCTGTGGATTAGTTGATTTTTCTGGCTGGTCGGGATCCCGGCCACCAGAGGCAGTTTTACTTTTAAAAGAAGACTTATTACCTTTGGTCGAAGGTGGTTTCTCTGCGACTGCTACCTCACAGTATTGTCCAGAGCGGTTCCTCTTCGACTTCTTTGACTTCCCACCCGGTGAAGACTCCGGCTTTTTGCTTGAATCTTCTTTCCTGGCGTCCTTGAAGCCTGGTTGGGGCGGTAGGTCCCCCTTGTCAACCATTCGGTTCCATTCGACTGCCTCGGCTGCATCGGAATATCGATCAGCCATATCGAACAGATCGGCCACCGATCGAGGAGGGTGGATAAGCAAGTCTTCAGTGAATCTCCGGTATCGAACGGCATGCTTAAATGCCCTGATTATGGAGCCATCAGATATGTTCGGGATGGTATTTCTTACCCCGACAAACCTCTTGACAAACTGCCGAAGTGTTTCGGTCGAAGTTTGCCGCAGTCTATGCAGGTCGTCCTCCTTACCCGGCTTTTGGTAACAGTTTTGGAAATTGCTGAGGATGGCATCGCATAGCATTTCCCAATTGTAGATGGAACCCTCAGGCTGATTAAACAACCAGGTTCTAGCCGGTCCTGCGAGGACTGTTGGCAGGTAGTTGGCCATGACCTTGTCATCGCCTCCTGCTGCTTGGATGGCAGTAATATAGATCTGAAGGAACTCGGATGGGTTCTGAGTTCCATCAAACCTCTCAATGGCCCCTGGTCGAAACTTATCGGGCCAAACGACTGCTCGTAGGCCAGGCGAGAAAGCTTTGCAACCAACGTAAGGACCATGAACCGTCCTGTGACTTTCGGTTGGGTTTCGAGCAATCTCACGCAATGGCGAGGTTACTCGTGGTCCCAAACGAGAGTGAACGGGAACTCGATCCCTACTACGAGAGTCCTGCATTCGCCGGTATTTGTCCTGTCGAGACGGTACAGGCGGCGGGTAACTCCGCCGGCCAGAGCCAAAATGAGGACCATCCCATTCACGGGAATGTGTTACTGAGCGGGAAGAGGGTGTTGGGGTCGCCTCGGATGCGACCTCGTCCAGTCTTTCCGCCAGGATCCTGGAAAAGGCCGGTCTCTGCGCATCCGTGACCGTAGGAGAAAAATTGCGCATGACTTCCGCGATAGATCGCAGTCGACCATGGGTACTTCTCCTAGGGGCACCAGGTGTTATTGTTTCTTCGTCCACTGGGAAATGCTCCGGTGGTAAAGGAGTCTGGTCACGTCTACGACCATGCGACCGTCGAGAAGAACTCGGGGCAGTATCGTAACGAGCCTGTGCATCTTGAAGAGCCTCTAGGGCAGTTCTGCGTAGTTCGTTGTTCTGTTGCTCGAGATCTTGATCCTCCTTCTGTTTGCGATCTTGTTCTTCCCTGGCAGCCTGTTGATCGGGAGTTTCCTCCGACAGCGCAGCAAACTGCCTAGGGAGAGAGGTCGCCGATGGGGAAAACATCTCGGTTTGTTCCGAGTCGGACTCGAAATCAAAGAGACGGTGGAGGTTATCAGGGTCGAACCTCCCTGGGCTAATTTCCGGGTCACCATCATATTTTCCCTCAGCGGGGTCGTACGATGGGCCGGATTCATCACCTAGCACATTAAGAACCTCTGTGGGTTCTGACCTTGTGCCAGTTACCTCCTGGTCGATTGACATGACTTGGAGAGATGATTCAACCTGAGGAAGATTCTGGCCTTCGACCTCTTCCATCGGAACAGGATCGCTTGGAGAAGGCATTGGTATATGGGCATAAACCTCGAGATCGAAATCGTTCTCGGAATCATATGCTCCAGCCATGTTTCGGCGAACCTCCGAATTTCAATTAGGACGCCTTGAGAAAGGCCCCACGATGGGCGCCAGCTGTCGACGATTCGGACTCGGGGTCCTCAGCCGAACTTATGCGAAATTTGTGATTGTGAGACCTTTCAAGGTGACCCTCCAGGAAGGTATGCTGAACAATGGTGAACAAGAGCAAAGAGAAATTTATACAGGTTCGGGCCCTCGATGGTGGGAGTAAAAGCCCTACGTCCTGTTAGGATTTCACTATATGAGATAAAGCTTTACAAACTAACCGGGAGAAAAACTTTCACAGACGAAAGTTTTCCCTATATAAGTGCACAGAAAGAAGCTATAGGAGATTTGTAAGTGTTGTCTAATTTAAGCCGTAGTCTTGGCTGTTTGAGTGATCGAGATCTCTCGTATCTCGCTTATCTTAGGAGTTTCATTCTTCCGAAAAATGTCTTGGATCCCCCGTTTGATGTACTTTGCCCCCTTTTTATATTGGTCGAAAGGGTGTCATATGAAGAAAACTGCATCAAACGGTTGGATGCAGTTGTTGAAGAACCGCTATTAACTTCCACAGAGGTTATTAACACGTATTAATCATGAATAACCGCATATAATAACCTCTGACGGTTGGTCTTCAACATGGAGGAATCTTCGGGATGCCTGGAATATCCTGGTATGAAGATAACCGAATAAATTCCATGCACCTTGGTCGAGAATGTGCTGACCGCGGAGTGTGGGCTGACCACGCAACATCTTAGATATTCCGTACTGACGAGGATTGACACCCGGGTCACTTCTAATAAACTTTTGGTTCAAGACAAGTTCGAACCAGACGTGTATCTGGTGATGCGGACTCAAGCTATTCTGAGGAACATCACCATGAGGTCGCAAGCTTTACGCGATCAGGTCGCGGGTTTCGTGCGATCAGACCGTAAGCCTTGCGCGGTCAGAAGTTCGTAGGCTATACGCGAACTACACAATCGGGATATTGCGCGGTCAGCCAAATCCCGCGGTCAGAACATCTGCCGATTAGGATACCTGGGATCTATCTATTCGGTTGCCCATACAACAGGATATTCTAAGTATCCCGAAGATTCCTACACGTGGAGAATCAACCGTCAGGAGGTTAACACGTACAGTTATCCATGAATAACACGTGTTTAACCTACGTGGAGGTTAAGAGCAGTTCCAAAAACCGTATCCAACCGTCCGTACAACCGATTGATGCAGTTTCCTTCACATGGCACCCTTTCAAACAGTATAAAAGGATGGCATGAAGCATCAATCAGGGGGGAAAAAAAAGTTAGCCAAGTCTACGGCACACCTTATATAGCATTTTTAATAAGCTTTCTTTGACTGATCTTTGTACACTTTTACAGGAAAAATCCTCGCCTGTGAGGACTTTTCCTTCCATTTGTAAACCTTTTACCACACTTAGTGAAATATCAACAGGACGTAGGGCTTTTACTCCCACCATCGAGGGCCCGAACCTGTCTAAATTCTCTGTGCTCCTGTTCACCATTGTTCAGCATACCTTCCCGAAGGGTCATCTTGAAAGGTCTCACAATTACAAATTCTGCATAAGTTCGGCTGAGGACTCCGAGTCCGAATCGTCGACAGCTGGCGCCCACCGTGGGGCCTTTCTCAAGGCGTCTTAATTAAAATTCGGAGGTTCGCCGAAACATGGCTGGAGCATATGATTCCGAGAATGATTTCGATCTCGAGGATTATGCCCAAATACCAATGCCTTCTCCAAGCGATCCTGTTCCGATGGAAGAGGTCGAAGGCCAGAATCTTCCCCAGGCTGAATCATCTCCCCAAGTCATGTTAATCGACCAGGAGGTAACTGGCACAAGGTCAGAACCCACAGAGGTTCTTAATGTGCTAGGTGATGAGTCCGGTCCGTCATACGATCCCACTGAGGGAAAATATGATGGTGACCCTGAAATTAGCCCAGGAAGGTTCGACCCTGATAACCTCCACCGTCTCTTTGATTTTGAGTCCGACTCGGAACAAACCGAGATGTTCTCCCCATCGGCGACCTCTCTCCCTAGGCAGTTTGCTGCGTTGTCGGAAGAAACTCCCGATCAACAGGTTGCCAGGGAAGAACAAGATCGCAAACAGAAGGAGGAGCAAGATCTCGAGCAACAAAACAACGAACTACGCAGAACTGCCCTAGAGGCTCTTCAAGATGCGCATGCTCGTTACGATGCTGCCCCGAGTTCTTCTCGACGGTCGCGTGGTCGTAGACGTGACCAGACTCCTTCCTTACCACCGGAGCATTTCCCAGTGGACGAGGAAACAATAACACCTGGTGCCCCTAGGAGAAGTACCCATGGTCGACTGCGATCTATCGCGGAAGTCATGCGCAATTTTCCTCCTACGGTCACGGATGCGCAGAGACCGGCCTTTTACAGGATCCTGGCGGAAAGATTGGACGAGGTCGCATCCGAGGCGACCCCAACAGCCTCTTCCCGCTCAGTGACACATTCCCGTGATCGAGATGGTCCTCATTTTGGCTCTGGCCGACGGAGTTACCCGCCGCCTATACCGTCCCGACAGGACAAATATCGGCGAATGCAGGACTCTCGTAGTAGGGATCGAGTTCCCGTTCACTCTCGTTTGGGACCCCGAGTAACCTCGCCATTAAGTGAGTTTGCTCGAAACCCGACCGAAAGTCGCAGGACGGTCCACGGTCCTTACGTTGGTTGCAAAGCTTTCTCGCCTGGCCTACGAGCAATCGTTTGGCCCGATAAGTTTCGACCAGGGGCCATTGAGAGGTTTGATGGAACTCAAAACCCATCTGAGTTCCTTCAGATCTATATCACTGCCATCCAAGCAGCAGGAGGCGATGACAAGGTCATGGCTAACTACCTGCCAACAGTCCTCGTAGGACCGGCTAGAACCTGGTTGTTCAATCAGCCTGAGGGTTCTATCTACAATTGGGAAATGCTATGCGATGCCATCCTCAGCAATTTCCAAAACTGTTACCAAAAGCCGGGTAAGGAGGACGACTTGCATAGACTGCGGCAAACTTCGACCGAAACGCTTCGGCAGTTTGTCAAGAGGTTTGTCGGGGTAAGAAATACCATCCCGAACATATCTGATGGCTCCGTAATCAGGGCATTTAAGCATGCCGTTCGATACCGAAGATTCACTGAAGACTTGCTCATCCACCCTCCTCGATCGGTGGCCGATCTGTTCGATATGGCTGATCGATACTCCGATGCAGCCGAGGCAGTCGAATGGAACCGAATGGTTGACAAGGGAGACCTACCGCCCCAACCAGGCTTCAAGGACGCCAAGAAAGAAGATTCAAGCAAAAAGCCGGAGTCTTCACCGGGCGGGAAGTCAAAAAAGTCGAAGAGGAACCGCTCTGGACAGTACCGTGAGGTCGCGGTCGCGGAGAAACCACCTTCGACCAAAGGTAATAAGTCTTCTTTTAAAAGTAAAACTGCTTCTGGTGGCCGGGATTCCGACCAGCCAGAAAAATCAACTAATCCGCAGGAGGGCAAAAGGTGGTGTCCACTCCACAATTCCGCAGGCCACGATCTCAAAAACTGCAGGAGTTGGTTGAAACAGCTGGATGATTTCTACCAAGGAGCTGGGCCAATGCCAACCTTACCGCCCAAAGAGCAGGCGTGCGGGGTTAGAGACATCGATGGAGACGAAGAAATGGCTTACCAGGTACCTCAAAATCATGTTAATGTCATTTTCGGAGGTTCCTCCTCTTTCGTTTCCAAAAGACAGTTTAAAACCTTTTGCCGAGAGGTTAACCAAACGGAGACATCCCTTGGTGAACCTCAATATCCCCGTTGGTCGGATATGCCTTTGACGTTCGATCGCGCTGACTGTCCTGCGGGGCTAACTCGACCATTGAGGTTACCTCTGGTTATTACCCCAATCATCAGTAACGCGAGAGTCGAAAGGGTCCTGATCGATGGGGGAAGTTCCCTTGATCTTTTATTGGTCAAGACACTCGACGAGATGCAAATTCCTCGTTCGAAGATCAAGCCCATAATCCATCAGTTTTATGGGATAATCCCAGGCCCCTCCATGATGCCATTGGGACAAGTGGTCCTCCCGGTCACTCTGGGAGAACCAGATAACTTTCGAACAGAATTGGTTACTTTCGATGTAATCGATTGTGATTCAGCTTATAATGCAATCTTTGGCAGGCCGACTCTTGCTAAGTTCATGATGGTAACGCACTATGCTTATCAGTGCGGGAAATTGCCTGGCCCCAAAGGTGTCATTTCGGTCCGAGGTAGTCGCAACGTGGCGCTCACGTGCGACCGGCTATCTTTGGAGATGGCCGATCAACTTCCCCTCCGGGACGCTCAGGTCGCCACTGTCGCCACCGATGCGATCAGGGCTACTCCTCGACCAGATGAAAAACTCAAACAAGTTCCTTTGTACCCAGATGACCCATCCAAGACAATTCGGGTTGGGTCAGCCCTGGATGACAAATAGGAACTCGACCTCGTTGCTTTCCTCCGGGCTAACGCAGACGTGTTTGCGTGGAAACCGTCCGACATGCCCGGTGTCCCAAGGGAAGTAATTGAGCACAGGTTAGCAATTCGACCTGGACAACGACCAATAAAGCAAAAGCTCAGGCGTTTTGCCACCGACCGACAGGAAGCCATCCGAGAAGAGTTAGACAAACTCTTACAAGCCGGGTTTATCCGCGAAGTGAATCACCCGGACTGGCTCGCCAATCCGGTCATGGTCCGCAAGTCAAATGGCAAGTGGCGCATGTGCGTCGACTATACTAGCCTCAACAGTGCCTGTCCGAAGGATGACTTTCCCCTTCCCCGCATCGACCAGCTGGTTGACTCCACTGCGGGTTGCGAACTGATGAGTTTTCTGGATGCCTACTCAGGATATCATCAAATTAGCATGGCAGAAGACGATGAAGAGAAAACTGCCTTCATCACCCCGTTCGGCACATACTGCTACGTCAGAATGCCGTTCGGTCTCAAGAACGCTGGTTCCACGTACCAGCGCTTGATGCAAAAGACCTTTCTTTCCCAGATAGGGCGTAATCTCGAAGCATATGTAGATGACTTGGTTGTAAAGAGCACCAAAATATTGTCTCATTTGGACGATCTTGCTGAAACCTTCTGTAACTTGAATCGCTTTGGAATAAAATTGAACCCGGAGAAATGTTCTTTCGGGGTTTCTTCAGGAAAGCTTCTTGGTTTTCTTGTGTGTTCCAGGGGCATTGAGGTTAATCCTGAGAAAATCAGAGCTATTGAACAAATGAGGTCGCCCTCGACCATGAAGGATGTTCAACGCCTGGCTGGTCGCATGGCGGCTTTAAGTCGCTTCATATCGCGATTAGGCGAAAGGGGACTAACTTTCTTTAAAGCCTTGCGGAAACATCATAACTTCACGTGGTCTGACGAGGCCGAAAAAGCGTTTCAGGATGTAAAAACATATATGTCCAGTCCGCCAGTATTGGTGTCTCCTGAAAAGGAAGAACCATTACTTCTGTATTTGGCGGCCACCCCACACGCGGTCAGCGCAGTTCTGATCGCGGAAAGGGAAGGAGTACACAGACCCGTCTACTATGTGAGCGAAGTACTTCATGGTCCTAAAGAGCGCTACCCTGAGGTCCAGAAGATACTTTACGCACTACTGATGGCTTCCCGTAAGCTACGACATTACTTTCAAGCACACAAGATCACAGTACCCTCCTCTTTTCCTTTAGGGGATATTGTTCGGAATCCAGAAAAATCTGGTCGAATCGCTAAATGGGCGGTCGAATTCGGTGCCTTCGAAATCCTTTTCACCCATCGCACAGCGGTTAAGTCTCAGGTTCTGGCCGACTTTGTGGTCGAATGGACCAACCCTGAGCCACCCGTGCAGTTGGCGAAGGAACTGGAGTGCCCCGATTATTGGACAATGTACTTTGACGGCTCCCGTAGTTTTCAACACTCGGGGGCTGGAGTGGTCCTTGTTACGCCTCAGGGCGAACAGCTTAAGTATGTTATTCAACTACACTTTGTTGCCACCAACAATGCAGCAGAGTATGAAGGTCTTTTTGCAGGGCTCCGGGCAGCAAAATTCCTCGGAGTCCGTCGATTAGTGGTGAGGGGGGACTCACAGCTGGTCGTAAACCAGGTAAACAAGGAGTATAGCACCTCCGATGAGACAATGGCTCATTACCTGGGGGAAGTGAGGAGATTGGAAAAACACTTCAGTCACTTCGAAGTCCAATACATCCCGCGAAAGGACAACATTCTCGCAGACCAATTATCCAAAATTGGATCCTCACGCTCATCCGCTCCGGCAGGAGTGTTCATTGAACACTTGGACCATCCTTCGATCATGACTTCGGTCGAGGATGATCCGGCAATAGCCTTCGTTGCCAACCTCGGTCAGGAACAAGATTGGACTCATCCATTGAGGGTCTATCTTGAACATGGGACCCTACCCGAGGACGAAACCAAAAGCGATCGGTTAATTCGAAAGGCGCGTCTGTACAAACTCATAGGTGGGGTTATGTACAGAAAGGGTACTCAAGGAGTATTCATGCGCTGCATATCTCAGGAGGAAGGAAAATCCCTCTTGAAAGAAATACATGACGGTGTATGCGGTGCACACGCGTCATACCGAACACTGGTCGGAAAAGTTTTTCGACAGGGATTCTACTGGCCTTCGGCACTCGATGATGCCAAGCTTATGGTCAAGATGTGTCCACAGTGTCAGTTTCATGCAAGACAGGTTCATCAACCTGCTTATGCATTGCAAACTATTCCTCTCGCATGGCCTTTCGCGATCTGGGGAATGGACATCGTCGGTCCTATGCCACAAGCGGTCAATGGATACAAGTTTTTGTTCGTAGACATTGACACATTCACAAAGTGGATTGAGGCCGAACCAGTACGAAATATTACTGCATCAGCCGCACAAAAGTTCTTTCACAAGAACATTGTGGCACGATTTTGTGTTCCAAACCGTCTCATCACAGACAACGGTTCTCAGTTCGCTAGCGGTCTTTTCCTAGACTACTGCGATCAGATTGGGACCAAGGTGTGCTTTGCTTCCGTGGCACATCCACAAAGCAATGGTGCCGTAGAACGGGCCAATGGGCAAGTATTGCAAGGTATCAAAAAACGTGTTTTTGATCGCCTCAAGACCCGCTCGGGGGCTTGGGCAGACGAGCTTTATACTGTTCTATGGGCACTACGGACTACCTCTAGTCGAGCCACCGGTGAGACACCCTTCCATTTGGTCTATGGGGCCGAGGCTGTGTTGCCTATGGAAGTAAGTATTGGATCTGTTCGCACGAATCAATTCGAACAGGTCAACCAATCCGAACAGCGATCGCAAGATCTCATCCTCCTGGAAGAACGGCGTGATCGCGCCCTGATTAAATCCGCGGTATACCTGCAGGCTCTACGCAAGTATCACAGTAAAAAGGTGCGACCACGTGATCTCAACGTTGGCGACTTGGTTTTACGAAAAATTCAAGACCAGTTTAGTCGCAATAAATTCTCCCCAAAATGGGAAGGACCATACACTGTCGTCTCAGTGCCGCGGCCAGGATCTGTGCGGTTAGCCATGGAGGATGGTCGGATTTTGTCCAATACTTGGAACATCGATCAACTTCGCAAGTTTTACGTGTAAGTATTCCAATCACTTTTTTCCTGTTAAATTAGCATTTTTTCATAAAAAGCATGTCTTGTTTTCATACAATGAGTGTTTTTCTTTAAGCCCAAATTATACAAATTCGACCTGGGGGCTGATCGCCAGCGGTTAGGTTATTACAGCATTTTTCAACCGGATTCGCTGGTCGATCCCATGATCACTTCCAGATAAGTCACTCCTAAATAAGCCGTTTCTCAACGCACACGGGACTATCTGGGTAGTCTTCGGTCATCTGGGTGGCTACCAATTTGCAATAAGGTTAAAATGTTACTTTAATCTTGACCATCGGCTTGAAGCACATATCCCTGGTCATCATACTTATGTTTTCCCCTCTGCTTAAAATACTAAGGCTTCAGTATTCGTAAAACAGAGGCGGGGGCTAGAGCAATATACTTATAGTATGAAACTTATGATGTGAATATGCACTTTCTTTTGAAAAAATAGTTTTACATACATAGCATTGTAATTACAATTGTTTGGTTACAAAATATAAGGATCATTCGATCCTCAGCTCAGCCAAGAGTTTGTCAACGAAGGGCTTGACTTCTTCTATAACGGCGTCAAGCAGTTCTTCACTCTCGACCTCAACCGGTCCCACCAGCGCGCTCAGATTCGCATCTGGGCCATGGTGAAGTCGAACCCGGCTGAGTACGGCAGAAGCGGCTGATCGGACTCTCGTCCTGATAATCTCTTCACGTCGCCGTAAATCTCCAGGGAGATATTCGAGCAGTGATTCTGCTTGAGCTGTGAGCAGTGATGACCAATCACTGACACTTGGGTCGTCCTTCCCCAACTCCACCACGTTGGTATTCAAAAGGTTGGCCACGGCCTTCAGTTTTTCGAAGACCAGTAAGCTCAACTCTTTGACCGCTCGGTCGGTATGGTTGAGCGAGGACTCGAGAAGCATCTTGTCCTGGCCGAGCTGTGTAATGCGACCTGCTTGCGCTGTACAGAGAAAAGAGGTTATTAACAAGAAACGGTTTTAAGTTTTCTCAAGTTGAGAATCGACTTACCAGCCTTCTCAGACTGAAGTTTATTGATTTCAGTCCGTAGTTTCTGGAACTCTGTAACTGAGTTCAGTCTTATCTTGGCTAACTCTTTCTTCAAGAATGTAACCTCTCTGCAGCAAAATCAGGTCAGTCACAATTAAAGCCTACTTATATTAACAGAAGAATGACGATCCTCACTTGCGCAAGCCGTCACGATCTTTTTGAACAGCCGCCATGCTAGCCATTGCAGCATGCGACTGGCTCGTCACCCATGACAAGCCCTGTGACACGAAGCAAGAGAGTTAAATATACTCTAAAGGTGGTTCAAACGCCGAAACAGGGGTCATCATACCTTCATAAACTTATTTAAAGCGGCATCATCCATGCTAGCAGGGATCCTTGCTAACGCGCCGGAAGTACCTGCGACAGGGACAGTTGATGGGAGTGCCGGCTGGACGCCACCCCCAGAGGCCGCTGGTTGCGACCCAGTCCCTGTACTTGTTTCACCTCCCGCGGTCCGGACGACTTCCTGAACCACGGGAGTAGAGCGCTCTTCATTAGAGGCTCCCTCATCAGCCCTAGCTTCAACCTCCCCAGTGGCGGTTGAAGGTGTAGGCGCTGTCTTCTTTTGCCTAACAGGAAGAATGGGTCAGGCAGCTTTTATCTAAGATTACTGTCAAGTAAGAGTTCTTACCTTATTTGAAATCCCATTCGTTCCTGGGACTTCTGGGAAAATTCCCCTTGTGAAGGAGAGCCGTCTCCGGTTCTTGCCTTCCTTATGGTAAATAAGACAGCACCCCCCTGGAAATGTCGCGTTACAAGCATATTCTTAGGGAACAGGTAAAAACACATAGGTCTTTACCTGGGCCACCGGACTAACTGGTGGGGCTGCATCCGAAGGCCTTGGCGATTCCTGAGTTGCTGGAACCGTCACAGCCGGCCTTTGTTCGTCTACCTCCTCCTCTGTCCGCGGAGGAGGAGGATTTTCCTCCCTGGAACCCCCAGTGGTCCCAGGGGGAAGCTCTCCTTCCTGTATGTACATTAACTTGTCAAATGTGCAGAAAGAGCCATGGAGGGAATGATCGAAAAGATCCTTTACCTTAGTCGTCCCTTCGACCAGGGAAGCAGAGATGATTGACCCTGAAACCTCGGGGGCTTCAGGAATTGGAAGGTCACCCGCGACCACAAGATCTTCAGTGGTCGCAGGGTCAGCCACGGCCACTTTTTCGGCAGCTGTGGTTTCTGCGGGGCAGCTTGGGGCATCGCTGGATGGAAGATCCGCGATCTTCCTCCTTCGAAGGATCAGAGGAACGTCATCCTCTTCCTCCTCGCTCCCCTCTCCCTGTACGACGAAGAAGTGATTCCATGTCGCGCCTGAAAAAGTAGCAGGAATGCGATATCTTACCGCAGTCTTTCTTGCGAGACGAGGAACGCTTCGTGAAGACCCCTCCCCAGGGTTCAGCTTGGTCTTCTTAGAGGCAGGACTCTTTGTCCTAGGTCTCTGAGAGACCTTCTTCACGTTCCTCGCCGTCGGCTTCTTCAAAGAGCCGACATTTTCACTTGGGAATGTTGCATCCGCAAACCTCCCTAGGAGCTATTCTCATTCCAATGGGATTGATTAGTGCTGGACATACATGAGACCCGCAAAACAGAGGCCAAGTGGAAAGTTTACCTTTCGGCGCTCCTGTTTAAGGTCGTCGCCGGCATGAATCAAGCTTTGGGGGCGAGGCGATCCCTTGGGGCCCTCTACCTCGGCGTTGTACGCCCTAAGGAGATAGTTAGCCCGCCTCTCAATCTCAGCTGAGGGCAGGACTGTTCCCAGATACGAGTTAAATTGATACATTTCAAAAATGACATAAAAGGATTTCAATGTCAGAAATGAATACCTTCGTTATAGTCCAGGGTAGTGTCCGCCATGGACTTGATCTCCCAAGCCGGATGAGCCCTTTCACGCAGGGGGCTCACCCGATTCTTCACAAAGTCTCGGATGACGTCACGTGCCGTCAACCCTTGTTCGACTAAGTGAAGGATCACCTCGGCGTGCTTCGTGAACTCCGCGTTCATCGCCGGGAGAGTATCCAACTCGCTCGGCTTCTCCGGCCGCGAGTTCTCAAACCACAACCCGCTCTCGGTCGGCGGGGTGCAGTAAAACCATTTCTGGTGCCACCCGTGCACTGAGTCTCGTAGGGGTGGGGAGGGATACTCCTTTTTATCCCTCAGCCGGAAGTAGATGCATCCGGCGGCGTTGGTGCTCTTCGACCACGCCGAAAAGTAGAATCGTCGGAAAAGATCCACGCTGGGATATATTCCGACGAAGGCTTCACAGAGATGCTGGAATACTGCCAGGATCAACATCGCGTTGGGGTGGAGGTTGATCAGTTCCCACCCGTAATGTTCGAGGACGTCCTTAATGAACCGACTCTCAGGGAATCGGAACCCGCAACGCAGATACTCCTCGAAAACCACCAACTCGCCTTCTTGGACAGTTGGGGTTTCTTGGTCCTTCTCCGCAGGTCGCCAGTTAATGAGCAGCCGCGGAGAAAGGATCTCCTCCTTCTCTAGCGCCATCAGGCTCTCCTCAGAATGATGAATGGATCTGCTCCAGGACGCCATCCTTAGTGTAGAATCAAAGGGGAAGCTGGCGATTTGGGGAAGATGAAGGCTGAAGAAAATGAGGGTTTTGAGCGGCGGGAACTCTAAGGGTTTTTCGCGGCTGAGTGGCTTCCTCAAGAAGCTACCTACTGCTTTTTATAGACCCAAGGCGACGCATTAATGAGTAAACGGCTCGTTTCAAACGTTCCATTGAATGCTTTATTCATTTCCCATAATGGATACTGTCCCTGATGGACCCGATAAAGTACTCAGGCGTCGGATCTGAAACAAAAAGACTTCTTTGTTTTGGAAACTAAAAGTGTAAAAGGACTGAAAAATTTCCAGTACTTTTCAGAGGACGTTTTTCCTTTTTATACTTTGAACATTTTATTTGAAAAAATCACGTAACCCAATTTTTAACGTACTGAAGTGTTTCTAATTGGGTTATGGTTTTTTCGAAATCGTGTTTTAGGCTAAAACTTCATCTCTAATCGAAGTAATAGTCTAATCGAATGTTTAACTCTGGTCGCAATTCAGTTCTAACCGCGGCCTTAAGTCTGATCGCGGCATCAGGCCAGGTCATGGTGATCTCTTAAAGCGCGATTCTAATCGCAGAACTGAAATTTCCTGTGTATGAATGGTCGCGGACTAAGCTTTTAGCCATAATTTCACACAGAAGGTATGAAGAATGTTCATATGAACAAAAGAAACTTTATTTATTACATTCTTTACATACAAAAGGGATACGGTCGATAAAAGCATCGACTTACTCCGAAAGAAGTTTACAAAGTTCTCCAAGGGACATGTTATTGTCAGTAGGATCTACACTGACAACCCCCAGGGAACTAGCGACTACCCTAAGTCTATCTATATCGTCCCTAACAACGGACGCACTATTGTCCCTAATCAAGTCAGAGAGTTCTCGCTATTGCTGAGCGAAGTCCCTCTCTCGACGGAAATGGTGCGCCTCTTCTCGGGATCGATCAAGACATTCTGCTAAACGCAGAATCTTCGAGGCCATCTCCTCGGTCTTCTTCTCCAGGACATTCTTCTCTTCCAGAAGAGTCTGTCCGGAAGGAAGAGATGGAGCAGCAGAAGACTGATCGCTGGGGCCTCCTACCTCCTGCACTTTGCAAAAGTTAGTCATACTAACTAAAATTATCAACAAAAAGGGAGAAGAATTGTTACCTGTCCCGGTGCATAACCCGTTGATACACCCATCTTGGGAGGAAGATCATCATATGGTGGAAGAGCAACCTTCCCATCAGAAGATTGCTTCGCCAACCCAATATGGCAATCATCTGGTCGAGGGATAGTCACCGCTTGCCGACCAGGATGTTGATCACCCAAAAGGATGGGGGAATTGGATGTGAAAGGATCTTTCCCTAAAGATAAAGGCCTAACTTGCCGAGAGGCATGAACGGGGAGGGTCAAAGGAACTGAAGGAAGAAAGAAACTCGCTACGTTCTTCACCTTTGTTCCACTGGAAGATCCTTCGTCAGCCTTGGGTTTCTTCCTTAAGGGAGACAGGGCTTCATTCGTTTGAGACCCTTGTTCGACAATTTCCCCTTCATCGCTCTCAATCTCGATGATTTCGTGATCTGCCATTGGGAGGAGTATGTGAAAAGGAAGGAGGCAGGATAACAAGAAAAAGACTTAGGCGTGAGAGGGAAATTGTAAATCTTTACATGTCCAGGGGTCTGGTATTTATAGCCGCCAGGTCGACGGTTCGCCTCCCAGACACCTCGGGTTTCGTTAAGACATTTACAATTTTACCTCGAGATAAAAATCTCTACGGCGCCATCATTGCCCGTCACGTAATGTCAGAACCCGTCTTGAAAAACCAACCGTTTTCACTTAGTGCGCCACTAAGTGGAGAAGTTAAAGGGCCGGGTTAAAAATCCAATGCACGGTTTTTAAATTCGAAATAAACACGTCTCTTCGTTTTCTTCGAATTTGGGGGCTAGCTGACGAAGATTGACACCCGGGTCACTTCTAATAAACTTTTGGTTCAAGACAAGTTCGAACCAGACGTGTATCTGGTGATGCGGACTCAAGCTATTCTGAGGAGCATCACCATGAGGTCGCAAGCTTTACGCGATCAGGTCGCGGGTTTCGTGCGATCAGACCGTAAGCCTTGCGCGGTCAGAAGTTCGTAGGCTATACGCGAACTACACAATCGGGATATTGCGCGGTCAGCCAAATCCCGCGGTCAGAACATCTGCCGATTAGGATACCTGGGATCTATCTATTCGGTTGCCCATACAACAGGATATTCTAAGTATCCCGAAGATTCCTACACGTGGAGAATCAACCGTCAGGAGGTTAACACGTACAGTTATCCATGAATAACACGTGTTTAACCTACGTGGAGGTTAAGAGCAGTTCCAAAAACCGTATCCAACCGTCCGTGCAACCGATTGATGCAGTTTCCTTCACATGGCACCCTTTCAAACAGTATAAAAGGATGGCATGAAGCATCAATCAGGGGGGAAAAAAAAGTTAGCCAAGTCTACGGTACACCTTATATAGCATTTTTAATAAGCTTTCTTTGACTGATCTTTGTACACTTTTACAGGAAAAATCCTCGCCTGTGAGGACTTTTCCTTCCATTTGTAAACCTTTTACCACACTTAGTGAAATATCAACAGGACGTAGGGCTTTTACTCCCACCATCGAGGGCCCGAACCTGTCTAAATTCTCTGTGCTCCTGTTCACCATTGTTCAGCATACCTTCCCGAAGGGTCATCTTGAAAGGTCTCACAATTACAAATTCTGCATAAGTTCGGCTGAGGACTCTGAGTCCGAATCGTCGACACGTACAGTCCGCGTATAGCATACGAACTTCTGACCGCACAAGGCTGTCGACCTGATCGCACGAAACCCGTGACCTGATCGCGTAAAGCTTGCGACCTCATGGTGATGCCCCTCAGAAGTAACTTGAGTTCGCATCGCCAGACACATGTCTGGTTCGAACCTGTCTTGAACCAAAAGTTTATTAGAAGTGACCCGGGTGTCAATCCTCGTCAGTCGGGAGGAAAGTTGGCAACTTTGGGGAAGACGGAGGCTGAGAAGAATGAGGCTTTTGTGCGGCGGAAGTACTGAGGAAGGGTTTTTGGCTGTGTGGCTTCCTCAAGAAGCTAACTGCTCCTTTTATAGACCCGAGGAGGCGCACTAATGTGAGTAACGTTCCACTTAATATTTTATTCATTTCCCATAATGGATACTATATCTGGCGGATCCGTTAAAGTGTTCTTGGTATCGGATCTGAAACAAAAGGACTTCTTTGTTTCAAGGTTTGAAGATACGAAAACATGAAAAGTTTTTCAAGGGTTTTCGGAGGACATTTTCCTTCATATGCCTTGTAAATTTTCATGAAAATATCCTATGACCAAGTTTTTGGACGTACGGATATGTTTTGATCAGATTGCGGTATGATCGGAACCATGTTTTCGACTAAGCTCCGATTCTAATCGAAGTGATGGTCTGATCGAGTTTCGGTTCTGATCGCAGTAATCTTTCAAATTGAACTTCGGTTCTAACCGCGGCTTTAAGTTTGATCGCGGTATCAGTGCTGGTCGCGATCCTTTTATAAAAATGCGATTATGGTCGCAGAATTGAAGTTTGCCTGTGTATGAGTGGTCGTAAAGACATTATTTATGGCCATGTTTTCGCACAAAAGATGTAAAGAATATTCATATGAAGAAAAAGAAAATTTTATTTCTTACATTCTTTACATACAAAAGGGATACCGGAGACCAGAGCGTCGACCTGATCCGAAAAAAGTTTGCAAAGTTCTCCTAGGGACATGTTGTTGTCAGTAGGATCTACACTGACAACCCCCAGAGAACTAGCAATTAATCTAAGCCTATCTACATCATCCCTAACAAGAGATGCACTATTGTTCCTGATCAAATCGGAGAGTTCTCGCTGTTGCTGAGTGTGGTCCCTCTCTCGACGGAACTGGTGCGCCTCTTCACGGGATTTTTCAAAACATTCTGCCAGGTGCAGAATCGCCGAAGACATCTCTTCGGTCTTCTTCTCCAGGACTTCTTTTTCCCTTTGGAGAGTCTGTCCGAGGGAAGGAGGTGGAGTTTCAGCAGGCTGGTCGCTGGGGGCTCCAACAATTTTCGTCTCCTACATTTGCAAATGTTAGTTTTACTGACTATAACAAACAAGCAAAAGGGAGACAGAAGTAATTACCAATCCTTGCAAGCGACAGGTTGGTATATGCATCTTGGAAAGTAGATCATTCGATAAAAGCGGATGATCATTGGACGATGGAAGTGCAACCTTTCCACCATAAGATTGCTTCCCCAACACAAGTTGAGGGTCATCTGGTCGGGTAGTCACCGCTTGCCGACCAAAAAATCGATCATCCAAACAAAAAAGGGGGGTATTGGGATGAAATGGAGAAAACTGAGAAGAACGTCCCTCCAAAGGTGGAGATGAAAGTTCAATCTGCCTAGGTGCATAAGGAACAGAAAGAAAAAAGAACGATGCTACGTCTTCTACCTTTGCTCTGCTGGAGGATCCCTCGTCAACTTTGGGTTTCTTCCTTGGAGGAGATGGATCTTCAGGCATCTGAGGCCCTTGTTCGAAAACTTCCTCTTCATCACCCTCAATCTTGATGATGTTGTGATCTGCCATCGAGGAGTGTATGAGGAGAAAGATGAAGGTAGCTTTGGAAGAAACTTAGCCGTGAGAAGAAGTTGTGGAGCTTTGTAATTCGAAGGCTTCGGTATTTATAGTCGCCAAGGTGACGGTTCGCCTTCCGAACGCCTCGGGTTTTTAAAAGCATTTACAATTTCACCTCGGGTTAAAAAACGTTTCAACAGCGCCATCATTACCCGTCACATAATACCCAGAGCCCGTCTCAGGGAACCAACCGTCACACTTAGTGGGCCACTAAGTGAGGGATTTGAAGCGTCGGGTTAAATATCCGATGCATGTCTTAAAATTCGAAATAAACACGTCCCTTCATTTTCTTCGAATTTTGGGGCTAGCTGACGAGGATTGACACCCGAGTCAGTTCAAATGAATGCACGACTGGTTCAGGATAGATTCGAACCAGACATGTGCTTGGCGGTGCGAACTCAAGTCATTCTGAAGAGTACCAGTCCGAGGTCGCAGTCCTTACGCGATCAGACTGCAGCTAGTGCGCGGTCAGGAGTCCGTATGTTGTGCGAGGACAAAAGGCTGAAGATGTTGCGCGGTCAGCCAACATTGCGCGGTCAGAACTCTTTTGACCAGGGAACGTGGGATTAATCTATTTCTGCTACAGGAATATCCCAAGTATCCCGAAGATTCTTTCACGTAGAGGAACAACCGTCAGGAGGTTAATACTGCAGTTATCCACAAGTAACACGTGTTAATCCTGCGTGGGAGTTAAGAGCGGTTCTCTAAACCGCATTCAAGCAACCGTTTGATGCCGTTACAAATTGGCGCCCTTTCGACCAGTATAAAAGGGCAGCATGGTGTATCAAACAGGGAATGGAGAGAGATCAAAGGATCACGAGATACAACACATCTCACTCGAAGAATCAAACAGCCAAGACTACGGCCTAGATTAGATAGCTTCCATAAGCCTTCCAAGCTTCGTTTTGTACACTCATACAGGAAAAATCTTCGCCTGTGAAGGTCTTTTCTCGTTACTTTGTAACTCTTTACTACACATAGTGCAATCCCAACAGGACGTAGGGCTATTACTCCCACCATCGAGGGCCCGAACCTGTATAAACTTCTCTGTGCTCCAGTTCTCCATAATTCTACATACCTTCCCAGAGGGATCCCCTGAAAGGTCTTACAAACTACAAATTCCGCATAAGTTCGGCTAAGGACCCCGAGTCCGAATCGTCGACATAGAATTGATCTACTCTCTCTCTCTCAATGGTAGCTGTGACGTCGTACTGCATAAGACAAGTTTGAGTTTGTTAGTAGAATGAGTAAATGGTAGAACATAAAAGAGAGCTATCATTAGAAATAGAATAGTGTATCTGGCTTGGCCAGTCAGGATCGAACCCTAACCGCACACTAGCTAAGTGCAGCACAGGCCCAAGTGTACCCTCGGGCACACGAGAGAGTCGTTTGCACGTACGTGACACATACTAGTCAAGATACGCCTGATACGTGGTGGGATTGTATGGTCGATGCTTGACAACAATATATGTCTGTTCAAGATTGTTCCACTCCTACACCCATATAACATTCCTGACATGCCAATTATGGGAATACGTTCCTTTCCTTGTCTAGCTGCAATATAAAATGTTGGTAATGTTAGATACTGAAAATGCGATATAGAATTGAATTGAAAGATTATGTATGCATAGAAATACTTGTGGACCTCTCTTAGAAGATGTTCGTCCTGTCCTCTGCCCGGAGGTGAGATGTCTTGATATAGTCCAAACTAACACATCACCCTCTCCAGGTAGTATGGTTCCACCATGTGAGAGAAAACAAGATGACGTTGTGTCATCCAAGAATCATGCCCTGCTCGGCACAACATCAATATGCCATGCGGTGCAATCTCTTCTATGAATTACAACGTCCACGGTCTCCATATGACTCATGTATCGAGAAGGAGATCAAACTCCCCTCAATATGAGACATAGCACTGACGAACCTAAAACACAGACCATCTCTGTTGACTTTGTAGCCATCTTGCACCTATGGTTGGTCGGTCCACCCAATTGTGTAAGTCGTCAGGCATAGGATACGGATGGATCGACCGGTCCAAGCATGACCGCCAGACTGAAAAGTGCTCCTAAGACCACAACTGGAGCATAATGCAACATACAAATAATAAGGACTCCGGCGTGCTCTTGATACATGCATCGTATAGCCCTTGGTACGCAGCACATAGGATGGACATTGCCTAATTATATCGTGGAACCTACCCAGAATGGGCATCCACTGTGCTCTCCACCAATGGAATGAACCATGTGTAGATGGGAACAAGATGTACTAGAACATAACCATCAAATATGCAAACAGATGCCATTGCACAACATGATCCGGTGCATCAGCCGGGCACTCACGATACCTCAGCAAAAATATGAGGCATGCCACACCTAGATGTTGGAATATGATCTACCTAATCGACGATGTCAAACCTTATGTGCATCTGTGATGAGGACATCACGACCACACACTCACAAGTGTTAACATGAGCACATGCGCGTCGCCTTGAACATCAGGTGAATTCGTTTCTTGGGCAAATTAATTATTTAATTACAGAACAAATGATATTGCCTAATGATTGTTCTTTGCTTGTTGTTACATGTGAAGGAGTTCTGGATGGAGTTGTTGATCCAATTCATAGTCAAGGACGAATGAACACTTTTCTGGCAACTTCGACCAACGGTTACATCGACCTTATCGATTAGAAGAACTCTGCGTGTGATCAGAAAAGCTCAAGGTCGCAGCATTGCTCAAAGTGGCAATATTGCTCATGGTCGCAGCCGATCAAGCCTGAAGACATATGGTCGCAACTTGAGGACCAACCAGTCTACCGATCAAGCTTGATTGTTCAGCGACTTCAACCAAACTCCAATTTCAGCATAGATGTCCAAGACCATTGTGCGAGTACTTTTTGGAAAGATATTCGAAAGAGCTTTCCAACGCATCAAGAATCATCAAATTCCGACATCATATGCAACTAGGAGACCTGAAACAATGGCAAGTGCACGAGAGGGAAGAGTCCTGTTCGAACCCACGAAGGATAGTTTCAGATTTTCTTTTTATAGTTTGTTAGGATTCTATTCTGTTTCGAATTAGTTTAGAATTCTAATTTTAAATCTTCTATTTTTTGTAGACACCATCCTCTATAAAAGAGAAGGCAAATTCTTAGTTTTAGGCAGACTTTGTTGATATACAAATTGTATGCTCGTGCCTTTACCGACTTGTACAATTCGGAGTCTCAATGTTCAACTCATAATTCAGATTATTGAGTGTTATCCTTTCGCTGTTGCTCTTACTTTTCTTATTGATTTGCTTGAGTTGTTCTTCGTGAACAGGTCAACCTAGCTTTGTTTGGTTGATAACCAATTGAGGAGTGGTTTAGCAATTGTGAGGTTGCTGGTCGCGTGTTGGATCATGGTTAGCCGCCCCTTCATCAAGGTCACAACTCGCATTTATCCACAGAAGATCAGGATCAAACTTCATGCGCATCTTAAAGCGAGGCGTGTGCATATCAATCTGTGTGCACCAATCTGCAAGCGCCGGTGGTGGAACGATGAGAACTCCAGTGGTAGGTAGGCTTAGAAACATGTTCACATCCTCCAACGTGATCATCACCTCCCCTATCAGACATGAAATGTGTGTGTTTCAAGACACCATCGATCCACTAAAGTAGTAATCAACGACATGTCTAGTGTGAGAAAATGACCAATTTGTAGCATATGGGAAAAGGTAGTAGACCCGCAGCTACGAGAACAAGGATGTATCCTACATGAAGAAGCCAAAACTCCATGGGAGCTCTCAGTACAAGTGATTCAAGATGTCATCCTCGCAACAACAAATGTCCACGATGGGCAACATTGTACCTACCAATTAGTAGCCCTGAAAGTTGTATATTCTCCTCAACCATATCTACAAACGTCGAATGCATTTGTTATGTTTCAGTGCATCGATAACGATGTACCAAAGCACGCTAAGAAATATATGTCATTTTACCTATATGCATATGAATTAAGGAATTTTTTATATATAATCTAGAAATAAAAAAAAGCGCAACTGAAGATGTGGCAGTCGCGTGCCCAGAGAGATTTGGTTTACTTTTGTTTTTTTTATTTAATCGGTTGCAGTCCAGTCACCAGTCATTTTCTTGGGTTTTTGAATTTTTTTTCTTATTTGGGGTTGTCACTTTTTTTAGATTTTTTCCTCATTTTTATTACTATTTTTCCTAAAAAATTTCACTGTTTGCAATTTCCTATTATTTGTCTTATTTTGATTCACTGTTTGCAATTTTTAATTAGTACAAATATATTCCCTTTGTTTTTTATATTTTAAAAAATAATAAATATTTTTTCTATTTTTTCATTTGTTTGCATTACTTACTTATTTCTCTAATTTTTAAAAAATTTCAAAGTCATGAATACCGCGTTAGTAAAATACCTAACATCGTTTCACTTAATATAACTAACATGTTATAATATTACTAATAAATAATATAATTGCTTCGTACAGTGAACAAATGCATGCAACCATCACTATGCACATGCAAACATTCAACAAACATGCAAATGATTACTACAATAACATACAACTATTAGCATACACATGCAAATTAACAATCGAGATGGTCTTTAAAAATTTTAATATATACATGAAAATCTCTCTCCTCCCTCTAACTACAACAGATCAACAACAACATTATTAGATTCATATTATTACTAATTATATTAACAAAAGATTAGCAACAACAGTATTAGATTTTAACAAAACTTACTTAGTTTGGAATAGCATCGCTCAAGCTTGAATATTTCAACTGCACCAACCTGAGATTTGAATTAATTTTGGAGATAATTGGAATTAAATAAAAAAATAAGTGAAAGAAGAAGAATATAATTGAGAGTGAGAGTGTGACTGTGAGTATTGTGGGAGTCAAAGAAAGAAGAAAGCAAATAATGTATGGGGTGTGGAGGTAAATAGTACATGAGAGTAAAAGTGTGTGCACTATATAAATGAAAGAAAAGAATAAAGAACGAGGAGGCACCCAAGACATGATAAAGATGCACTACATAGACAAGATAGCGAGTGGAGAAGGTGTGTGGGGAGTGGAGGTGATTTTGTCGTGGCTTGGAGCCGCGATAGGCTCCCGAGCCGAGCCGAGCCGTGTATGTCTATGCTGAGTTGTGTGTGTCAAGCCGAGTCGTGTGTGAGGCTTGTCACGCATGTGAACCGCAATAGGTGAAAAAAGTTGCTATCGCGGTTTAGAGTCGTGACTATCGCGACTCGAAGCCACGACAGACTGATGTGGCGAGTCAAAATTATAATTTTGCTCCACTGTGAGTTAATTTTGAAATTGATTTTTTATTTTAGGTTATTTAAAAAAATTCGATTTTAGACTGCATAGATTAATATTGGAGAAAAATTAAGTTGGTTTTTCATTCGTGAGATTTTTTTATTTTCTCACTCAATTTGATCTAGAGTAGGGATAAAAACGGATAGTACAATGGTTATCTCATATTCTAACCATATGATAGTGGCTATTACATATCTTAATCCATCCGTTTTTTTGATATAGAAACATATATAGATATCAACAACTATGGATCTGGATCCGAGTAGTTACGGATTTGAGTATGGAATGGATATGGATTGGATGTAAATACGGTCTCGAAAATAATCCAAATATTATTATTAATAATACATATTTTAATTTAGATAATTCCAAATATGGGGAACTTACATTACTTTACAATTTTTTTCTTTTACTTTTGTAGCTAATATTGACAAGACCAAACACCTATAATAAAAATTGAAGCATTTAAACTTACCGATAATAAGAATTAATATGTGGTTTTGGGACCAAAACAAGTATTTTTTTCTCATTTTATCAAATATCCGTTGAATATCCATCAGATACGAATATGAAATTGGATATCATTCTTCTCGTATCTTAACCGATATCCAAAAGAAATAAAAATCTGATCCGAACACGGATACTTATATATCTCCAAATCTTAAAATTGTAACTATATTAAGAATTTATGATACAAAATCGGATGAGATGGTTATTATTTGTCCTATTTACATCCCTGATTCTGGAGTGTTGATTTTTTTGAATCTCATCAAACAGGGACATGTTATCGATAATTTTTTATTGGCCTTACCGGTCCAAGCTAATATGTCACATACAGTGATACCGATCAGTTTAGAAGTGGTGGGTGCTATGTAGAACTAATGTATTAATGATCTACAAGATTGAGTAAATACAAAAGCGTCAGAAAATACAAGAAAAGATACAAGGAATTTTAGAGGACTGTCAATTCTTTGTTTGCTTTCATACGATGAAATTTGGCAAAAGGGAATGGAAACATTGGAATGAGTGTTTTCCTATATATCGATAGGAATTTTGGACTTTATTTTGGGTGTGGAGTTTTCTCTAAAATTATTATAAGAATCATCCAATTAATATAGGTTATTAAAGACATATTCGAATTAGAAGATTCTCACCGAAATTTTGGATAAAATTCTATCTCTAGTGAGAATATATATATTTGATTTCCTCAAAAAATTCTTTTAAAAATCTTCAAATCCAAACAAATCCCTTAAGGATTGTACCTTAAGGAAATTCTCGTTTGCCATTCTCTTATCATCATTCAATGGAAGCGTATGTTATTTTAAAAATTCCTATATTTCTCCTACAATTCATCCAAACAACGCCAAGCCTATCATTCCTTTGTCTTTAAATCCCATAAATTTTCACTAATCCATCCCAATATATTTTTATATTTTATTTCTATTGCTGTATTTTAACTTTCATATTTTGAGATAGGGCCTAGTCCCCACAATCACTGCGAAACCAATGAACTTCTTAGGCTGAGTCCAATATTGAGGTGTATGTCCGGTGCTTCAAAAGAATATTCTCAGCATATTTTATATTACGCGTGCGAAATGCCACTCGAAACACTCACTACTCCAATGCAAAGTTGTCTTGCGAGGCGTTTCACACGGGCCCACAACTAAATTAAATTTTATTAGAATTTAGGTGATTTTAGTACAACATCAATAAATTTTAATTCAAAAATCGAATATATACGATGTTTGGTCCCTATATGAAGATAATTCGAAGATCTATAACTTTCTCAGTATAATCAATATCTAATTTGAACTAGATTAATGCATAAATCAACAAATAAAAATTGTATATAATTCGGTCGCACAGAAATCAAGGAACAAAAGAAATAAAAAATTCCCAAGCAACACTTCTGTACTCCACACCCTCTCTCGGACATGTGGGCCGCAATTTCGTTTGATCCCACCCGTTAGTTTTCTATATCGGGCGAGTAGAGGGATCCAAGAGCGGTCGCAACGTGGGCCCCACAAAACACATGACGAGGCGTTGGCGACCACTCTAACGCTACCACTTCGACCACCAGGGCGTCGGTGGGGCTCGCTTGTCAGAGCTTCGACCACGAAGCCTCGCGAGGTGACGTCTCTCTCCTCGTGTGGACGGGAAATTAATTTTTTATTACGGGCCCGCTTGTTAGAGTTTCGAGGCGGCGGAGTTGGACACAGTCTTAGTCGAGAAAATTGCACCCTTGTTCCATCTGTCAGCTGATATATGGGATTTCAGAAGAAACTTTCAGTTTTGTGCAAAAGGTATATGATAAGTCTTTAGAACTTGTCTAATGAGAGACAATGATGACCTGAATCTATCTAATCTACTCACACAACTCATAATAAATATGTTTGGATTTATCCGAGCTGTCTAACTCTAATCAAGATAGAATGGCTCCCAAAATCTTCATATGAAATTATAGATAAAAAGTTTTCCATTTAATTTTTGTCGATTTTTTTAAATAATTAACTTTAAAGAAAATTTCTAAAATGTACCCGTTTTATTTAAATGGAATGGACCCAAGATGGACAAAAAGTCTAATGGATGTTAAATATCACATGGCAACAATATGATCCGTAATGTTATCAGATCTTAACCGCCAAGTAAAAAAGATGACCACATCAGCAGTCTAGTAATGTCATAACTCAAGGTGTTACTAGAGTAAAATGTAGCACCATGAGCTATAATGTTATCTTTCATATTTAGTCGTTTTAACCAATTTTTTATCATAAGTAATGATAACCCTTGAGATCATTTTATTTGTGGTATTAGATCTCAATAGATAACTCTATTCAATGAAAATAAAGTCAAGATTTTCTTTAAAATTAATTATTTAATAAAAAATTCCAATTTTGTCTGGTGTCCGTTTAGATTTTTTTTTATTATCTTCTAGCGCCTAGGCAGTTAAGATTTACTTTTACCCAAATCCCGGTGAAAGGCAAGAAAGAAGGGAATGAAAAGGATTGAGATGAAAGCTAACCTAACTTTATCCTTTTCTCCGTGCTGCAGCGAGAGGTGGGAAAAACTTAAATAAAATCATCCTCGTCACATGTTATTCTTATTTATCATTACTTCAATATGTACTTTAATGATTTGACGATTGTCGAGGGTCTCATAAAATCTGTCTTCACCAAATTTATTTCTCAAATTGTAGACTATGCCATGTCACTTTTTTTAGTCCATGAAGTTGCATGGTTAAGAAAGTTTGAATGATATAATAAAATACAATAGAAGTTTAAAATCTAAGTGAGATAATTGGACAGGTTTGAAGATTTCTCGTGATTTCACTTGTTGAACGGGTAGTAAAGTCATTTATCCATCTTAGTTAGTCTTGATTTGGTGTCAAATTAACACGAAAGTTTCTGAGGTATGGTGGTTGCAACATATGCAAAATCCTAGGTATATAATGTGTCAACTTTTAAACAAAATGTATATATTTTGCAAAAACATGTATATCTTTCACATTAGCATTTGAGACATTACAAGTACAATTGTTTCTTCTCATTAATAAAAAAAATAAATGCACTTTTCTCCTCTATTTTACTCTCCAACTCACTTGCTCTCATTATATTAAAATAAGTTAGATTAGTCCTTCTATCGGTTCAATTTTGATCCATCCACTACATTTTTTGAAAAAAAAAGTTTATAACAAGTGATGACAATAAAACACTATGTATAGTCAAGTTAGTGTTATCTAGAATTACTCAACACCAGATTAAAAAGGATGATAGAAAAACAGAATGTGAGGGGGAGAGCAATGTTGTTGGAAAGGGAGTGAAAATGTGAAGTTGGCCTTACGGCATGGTTTCACATCATCACATATTGAGTCATACGCATAAGTAAATAGACTAATTTAATCCATTTTATGGAAGATCAAAATAAACTTAGAAGAAAAACACACCGAGAGAAAGAGTAAATGGTTATTTAGTTCTATAGCACTATAAAAGTCAAGTTTAAAAAATTATTATTGAGTGTCTCAATAACATATAAGTATGCCCCTACATGTTAGTCTTGTAATCTTATAAATAGGAATATTTGTTAATTTATTGTTTTTATTGTGCAGTAGAGCTAATTTTTCAACAGGTTAATTAGTTTCATACCACTATCAAAATTGTAAGTTTAGTAAATATCAATGGTTGTAAGTATGAACATCAGCAATATCTGCAGTATTATTTCTTTTTTAAAAAAGAAAAAAAAATACAAAATCCAATTCCAAATCCGCAAACTGCACCCGTATCCACAACTGCACATCCGAAACCCGAAATCAACTCAAGACTCCCCCTAAACCAAATCGACCCGAACCAAGCCACGTCTGCGAACCACTGCTATTCCAACCACGCACAAACCGACCCTAACCCGAGCGCCACGAACCCGACGCCGGAACCCTCGCCGCCGCCGCAGTTGCTGTGCCCGGCGTATCGCCGGCGAGCGGGAAGCGGGGGGCGAGATGAAGACGACGAAGGGAGGGAAGGTGATGAACCCCACCGACGCCTACCGCAAGGAGCTACGCAAGAAGGAGCTCAAGCGGGTGAGTTACCCTAGGGTTTCTGCTTCACGAAACGGGAGCTCGTGTGGTTTCTAAGTAGGGTTCGTGGGTTCGATGCTTGATTCTGTTGCTTTGCAGGCATCGAGGGGCGGTTGGTTCGTTCGGTTCGTGAAAGTTTTTGATGCGCTAAGTGTGTGATGGCGTATTCGATTAGACTGATAGTTTTGGTAGAAATGTTGTTGTTTCCTTGATGTACCATTTAGAGTAGTGTTTTGTTTTTTGGCAGATTTCAGGTGGGATTGCGTGGTAAGTTTGCTAGTTTTATTGTTTTGTTGCAAAATTTTGTTGCTTTGATGCTTTCTACGGCCAATCGAGATGTTATAACCTATTGGAGACTTTTGGTGTAATTGGGTAGTTTGATTTGGGTGAATTATGCATGGAGAAGTGTATATTAGATGCTACATATCGCATTTTTGAGGAGCTTAAATCAAGAGATAAACCAAGCAAAGTATTTGAAACTGTACCGTTATAGGCACTAGAGGAGCAGGTGTAACAGTAAAACTACAAAACAGAGCAAACTACTAAGGTTTGAAATTTAGAATTTTCAATTTCGCTACAACTGCATGGATCAACAACCAGACCACCCATTTCGTGAAAAGGTGAGTGGTCTTATTCACGTGCAAACCACAATTTAACCAAATTAGGATGGAAGGAATTCAGCAATCATATTTGAAAGGAATTGTAAGAAACATACAGAGTACTAGAGGAATAGCATTTAGGGTGTCCCATATTCTCAGGAGAGATGCCCTTCAATATTCCTCATCTTGTTCAAAATAAGCTGCCCATTTGCATACAGACCTTTTTTGAAAATTGTTGTACGTGTGGCTCACAAATATTGCTTATGAGTTACAGTGGCTGGTATATATTATTTATGGGTTTCTATTAGCTTTTACCACATCACAGCTTTCTATTCGTAAGTTTCTGTGGACTTACTTTGGTCTTGCTACCTTCTATATTGATGTCCATACTAGATTTCTGATTAATATATGCTAAGCCAATACTATGTTATCATACACCTACCAAAACTATCGTATGTTTAAAGTTTTTATCACTTCCTGCTCTTATTATTTCCTGTTCTGACTCTTCAGAATAAAAAAGAAAGAAAGAAGGTTAGGGAGGTTGGTATCTTGAAGAAGGACCCGGAAGCTATACGCGAGCAGATTGATAAGTTGGAAAAGATGAGTAAGTACATTGCTGCATAATTTCATACCCGAACAGTTCTTAATTCAGAACAATGATTTATAAGGTTTAGTCTTGTTTTTAGAAATAATTGCTGAAGTTTGTATTGTATGCTTTTGTTTATACACAACTCAATGTTATTGTTCTATTTTTGTTGTGCAGCCATGTGGTTCATTTACTCTGGTGATAGTATATCATAATACTGTCCTTCAGTGATCTCTATCATGATTCTTCATTTATGCTCTTATTCTTTTTTCTAACTTCATATATGCTATTTTAGCGGAGGCTATATTGATGCTTGGTCTTCCGGTTACCACACAGTTGTATTTTTTCTGGTATGCTTTTGTAATTGGATATGTTCAGTGTTTCAGGCATCTGAAAGCATTGTTAGGAACTTAGGATATAGCATATGGTTATTCAAGTTGTGTGTATTGACTATGGTAACCTTTGGTGGATCATTTTCTTGGTTCTGCAATGTTTACCTCTTTCCTTCTCTTCTAATTTCTATTTTGTTGATGAATAGTTGGGTACTGTCTCTATTGCATGATTAGTTGTTTCATCTGCATTTTCTTTGACCGCTTTTGGATTTTTTGGGTACAAGTACGGTCTTATTTTGCATTCCTCACAGGCTTAGATAACATTTGATCATCCTTCACAGTGAAATAATGTGCAGTTGAGCTTCTACCTTTATTTGATAAATGCACTTTTCACCTTTGCTCTCAGTTTCCAAGTAGCTTTGTTTTATAGGTGGTTCCAGTGGTTTAGTATAGCCTTAAATGTTGTAATTTGTGGCCAATCTTCATTTCAGCCTAGTAAACATAATTCTATGCTCACAGTTGCTTGTAAGGCTTTTAGCTACAATAACCTATTTGTCGATTATATGCCAAGAGTAGTTGATATTTCCAGTCAGCTTTTCTAGTGTAATCTGTACTGCCGTTTGGCATCACCTATCTGCCTCAGGCAATAGCCTTAAATGTTGGTGCTACTGAAGACCTAATTATCTGTTGTTTGATGCAGAGGCCGATGGTGCTCTCGACAAGGCAAGGAAGCATAAGAAAAGGCAGCTTGAGGACACTCTAAATCTAGTTCTGAAGAAAAGAAAGGTGCTCTGATTTTCCCAGATATGTAGGACCTACTGTTTTGGACTTTTTTATGATTTTGACTATTTACATATCATGTTAATGTTGTTTTGAAACAATTCAAGTTTCTCCAACATATTAGCTTTTTGCAATTTCTATTTTCATCTCCTTTGGAGATGTTTTGAATACCCTTAGTTGTGTTATCTATTGTTGATTGCTCAAATTATATTTTTCTCTCTTTTATGACATCTCTGTAGTGTATTATTGTTATTTTTAGATTATCAGGTACAGGGTATCTCAGAAGGTTTGTAGGCAAACATTTAATGCTGTTTGTGAACTAGTAATGAATTTAAGACAAATAGCTAATTAGCTATCACTCATATATTATATATTATCTCATAGGAACATTTGATCCCACAACTTTTCAATAGTTAGAACTAGAAAAGCATGGACAATGCTAGTGTGTAACTGTTCTATTGTTTCATAGGAAACTTTGATCCCACAACATTTCAAGAGATATAACTAGAAAAACCGGCAGTGCTAGTGTGATTGTTTGTCCAAGTCCATTGTGCAATCTAACTGAAGGCTGTTTGTGCTTTTCGTGTACTCCATCCCTCTGGTCACAAGAAGCTGTCGCTTTAGAGAAGATTACACATACCAAGGCAAAGACCTTTTTTTAGCAAAGCATGGCAAAAATACCCTCAACAATTTTTTGTGCCCGGAAGGAGTAATGGCTATTAGGACAGGGAAATGGTTCACACGAAGTTTTGTCCTATGTTCTGCACAAAAGTGCTAGGTTATTGAAGACACCATAACCATCTTATCATGGTTTATTTCATTGGTCTCATGCAGAGCTTATCTATGGAGATAAGCATGTTGCAACCAATCATTCAAGCAAAAACATTGTTTACTAAAAATGATAACCAATTGACAATTCTAGATTCCTGTTTGAGTTTTCCTTTCATGAGGCGTGCAGCATAGGGGTACTTTTATGAATTATTTTTTTTTATTTGCTTGCCACTGATTTGAACTTCTACTGCTATAGAGCTTCCGTTTTAGCTACTTTTTTCATTACTCTCTTATTACATTTGTATAGGAATATGAAGAAAAAATGAAGGAGAAGGGTGAGCAACCAGTTATGTTCAGGTGAGATTTATTGAATCTGTTGTTTTATCATTTTATTGAATTTATTATGTAGTATTGATTGTTATTTAGTGAGCATTTCTTTTTTGCTCCAGTCATCTGGGACCCCCAAGAAGGCGATCTGCAGCAGAGGAAGATGATAGAGCTAAACATCCTAAGCCTGAGGTATGGTAGTCCACACAAGGTATGGAACTGTTATCAGGACATTTCAAGGAGATACTGACTAAATTTATAATGCAGGACTCTGTTTACTATCATCCAACTTTAAATCCATCAGGGGCACCACCACCTGGCAAACCTCCCATGTACAAATCATCTATAGGTTATTATCTTCATAACTTCTTTATTTAACTTGGTATACAATCATTTTATTTCTGTATTTTTCTTTAGAAAATCCCTTTGCAATTTTGCAATTAGTCGTCTTGTCAGTTTTTCTTCTTGGTTAATGTACAGGACCGAGGATCCCATTGCCTTCCTCATCTGGTGCTGGGGCCTCATCTTCAATGTCAGAATCTGAAGAAGCTGGTCTGTCCACACTGCCACCCCCACCCCCACCCCCACCATTGCCGGCCACTTCGGAAGTTGACGATCCATCTGCTCCTTCTGTACCTTTACCACCGCCACCACCGCCACCGCCACCCCTCCCTAAGCCTATTAGTGATGTAGCAGCACCAGGCTTACCCCCACCACCCCCACCTCCTCCTGGCCCACCTCCCAAAGAATCTGTATCAGGTCATATATTGCTGCCACCACCACCACCTCCGCCTCAGCGGCCTTCACAGCCACCACCACTGCCAGGCACGAAGGAGGTTACTAACAAACAGGCTGTTGGAGAGGCCGGAAGCTTGCCAGATTCTGCTCAGGTACTACGAGTTTCTTTTACTCATTTCAGAGGAATTGCATCACATCTTATGTTTCTGTTCAATATTCAGATACCACTTCCCCTAATGACTTGGCCTGAATGAGCCTTGCTTTGCAGCTTCCAGCTGTGCTACCTCCACCGCCCCCGCCCCCTGGGTTGCCACTAAATCTGAATGAAATGCAGGCAGATACTGGCTCTGCTGACAATAATTTCAATGATGCTTCTGGAACAAAAGTAGATAATAAAGTCACAAGAGTCCTACCACCACCTCCACCGCAATCATCGCACTTGCCACCTTTACCTCCAAGACCTCCAGGGCCGCCTCCTTTACGAACTGATATGCTACCTCCAGGAATTGCCCGGTTTCCTCCACCTCCGCCACCACCAGATTCAAGGCCACCACTTATGGTTCCTGGAGTTACTGCAAGGCCCCCTCCGCCTCCTCCAGGATTACCTCCAGCTCAAATGCCAATGGCACCCTTCGGTGTTCCTCCTGGCCCACCACCAATGCTTAGGCCTCCATTTTTGCCAGGACCCCCTACTCAAGCAGATGATTTTTCTGCCTTTGTTCCAGCAAGGCCACAGTTACCTCAACAGCCATCATATGTCAAGTCAGCTGCTTCAACAGTTGTAAAGAGGCCATTAGCACAGCATACTCCTGAGCTAACAGCTATGGTATGTGTTCATTGCTCTGTTTATTGCACTACAATTATCACTTGAGCATTGCACGACAAATTATTAATCACACTGAGAAAAGTGATAAGAGGCAGCACTTGATTGTTTCTTTCACCAAATAATTGTGAGCTATGGTCTGGCTTTATCTTCAAAAGTAGAGACTCAACTGTAGAGTAGGGTGCATGCTCCAAGTCACAAATAATATGTTTGACCTAATCAAGTTGCAACTGTTCCATTCTCCATTTACATAGGAATGGAGAACAGCTCTCCAACAAAGTAACTGCTAGAGGTCTTTTAGATCATGTTCCAATTTAGAGAAGAGTATGAGTTTTAGACACTTGCTATATCATCAAGCCTTCATGATCCACAAAGTATTGCTGTTGAAATGTTGTTTCAGTTTTCTTGTGGCATTACGCCGAACTTATGTTTTACAGTCCCCATGCATTTGATTGATTTTATGTTACTGGTTTTGGTAGGACTGCTATGCATTTTTGCTCATTACAGTTTATAGTATCCAAGTCACAGAAAAATGAATGATTGTTGGTTGCTTTCTTAGCATGTAGTCCTTGCAACTGAAATTGCATTGCTCCTTTTGAATATTGATTATTCTGTTCTGACATTTAGTGTTAAACTTCATCTGCCCCTTTTTTATTATTTATGTTGTTTTGCAAACATAGTTGATTGGTTATTTGGTTATGTTGCCTTACTTTTGAATATTGATCATTCTGCAATAATTATTCAATATTTGACATTTAAGTGTTTTAATATCATCAGGATGCATAAAACCAGCTAAATTTTGTGACAGGTTCCTGCATCGGTTCGTGTTAAGAGAGAATCTGCCCTCCCCAAAGCAAAAGCAAAGGTGCAGTCATCAACATCATCAGCATCAACTCTGAAACCTTTGGCAACCCCCATCGTGGCAAAATCAGAGGCACAGACTTCTAAGTCTGCATCAAAGCCACAGAGTATCGATGATTCATACATGGCATTCTTGGAAGACATGAAACAACTAGGTGCTCTTGATGGGTAAATCAACAAGACTAGTAGCCAATTTCACCTGTAGCAGCACTGCAGCTATTGTTAGCCTGAAGGTAATCCAATTTGTCGGATTGAATGTCATCAATAGTCCCCAGCTGGGATACTCTTAAATCATTTTCTTCATACCCAATTTGACAACAAAACTATTTAACCATTTTAGTCAAAAATGGGGAAACAATCATAAAAGGACATTGTATTAAACCAAATCAGTTGAGCATTTAAGACTTACTCTTGACTGGTTGGCTCGAGCCAGATGGACAAGTATCTTCCAATATTTGTCTTGGCAGATAATACCAGTCGTGGGGAACACTACTGGTATGTCTTATCGTGTAGTTTATTGGGCTCTTTGCATCTGAATGACAAACAGCTATGTTGAATGGCCGATGTGCAGTCAAAGCTTTGCTCAATCATGATATCGTATCGGAAACAAGCCCTTGCTGCTGAAGCATTCATGCTACCCTGTGTGCAACTTTATTCTGTGGTTTTGATGCAAGCTAGTGAATCGTTACGGCATTCTGTTGCAAGTTTGATGTATATACATTCATGTTGATTAATATGGACATTTGCTTTGTTCGATGATGTGTTACATACTACAATTAGGTTAGCGAAGTGTTATAATCCCTGCGCTGAAGATATGTGCGTGTGGGAGTCATTTCAGCGCTTTGACAATGTTCAGAAACCATGTTATGATTTGATGCTAACGTTATGATATGTTTGGAGTGGTTGGCACTTGGCACCGTCGTGCACTGCACAGTGAAGCCTTTCTGTGCTGTGCATAGCTGTCCATAGTTCTGGGCTTCATGTCTTGCTTGGGAATCCTTGCGACACCGCAGTCTCGGCGTTTCCAGCTTGAAAGACGCGCTTTTATCTACCAGTCCCGGACAAAGTTTAAATTCATTGTCGTGCTCTTCGGATTTGTGGTTTCCCCTGCACATGAAAAAATAGAGAAAATAAGAAGTCGAATTCATGTTTTTTCATGTGAATATCCACTCTAAATTTTTGAGTGTATATATAAGTGTATTTACATCATTCTCATAATTATTGTTGTGCCACGTAAGACATGAGAATCATATTATATACTTGTTTCACATAGTCAACTTGAGATCATTCCTTGCCATGTCTCAAGTCTCCCCAGATCAATCTTACAACCCCGTCTTTCGTAACTGGATTAGTTGACCTCGTTAAACATATAGTTTTGTTCAGTTTATTTAGTTCATCCATTTCCATGATAGTAAAATCTTATAGTTATTTTTTCAGGAGTTAACACTAAGGGCACAACGGGACTAAATCCTTACACTATTGGAGTAAATTATGCCTCTGATTGTTTGACTTATCATTCAATAATGGATTGTTTGAATCAAACATGTCCATAGAAATCTTTCTTAATTCCTCACCCTTCGGCTTTGATTTGTTTACAGATTAACGTCCATTGCATGTAGCAAGTTGACTTTAATTGGTTAATGAGCAACAGAAATATTCCTCGGTTCCCCAACAGTACACAAAGGAAGCAATGAGAGACTGAACCCCTACATAAAAATCACATGATTCTTTCTAGAAAAACTTTAATATGAAGTGGACTTACCCAAGTGAATGGGACACAATTGTGCTCTAAATTGTTGTTTGTGGCGGCACAAAACGTAAGGGACATGAAACAGGAGATTGTTGGTTCTCATTTTTGTCAATATATTTAGTTTGTAGGTATATCTAAGATTTGTCTGGAGTAATGAGAATTTTTATGTGACTTATATGCATGAGATTGATTTGTTTGGTGGTGATGGGCTAATTAGGCATATCTAATTTTTTTAATACTTGATTTTAAATATATAAGACGTTCAGATATATATGGACAAGACTTCAGACATTACTCATTGAGACACAATAAAAATATGAATCAAATAACTTCTAAATAAATTTCAGAGAAGTTCTAAATCAAATATTCCTTTTGACAAGTACTCGAACCACTGGACCTCGGACAGCATGAAGACCATCAAACAAATCTGCCATATCTTTCCAGCTCATCTAATTGTCTTTACTTCAATTCTATATAATTTGTTCGCATGAGGCAGACTTGTTCTTTTGCATCTTTACGGTTCTACTTGTGGGCACATCAGTCCAATAGCAGCAGCAGTCAACTCCTCTGTTGATATTTCTTCTTTCTTCCAAATTTACTTAACTATGGAAATTTTTTTTTCTCTGAGACTGAGTGCTATTTTCAAAACATATATAAATCAGTAATTATATAAGATTAGTAAATACAAAGAAAATTGAAAAAAAAATACTTGATTCGTATTTTCTAGAAAACAAGTTGGTTTCTGATCTCTTGGCTAAGTCCGAGAACCACTCTGTTTTCAAGAAACCGAACAATGTTGTAAACTATTGTTGGTGCTAAATAAACTACATCATTTCTCCCTACAAACCAAGATGCTTTATTTTCTACTGTTTACAAGTTTGTCTAAGCTTTAGGGTATTTGATATAGAGGAAAAATGGAGAAATGTTGAAGATTTTAGATCTTATGGAAATTTTTCCATGTGAGGTGTTTTGAATAAAGGAATGACTATGAAAATTTTCTTTGGAATAGGCACTTTTATAGAAATTTTGAAGGAAATAAAACATGAGGCCAAACTTCATGAAAATCTTGTTTGTTTCTTGCTCAAGCCAAATAACAAACTCTTTCCTTCCAAATTTCTGTGTTTTTCCTATGCTGCATCCTAATATCTATTTTTAACAATTCTTGTGTTTAATAACTCTTGGAGATTGAAATGACCATGCCACTTCATTCATGTGTTTTTTCTATTCCTATAGTTTTGAAAATTTTTGTACGGAGAACGTATATAAAAAAGCAAAATCATTGAATAACTTGAAAGAAAAAATATTTGCAAAAAAACTTCAGTCATCACTCTATAAGTCGATCTAATTCAAATGACCACCAGTCGCCAACCAGGCTGACGACTTAAGCCACCAATTTTCAGTCGCCAACCAAACTGGTTACTGATGACCAGATTTTTTTTGTTGCTACTACTACTCAATCAGTCGTTAGGGGAGGCTGTCAGTGGTTTTTATAGTCAACTTACAATTGCTAGATACGCTGATAATCGATGGAATTTTTCACAAGTTGCTAATAAGAATGCTGACTTTTGTTCTATAAGTAGTAAATTGTCAGTTTGGTTGACGACAGATGTCATTTTTGTAATTTTTTTTATCTTTACGTTATTTGTGTTTATATATATATATATATATCCGTACAAAAAATTTCTATAATTTTGTGTTTCCTGTATTTCAAATGGAGCCTTAGAGGATTTGGATTATAAGAATATTTTTCTTTGTAAGGTGTTTGGAACAACAAAATGTCCACATAAAATTTTTATGAAATTTCTTTGTTATGATTTTTTGAGGAATTTTAAAGAAAATAAAAAAATCAGGTCCAATCTTATGGAAATTTTTCTTTGTCCCTGGTTGAAAACAAATTATATATTTTTTCTTCAAAAATCCTATATTTTTCATGTTATGCATCCAAACATCTCTTTCGAACAATTTCTGTATTTAAGTTTTTCTATAAATTTCATTGAACATGACACTCAATTCATATATTTTTTTATCTCTATATTTTTTGTTTCTTATATTTCAAATAGGACATTAGAGAATAGTCAACCCTTCATCTGATCCATGTACTCTAAGTCTAATTTTGGACCAAAATAAAACCATGCACTCTCTCTGATCACTTATCCCGTGCTGTCCTTCTCTTTGATTTCAACGTTTCCCATGCAAAATATTAAAAAAAAAACTCATACTGGGACCCAAAAAGGAGTATTCTAAGGAATTGTCCCCTTTTTTTTTAATCCAATCAACAACAAGTGAACAACTGAATGCAGTAAAGTATGAATCTATGAGCCAACGTTTTCCAAGGTCAACTCTTGCAATTGGATGATCAATCTCCTTTTGAATTTGCACACTCATTTATCTAAAATTTATCTTCCCCTTTTCTTTGCCTACCTAGAAGAAATTCATTTGGATCATAGTTATACTGCAATGCAAGGATCAAAAAATCGTTTTCAAACAAATCCTCATTGGGATTGGTAAGGTGTTAATGGACCAGTTTTCAAGTGGTTACCACCCAATTTTGTTATTACTCATATTTGTTTGTATTTTTTTCAAGCTCTTGTGCTTTTTTGATCTTGGATAATACGTATTATCTCTGTTGCAACACATGAGAGACATTACTATACATCCATACTAAAAAACTTCTAAGATCAAGAGAATTTAAAGAAAAATAACTAAATTATCCTCACTCGTTAAACACATGGAAACAAATATTAATGAGACAAATTAATCATAAATTATAGACAATGAAAAATAAATAAAGATAAAATAAAAAAGATAACAATAAATTTATATACACATCTTATATATTATGCAATAAGATTAAAAATATTATGTATTTTATATCATGCAACAGAGAGAGTAATTTCTATGGATAAAACTATCATTGATACCAATGAGGACCAGAATTTCCGGTAGCCGGCCGGGAAATGAAACTAGTGTCCAATGTACCTATATTCTTATATACTAATCTTCGTTGACAAATTTGCATTACCCATCCATTTCATCTTAGTGGCTATCATAATCCAAAGTTCCAAACAAGTAGATTTGTCCATGCAGGCACTTTGTTTAATTTCCCTAATTGGAGCTTATTCCATGCTAATCACCACATCATATAATACATTAATACTTAACCATCATCCATCATCCAAATTCCAACATGTCTAGCTCAAATTATTGTCAATTATTCCATCAATTGGTCGATTAATTAATTCCCAATTCTTGGTCAATGAATAATTCTTCCTAAGTTCCAACCTCCATAAAGGGGTACTCGATTGCTAAAACTTTTGTGTTTGAGCCCTGCAATTCTCACCTCTTCCTCCTACTTGAGGCGACATGAGATCGCCGGCGATGGCCGGAGCTCTTCTTTTCATCGCCGCCATCCTCCTCGCCGTCCACGGCGGCCATTGCGCGCAATTGTGCATTGACTCAAGTAGGCTGTTCTTGCACACTTCATAGATAGATAATATTGCAACTGTCTGATGCTATGTATGCTGATCATTTGCTCCGGCCGCGCAGCGTTTCCGAGGACGATCAACGGGTCCCTCGCCTTCTGCGGGTACAACGGCAGCAGCTGCTGCAACGCGACGGACGACGCGGCCATCCAGAAGCAGTTTTCCGCCATGAACATCTCCGGCACGCCCTGCGGAGACATTGTCAAGTCCATCCTCTGTGCGGTACATGCCAGTCTCTGTCTTTTCACCGCTATATTTCCAGTCACATGCTCACTTTGTAATTCTTGGCAGAGATGCAACCCGTACGCCGGCGAGCTGTTCACCGTCGCCAAGAGCCCCCGGCCGGTGCCGGTACTGTGCAACTCCACGACGGACTACTGCACGGAGGTGTGGGACACATGCAAGGACGTGTCCATTCCGGGCTCGCCATTCCAGCCTCCGAAAGGCGGCGCCGCGGCGCCAAGGCTCACCGACGTGTGGCAGTCGGTGGGCGACTTCTGCGGCGCGCTCGGTGGCTCGACGGGGGAGCAATCCCTCTGCTTCAACGGCAAGGCTGCCGCATTCAACACAACACATATTATGCCGCCGGTGCACGGCATGTGCCTGGAGAGGATCGGCAATGGCTCGTACCTGAACATGGCGCCCCACCCCGACGGCTCGAGCCGAGTGTTCCTGAGCAACCAGGCCGGTAAGGTGTTCCTGGCCACCGTGCCGGCCCAGGGGTCCGGCCAGACGCTGCGACTGGACGTGGCCAACCCGTTCCTGGACATCACCGACGAGGTCCACTTCGACAACGAGTTTGGGCTCATGGGGATCGCCTTCCACCCGGACTTCAAGAACAACGGCCGGTTCTTCGTGTCCTACAGCTGCGACAAGACGCAGTCGGCGGCGTGCTCCGGCCGGTGCGCGTGCAACTCCGATGTCGGCTGCGACCCGTCCAAGCTCGGCTCCGACAATGGCGCGCAGCCGTGCCAGTACCAGAGCGTCATCGCCGAGTACACCGCCAATGCCACCACCTCCGGGGTACCCTCAGCTGTAAATCTCATCACCTTCTGAACTTTCTTGCTTTGCGGATTTGAATGCCCTGTCAAGTCGACATCACAGCTGAAGGTGTTTGTGTTTGTTTGATTTTGCTCTACATCACATCACCTTTTGATCCTTCTTAATTGCCGATCCCATTCAAACCCTCTACCTTTCCCTTTCGGGGCATGTCGTCCAATCAAAATTTGAATGATTTAGATTGAAATATCAGAGACATGAGAGATTTGAATCTGCGAACATTTGTTGTACATTATGTCACCTTTCAAATCTTCTTATGAATTGTGTTAGCTTCATATGTCGAAATGGATTCAAATCCCTTGCCTATGTTCTGAAGCACATGAATCGTCCGATTAAAATTTTTACGATTCAGATTGAGGCGCCAAAGAAGTCAGGGGATTTGTATCCGCGCCGGTGGTGTTTGTGTTTGTGTTTGATGTTAATGGTGTGAGATTGTCTGCCTTAGGAAACGACGGCGAACCCGGAGGAGGTGAGGAGGATCATGACACTAGGGCTGCCGTTCACGACACACCATGGTGGGCAGATCCTCTTTGGGCCGGCGGATGGGTACATGTACTTCATGATGGGTGACGGTGGCAACGTCGGCGACCCGTGGAACTTCGCGCAGAACAAGAAGTCGCTGCTCGGGAAGATCCTCCGGCTCGATGTAGACAACATGCCAAGTAATTTAACCTATAACAACTTTGATTTAATTTCATTGTGAAAATATCACAAATTCTAGCTAAATTTGTACCAAATTTGAAATTGCAGCAGTCGAAGAAGTACTCTTTTGAACGCAATGTTCAGTTTTATCCCACAAACTGAGCTAAAAATGTACCAAATTTGAGATTATAGCTTAAGTTGGCCTCAAAAATTTGAAATTGCAATAGTCTAAGGATGGAGATCTGCTACAGTTGCAATTCTAGATCATCCAATATGTGATTGGATTATTTAAATAAAACACGATTCAAAAAAAGATATATCTATATTTTTTCACAATAATCAATCTAGAATATTGATTTTTGATCAGACGACATGTATATATGTAAAGTGCTACACAACTGTAGTAAATCTGATTCTATTCAAGAAGTATTCTTTTGAACTCAAAAGTCAGTTTTACCTGACAAACTGAGCTTTTGACCCGCAGTTTAAACACAAGTTCAGCGCTTACCAAGCCTAAATTTTGTCAGAAATTTGTTTCTTATGCTTCTGACATGATCAAATGTTGGTTCATTTAGTAAAACTTGACTGAATTGGTGATTAGTTGCTGACAAAAGAAACTGCTTGCTATCTGTAGCTGGTAACCGCACTGCTGGTTGGGGAAACTATGGCACACCCAAGGACAATCCGTTCTCCGTCGATCCCGGATTCGCGCCGGAGGTTTTTGCCCTCGGCTTCAAGAACCCGTGGCGGTGCAGCTTCGACTCCGGGAAGCCGTCATACTTCTACTGCGCCGACGTCGGACAGGTATGAACAATTTCTGCCAAGTTGAACCATGAATGTCCTCCGAACTGTATGCTGCATTCAGACATGTCTGAACTCTGAACACTGTCAGAAGTTCAGAACTAGAGCTTTAAATCTGTCATGCTGGATTATATTCATGTCATGTCATACTTGTAAGAAGGGTCAGATAGGCTAACCTAACCTTGACAAATTTATTAAACGTGGTGATCTTGCTGACCCATTTATGGTCCAACGTCATTTATAACAAACTCAAACCGGATAGAGTTTGGAAAATCAATGGAAATCAGCTAGCTACAGAACTTGTCACTACAGAACAGGGAATCTTGAGCAAAACTTGAGATTCGGTTCAAAAAGAAAGCATCACCATTTTACCATCAGATTTCGATGACAATTAAACCATTTGAATTTGGATATTGATTTGGATTTGTAGGCTTTGTATGAGGAGGTGGACCTGGTGATAAAAGGCGGGAACTACGGATGGCGCGTGTTCGAGGGGACTCAGCTGTTCCGGCCACTGTCGACCCCCGGAGGGAACACCTCTGCAGACTCCATAAACCCGATCTTTCCGGTGATGGGCTACGCCCACAACACCGTCAACAACAACGTCGGCTCCGCCTCCATCACCGGCGGCTACGTCTACCGGTCGACGATCGACCCTTGCCTTTATGGGAGGTACGTGAAAAGCTATTGCCATCGAGTCCATTTGAGGTTGGATTAAGAGTTTAGTGCTTGATTAGGATGGCGGTACATGGTTTATACATGCCTGTCACTGTCTGTCAACACGTCAGCACATGTCACTATCAGGCGTGGCGGGGAAGGCTCCCTCTCCTCCTCTGGCCAAACCGCCTCCTCTCCCTCCGGTCGCCACATTCTAACATCTAATGATGTTTCTTTGCCGAGTGTTTCTTGCACTTTGCGTCTTTTGAGATTTTAGCAGCGAAGATAGAAAACTCAAATGAAAATCAAACTAAATATGAACAATGCTTTAAAAAGCGCTAAGCGATAATTAGGCGAGTGGTTACCCCACCATATATAATAAGTAAGTATTTATGCGGTCTTTTTTAAGTGGAATGTATATTTATCAGTAAGAAAATATTTTCACAATATTATATATTATTTTTTCAAATATATTAAGAAGAAAAAAAATAATATTAATGATTACTACAAAGATTATGATTAATATTGTTCCATCTTTACTTAAACCAATAAAAAATAAAAAAAATGCATTTGAGTCTATTGAGCTGCTTATATGGCAGTTTAAACACTAAAATCACTTATTATAATTACTCATGATAAACGCACGACAGATATCTACCGCTTATACATGCGCTTAAGCGACCCACTCATACTGTCTTTTAGAACAATAAAAATAAGAAACATGCACAAAAAAAAAATAGTCCTCCTGTCTTCCATCCTTCATCTACAAATGAAAATTGGAAAAAAAATTGACCAACATGCATGTAAAAGCCACGAGTATTTTTTTTACATAACAACACGTCTATAACTCCATATTTGAAGTCCATGTATGTGTATGTGTTGTGTCCAGGTACATATACGCCGACCTTTACGCGCAATCGATGTGGGCCGGCGCGGAGACGCCAGAGAACAGCGGTGCCTACAACATGACGTCGCTGAGCTTCGGCTGCTCGAAGAAGTCGCCGATCCCCTGCGACTTCGCGGTGCGGAGCCCGCTGCCGTCGCTGGGCTACATCTTCTCCTTCGGCGAGGACAACGCCAAGGATGCCTACCTCCTCACCAGCAAGGGCGTCTACCGCGTCGTCGACCCCGCAGAGTGCAGCTACGAATGCCCCATCAAGAGCTCCGCCGGCGCGGCGTCGCCGCCGCCTGCCGCCGCGCCAAGCTCGGCGTTCAGGGTGCATGCGCCGGCCATGAGCCATTTCTTGGCCGGCTTGCTTCTTCTCCTGCTAAGTTTGAGAGCTTGAGAGCTGTTTAATTCTTTGAGTTAAGCTTAATTTTGTTTAAAGGAATAATTACCTCTATACCACTTTATACCACTATTGATATACGGGGAGTCGACTCATATATCAATAAGATATTTAATAATATTTTTTATTATTTTTAAAGTGGTATGGTAATTGTTTCTTATTTTAATATAATAATATACTGTTGATTATATTTTTCTTGATTTTTTTAAGTTTTATTTGGTGTTTTTGATTGTGTTGTAATGATGGTGTATATATATGTGCAGTTGAGAGTCATTTTGTGTTTTTTGAGGCCTTTTTATGTATGCTGGCATCAAAATGTCTTGTAAATTAGTTAAGTCCCTAATGCATGAGAGGATTTTGCATATATGTTGAGTTTCAATTCTCAGTCCCAACTTCAGAATATGTGTATAATTTTAATAAGAGTTTTATTAAGATGTATGTATTAATTTTTTTCTTATCTTGTATATATCTTTTTTTTTACAATTAGATCAATGTCCTCTCATTAAATTTAATTTTTTAAGAAAAAATGAAGAGTATAAATAGTATAAATTTTTTAAAAATATATATATATATCTTATACACCTTCTTTAATAATAACACAAGATATGTCAATTATTGTTTATAATTTTAATACAACCATTCGAACGACACTTTTCAAGGATCAGAACAATCTTAGATAAAAGTGAAGTATAAAAGAACTCTTTATACTTGCATTTTTATTAAGATTTCTAGTCTGTTAGTTAGTACTATTTAGGTGCCTTCTATTAAAACGCTTGCATTTTATTATTGTGCTACAATATTTAACTTAAACTACCATCAATTTTTGTAATAATAAGAAGGGTATTCATATTCTTTGTTTTTCATTTCTGATATACACATGTCGTTTCAAATGTTTGAGCCACCTGATTGAAAATCCACGCTATAAACTATGTAGTCCAAAAGTTAAAAGCTTCTTACAAAATCAATAGGCACAATTGATGTACGTGATAGTTAAAGATGGTTTAAATATGTGGCCATAAATTTTGAGATATTTTTTGGGTGATGAGTTGATAACTTCAATTAAAGTCGGGTAAATTCGATTTAGATTGATCTAGACCAACTATGGAATAATAAAGTTAGATCAAGTCTTAATTTTATGTCAAATTTAACTTGAGTCTAATCTTCTTGTATTTTACAATTTTAACTTGATAAAGTGGCAGGTTCAGTTTTAGACTGAACCTATCTGGTCTATAAAATCGGGTTTTTCAGTGGTCGGCACGATATTTGCACAGGTCTTGCTCATCTGGACGGTCCGATTCTCGATCGGACGGACTGCGTTGCTCCACAAGCGGAATGTTTTTAATTTGGCACATAACCTCCACAATTAAGGCACGAACTCTAATCCCTAGGAGTTTTCTTATTGATAACCTTCATAAAATAATCATTTACAAAACTAATAAGTCGAGGAGGTGAGAGAGGGGAGTGGTAACCAGCTGAGTTAGAAACCTTTTACTACTTAAATGCCACTGAATAAGGTAATATTGAGTCACATTGAGTCAGCTGAAGTTGCATTGTGTTTGCACAGAATTCTTTTGTTTTATCTTAGATAAGATTATCAGAAATTCACCAAATTTTTATATTAAAAATATAATTTTATACAATCATACTGGACTAGAAAATTTTATATAATCATACAATCATACTCGACCAGGGGTGAGAGAGTAGTGTGTTATGATTGATTGCTTAAATGCAAATGACACATATCACATTATTGGTCCTTGTCTGTATTTTTTCAAATTTTATTTCTTGTCGTAAATATTTCTCTCTCATAATTTATGGGAGTACTATACAAACTTTTTTAGATTTTTTCATGATAATTTGGGGTTTAGGGTTTAGGGTTTAGGGGTTAGGGTTATGGTTTAAGGGTTTAGGGTTAGGATTAGGGTTTAGGGTGATATCGAGATATATTTAGTGAGACAAATATTATTGAAAATAGATAAAGTACATGAGTAAGTGAAAAATATTGAAGGAAATTAAGCACGAAATCATCTAGAAGGGCCAACGACGGGGAAAACTGCAAGGAAGCTTTGGTTTCACCCTGAAAGTATTAGTTTCGCGATGACGCTCCAATCTTTATTCCTCCGTAAGTCGGTCTGGTGCAAAACGTCATTCGGCCTCACAATACGGGTCAACCTCATCCGGACCCCAATCCTCTGCGAGACCGAAACTCCTGCGGTGAGCCTTTGTCTCTTGTAGAAACTTTACGCGTTCTTTGGCTTCCTCCGACATCTCGATATCAATCCACTGAATAAAGTCACACTTGCGCTCGTAAATCTGAGGAACACATGTGATAAATCAATAGGTCAAATAGTGTAAAAGAGAACAATAAGAATAGTACATCACTCACATCAGTTCGCCAAGGGTACTTAGACATCGCGCAACCATAGAAACTCCTCCGAAGCGACCATTCATCAGCGGACATGTGCACCGTGCACATCTTGTTGCAGTGGCAACGCGGTGGAAGCTCACATAGCTCCATATCCTCATCCTTGGTCACTCCGGAGGACGAACCTGAAGCAGCCATAAGATCAAACAAGGATTACCTATGAGTATTGTGAGGGAGTAGATAGGTTCAGTGCGACAATGAGAGGGGATGCACTTTGTATTTGTAGGCTGGAGGCAGGGACTTATGGAACGGTGGGGAGGCGTTTTACTTCGGGCACGATGTTGTATCACGGAAAGGTGAAAGTATGGAAAAGTTGAGGTGACAACTCAGTTTGCTTTCTATCTCAGGAAGTTATAAAGTCGAGAAAATGGAAAAGATAACTCGTTTCTGCAGCTTTTTTTTACGGAACGCTTAAAAGATGGAAAAGTTGACGTGAAAACTCGAGCAGACTGTTGTCACAGAAAGCTGCAAGGTCGACTGTTTTATAATTCGTACCGGATTATGGGAATATTTCGACATTCATATCTTTTAAATTGTAACTTATTCATATATTTTAAATTGTAACTTAGATGGATGATTCGTTTTGACCATTCAAACTATAAAGTCTAACAATAAGATCGCCAAAAACCTAATTAACTGGAGTTACATATCTCAAAACGACCGAGCACAATTTAATCTAGAAAATAATGCATTTACTAAAATAAATAATGTAACACGTTGAAAAAATAAAAGCGTTAGTACATGTTCACTATGGGTTCAGACAACTCCTCTTATACCCATGCCTATCTCTCTGAAGAGGCGATGGTGAGTATGGATCAAGTAGCACATATGACCGCCGCCCAGCCGCGGTAGAAGGACCATGCCACTCAGTAGCTGCATCACCCTGAGATGGTTATGTCGGTGGAGAGGGATCTTCGAGCTCGCTCGGTGCTAACTCATCTGGTTGGTAGTACTGATGAGCATGAGGGTCCTGTATCCCTAGCATGCTCGAGACCCAATCCTCGTTGTCTCGTTGTTGTGCTACACACTTGGCCTCGCCCCCCTGCGGAGTGTAGAACTCAGGATCGCCGTGTTGATACATCTGGTCGTGGGTGGGCTCCCCCCAACTCAGCTATGTAGACCCCTAAAGTATGAGTGTCCCTATCCTTGGGCCTCCTGCTCAATATGAGCCTGGTCCCAATCTTCATCGGCCGGAAGGCGCTCTGCCAACACCCTACTCGCATCCTCCTCGTCTTGACGGATGTCGTCCTTATCATCGGAGTTATCTGAAGCGGGAGTGCGATGTCTCGATAAGCCCCCCAATCTGTAGATCTATGCGTCGAGCAGTGTGCATTGATGAGGAACGACGAAGCCGAGATGAGCCAATGGACGTACTCGGTACGTCACCTCCCCAGGTCGACGATGTGCCACGATGACTGCGTCGTGCTGACGAAGTGCTCTGTCGAGCACCACTCAAACTAGGCCAAGCTGACATCAAGCTAGGTGGTCGGGCCCCTCTCTGGTGTGGAACCGATGCGTCTGTCTTTCGGTCACAACTCAAGTCAGAGATGAGTCACCGTGCTCCTATGTTGATGGAACGTAGGGTACCACGCAGCTCCATCTTAAACTGTCGTCCTCCTCGAGCAAGGCCGGACAGCAGGGAGTGCGTCTGTCTCTCGATGGCCACTGCTATGTCGACCTGCACATGCGAAATTACTATGGGAACTCTGGAAAAATAGATAAGAGACCAACATAAGGACAGTGAAGAAAAATGTACCGAGCGATGGATCTGGCCTGGGAACTCAACATCAAGGCCTGATCGAAGACTGTCTTGTTGTGATAGTTCTGTCAGCGAAGGTGGGGCCGCATGAGCAAGTCGAGTACGGGTGCGCGGCACATACCACTCAAGATAAGCCTGGTACATTGCAGGGTCGTACGGCCGCTCCTCCACAACAACATCGGTCGCTGCGTGGTCCTCCCACTCGTCGATCCATTTGGCATTCTTACTCTACCAGTTGTTGGAGTGTTTCCTTCTACGTGTTTGTCTGCAAAAAGTAATGCGATGCACATAAAGCAAGGAAACAAAGAAATGTCCAGTATGTAACTGAGATATAGAAAATATTGCAGGCATACATGTGAATCTCCCGCAGGAGATGGCGTTGTCAATTTCTTTCTAGGGGTGATATCTGCTGGTGCAGCCCAAACTGGCGCATCACCCTCTCCAAAAAATATGGCTCCACTACATGTAAGAACACCATGTGCTGGCGCGTAAGCCAGCAGTCCTGGCCCACGGTGCAATGCGAGGAAATGCCATGCGGTGCAATCTGAGAGATGTGCTCAGGTGTCCACGGTCTCCATATAATGCGTGCGTCCAGCAGGAGATCAAACTCTCCCTGGTACTTCACTGTCAATGTCGACGATTCGGACTTGGGGTCCTTAGTCGAACTTATGCAGAATTTGTGAGTTATGAGGCCTTTTAGGGTGTCCCTCCGGGAAGGGATGATGAGCCAAAGTCAGTTGGAACACAAGAATTTATACAGGTTCGGGCCCTCAATGGTGGGAATAATAGCCCTACGTCCTGTTGGGATTTCACTATATGTAGGAAAAAGGTTACAAAGTTATGGAAAAGATCATCACAGGCGAAGATCTTTTCCGTGGGATTATGTAAAACACCACTAAACTAGCCTATGGAAACTTGTCGATGTTGATCTGTTCCCGATGTGTCATATCCTCGTCTGGTGCATTTGCTTACCCTTTTATATTGGTCGAAAGGGCGCCTACACACAACGGCTTTGTACGGTTGCTCGGATGTAGTTTTAGCAACTGCACTTAACTTCCACGCAGGCTTAACACGTGCAATTAAAAGATAACCGCACATATTAACCCCCTGGTAGTTATCTTCATACGTGGAAGAATTTTCGGGATACTCGAGATATGCTCGTTGTAGGGCCTAAGCAACCCCGAGTCGTCCTGGTCAAGTGTAGTCCATGACATTCTGACCGCGTATTGTCTGCAATCATCTGACCGCGCATTGTCTGCGACCTTCTGTCCGTGCATCGCCTACGGGCTCCTGACCGCGCATTGTCTGCGGCCTGATCGTGCAAAGCCTACGACCATGTGTCCGCGCTTCTCAAGCCATCTAAGATCACACCAACGGACACTTACCTGGTTCGAATCTGTCTTGAACCAGACGTGTATTTATTCTGAACTAGCTCGGGTAACAATTCTCGTCAGCTAGCCCCCAAATTTGAAGGAAACGAAGGGACATATTTACTTCAAATTTTAAACCTTATATCAGATAAGTGACCCGACGCTTCAAATCCCCCACTTAGTGGCACACTAAGTGTGGCAGTTTATTTCCCGAGACGGACTATGGGCAGTATTTGACAGGTAATGATGGTGCCGCGGAATTGTCTTTTAACCCGAGATAAAACTGTAAATGTTTTAAAAGCTCGAGGCATTCGAAAAACGAACCGTCACCCCTAGGGGCTATAAATACCGAAGCCTCTTAACCCTAAAACTTCACGTCTTTTTCCCGGCTAAGTCTTTTCCAAAGCCATCTTTTCTTCTCTTCTGTTTCCTCCTCAATGGCAGATCAAAACATCATTGAGATTAAAAGTGATGAAGAGGAAGTGGCATTTGAACTCGACCAAGATTTCTAGAAAGTAAGTCTTTTCTAGAATTTTTGGTTTAAGTTGCCATCTTATGTTCTGATTATTTCCAAAATGCTTTTTTGAAAATTCACAGATGACCGAAGATTTGGTTCCTCCAAGGAAGAAACCCAAGGTTGACGAAGGATCTTCCAGCGGCACAAGGGTTAGGGATGCATCATTGTTCTCTCTTCCTTTGGCCCCTGTAGTCCTTCTTGTCCATGCAACTCGACAGGTCGAACCCTCATCTCCACCTTTGGAGATCCATAATAATCCTTCAAAGCCTTCTCCTTCTTCTGATCAGCTTTCTCCATTGCGACCAAGTGATCCCCGTCTTTTGACGGGTTATCTATTTTCTGGTTGGAAGGCTGCACTTCCTCGTCCAGATGATCCTCAACTTGTTGTGGGGAAACAATCTTCTCGTGGGAAAGTTGCACTCCCACGACCTGATAGTTCCCGACTTTTGTCGGGTGATCTACTTTCTGGGGGAAATACTTCATCCTCTCACTTGCGAGGATTGGTAATTATTTTCATCTCCTCTGCTGGTTGTTTTAACTTGTAAAACTAACACATGCAAATGCAGGAGATCAAAATTGTTGGAGCCCCCAGCGACCAGCCTGTTGAGATCCATCCTCTTTTCCTTGAACAGACTCTCCAGAGGAAGAAAGAGGTTCTGGAGAAGAAGACCGAAGAGATGTCTTCGGCCATTCTGCACTTGGCAGAATGTTTTGACAGATCCCACAAAGAGGCGCACCAATTTCGATTGGAGAGGGACTACGCTCGACAACAGCGAGAACTCTCCGATTCGATTAGGGATGGTAGTGCTTCTCTGATTCGGGACGATGTAGATAGACTTAGATTAGTTGCCAGTTCTCTTGAGGCGGTCAATGTAGATCCTACTGACACCAATATGTCCCTAGGAGAACTTTGTAAACTTCTCTCGGATCAAGTCGATGCTCTGATCGCCTGTATCCCTTTTGTATGCAAGGATTGTCAGAAATAAAGATCTCTTTTTTCTTACATAACTTGTCTCTTTAAGAAGAATTACACAAGAGTTAATTTGAATTAAGACTCTTCATAATCTCTGTGCAAAAATATGGTCATAAGTAATATCTTCACGATCACACATACACAGGTAAATCTGAAATAACAAGTCTTTCGATCAGAAACGCATTAATGAGTCATACCGCGACCAGTACTGGTACTGCGATCAGAACCAAAGCCGCGATCAGGACTGAAATCTGATTAGAACTGTCATAGTGGTCAGAACTGAAGTCGTGATAACATAATTCTTTGACCGGATGATGTCTGTATTGCGATTATTCATTTGCAACGATCACAGAATATCATTGTGATCAAAGTGCAAACTTTAAAGTGATGACAGGAATACATTGTGATCAATACATGAAAATTTAACTTACAAAAAACATGAAGGATAAGTTCCTCCGAAAATTTTTGCAATATTTTCACGTTCTTATGTACACTCTAACCCCCGAATTCGAAATAAAGATTATGAAAAAACCTTTCGTTTCGGATTTACTGTGGGGAGTGCATAACGGTTTTTCCGAGAGAAGGCATCCATTATGGGAAATGAATACAGTATTGAATGAACCGTTGCCTCGGGCATATAAAAGGAGCAGGTAGCTTCCTGAGGAAGCCACACAACCAGAAACCCTTCACTTGCCTTAGAACTTCCGCCGCACAAAACCCTCATTCCTCATTCTCCATCACCTCCAAAGTCGCCACCTTTCCTTCCGATCCTTTGCAAGAAATGGCGTCCTGGAGCCAATCTGTTCACCACACAAAGGAAAGCCTGGTGGCACTAGAGAAAGAAGAGATCCTTCCTCCGTGGCTGCTAATCAACTGGCGGCCCGCGGAGAAGGATCAAGAAACCCCAATCGTCCAAGAGGGCGAGTTGGTGATTTTTGAGGAATTCCTACGTTGCGGGTTCCGATTCCCTGAGAGCCGATTCTTGAAGGGAATCCTGGAGCACTACGGGTTGGAGTTGGTGAATCTCCACCCGAATGCTGTCCTGATCCTGGCGATTTTTCAGCATTTGTGTGAAGCCTTCGTCGGAGTGCTCCCAAGTGTAGGGCTCTTCCGACGCTTCTACTACTCAGCATGGTCGAAGAGCGCCAATACCGCCGGATGTATCTACTTCCGGATAAGGGAGAAAAAAGAGTATCCCTTCCTACCCCTCCGAGATTCCGTTCACCGGTGGTACCAGAAGTGGTTCTACTGCACCCCTCCGTCGGAGTGCGGGTTGTGGTTTGAGAACTCCCGGTCAGAGAAGTCCAGCGAGTTGGATTCTCTTCCTGCTCTGAGGGCGGAGCAGAAGAAACAGGCCCAAGTGATTCTTCACTTAGTCCAGCAGGGACTAACTGCTCACGACATCATCCGCGACTTTATGAAGAACCGAGTGAGCCCCCTGCGCGAAAGGGCTCATCCGGCTTGGGAGATTCAGTCCATGGCGGACAACACCTTGGACTATAATAACGGTACGTCTTCCAGCCAGCAAAACATACATTTCTTTTTGAAAAAATGTCGCATTTGCTAACCCGCTTGCTTGTGACGCAGCTCTGGCTTTGTCCGAAATCGAAAAGCTGACAAATTACCTCCTCAAGGCATATAGCGCCAATGTGGAGGGAACTAGGGGATCACCTCGCCCCCAGAGCTTGATTAATGCCAGCGATGATCTCAAACAGGAGCGCCGAAAGGTATGGGCTTTATCAGCATACTCTATCTATAAATCATTCACTCATGTTGCATTAATAAGAACATTTGGAATGTCGTAGCTCCTGGGGAAATTTGCCGAGGCGACACGTCCAACCGAGGACATTGGTCTCCTGGAAACCGGCTACGAAGAGGGTGAAGAAGATCTCTTCGAAGCGAGGGGCGAGAGAACCTGCCCCCAAGAAGTCCAAGAAGATTCTTGGAGAGGCCTCCTCGCAAAAGACTCCCCTTACCGTGAAAAGAACTGCGGTAAGATACTCAATGCCTCCTGTTACCCCAGGTATGAACTGGAATTACTTCTTCGTCTTACAAGGTGAAGGGAGCGAGGATGAGGAAGACGACGTCCCTCTAATTTCTCGCAAGAAGAAGGCGATCGCTCCCTCGTCCAGCGATGTCTTGTCTCTGCCCGCAGGGACAGAGATGACTGCAGCGGGCCCCGTGACCACTGATAACCCTATGGTTGCGGGTGAAACCCCAATACCTGAAGCTCAGGAAGCTTCAGGATTTGCAACACCTCCCCTCCTGTCAAAAGAGGTGACTGCGGTAAGATTTCTCACAACCCTAAATGCTGTTCTTCGTCTGTGTACATCCATTAAGTCATGCTCGTACAGGAAGAAGAAGAAATCCCCCCTATCCGCCGCAAAGTGACTCCTGCCAGTCCTGGGGCGGCGAGCACTCCACTCCTGTCGACAGGAGTGGGAATAACCGAGCAGGACACCGCGACCACTACCAACCCTGTGGTCGCAGATGAAGTCCTAGCGCCTGTGGTCCAGGAGACGTCTGGACCAATGGCCGTATCCCTACCGACCGAGAAGGTTACCCCGGTAAGGATTCTTACAGCTTTGGTCTTTACCATTCCTCATGTATGTGCTTATAAGTTTGTACACACATGGAGAAAAAGACAAGGTCTTATTCACGAAGAAGAAGACCAGGACAGACGACGACTGTCCTCTTTTCCTTGGGGAACCATCTTCGAAATCCCAAAAGTTGGTGGGATTTCGAGTAAGGTAAGAACCTCCCCTGTCTGGATAGGGTCGGTTTACAGTGATCGACTGTAAAGATTCTAACCGATGGTCTTTCTATTTGCTTAGGCGCAGAGACTCGGAGCCCAGCCCCCCAGTGGCCTCGACTAGTGTTGAAGCTTCCCCTGCTGCCGAGGTCTCTGGGAGCAAAGTTCCATCCCTTCGGTCCGAGAAGTTGTTCGGGCCGTTATAGATAGGTTGGACGCAGAAGTCCAATTGGAGTTATTGACATCTGCAACCCCAGCAACAAATAAGGCTCAGCAGGAAAACTCATCCGCTGCTCCTACTGGGGATAAGGCGAGTCCAGCGACTCGGCCTTCAGTTGAACCGGAAAGAGGCTCATTCCGGGAGTATGTTGAGGTATGTCGAACACCCCTTATGAGTTTCGCATTGGAACATTCATGTTTCGAAACTGATCTCCTTCCATGTCATAGGAACTGATCCGTATAGCGACCAGGTCGATGACTATGGCAAACAGCATCGAGGTCGTGGAAGAGAAAACGGGTCGCCTACAATGGTAAGGAAGACGTTTCTAAATTTTCCCAAGTGTAAATTCTATCATGACAATTGTCTCTTTTGTCACAGAGAAAATGCTTATTTGATGAAGAGCCTCGCTGATCGGGAAAACCAGGAGTTCCGGGCAGCTTCCAAGATCTCATTCCTGGAGACCGAACTCCAGAAACTGCGGTCACAGCTCTTCTGTAAGCATACTCCTGACCAGAATAAATTAGTTTCGTCATATGAACTGTTTGTAATGGCCTCCTATCGCAGCGCAAGACGACCAAATAAGCCAGCTTGGTCAAGAGAAGGAAGACCTCAGGCGACCATTGATTTTGTCTGCAGGGAGAACAAAGACTTGAGTACATCACTCTCCGCCTGCAGCAGCGCTCAAGAAAACATCTTCGAAAAACTGAAGATGGTGGCCGGTCTGCTGAGGGCTGATGTGGTCGAAACCACGATGACGACCTTAGCCTTAGCGACTGGACCACGCTGGTTGCGACCCAAGCAGAGTCACTTCTCGAGTATCTTCCTGAAGATACTAGACTGCAAAAGGAGGCGATCAAATCAAGAGTTCGATCAGCAGCTTCCGCCATCCTCTGCCGACTTCGTCTTCACCATGGTCCAGATCTTGATATGAATCCAGTGGTGGGAGAGGCAGAGGTCGAGAGTGAAGACCAACTTGAGGTTATCATGGAGGAGGTCAAACCTCTTGTAGAAAAACTCTTGAATGAGCTCGGCATAATGTAAATCTTTACAGCTGTACAGATACAATTTATACAATGCGAATGTATACATTTTTTGTTTTGAAAGGAAGCACTTCTTTTTGTTTCATATTGCACCCATATTCCCCTAGCCCCCGCCTGTGATTATGTATACTGAAGACTTAGTATTATAAGCACAGGAAAAATATGGATGTAACGACGACCAGGGATACCCGACCAGGCCGACAATCATATTCGATACAATACCCAATCTTATTGCAAACCAGCAGCCACTCTGATGACCAAGGACATGCCAGCAAGCCCCGTGTGCGTTGAGAAACGGCTTATTGAGGGGTGTCTTGTCTGGAAGTGGTCAGGAGATCGGCTAGCGAATCCAATCAGGGTATTGTAGTAATACAACCATCGGCGACCAGCCCCTGAGATAGACTCATAACATACGGGCAAAAAGGAATAATGAACATATGAAACAACTAAAAGTACTGGTTTTTGTTACATCATGCTAATTGAAAAGGGAAAGGGATTGGGAACTTACACGTAGAACTTGCGCAGTTGATCGATGTTCCATGTATTGGATAAGATCCGACCATCCTCCATCGCTAACCGAGCTGATCCTGGTCGCTGCATCGAGACAACAGTGTAGGGGCATTCCCACTGTGGAGAGAACTTATTGCAACTAGATTGGTTTTGTATTTTACGTAAAACCAGATCGCCCACGTGAAGACTACGTGGTCGTACCCTTTTGTTATGGTATTTGCGCAAAGCTTGCAAATATACCGTGGACTTGACCAGAGTTCGATCACGTTTTTCTTCTAGGAGGATGAGATCTTGTAATCGTTGTCCGTTCTGATCAACTTGTTCGAATTGATCTGTTTGGACAGAATCAATACTAATTTCCATGGGTAACATAGCCTCAGCCCCGTACACCAGATGGAAAGGTGTCTCACCGGTGGCTCGACTAGAAGTAGTACGTAGTGCCCACAGAATGGTGTAGAGCTCGTCTACCCAAGCCCCCGAGCATGTCTTAAGGCGATCAAAAACACGTTTTTTGATGCCCTGCAATATTTGCGCGTTGGCACGTTCGACGGCACCATTGCTCTGTGGATGAGCTACAGAGGCAAAGCACACCTTGATTCCGACCTGATCGCAATAGTCCAGAAAAAGACCACTAGCGAACTGGGAACCGTTATAGGTGATGAGACGATTTGGAACACCGAATAGAGTCACAATGTTCTTATGAAAGAACTTTTGTAGCAGCAGCGGTAATGTTGTGTACTGGTTCGGCCTCAATCCACTTCGTAAACGTGTCAATAGCTACGAACAAGAACTTATATCCATTGACCGCTTGTGGCATAGGACCGACAATGTCCATCCCCCAGACCGCGAAGGGCCAGGATAGGGGAGTGGTTTGTAGGACGTAGGCAGGTTGATGAACCTGTCTCGCATGGAATTGACACTGAGGACATGTCTTGACAATATTCTTGGCATTATCAAGTGCTGAAGGCCTGTAAAATCCTTGTCGAAAAGTCTTTTCGACCAGTGTGCGATATGACGCGTGCGCACCACATACACCGTCATGAATTTCTCTCAAGAGGTATTTACCTTCCTCTTGGGACACACAGTGCATGAATACTCTTTGAGTACCCTTTCTATATAAAACTCCTTCTATAAGCTTGTATAGACGCACCTTTCGAACTAACCGATCGCTTTCGGTTTCATTCTCGGGTAAGGTCCCATGTTCGAAATAGACCCTCAATGGATGGGTCCAATCCCGTTCCTGTCCGAGGTTGGTAACGCAGACTGTTACTGGATCATCCTCGACTGCAGTCATGATCGAGGGATGTTCCAAGTGTTCGACGAACACTCCTGCCGGAGCGGATGTGCGTGAGGACCCAATTTTGGATAATTGGTCTGCGAGAATGTTGTCCTTTCACGGGATGTATTGGACTTCGAAATGACTGAAGTGTTTTTCCAATCTCCCCACTTCCCCCAGTAATGAGCCATTGTCTCATCGGAGGTGCTGTACTCCTTGTTTACTTGGTTTACGACCAGCTGTGAGTCTCCCCTCACCACTAATCGACGGACTCCAAGAAACAGTCTATAATTATAATTATTAATGTTTTCCTCATGTGCTAATTAACTTGTAGTAATTGTATAAACTGAATAGCAACTGCATGTCTGCTTGTTTCCTTTCAGAAGTCTTTCTACAGCTATAAATAGAGAGCATTTGTTACATGAAGGAAATAAACAATCTCAAGTGTAATCACACACATAAGAGCGCCATCAAAAGAATAAGAGAAGTGAAAATAGAGTGAAGCAGAAAATTCAATTAGATGGAGCAAGGTGGGTTTATTGGTTTAAGATTATACCAAAATTGTTTTTTCTTCATCAAGTAATAAAGTGCTATAAAGATCCAAATTAGAGCTTCTGCTAACACCAAAAGCCTAGCTCCGATAAGTACGAGGAGGAGGAGGTGGTGGGGTGAAAGAAGAGGAAGGAGGGGTCGGGGATTCTGAGGAACATGCAGTTCTCGGAGCTGCCCATCTCCGAGCTCACCGCCAAAGCCATCAAGGAGATGAACTGCACCCACCTCACCCAGGTGCTTCCTCAGCTAAAGTTTGCATCGTTTTAGGTGTGATATTAGGGCGGTTTGATGGTGCTCGTAGGCCAGAGATAGAGCTCTAAGTTTGTAACTCTAGCATCAATTTGGTTGTGTAAATGTGTTTAACATTATGGAATTATTGAAACTAGGATTAGGGCAACACTAGGACTGACTTAGTTGCATATTGTGCTAAACTTTGAAGTCATTTAGTTTAGAATTGTATGTTATTTCTGTGATTTGGGGTTGGCTGGGTGGTCATTGTTGGCCAGGGGATACAAATTTTCACATAAGAGTTAAGATAAATTTGATTTCATCATTTTTACTTTTTTTTTTTTTTTGGCAAAATGTTGTTCTGGTGATGATGTGTAGGTGCTCAATTTGGTACTCTAGTTTCGGAGTTTGACCTTAAGATTGATGCATGGTCACACGATTGCGTTAGTGAGTTGTGTGGTTGGCTGGTTGGTGCCTGCAGATTCAAGCTAGGGCGATACCTCATCTGATGGAAGGGAAGGATGTGATGGGTGCTGCCAAGAATGGGTCTGGGAAGGCCCTTGCCTTCTTGATACCAGCAATTGAACTGCTCTATAACCTACATTTCTTGCCAAGAAATCTGCCCTACACGGCAGCTTGCCATCCAGGTATTCCATGCCCTTTTGTTTCATGTGGAAGAAACTTGAAATGAGGGTTGCATATTTAGTTCTTTAGTTGGTAAAACTGCCTGGCAATTTTGCACCTTTGAGTGATGCTATTTTAGGTTCAAAAGAATGTGAACAAAGCAATTGAAATCTGATGCAAGATTAAAGTAGGATTTTGTTAGATTGAAAAAGCGGTACATAAAATAAATATGATGACTGAGGTTGACCTTTTTACAGTTACAGGCTTTTCTATTCACTACTCTTCTTAAGTGACAGAGCAAACTGCTTGTTGCAATGTTACTTATGAACCATGGTAGTGTCGCCCATCCGGATTACTCCACGATAGCGAATATTCTTGTCATGCATATTTGGTAGAATGGAAAAGGGATGAAGTTGAGGGTAGAATAATATCATGTAGATGTGGTTCCAGCAGGAAGGATACATACACTATTACGCCTACTATCCATAGCACAAATATCTGTTCATGTGCTGGAAAAGAGCTTTTTAACCATATAAGTTCCTGCTCTATCTAAATGTTGATTAATATTTGAGATCCGTTGCTGAAAATTTCACACCTGTATGTTTTGCTATTGGTAATTGTGTTTTCTTGTGGATTCACTTCCTCTAGACGCACAATATTGCATAGGAGCTAATGAAGTACCACTCACAAACTCTTGGGTATTTAATTGGTGGTAATGGCCGGAGAAGTGAAGCTGATCTGCTTGCAAAGGGGGTCAATTTATTAGTTGCCAGTTTGCCACACCTGGCAGGCTTTTGGACCATCTACATAATACTAAGCATGTCATATATAAAAGGCTAAAGGTTAGAAAATCTTCCTTTTTTACTTTGTTAATTTCTATCAAAATATTGTAATTGTAGTTCTGCATTTATGAGACTATGTGGTGCCTATTTTCATTTAGTTTTGATCATGTTCCATTCAAAGGGATGAAGCCTGTAATGATGCTATAAAGATATATGCAAGCAAACATCTTTGTGGAAACACTAGATATATTTGAATTCTCTTGCAAAAGAATTTAGTTAAACTCTAAATTCTACAATTTAAGCATGTACAATGTTTGCATCATTTGTCTACTTACTCCCTCCAAGCCACAAAATTTGGGAATCATATAGTAAAACTATGCAATTTTGTCCATTAATATATTTATATGTATCTCGATTGGTCATATAAAAATGACATGAGTATGATCATCCTGAAAAGTACTTTTATATGGTTGTATGTTTATAATAATATCATATTAAGATAAAAGTTAAGGCAAAATTGGCTCTACCAGTATGAATAGGTGGTATTTGCAAAATACCACTATGAGTTTGACAACTAGGTCATGAGCTCACATTTTATTAAGACATCAGTGGTATTACAAAATATTAAAATACACTTTTGGTCCCTCTAGTTTTCTCATGGGCTCATTTTGATCCACCTACTTTAAAATGGGTCAAATTGGTGCATCTACTTTCAAAATCAAATATCTTTCAATCCTTAAGTAGCTTTGTGGGTTGTTTTGATGACGCGGTTTCAAGTGCATGGATGATTTGGTGATTTATGTCCATGTTGACACGCTAGTAACAGAACCATCTTATTTTCTTCTCACTTTAATAAGTTTGTAACACAAAACATCAGCACTAACATTGTCTTGGAGGTTGTGGAAGGTGTTGTGGTGCTTGTGATATTATTTTATACATAAGCAATATACAATGTTGAGAAGTATAGATAAGGGGTATACTTGTAAGAGAGAAAACAAGTAGGGACCTAAATGCAAAGTGTCAATGGTCATTTATGTATCTAGGGTTCAATGAAGTAAAAATGCTAACTCTTTTTTTCAAAACAATTTGGTATCAGAGCTGGTTTCCCAACCAGCCGCCACTAGAAACTCTTCTCCGGCCACCATCCTTCTTCCCCAACCCAATTCTTCATCAGCCACTACCATTGATCGGCGTATAGGAGAGGAAGGGGCTTCGGCCCGACGTTGATGGACGGAGCATAGGCAGTGCCGCCTGAAGGAAGGAGCTACGTGCACCTAGGGAGGAGGCATGCATGCCACCGACGAAGGAGGAGGTCCACCGCTGCCGTTGAAGGGACCTCGTGAGCCACCGGTGAGGAACCGCGCTAGATCCATGCCGCCGAGGCCCGTACGCGACTGTCGTCTTCGCCGCCAGCAGCCGCCGGCACAGGAGGAGCGGGACACGGGGACCTTCTTCTTCTCCTTGGCGCCGCCCTTAGCGCCCGCAAGGACGTGCTCGACCGCCGCCACGCAGAGCCTCCTCGTCTCGTTCTCGTCCTCCACCTCCGCCTCCGCCTCTGCGCGGTCCCATAGGAAGACGCCGAGGTTGTAGTGGTGGGGGACTGGAAGGGTAGGCGGCTAGTGCTTGCTCCAGGTACTTAAGGAGGTTGGCCTCCACCGCGGTTTCGAGCATATTGTCAGCGGAGTCACTAGAGATGGCGGTGGCGGCATAGTGGAAATTTCACAGATGAGATTGGAAGGGGAGGATCGGGCATTGTCTACAAGGGAGTCCTAAGCGACAATTGAGCAGTCGCTGCCGCTGCTACTAATGTGAAGGCTGCTACTAATGTGAAGAAGGGCTGTCGCTGCCACTCCACTGTGAGGTCTTTGAGGCTGTTTGCGATGAGGACATCACTTCTTCGGATACACACACCAACCATAATCCTCCGCTTGTTACAGAAGGACCAATAACGCGCAGCAGAGCCCGATTGTTGCATTGCCAGGTGAACTCGTTCCTAAGTTTATATATATATATGGTTTTGAGAATGGTTTACTACCTAATAGTGATAATATTGTGCTTAGAAACTATGGAAAGGACCAGCAAGGACCAGCAAGGAGCCCAAGTCGAGTTGGAGTCCGAGATGGATTCGAGTTGGAGTCCGGTTCAACCATCCAGGAGCAGCCTGCCTTCAAACGACCATAACTCCCTCATACAAAGTCCGATTGTGACGTTCTTATAGTCCACGGAGAAGCCCACGACGAGATCTTTCCAATGGATCTAGCCCATCGTCGGCAATTGACAAAACAAGTTTCGACCAAATTCTGATTGGGCCTAGTCGGTGCTGCGTCACCTTTTTTGTTGGGTCAAGGCCCATGTATTAAGTTAGAGTCCGAGTAGGGAAAGAGTCCATGTCGGTTTCAGGTTTTCTTACCTGGCCACCGACCTCTTTTACCTCCTTTATATAATCTAGCTGAACCATTAGGGTTTTACGGGTTTTGTTTAGTCGTAGTCTTTCCTTTATGAAGCTATTGAGATATTCTTCTTGGTCGGCTAGATCAACACCAATATCTGTATTCGGAACCCCAACTCTTCATCGTGATTCAACCTATATTGGCAATTTCAGATTGCTTGTTTATCTTGTTCTTGCTTGTTCTTCGATTGCTTGCAGGGATAGATCTTCGTGATCAGGTCTATCGTGCTTCTAGTTCAGTCGATAACAACCTGAAGTTGGTTCAGCGATTGCCAGGGCGTATCAGTCGTGTACGATTGGTAGTCGGATCGTGAGAGTCGTCTTCACAAATCGATAGTTGCTGTTCCAATCGAAAGATCGGACCGCCCGCGTCACATCATTTGGTATCAGAGCACGGTTGATCGGTGAGAATATCCTGCCGTTTTTCTTGAGTGTTGGCTTATACCGAAAAGTCCACAAAAAATTAGGGTTAAATCATCCTTGTCCAAACCAATTTGCGCCTGCAATATCTTTTTGGTTTTTGCTTGGTTGAATCTTTGCTGCATCATCGTGTCGAGTTGCTGGTCTTAGCGTGTAACCTTTAGAGTTTCGAGTTGAGATCACACCTTCGCTTCGCCGCTACAACACCTGGCCACCTGCCGCTGCATCCATCTACCTTGCATCTGTGTGTGCCAGTAAAGAAAGGGGAATCCGATTCCTAGTGGTTTCGGATTGGTAAGAGGAAGGTAGTCAATCTCGTATCTGCCTTGGAAAACCGGTCACCGATTTCTTGTCGGTTTCAAAAAAAAAAGGGGGGTTGTTGACTCAGAAAAAAAATAAAACAATCAAAATAAAACAATCCGAGAAGGATCAAATTTTGCAATTGTGACCGAAGTGTTGAGAGAGAGAGAGAGAGATATCGTCGCCACAACCTCCCCACAGCCATTTGTAAACTTTGCTAACTTGCTGCTATCGACGTCAAAAAAAAGAAAAAAAAAAAAGAAAAATCTGAGCTTTTTACCTTTGTGCCCTCACTCACGTCTCTAGTTTGGTTTAGCCTAGGCCAACATACTAGTGACTAGTACTTTGAGCAACTTTTCAACTTTGCTGATCATTGCTAACCTTTGCTACATACTTGAGTCTGTTCAAGCTACACTTTCTACCGACATACAGGTACCGATCGCTTGCAATCGCTTTAACCAATCTTTGGAGCGTTTGAGACTGTTACTAGCAGTCGATCACCACCTACTGTTTGGTAAGAATCGGTAAGAGCTTGATAAGAAACTTGACTGTGAGAGAGTTTGAGCCATCTACACCTAGTAGTTGATAGGGATATATCACTGTGATTTTGTTTCCTTGTTTGCTACTAACCATGTCAGGTTCGGGTCATCAAAGTGAGGAGGACAATGGCCCACTTACACCTCGTACGAAGGGCATCATACAACACTTCAACCGCTTGCTGAATATACACACTGAGCGTATCAAAGGGATTCTAGACCGCAATAACGAAGCGCTTGCTGCACTCGCCACTCGAGTGGAGCAATTGGAGCATAAAGAAGCACCGGTTTCCCCTGCTGCTGCCCCTGTTGCTGCTACTTCCAATAATGTACCTCAACGCCAAGCATGGGCTGATGAGGTCGAAGATGATTTCAATGCCGAAGGAAATCAATATGCTGCTGATACAGAGTCCGATGGAGAATTCAATATCAACAATGATCGTGACCATCGGCGTCTTTGTTTCAATCGCAATGGTATGAGAAGAATTCCGCCACGAGAGGTACGTGATCATGATGACTCATTCGGTAAGCTTAAATTGACTATACCTTCATTCACTGGAAAGTATGATCCTGATGCCTATCTCACTTGGGAATTAGCTATAGAACAAAAATTTGCTTGCTTTGAAGTTTCTGAAGATAAGAAAGTTAGGGCTGCTACTAGCGAGTTTACTGAATTTGCATCTATTTGGTGGAGTGAATATTGTCGCAATAACCAGAACATACCTAGAACTTGGAATGCTTTGAAGAGAGTCATGAGACAGATTTATGCCTTCATATTATGCTCGTGATTTGCTGAATAAATTGCAACGTCTGAACCAAGGTAGTAATTCTGTAGAGGATTATTATCAAGAGCTGCAAACTGGTATGTTATGTTGTGGTTTAGAAGAAACCGAAGAAGCCAAAATGGCTAGATTTTTGGGAGGTTTAAATTGAGACATTCAGGACATTCTTAACTATAAAGAATACAACTCTATCACTCGTCTGCTTCATCTTGCTTGTAAGGCAGAGAGAGAAGTACAAGGACGGAAGTTGAGGCCGAGAGAGAGTTTCGGAGGTACCCAACCAAAAGCTCCATACAACACATCGAGCCGAGCACCTGCACTGAGTTTCTCCAGCAGCAACCGACGTCCTAGTGCTTCCACAATACCTTCACGAGTGACCGAGACGAGTAAGAGTACAGTACAAGCCCCCACACAAAGTTCATCATCGATTGCTTCTACCAGAAGAGCACGAGAAACACAATGCCACCGTTGTAAGGGATTCGGTCATATCATGCATGACTACCCTAGCCAGCGAGCTCTACTCATAAAGGATGATGGTGAGTACACTTCAGCTAGTGATATCGAAGAAAAATATGCTATGCTTGCAACTGACCATGTAGGTTAAGGGAAACAAGATGAACATGAACAATATGGTGCTGAAATTAATGATCGATATTTAAGCATCATTGTGAAGCGTGTGCTTAGTGCACAAATGGAGCGTGCTGAACAGAATCAACATCACAACTTGTTCCAAACAAAGTTCGTTGTCAAGGACCGATCATGCTGTACGATCATCGATGAAGGAAGTTGCAACAACTTAGCGAGCATGGACATGGTCGAGAAGCTTGGCTTGACCATGAATTAGCACCCTCACCCTTACTACATTCAATGGTTCAACAACTGTGGTAAGCTGAAGGTAACTCGCATTGTGAGAGTACACTTTTCTATTGGTTCCTATCATGATTATGCTGATTACGATGTCGTACCTATGCAAGCATGTTCCTTATTATTAGGTAGACCGTGGCAATATGATAGAGATGTTTTGCATCATGGTAGAACTAATCAATATACTCTCATGTTTAAAAAAAAAGATCACTTTGCTACCCATGTCTCCTAAAGCAATTTTAAAGGATGAATTGGAGAGAGCTAATAGAGAAAAGGAGAATAACAAAAGTGAAAATCATATCGTAGCTAAACCACTTGTTCAACCGAAAAAGAACGAACCTAGTTCTAACCATGCTGAAATTAAGTTGAAAGGTTCTGTTTTGCTTGCTACCAAATCTGAAATAACCAAGATAGACCCTAATGCATCTGATTGCTATGCTTTAGTTTGCAAAGAAGTTTTGTTTTCACTTGAGGACATGCCTTCTTCTTTGCCTCCTGCTGTTGCTAACGTTTTGCAGGAGTTTGCTGATTTATTTTCGAAGGACGTACCACCGGGGCTGCCTCCAATTCGAGGGATTGAGCATCAAATCGATCTAATTCCAGGAGCCTCGTTGCCCAACCGTGCGCCGTATCGAACCAATCCACAAGAGACTGAAGAGATTCAGCGTCAAGTGCAAGACTTACTTGACAAAGGGTACGTACGTGAAAGCCTTAGTCCATGTGATATTTCTGTTCTTTTGGTTCCAAAGAAAGATGGATCATGGTGTATGTGTGTTGATTGTAGAGCTATCAATAACATAACAATTCGATATCGTCATCATATTCTTAGGTTAGATGATATGCTCGATGAATTGAGTGGCTCTGTTGTGTTCTCTAAAATTGATTTGCGTAGTGGATATCACCAAATTTGCATGAAATTAGGAGATGAATAGAAAATAGCGTTTAAAACTAAATTTGGATTATGTGAGTGGTTAGTGATGCCTTTCGTTTTAAATAATGCACCAAGCATTTTCATGAGATTAATGAATGAGGTTTTGCGTCCTTTCATCAACAAATTTGTGGTGGTATACTTTGATGACATTTTGATCTATAGCAAATCCTTGGATGAACATCTTGAACATTTGCATGTTGTTTTTAAGGTTTTATGTGATGCACATTTGTTCGGTAACCTTGAGAAGTGCACCTTTTGCACCGATCGAGTTTTGTTTCTTGGTTATGTTGTTACCCCACAGGGCATTGAAGTTGATGAAGCCAAGATCGATGCTATTCAAAGTTGGCCAATTTCAACAACGGTCACCCAAGTGCGAAACTTTCTTGGACTTGCTGGGTTCTATAGACGTTTTGTCAAGGATTTTAGTACCATTGCTGCACTGTTGCATGAGCTCACGAAGAAAGGAATTCCGTTTGTTTGGGGTCATGCACAAGAACAATCATTCAACATCTTGAAAGAGAAGCTTACGAACGCACTATTGCTCCAACTTCCTGATTTTGGTAAAACTTTTGAACTTGAATGTGATGCTACAAATATTGCTGATTTGTTTTTCAGAGAAATCGTTCGCCTACATGGAGTGCCGAATATGATTGTTTCAGATCATGACATGAAGTTCTTAAGTCATTTTTGGAGATCTCTATGGGTGAAATTGGGGACTAAGCTGCTGTTTTCTACTACATGTCATCCCCAAACCGATGGCCAAACCGAAGTTGTCAACCGCACATTATCCACTATGTCGCGGGCTGTTTTGAAGAAGAATTTGAAGATGTGGGAAGAATGCTTGCTTCACGTGGAGTTTGCTTACAATCGATCGCTGCATTCAACCACAAAGATATGTCTTTTTCAGGTAGTATATGGGTTTGTTCCTCGCGCTCCTATTGATTTATTACCTTTACCATCTTCGGAAAGGGTAAACATTGATGCTAAACGACGTGCTGAATTGATTCTTAAACTGCATGAAATAACTAAGGAGAATATAGAACGTATGAATGAAAAGTACAAGATTGCTGCTAATCAGGGTAGAACAGAAATAATTTTTGAACCGGGCGATCTTGTTTGGTTACACTTGCGAAAAGAAATGTTTCCAGACTTAAGAAAGTCAAAGCTGCTGCCTAGAGCTGATGGTCCTTTTAGAGTGTTAGAGAGGATTAACAATAATGCATACAAACTTGACTTGCCTGCAGATTTCGGGGTTAGTCCCTCCTTTAACATTGTATATTTGAAGCCATATTTGGGAGAGCAAGATGAGCTTGAGTCGAGGACGACTCAACTGCAAGCAGGGGAGGATGATGAGGACATCACTTCTTCGGATACACGCACCAACCATAATCCTCCGCTTGTTACACAAGGACCAATAACGCGCAGCAAAGCCCGATTGTTGCATTGCCAGGTGAACTCGTTCCTAAGTTTATATATATATATATGGTTTTGAGAGTGGTTTACTACCTAATAGTGATAATATTATGCTTAGGAACCATGGAGAGGACCAGCAAGGACGCAAGGACCAGCAAGGAGCCCAAGTCGAGTTGGAGTCCGGGATGGATTCGAGTTGGAGTCCGGTTCAGCCATCCAGGAGCAGCCTGCCTTCAAACGACCATAACTTCCTCATACGAAGTCCGATTGGGACTTTCTTATAGTCCACGGAGAAGCCCACGACGAGATCTTTCCAATGGATCTAGCCCACGTCCAAATTCCTTTTGGATTGTCAACAATTGACAAAACAAATTTCGACTAGATTTTGATTGGGCCTAGTCGGTGCTGCGTCACCTTTTTGGTTGGGTCAAGGCCCATGTATCGAGTTAGAGTCCGAGTAGGGAAAGAGTCCATGTCGGTTTCAGGTTTCCTTACCTGGCCACCGACCTCTTTTACCTCATCTATATAATCTGGCCGAACCATTAGGGTTCTGCGCGTTTTGTTTAGTCGTAGTCTTTCCTTCATGAAGCTATTGAGATATTCTTCTTGGTTGGGTAGATCAACATCAATATCTGTATTCGGAACCCCAACTCTTCATCGTGATTCAACCTATATTTGCAATTTCAGATTGCTTGTTTATCTTGTTCTTGCTTGTTCTTCGATTACTTGCAGGGATAGATCTTCGTGATCAAGTCGATCATGCTTCTAGTTCGATCGATAATAATCCGAAGTTGGTTCAGTGATTGCCAGGGCGTATCAGTCATGTACGGTTGGTAGCCGGATCGTGACAGTCGTCTTCACAAATCGATAGTTGTTGTTCTCATCGAAAGATCGGACCGCCCGCATCACATCAGTTTGTTACTGCCAAGAAGGGAGATATGGCGAGGACAAAGCGGCTGAGGAGATTAAAGTTGAGGGGATGGATGAGGATACGAAGAGGCTGTTGATGGAATTTGCACATATTCTCACAACAACGGGGGTTGCATCGTCCTCTTCGGTGGTTCTAGTACTATCGACACCATCTCCCATTGATCCGTTTGAGACCTAGCCTTGGTTTTCGCACTAGACTTGCCCAGATTCTAATATGCGGAATAACGGGATCTCACTCAGAAATACCAAAACCCAAAGTAATTGCACAACTCTTTATTTCAAAGAGGGCTTTACATGTCGAACGTTACACACACTTGCCTACATCGAAGGAATTATAAGTGTCTAAAACTCAAATAAGTTCTATGACTTTTCGATGATCTAAACTAGACCTATTACAAGGTATTTATAGTCCAATCGTATGAGTACATATCAGACTCAGTAACATAAACGTATTAGACTCATATGACTAACTAATCCTAAATGGATAGGCTTAGTTATATATATTTGGATCGGATTACAATTCCGAATAGGGAACGAATTCCTTTTCATGGTCGCGAACCAATCCATGGTCGCGAAACCTTTCCGAACACGGTTAAGGTCGCGAAACCATATGCGATTAGGACTTGAAGATCCTCCCGGATCATGACTCTTTTATTGAGAACGAGCCAACCCCTGTTGCGACCTCTTGGTCAAACTGGAAATGTGGAAATTGGGCTTGTCCATGCTCTTTGGTGTACCACTTTACCGCATGTGCTCGTTGATCTTTCTGACCAACTCGAAAAGTCTCATTTGTGCCACTGCGGGTGGTAGTCACCTTCTCCAAAATCACATCTTCGCGTAGAGGTTCGTATCGTTGATAGACCAAGTCTTCAACATATGGTACTATAGTATCTGACTCATCATCCAGTATTGAAGGCTCGAAGAGTTTAATGTGCTCAACATTAACAATCGAGTGAATATCCATGTATGGAGGTAACTCAAGCTGACAAGCATTATTATCCACTTTCAGAAAAATCCGAAAAGGACCATAACGAATGGGTTTGAATTTCTTACCTTCACCTTTAAGTCTCTCCTTACTCAGATGTAACCATACCATATCACCTTCTTGAAATTGCGCATCAACTCGATGCCGATCATGTCGCGCCTTGTACTTGAGTTGAGTTTTCAGCAAGTTCTGTTCAACTTCTCGATGGAGCCGTTGAATACTTTCTAGGAACTTTTGTCCTCGATCCTGATTAGATGCTTCCTTGCTGTTCTGTGCTGAGGTAGGGATCACAAACTCCATGTTGAAAGGACTCTGTGGTAGAAATCCTAAACAGACCTCAAACGGTGACTTTCTAGTCGAACCATGTACTGCTCGATTAAAAGCAAACTGCAAGTACAGTATGCTTTCATCCCAAGTCTTCGGGTGCTTCAAGTTGTATCCTCTCAAGAGATGAACGACTGTGCGATTTACCACCTCTATTTGACCATCAGTTTGCGGATGAAAGGCAGTACTCCTCTTTAGCTTGGTGTCCATCATCGTCCAAAACGATCGCCAAAAGTGACTAAACAACCGGGTATCGTGATCAGACACAATACAAGTCTGCAGTCCGAAGTGTGTCCAAACGTTTTGAAAGAATACTCGAGCTGCTTCTCCTGTGATAGTCTTTCGACAAGGTATAAGAATAATCATTTTGGAGAACCGATCAACGACAACGAATAGATAGTCGTTGCCACGTCGAGTCTTAGGCAATCCTCCCAAGAAATCCATGGATATGCTCTCCCATGGTCACGATGGAACTGGCAAAGGAGTGTACAAACCTAATTTTCGGTTTGCCGGTTTCGAGATGCTGCAGAGACCACAACCTCGAACAAAACTAGCCACATCTTTCTGCATACGCGGCCAGAACACATGTTGGTGAAGATTTTGCAACTTCTTTGTAACCCCAAAGTGACCAGCTACCTTCGATGTGTGCGCTTCCCGCAACCATTGAATTCGAGGTGCTCCACGAGGTATGCAAAGTAAATTTCCCTTGTACAAGAGTCCTTCTCGACGAACGAACTCTGTAGGTTTCCCTGTTTTGAACTCAATCAGTACTGTTTGAAAATCAGGGTCTTCACTGTACATATTGGCATAGTCATCATGACATGAGGGCTCGATCTGCATGAACGCTGATAAACAGAGGGTCATAACTGGTGGTCGCGACAACATGTCCACCAAGTTGTTGTGTACGCCCTTCTTGTACTTAATCACCAGATTAAACTGCTGCAAATACGACATCGACTTCATGTGCCGAGCTTGCTGTAGCTTGGACTGAGTTTGCAATTATTGCAACGATTGATGGTCGGTGTAGACAACAGTCTCTTTACCCAAGATATAACACCGCCAATGTTTCACGGCCTGATGCAGTGCACATAACTCCTTATCATAAGTCGGGTAGTTGTTCTGAGCTCCTTGTAATAACTCGGGGTGATATGCCACTGGTCGACCTTCTTGCATGAGCACAACGCCCATCGCATAACCTGAGACATCGGTTTCTAGCTCAAATGGTTTCTGGAGATTCGACAAAGCTAACACAGGCACCTCTCTCATCTTCCTTTTCAGCAAGAGAAACGTGTCCTCATGCTTCCCTGTCCACTCGAACTTCTGATCGATCCTGGTTAATGCATGCAACGGAGAAGCCACAATCGAGAAGTGTCGGATGAACTTCTGAAGATATTGGCATGCTCCCACAAAACTACGCACGTCCGTAACTGTTCATGGTCGCGGCCACTCGCGAATCACTTTTACCTTATCCGGGTCGATTTGCAATGTACCGTTGCCGACCATGAATCCTAGGTAAAGTAGAGTTTTCTGGCCGAACTCGTACTTCTTACGGTTGAGACAAAGTCGATGTCGTTGAAGCTGTTTGAACACCGTTTTGACATGAATGAGGTGCTCATCCCACGAACGACTATAAACCAATATGTCGTCAAGGTAAACGATCACAAAGTCGTCGATGAACTGTCTCAATACGTCATTCATAAGATGCATAAAAGTTGCCGGGGCGTTGCAAAGACCAAACGGCATGACCAGCCATTCGAACAGACCTTGTTGTGTTTTAAACACGGTTTTCCATGTATCCTCCTCTCGAATGCTAACTTGATGATATCTTGACTTAAGATCCAATTTGGAGAAGACAACAGCATACTTCAATTGGTCTAGCAGATCATCAATACGAGGAAGGGCACCGGTTCTTGATGGTGATCTTGTTTAGTGCTCGGTAGTCGATGCACATATGCCAAGTCCCATCTTTCTTTAGCACTAACACCATAGGAGATCCACAAGGTGAACTACTAGGTTGAATGACACCATCGTTTAGCAACTCATCAAGTTGTCTCTTGATCTCTTCATTCTCCAATACTGAGTTGCGATATATACTCAGATTGGGCAGTGTCGCATCGGACACAAGCTGAATTTCGTGCTCGACTGGACGTTTCGGCGGTCGACCCTGGGTAGTCTCAAACATATCACTATATTTCTCCAGCAGCCCCGACAGACGACCAGAATCCTCTCGGCACACCAACGATAATGCTGGTCGAGTACCCTCACCTTGACCAATGGGTCGAATCATGACAAGCACATACTTGTGACATGCATTAACAATTCGTTTGGCTTGATTTGCGGTAATCAAGTTCGGAGTGTTGACGTGGATGTCTCTACTGATCACGAACTTAACTCCGTCTTTGGTGAGGTCATACTCTTGCGCTCGCCGATGGAAGTGAGCGTCTCGATCATACAGATACGGATTCCCAAAGATCACCTGACAGCTATCGATAGGGACAACATCGCATTGCACCTCATCGATATATCATGCAGAGATCTCAAACTTCAACACACACTGACTCGTAATCTGTTGGTTCACGTCGGATGTAAACCAACCCAACGCATATGGTCGCGGGTGTGTGGTTGTCTTCAAACCAAGTCGCCGAACCAGTCCAACAGAGACCAGATTCTTCTGACTTCCAGGATCGAATATCACTGCGACCACTTCGTGCTTCACCTGGATGTTGATGGTGAACAAGTCCTCTATTGGGTGATGGTCGTTCGGTGGATCGAACCCTCCTCCTTCGGCATTTTCATCAGAGACAAGGTCGTATCTGCCTCATTAACCGAATTCACTCGGACATCTTCTTCATCTGGTGAAGTCGCAGTAGCCGTGGCTATTCTTTTTCCTGGTCCATTTTTCTTTGGTCGAAGTTCAGGATGAAGCTTGTAGCATTTGTCCTTGGTATGTCCCGTGACTTGACAATGTTCACAAAAGGCACCTGTGGCCGATTTTGAAGCGTTCTTCTTCAGACTCAGCTTTTTCTTTGTCGATGTCGCACTTTCCTTTGTTCTTTTGTCGTTGCAAGATTTGTTCTTCTCGATCGTCATAGCAGTTGTGCTTGCGGTCGTGATGTCTTGGACGCCGAACAGACTTAGCTCAGTACTGATTGATTTCTAAACTCCAGATGTGTATTTCCGAAATACCTGAGGATCGGACAGTGAGATGTCGATGACCATTGCTTGTCGCCGAAACTCCGTCGTATAGTCTTCGACGATCTAGTCGTGCCGTTGGTACAACTTGTGCCAACGTTCCCATCTCTCCTCAAGGTAACCCATCGGATAGAATTCTTGTCGCAGAAGTCGTTTGAATTGACCCCATGCAAGGTCGTCAGCTTCACCACTGGCGACAAGGGCCTTCCACCATGTCTTGGCGTGGTCCTTCATTTTCAAAGGTGCAAATTTGAATTTTTGAGCGCTACTGAACCCTTTCAGGTCAAAGTAAGTCTCAAGCTGATCGAGCCATGAATCTAACTTCTCGACATTGATCTCCCCATCATATATGGGTATTTCAATCTTAGCATCGACCTTGAAAGATCCGACAGTTAAGGAGGTGTTGGCGATGTCGTCGGGCTTATGGTCACCTTCGTCTCCATCTTCATCTGCCCTACGCAATTATTCACCAGTCTTCACATCCATAACCTTCCCTACTTCAAGAGGTACAATCATGGCCTGCTGCTTAATCCAAGCAAACACAGTTTCCATGTCGGTGGACTGCTTAGCCACTTGTTCGGCTAGGTTAGTTTGAACGGATGTATCGTCAAACATTGTCGGAGACGCAGCTATAGGAACCGTCAATTGATTGCCTGGAGTTTCGCCGGAAGTTTTGTAACCCTGGTGAGTCTTCACCATCCACAAGATAGGAAAGTTTCTCTGATACCAACTTGATCCATTTGAGATCTAGTCTTGGTTTTCACACTAGGCTCGCCCAGATTCTAATATACGGAATAACGGGATCTTACTCGGAAATACTGAAACCCAAAGTAATTGCACAACTCTTTATTTCAAAGAGGGCTTTACACATCGAACGTTAGACACACATTCCTACGTCGAAGGAATTATAAGTGTCAAAAACTCAAATAAGTTCTATGACTTTTGATGATCTAAACAAGACCTATTACAAAGTATTTATAGTCCAATCGTATGAGTACGTAGACTCAGTAGCCTAAACATATTAGACTCATATAACTAACTAATCCTAAACGGATAGACTTAGTTATATATATTTGGATCGGATTACAATTCCGAACAGGGAATGAATTCCTTTTCATGGTCGTGAACCAATCCATGGTCGCGAAACCTTGCCGAACACGATTAAGGTCGCGAAACCGTATGCGATCAAGACTTGAAGATGCTCCCGGATCACCCATGCCTCCTAAGTTGAAGTTAATGCAAATCAATTTGAAGCTTGATGGTATAGGGACATACTTGGGTTGGTCCCGAGTGTGGGGAGCACTTGCTGCGAGAGGGCTTAAGGAATATCTGACAAGAGAGGTGAAGGCACCGACTGATCGAGGGTCTAGTGAGTGGCAGGCATGGAGGTCTACTCACATGAAGATCTATTTGTGGCTCCTTGGCTCCATGATTCCCTTACTTGCTAGTTATGTTGATGGTTTGGAATCTGTGAGTGACATGTGGAGTAATTTGCAGAAGAGGTTTGTGAGTAAGGGAAATATCATGAGGATTTTCCAAATTAGGGAGCAAATTAAGAATGCCACACAGGGAGATCGCTCAGTCTAGGAGTATGCTGCTGAGTTACTCCAACTTTGGACGGATCTTGATCACTTTGAGAGGGAAATGTGCACCAACCCTCATTGTGGTAGGTGTGGAATTCCCACCTGTGCGAGGGATAAGTTGAATAAGACCATGACTTTCTTGCAAGGCCTCAACAATACATTCTATCCAAGAAGATCTCAACTTCTGGGAAACAAGGAGGTCCCCTCCCTTGATGAAGCAATCTCTGCTATGATTCATGAAGAAAGCAGGATGAAGTTGATGCCCAAAGTGTCAAAAATGCTGGAGCAAAGTCAGCATTGGCGGCCTCAAACTCGAAGGCCTTTGGAGACTCCAAACAGGGTGTGGGGTGCTATACCTGTGGTCAGATTGGCCACATTGCTCGCTTCTGTCCTAAAAAAGATAAGGGACAGTCTCCCAGATGTAGAGGTCGAGGTGAAGGAGGCCGTTCAGGAGGCCAAGGTAGTCGAGGAGGTCCACCTAGGAGCCACAGAGCCCAACTAGCTGCATATGAGGAAGAATCCCAATCTAACCGCTTTGGAGCGCTAAGCGCACATGAGAAGGAGGTGATTGAGATCATAAGGAAGGACAAGCCTCCAGGTGATAGTGGGAAGGAGACCAGTAGCTCATCATCTGCCTCCATGGGTAAACTGCCACTTTTGCTCACTGTGATGCAGGTATTTCCACACAAGCACTTGCATCCTTTTGCATGCCCAACTCACAGGATTGGGTTTTAGATACAGGTGCATCTAGTCATGTCACAAGTTCTCAATCGTAGTTTAAGACATACACCCAATTGTCTAAAATCGATAGGATCACTACTGCAGATGGAACAACACAACTTGTTGTTGGTGTTGGTTCTGTCAAGTGCACTGAGTCTCTCACATTGTCTAATGTTTTGCATGCTCCTTTTCCTATTAGCTTGCTATCCATTAGTGCTTTCATTCCCCATCTTAATTTTCATGTTGTCTTTGACATTCCAAAGGTGCAGATTCAGGAAAAAGGGTCTGGAAGAGTATTGGGGACTAGCACTTGGCATAGAGGACTATGGTACTTAGACAGGGGGGGCTGGATGAGGCAGTGATGGTTGCATTAGCTGATCCAGAGTCGAGGAGAGTGGAGAGTGTGGAGCAGCAGATCTTACTTTTACACTGTCGTATGGGACATTCTTCTTTTTCTATCTTGAGTAGAGTGTTTCCTCACTTGTTTATGAGAGCAGAGGGCAAACAACTTGTATGTGATGCATGTGAGTTTGAGAAACACACCAGAAGCTCGTATGTGAGTTCTGGTCATAGAAGTTCTGTTGTATTTGATATAATACATTCTGATGTATGGGGTCCATGCTCCACAACTTCTATCAATGGATTTAAATGGTTTTTCTCCTTAATTGATTGTCATACTCGGTTAGTGTGGGTTTACTTGATGAAGAGTAAGAGAAGTGTTTGAATGTTTTCAAGACTTTCACAAGTATATTCAGACTCAGTATGATGCTAAGGTGAAGATACTGAGGACAAATAATGGTCTGGAGTATACCAACAAGGCCTTCAAAAACTACTTATCAACTGCTGGGATTCATCACCAAACCACCTGCCCGTATACCCTTGCTCAGAATGGGGTTGTAGAAAGAAAGAATAGGCATCTTTTAGAGGTGGTTCGATGCATGATAATGGGGATGAATGTTCCCAAGAACCTGTGGAGTTATGCAGTGTTGACTGCTGCCTATTTGATTAACAGGATGCCCTCACGGATTCTAGACTGGAAGACCCCTTATGAAGTGTGGCATGAGAAGAACGAGTGCACCGTTCTCTTGAAGGTCTTTGGGTGCGTTTGTTTTGTGAAGGACAATAGGCCTGGAGTTGGAAAATTGGATCCCCATACTGTGAAGTGTATGTTTGTGGGATACTCTCCGACTCAGAAGGGATACGTTTATTGGAGTCCAGTGGAGAAGAAGATTCATGTAAGCATGGATGTCACTTTTAGAGAATGGGAACCATACTATGGTACTGCATCTCGTACTAATCAGGGCTCTCTCGTCACGAGCGGTGATGGTTGAGCGGGGGAGAGAAGCGATTCAGAGCTGGTAGTAGGGTCTATCTCATGCTCTATTCAGACACCTGCAGTGGAGGTGCAAAGTGATGATGGTGAAGATGACGAGGATAAGGAGGACGGTGGTGAGGGGGAGTTGCAGGAGGAGTGGGTGAAGGACTATACACTTGAGGGAGAGCGTACTGGTGAACGCGGTCAGAGAAGAGGGGATGACTTGATTTTGTACAGGAGAAGGGGGAAAAATATTGCTAGTGGTGGTACCACTGTCTCTGTCTCTGTCTTCTGTGTCAAGTCCAAATCTCGAGTACCTTCCTTCCTCGACACATGAAGCACCTCCGTTGCTCACTGAGGATCCTTTAGATCCCAGTGGATGTATGATCTCTCCTTGTGCATCTTCTATGCCTTTGAGGAGGAGTTCTCGCAGCAATACGGGGAACCCCCCTAGCCGCTATGGTTTTGAACATGACATTGCTCATTTTGTCTCATATTCTAACATCTCACCTGCACATAGAGCTTTTGTGGTTTCCTTGGATTCTATCTCTATTCCCAGGTTTGGCAAGAGGCCAAAGAGGATCTGAGATGGAAAGCGGCTATGTTTGAGGAACTCGATACTCTTAACAAGAATTGTACTTGGGAGTTGGTGCCACTACCAACAGGGAAGAAGGCTGTGATAGAGATATGCCCTAGAGGCAATCATGGAGATGATTGTATTATGATATGTTTATGAATTGTTACGAATAAAATATTATTACATTCCTTGAATAAACTATCACTTTTATTGATCAAACAAGTATGTGACTTGTTCGTGGAACTCTTTATTACAATATATGTATTGTCGGCATTATCAGTGATACTTATTCTAAACATCCCTGACTTTCGGCATTACATAGAATAATAATGCAAGATAAGTCAACATGATCATTGATTGATAGTAAGTTTCACAAACTATGCACATAAGATTTCAAGTCAATGTCGTGGACACATGTTGGAGAACATGTTGGTTAGATTGACCCATCTTGAGACACTGTTGAGTTTTTATGTGTCATCAGTTGGTTTCTAACAGTTATTTTGGTTTATCTTTAGACCTGAGATCATCACAGTTTCATACATGCGTAGTAGCATACTTGGTATTATCAACCGCTATTTTTAACCGAGTAGTCATAAAGGTGACATACATATATATTATGAACCATGTGGTTGAAGTGAATGGGCGAGATGGAATTTGCCCCTCATATCTTGAGAGAGATATCTCTGAGCCTCTTGATGTAATTGTACTAAGAAAGTGTATGACCATGTCGAATATAGTTGAAAGTCAACTATGGAAAGGTTAGTCCATTACAAGATTAAGAAAGGACCGAGCTATTCAAGGATGACACATTTCTCATCTTGAGTTCGATCTGGTATCGTGAGGCAAAGAGATAATCCATGATAAGTTGTATAGGTTCATCAGATATGATCTTCGTGTACATGCGGATAATCATAATGTCTTGCTAGGGACCGCTTATGACTTGTGATTCGGGAAGTTGTTTTCGGTCACGTCCAAATATACACAAACCTACAGAGTCACACACTAACAGGCTGGAGTATTAATTCGAATGAGATCCGAAACGGGCCCCCTATTGGTAATGGGATTACCATTAGGATTAGAGTTCGCATTTGAGTAGGACTTATTCGCAAGGCCCTATAAAAGGGGGTGCGGTTGGCATGCATTCATTATCTGATATATTCAGGCTGCCACCACCATCCACAAGATAGATCTCGTAAAACCCTAGCCGCGTGCGCTGGTGCTAATACACGAACACGCGGTGCTCCTTCCCCAGACGTGTGGATTTCCGTAGAGGTACGGCTATTATTACTGCACTGTTGGTCACGATCCGATTGTAACATCGACTCTTCTTCGGCTGCTGTGTTGTCGCATATGTGCGTCTTCTCTCTCCTCACACGAATTATTTATTAATTTTGTGGCGCGAGCCCCAGCTGTCAGAGCGTCGTGGCGTTAGCGTTGGACTCCGCCTAATGCAAGACTCGACCACATCTCCACACAATGCGGCCACATCTGCATGCCTAGCTTTCTACGACACAGAGTTCATGCATCTTCTATTCAGCTTTAATGTTCTATATATAGCTCATGTATTAGGCTATAAAAAGTCAATTAGGAGTTGAGTTAGGAGCTGAGTTATGAGTTTAGTCTTTGAAATTTCCAAAGATAAAAGAGGTTTTCCGCTCAATTTCGTGTCATAGTTTGGCTTTATCTCTCATCTTAATTTCTTCCACACGATCTAATCAAGGCGTTGTCTCCAATCTCCTTTGACCAAATTTGGATCAATAATTTTTTGAAAACACTATATTGTTTGGATGAAGTAGTGATCATTTCAGTGACCTCTGACTGTTAAACTTTATGGCGTTCATGAGATGTTGATTGGCCAATTTTTTTTAGTATTGTTACATGGTAGTTACCTTGGTTTACATGCTTTGAAGTTTGCCCTTTTTTTGCTCATTTATATATACCAAAGCTGTTTAAATGTAGATGATTTGTGATGGACTAGGTTAAATTTGAAATTTACATATTATAATTTGTATTGAAGTGTCTTTTTCTATTCCATTTTTAATACATTGTTTCTTGTGCAGAATAGACAGACTGTTCTTTTTTCTTCTACACAGACTAAAGAGGTTTGTGAAATTTGTTGTTCAACTTCTTCAAGTGTTTTTCATTTCATTTTTTTTATCTTTTTACATTATCTTCATGTGCTTATATGTTCCACAGGTAGAAGATTTTGTAAGGTTGTCATTCGAGAAAAATAAAGGAAGGAAAGACCTGTTTTGGAGTTGATGATGAGAAATCAAAATTAAGCGACCAATTGCTACACTACCTAAATTCAACTCACTTTTGGAATGTCTCTCTTCGTTTAGTAAGTTAGGTGCTATTACAGGTTACTGTTGAAGGTTTACACTAAAGGGGTATGGTTTTACATACTTTTCTCAAGAAGCACCGGTCTAAGAAGGTTATGGTGTTCTTTTCGTCCTGTAGTTCAGTCAAGTTCCTTGCAGAGCTTTTGAATTTTCTCCAGATAGAGTGCTCTGATATCCATGGCCCATGGGAAACAAAAGCAGCAGAAGCGAACTACTACATTCTTTGACTTCTGCAAGGCAGATTGTACTAATGTAGCAGCACAAGGACTCGATGTTCCTGATGTGGTAAGTTTCCATCCAGTGATTTTTGAAACCAATTCCCTTTTTTTCTGTTGACCTAAGGATCTGTGCAAGATTGGATTGTGCAATATGATCCACCAGATGAACCAAAGGTTGGTGTTTGTGACAATTTAGTGGGTAATATTTTCCATTCTGCTGACATTTTAACTGACTGAGCAATCTGGTGTTTCCCTTTCAGGATTATATTCATAGAGTAGGTTGTACTGCCCGTGGTGAAAATGGACAGGGACGTGCATTATTGTTCTTGTTGCCACAAGAGTTGAAGTTTCTCCTATACTTGAAGGTATGATGGTTATGCGAGGATACTCCATGATCTTGCTTGGCGCTTAGTTTAATAAAAGAACCGAAGGATTTATCTGTGTTAAGCGATATGCACGTCTAGCTGCTATGTTTGGTATCCTCCTGTAATTAGGCTCCTGTAATTAGCGTCATTAATTGGCTGCCCTAATTCCAGGGATCTTGTACGCATGGCACATGCCATATATGAATGCCGCCCCAGCACTATTTGCTGTGAGGTGATTGCTCCACTCGATCTCTAATTTTCTGCAATCTGCACTTACAGGCAGCCAAGATTACTTTGACGGAATATGAGTTCAATCAAAAGAAGGTGCAAGATTTGCAATCTCACCTGGTAAGTGCTCATTACAAAGGAACTCAATTGCTTCAATCCTCTAGACATGAAGGCCTTAGCTATTCATGACTCAATTTGTTGAGCAGGAGAAGATTGTTAGAGGCAACTATTTCCTAAACCAATCAGCCAAAGTAGCCTACAGATCCTAGCTTTTGGCATACAACTCACACTCGATGAAAGACATTGTTAACGTGCATCAACTCAACCATAAGGCACAAACTTTCTCAAATTTCATTGTTTGCACTTATTATCATCTGCTCCATACAAAAATCAACTGATTAGGTTTGTTTTCACATCGAAGTACTCTGGTATATTGCTGTTCCCGTCAATTTGCATTTTTCCAGATGTTTGGCTGTGATGTGGTTGATGTCTCTATCAATTTAAGTAGTTTGCTAGCTAGTAGCAAGTAATTGTCAAGTACAATATTCTCGGTGTACAAGAAACACAAGTATTCGATATCGTTCTCCGCTTGAGACAAGAAGGAATGTTTTTTCATGGAAATAGACGAGCTCAAGATTCCAACCTGTTCTTTGCTCTTTCTGTTGTAGAAATCCTCCTAGAGTAAATCTGGACCTTGAGGGCAGTGCAACAAAACATAGGAAGAAAATGAGGTAAGTTGACGGTGCGCGACACAGGTTCAACCCTGCAAACCCCTACTGGAAGGAAGGTGCAGGTGATAAATGGCAGCTTGCGAGATTCTAGAACAATCTAGGTGTTAACATGCCCCCCCATTTGCTGTGTTGATTTCTGAGCTTTAGAAGTCCGTTTGTATCGACTTCAGAAAATTTTGTAAAACCCATAATTACGCTATAATTCATTTTTGGTGTGCTTGCATTGATATTCTGTTTCTTGTAAATGCAATGATAGGTGGTAACAGTCGTGGATGAAGATTGAAAGAATCTGCATCAAAATTGCAGCAGTTTAGAGAATACGGGTGTTAAATTACCAAAATTGAAGTAAAGTTGTTATTTTGCAGCAACTTGGCAGTATATATGGGTGTGTAGACTAACATGCGTATACCTTTTCCTTTACTCTACGTTGAGAGGTGCAATACAGATACTATCTATACCCATAAAGAATAACAACACTTCTACTAAAAGCAGAGAACCAAAATGCAAACATCACGAGATTCAAAAATTTTCTCGATGCTGGATAGGGAAGAGCATATCTTCTAATCCAATTAGTGATAACGTACAACGATCAAACGAGTTCCAAAAGGAAACCCAATGGTAATGCTTTCGTTGAACTGTTCACTTTAAGATAAGATAGTCAGATCTACCTTCCCACCAGGATAAAAGGCTTCACGTAAAGATTGACTGAAAGGGGCCAACAAAGGACCAAGTGCGTGTTTTCCTAAGCCCTTATTGGGGCAATTTATAAGTACTCCTTTGCACCAAATTATTTGAATCTTCTAGTCTAAAGGAGTTTTATGTTTGTAGAATAAATCTTAAAATAAATTAGATGTTTGACCATAACTTATAAACCCATCATCACAGTGGAAAAAGGGGGTGAGCCCTCCCTCACGCTGACCTACAACTCTCACCGAAAACAACACATACTGGACGGTCAACAGGTACAAATGCATACACCCAATGGCCACAAGAGATGACCCCCAGGTGCTCCACGTTGTACCCTGCCATGTTATAGTAAGCCAACTCTATAATCTCAGGTGCCAGAGTTCGAGTAGGCCCACCAGCATAAGTGATCGAAAGTTACAATCTTTTGCCTCCTACGACAATTGTGCAGGTGTGTGTTAGCAGACTCACTCGAGCCTGGTCTCTGGACATTAAGAACGGATGAAAAGCAACTTCCGAACCATACCACCACTACTAATACTACAATCCTGGAGAATCTAGTCTAGGTATGAAAGCTCCCAGCATCAGCTGCACAGGCGAACCAGACCAGACAGTTGTCAACTTGTTACATAATAGATAGATACATACTAAAGCTCGTAGCCTAGACTCAAAACTACAGTCTACATCACGTGGAAAACAGAAAAAACTTCTCAACTGCCGAGCGCATGAACACCCCGGTGCACCCAGTTTTTCCATAGGTAGTAATACTACAGGCATTCCCAAACTACAGCAACATTATCGCGCCTAAAGACTAAATAAATGGAGGCAATAAATTAAAATCTGTAGATCTGGCTGCAATACAACATCAATCAATCTGGCCACGATATGAGCGCCAGCGGCCAGATATGTAGTGTACATAGTCGAGTGCAAAACTTCCTCAGCATGGCCTCCAAGTATGAAATAGAACTCGGATAACGTTTGAAGAAGCTCGCCGCCACACCCAATGGGACCCTCACTCTACTCTCTTGTAACTGTTAATTGATGTAACAGCAATCAGCCTAAAGTGATCCAATATTATATCATATTCTCACCAGAGGCCCATCAAACCTATGGTAGTGGTCGACGATTCACACATTTACACCTTGGTGAAAATGTATTGCAAAACTTATTTTCCTAACTGTTGCCCATGTCCTCATCTTTCACGGTCAGGCTTGGCCCATCGTCAAAGCCACCCCCAGGCGCAAGCTCATTTAGATCTAGGAATGTTCTCCCTACACTTTCACTTTCCCTGCTGGGAACATCCTCCTCCATCTTCTCTATTGACTTCTGAGGTAGCTGCTGCTGCTTCTGCTCTTTATTTACTACAACCGTGTGGTCTTCATCCATTTTATTATTATTAATATGATTATTTTCTCTTCGTTCCTCGGGGCTTTCATCCTCTTCTTCCTCTTGGTCTTGACTCGATGTCGAGACTTCCATATCATTTTCTGCATCAGATCCAGCGTCAGGATCTGATGCATCAGATTTACCAGCCTTTCCAGGCTCTGTATCTGTATCAGAGAGATCATACTGCCGGTAGTTAACACGTGGGCGGGAGGAACGCTTGCTGCGTCTGAGGCCCGTTTGAATTTCATCAACAGATCTCAGCTTGGTCCCTCTCCGGCTGCAAGTTCGCAGTTTTTTATGCCGTTGCGGCTCCTCTATATCTTCACTACTACTCAAAGAATATTCCTCTTCGTCTTCATCATCATCCTCAGCATCTTCTTCCAACCGGAACTCCTCATCCTCTTCTGAGGCACTTGATGCCTTCTGCTGTTTCCGACTTCTCAGGTATTCCTCATCATAGACCGCTTCCCCCATGATATCATCATCACTGTCGAAGTTTGGGTCGGTGTCCGAGACAGGCTCAACAAAGTCTTGTGTATACCTCTGGGATCTTTTCCTACGCCGGTTGCTACAATATAACACATAATGTTCATAGCCCATAAATTCCAGCAGAGAACCTGCCAAATACCAAGTATTAAGTACCTGCGATCGAGAGCCTCAGCTTCCTGTTCCCCATCACTCTCTTGGTAGTCATCTGATTTGGGAGAATCTCCATTATATAATTCATCGGCTACCGGTGAGGGACCATTTAACTTGCCATTGCTTGATGCCTCTGGTCTTGGAACAAGTACTCTTCTATTGGTATTGGTAACAGGCTCAGCCGAGTTTTCTGTTTTTCTGTCAAGAATATAGGCATATAGCACATAATTGCTGTTATTTCCTTTTTATTTTTTGAGGGAAATCGCTGTTATTTCTTAGAAGGGTAAACGTTCACTTCAAATGAAAACTATCAATAGCAGGATAAATGATCCACATACTTGGTTATTTTAATAGCTTCATTTATTGAGCGGTCATAGTCATCTGCACCATGAGTGAATCAAAGCTTATGATTAGAATGGACAGTAAAATTATCTGAAATGAATTATAAAAATGTACTAATTCCATCATGTCACAAAATGTATGGTAAAGGAAACAAAGTGGAGGAGTGCCAGCCAGGGTTCCAGCAATAATACAGCATCAGTTATCGCCAAATGGCTGTACTAGTTTCCAGCCAGTTGCCCATTGAGAACCAGTCAGTTCTAAAACCTACTGATACATACTATTTTAAAGCAAACAATCAGCTGAAACTTAGCAAGGAACCAGCCAAAACTGGCAATTTCTCAATTGTTGAAACATTTTCTCATCTTTTTAAATAGATGCTAGTCTCACTTCCAGTGTCTTATATTAATACCCTATTTTTGCAGTGTCCTCCAACTAATTTTCCCCTCTAAATAGTATTGTTAAGTGGCTCTTTAATTGAAAGAATAGTTCGAATGCCAAATAAAATTGTCCAAAATTGCTCAAAATTGTATGCATCCATACAAACCAGACTAATTTATTGAAACCCTGGTTTCAGCTTCATGATGCTCTAATCAATTCATATCTAGTTCTCAAGAACATAGAATGGCGTCTGCCTTGACAGGAAGAAATTAAGAGACAACACGAGAACAAAGGCAAGAATTGGAGAATCATCCAAGGCATCCAAGTACTGAATACCAATGCACCAAGATAGAGTATCATAGACTGAATGTTAAGAAACAAAAAAATAGTTACATAAAACCATGAACAGACATAATTTTCCTAAAAATAAATAATAAATAATTATTATTGTTCTGTTTGACCCATAATATTCAGCTTTTTATATTGAGTCCACCATGCATGCAAGTCTGCTGATGATAAGATCCATACTAATAGTGAAACCACTAATATGCATCATCCTAGCTAGGCCTACAGAATCATAAAAGGCATAATTGATATAAAAACAGTGATGCACGAAATGTTGGTCAAATATCTGATATTAAGGAAGAAGTCAACTGGAAAAGAAACTTAAACAGCTGAGAAGGTGTAAGAAAAAAATGATTGCTGTCAATCATGCTTTTGTCAGTAACACATAGTAAGCCTTGGGGCTTACCAAAAGTATATGTGACAGGCTTTCTGTCACGTAGAGAGCGGCCAGAGGTGAGTCCATCTGCTGTCAGGTAGCTGTCAAGGAGAAGGGCTTCTCTTTGTTGCTTTTTGAGCAGCCTCTCCTTCTTCTGCGTGAGAAACAAATGGTTGAGATTAACACATCATATCAGATAACTATTCTGTGCAAAACAATTATATATTGGGCTGAGTTGAACAGCTGAATACTTTGTGGATCTTCTCAATCTCTGGAAGATATTCAATCTTCAACTTCTTGCCAAGTGAGACCTCTGTCCTGTTCCTACTTGAAAAGAGTTTTTCCTAAACAAGACAGACAGAAAATGAACAAAAACCATAAAATTTCAATAGCATTTGATCATAAGAGCACAACATCAACAATGAATAATTTATTAGAAGTCCCATTTGATTAATAGTTCCTCATCAGTGTGCAATTTGTTCTCAGCAAACTCTGGTCTGCTCTATGGCAGCTATGCTTACAAGTGAAAAATCTTGCAACATTATTTGGATAATGCCATATTGAACAAAAAATATCTTTTTCTACAGTAGCCTGGCCTCCAAAGTGGGAAATTGATATATGGATTAGGGAATAGGATTTTAGTGAACCTGATGATCTGTTTTGTCTAACACACTAAATATCTGCATGTGTATCCAATTGTATGGGAGCCAATGTATAAGACCAATCATCTATAATCATGATCATCACAATCTTGAGGCACACACAGCATAAAGAGTAGTTGCAACTTCTATAACTAACGACACACTCATTTATTATGACATCTTCATACTTGTGCGACAATTGCATGTTGGGAAGAAAAAGTAAGAACTACTCAATGACCTGCTCTGGGGAGCAAATATGAAGAACTTACAGCAACTTCATCAAACTCATCAAAGCTGGATGCAACAGTTTCCCACCGATAGGATACAACTGGAGGAGTGGAAACTCCTTTTCCTTTAGATCTCTTTGCTGGCTCCTTCTTCACCTGTTCCACTCGCCTAATTTCGCGATACAACCGATGCCCAATAATTGGGTCATCTTCGTACCTATTTTGCATCACTTGATTAGCATGCCCTTGACCAAGAAATACAAATAATGAAACATTCACAATGCTTTACATTCAAACGGCAGATCAGAAGAATTTAAACCCACCAGTATGAGATCCCATAAGAATCACCCCCAATTCGTTCTTTACGAAAGGTAGAAAGGTCATAGCCATGCTTTAAAGAACTGTCAATGAAGTTCCGAATATCCTCTTGCTGCAAAATATGTGCTAGAAAGTCAGCTAATTCATCATACTTATAACACCATTACACCAATGATGCAGCTAACGTCAAACTCAAATTATCATCTATTTCAATACATCTCCCAAAAATACAAATTGGCTGCTGGTAGCCTTTAACCCCACTGAGATAGTGAGATCAACAGAAGACCTCTGTGAGTCTTGTTCCGACATATTTAATTCAGACAGGAATACAGATAATAGGGCTGTCTAGCTATCAAGTATCCTATTTTTTCCTAAAAATCAAATACTTTTTTTAAATTAGTTTCTTTGTCATTTTTATGTAGCCCATCCCTCAGGGATGGTGCCAGTGCTGGTGCAGCCTCCCATTCACTCATGGCTGGACAAGAAAAAAATTGCAGAAAAGGAGCTGGCTTTTTTTTAAAAAAAGAGGGGTACCTGATGTTTAGCAATTCTCAATTTTTTATAGCATTATTAGTCTTTAACTTTTGGTGAGTTTTTACGACAGGAATAAAGTAGCAACTGCTCTGACAGAATTACATTTCTTTATATTTTATAACAATATTGACCTCTAACATTTCAGCAAGTTTGTAGGACACGAATAAAAAGCAATTACCCTCAGAACTCTAACTGATGAAGTGGGGAAGAATTCTCCTCAGGACATGGTAGCTGGAATCATAAGGTTCCAGTTTCAAAATTTATCCAACAGAGGTAGAATATTTTCCTTATTGCTATGGAATTTACCCATTGTAAATTTGTAACAAAATAAGCTTTTCAAGGTATTGAATCAACTCAGGTGTAACTCAGTTCAGATTGTTAATCATGATCAGGATGACTTAGGTTGCACCATACAGACACGTGACAAGATAATGTCACAGAAATATGGCATTGTTTTCAAAAAAATACCTACATGGCTACACAACTATACATATAAAAAATAAAAAATAGTGGATATTTTATCAACTTCTAATGCACAATGATTACAATGTCTGGTTTCTTATACGATATCTGAGGTTCATAACATTTAATTTTTGCCCATATCTTACATTTTAAACCAATCGCATATCATATAGATAAGGTACAAAAAAGTTAAAGCCTGCTAACAATAATATATCAAATTTTTGTTAGTGACGTGTTGGAGGGAAAGTTTTTCCCTTTGCTACAGCTATAGTACTGACACCACACTCACATTTTGATAGAATGAACATGGCTTTGATATGCGCCGGCGAAGTGTCAAGGCCATGTTGGTGTCAAACACACCACATGCCAACTAGTAGAAGGGTCAGTACAACCCAGGACATATAAGCTGTAACATCCTTGCAAATCCAATAGTAGCTCCCATTATGACTGTTTAGGATACTTGGTGCTGCCTTTGACAGAAACATTGGTGGTTGCTTATTTAGTACTAGTTCGATTTCTTGTAATCTTTTTCAGATGCTACCAAGGTAAGACATATTATAACCTGTTTGTGTGCTAACATCCTATGGATAGAAATTTGAAGATTATTTATATGATATCTGTCACTTCATTTGCTAATAGTATGTCACTACATAGAGGGTAAGTTATTCAGTTCATAACCAAAAATAGCCACAAAAATGTGGCGTGCCATAGTACCTTAGCCCGTCGTTTCGTTTGGTTCACAATGAAAATTGTGGCTGCCATAGTGAGTATGTTTTGGTAGCAACTACAGTTCAATTTTTGTGCCGAACTGTGCCACCCAGATTGCTTAACACAACTATTTTATTACTAGTTTTGGTCATGAAACAAACAAACCCAGAGAATTTCAACATCATAATGTAGACAATGCAATAACATAGCAAAAAGAGTCTAGTTGAAACAAACAAAATAATGATGGAACAAACAGAGTATCGTTCCTGTTCCTATTCCATTATTCCTCCTTTTGTGTAACTACATTCCATGAGATTCACTCTCTACATGGCCAGAGCAAAAAGTGGAGTATTGGCTGAAGCAGGCCAGCCTATCCTACTGCAAAGATTTTGATACTATCGTAAGTTTCTTATTTATCAAGTTACTCGTGAGGACTAAAATGCATCCATTCCTTGCAATGACCAAGCACTTCTACGTGAAGATCCACTAAGAACAAGCTGTCATCAAGCACCATTCGCTAATCAGGCCTTCGATGTGGAAACACCAACAAAGTTTTAAACAAGTAAAAAAAAATCACTAGACTAAAAACCAGATGCTGGATAACTAAACCTTGGTGCTTTTGTTGCACTGACACTGACACAAGACATCAGTTTGGCACAATACAAACACCGCACGTGTGACCTTATCCAGAAATACAAACCAGCTGTATATTTATTCTTGGCATTCCATATCCACTCCATATTGATTTATAGAGTTTGGTTTTAATGTTTTATGCACTGAACATATAAGGGTTCACAAGGTAACGTGGTTACATAACAATATAACTTATTATTGCCTTTCAAAGTTTTCATGAAAACAATCAGTATGAATCAACAAATACTATCAAATTACAAAGAGTATCATAAGAAGCACAATAAATTAAGTAGTTTGTATTCAATTCTATTTGCCTCTCTTCCACATTCAGTATAACAGATTAACAGTAGGGTCATCAGAAATGTTAGCATTCTAGTTAGATTGAATTCCATTTAGCCATCTAAATGAAAGCTTTAAAACAACTCATTTTCATGTTGCTCAGGCTCATCTGTGAAAATCAAGTACAAATATGCCTTGTGATACATAACAAGAGAAAGAACTCAAAAGTTAGTTGTTTTAAGTTTAACAATGATATTTCAAAAGGACTATTTCAAATAGCCATCATTATGTGCTGCTGTTTCAGTGTAATAAATATTGTTCTATATCAAAACTAGACTAGCACTTACTCAACAAATATCAGAGCCGTGTTAAGCAACTGGCATGCATCAGGCACCACTTATGCCGCCAAATATTAGTGTCACTACAGCCTAGTTGAATCTTGTTCTGTTTTATAACTACACAACCTAGGATTAAGTATTCAATAAATAGACCTAGGTATTAAGACATGCTAAAACCATGGTATCATGGAGTACCAAACAATATTAACCATATCAAGTCCAACAGTGAGTGTGACGCACTTATGACAATAAATGGTAATGACTTTGAGGTTTTCAAGATGTGATCTGAAAGGAGCACAAGGCATCTGACCATTGAGCAGAATGACAGCTGCAATAATTGTCCTGTGAAAATTGTGTACTATGCAATAAAGCAAGGGAGTATACCTTATTTTGCATAAGAAAACACACCACAGTTTGAGGTCCAAATGCACACACACAATGTTTTCACTAGAATAATGGTAAGAGCAAGCGTGCACCTCGACACGTATATCACATATAGCTTTCAAGATCACTAAACGAGTCGCTGGCTCAAGCGCCTTGTACATTTCAATTTCCGCTCTGTGCAAATGAAACAATCAGTAAAATAATCTAGATACAATTGTGGCTAGAGATTTTAGTCAGTAAGTTTCTTGTATGCAGAACTAACCCATGTGATGCAACTATTGGTAGATCACCTTCTGCAACCTGCAGTTGTTGAGCTTATTAACTCATCAATGAAATGAATACTATTATATAGCTAAAATTGTTCGTATCATGGAACAGTAGTCACATACCCAATGCCACCAATCCTTTAGCTTCCTACATAGGACAGTCACCCAGGTTCCACGTCCCATAGCCATGCGAGTTATCGGGGGAATTGACTGCAAATGTGATAAACATGTATGATAAGGTCATAGACTTTTATGTAGTCATATCCTTGGGTGTAAACAACATATTAAAACCTAATCACCTATTAAAATACCAAATTGAGTAGCCCAACTACTAACACAATCCATAACACCTATTTAAACAAAATGTGTTACCACAAAATACAGCTACCATGGTTCTTAACAATCAATTAGAAGCATATACGCTAATATCTGAGACTGTTTCTCAAGAACTTAATGAGCATTTCCAGCACAGGTTCCAATCATCAGGTATTTCCTAACATAAAGAATGCACATAACAATTTCTCGCCTAGCATTGCTAGGTAATGAACAAACAATCACACAAGCCATAATGAAGTACCACAAACACATCACCCGAGGCATGCAAGTGCAATAACCCCAAAAAACATTGCAGCATACTCCATTTTACTCCTTGTAGGCAAAATAACATGACTTGCTTCTAATCAAGAACAAAGATGCCATCTTACCCCGGAAATCCCCACTTCCACACATAGCTAAAACCAAAGCAACCTATTCCAACTTTGAAATAACTAAACGTAAAATTCAAAATGAACAGCTCAGGAACTCACCTTCAGCAGCGGCATGTGCACATCATCCAAGGTGCTGTTAGGCGTGATGAGCGCCGCCTCCAGATCCTCCGCGGAGAACTCCATCGTAATGTTTAGCAACGGCCGGAACACCTGCAGCCCCCAAAAAAACACGAGAACAGCATCAAAACCCTAACCCTAACTCCAAACCACAAAAAAAAAAATTCCAACCCCCCCCCCACCCCAAGCTCGAGGCAAGGACAGGAGGCACGAGAGCACCACCCACGTGGAGGAAGTTGAGGACGGAGGCGAGCTCCCACATGCACCGGACCCGCCACCGCGGCAGCTCTGCGGGCGCCTCCGGCTCCGCCACGAGCGGCGTCACCACGCGGCATTGCGGCGTCTCGTCCCCGCCACCCCCGCCCGCCGCGCGCCGCCTCGGCCGCTCCGGCGGCGGCGGGGGAGGCGCCTTCGGACGGCTGTTGCACGCCCGCGGCAGCCGCGTCTTCCTCTGAGGCGGCTCCTCCTTCCTCTCCTCCTCGGGCTTCGTCTCCGGAGGCGGAGAGGCCCCGTTGCCACCTCCGCCTCCGCAGTCGCCATCCCCGGGGGCGTCCATCGGTGGCGAGCGGCGGGGGGAGGGATCGGATCGGAGATCTGCGTCGGGGTTAGGTCTAGGGTTAGGGTTTGGGGGAGAGGGGGAAGGGGGAGGCGAGGTGGAGACGGAGGCCATGGAGGAGGAGAGGAAGGGCAAAAGTGGGATTCCGCGTGGGGGGGTTGGAAGGGGAGGGGAGGGGTAAGCTGGTAAGGCTGTCTGTAGCTTGAACGTGAAAAATAAGGACGGGTTCGGATTCGGGTTCGGGTCTCGTGGGGTTTGGGAGGGTTTGTATTTTTGTCAGGGGTGGACTTGCGTTCGGTCCTCTCTCTCGCTAGCCGTCGGACTTTGGGTTCGGTTCGACCGCGCCTGCGCGATATTTGGGTCGGGTACATCCTTTTTTTTATTAATGTTTAGTGTTTGAAATTTTCGTGTTGTTTGATTTGTGTTATCCATAAAAGATTTATTATGGGTTAAAGATCTATAAAGACTATGTTAAAATAGATTTGAGTAAATTTAGTCTGATCCAATTCAATTCTAAATCAGTGTAAAAACCCAAGTAATCCGGTCCAATATAAACTCTAGTCTAGGCGACTATAGAGTCTAACTTTAATCTAACTCAACTAGTATAAACAGATCTGAGTTTTTGAATAATTTAACTCAATCTATATTTTACACAAGTCTATCTAGAAGTCCAATTACTCAAAATTAAGAGTATGAAAAAACTAAAATGTCTAATTAATTTATCACTAATCAAATAAATTATTCACATACATATCTAACCAAACAAAAAAAATTTAAGCCTTCAAACTAAGCCTTGCACATGCCAAATACATCGACAATAACACCAACTAAAACGGTCTTTGTTGACTCGTGATGTGGATGGTTGAACGGATAATGCATTATTTTATTTCTAGAGGAAATTGTAAAGATTTATACAAAATTTTGTATAAAAATCAGATATTCCTATCTATAATTTTTCTTACGGTGATTACTGACTTCCTGTCATACGTACAAGTGTGGCACTGTGGCGTGTGTTAATGTACACTAATTTAAGAATAAGTACTAAATTATCAAAATTGAAGTACAGGGTTAATTTGCACAGGCTTAAAGGTATGGACGGTAAATTATTAAACAAAAATATAGTTAAAATACTCATAAATTTTTATATATACAAAATTTTGGGTATGACTAGTACTCACGACTCTTATATATTAAAAAAATTAAATGTGACTAAAGTACTCACAATTTTTATATAGAAAATAAAAATACATTAAAAATATTTATACCATAGTCATATGGAGAAAAAAAAACAAGGACGAGAATTAAAAATATAGTTCCGCTTTGATATATTTTTCACTCTTTTATTAACATATTTCTTGTGTTTGATATGTAGATGTCGGATATGATGATACTAAACCAAGCGTAGCGAAACATAACTAAACCAAATTTAACCTATTTTGGTACATTAGGTTCGATTTTGAAATTATAAATAATGTACTTGGGAAAATTATAAATAACGCACTTTGCTTTAGATATTTGGGAATCAAACTTTGGAAAATATGAATTGATTGAACCAAATGATTCAAAGAAACCAAACATTTTTTTCCCCCAAAAATATTGAATTGAAATGTTTAAGGAATTGTCTATAGTGCATATGTTTGTTTTTTCTTTAAAAAGGTTGTAACATCTATGTCATACATCTATATCTAAATTTAATTTTCACCGTTTCTTATCTCTCAGACTTCTTCTCCCTCTTCTTCCTCCTCCCAATCCACTGCAATCACTGCCATTGCCACTACATCCTTTTCTTCTCCCTACTAATAGCCGCCGCCACAATCACCACCCTCCTACCTTATGTCTCGCACACGACTACCACCTCCACTCACAGCTAGTGGCATTATCACTGCTTCTGCTTGCCACCGGAAAGCCGACGCCAAAGAAGCTGAGGGGGTTAAGCGAATATTAGAGGGTTTGATTTAAGAACATGGGTTTGATTAAAAGTGCAGAGGTGTATACAAGATAAGCAAAAAAAACAGACACATACATACCCATTTGCAAATCTCAATTGGTACATTAGGTTCAATTTTGAAATTATAAATAATGTACTTTGCTTTAGATATTTGGGAATCAAACTTTGGAAAATATGAATTGATTGAACCAAATGATTCAAAGAAACCAAACATTTTTTCCCCCAAAAATATTGAGTAGAAATGTTTAAGGGGTTGTCTATAGTGCATATGTTTATTTTTTCTTTAAAAAAGTTATAACATCTATATCATACATCTATATCTAGATTTAATTTTCACTATTTCTTATCTCTCAGACTTCTTCTCCCTCTTCTTCCTCCTCCCAATCCATTGCAACCACCGCCATTGCCACTACATCCTTTTCTTCTCCCTGCTGATAGCTGCCGCCACAACCACCACCCTTCTACCTCCTGTCTCCCACACGACTACCACCTCTCACCACCTCCACTCACAGCTAGTGGCATTATCACTGCTTCTGCCTGCCACCGGACAGCCAACACCAGAGAAGCTGAGGGGGTTAAGCGAATATTAGAGGATTTGATCAAAAGTGTAGATGTGTATACAAGATAAGAAAAAAAAACAGACACATACATACCCATTTGCAAATCTCAATGTTTAATAGTTGACAAAAACAAAAAAGAACTTGTCTTGTCTTTACTTAAGGGCATATTTACTACACCTCATAAAATGTAGAGCAATTCACAATTTTCACCTATGGTATCCGCAACAAACTCCATGCACCATTTTTTTTTCTTTGAAATATTTTCAATTTCCTTTTATGTTCCTTTTTAATTGGCTTTGTTGCGTCTAATATGTGACATGTCATAGAAACCCCAAGTCAGATTTCACAAAGCTGGAGAAAGCTCGTATACAAAGCAATCCAACAAATGATGAAGATCTTTTCCATTTTGTCCTTGATGGATCAAGAATTCAAAGGCCCCGTAATCCAATGATATAATTGCTTGATAAATACACCAAATAAATTACACTAATCTACCTGAAAAGGTATTGGTTTGTCTCCTAACATCTTTAATGGAGTTTTGTACCATATAATTTAGATTTATTTGACTAATAATTAAGAAGAGCACTAGTAAATAATATCTTAATCCAATATTATAGCCTTCAAATTTTCTTTCTCCTATAACCAGTCTCACCTACACACCCTCACTAACCGTGCCTACCAACACCTCCCATATATTTCGCCTTTACCTACATTTTTAGCATTGTTGCTAAAACTCTAACAACCATTGCCACCCCCCTGCCTTCTCTTCCTCTCATTCTCCTGCACGTGCCACCACCCAACGTCATTACCCGTTTTCCATGATGCCACCACCACCCACGGTTGGCATCATCCCCCCCTGCTTAACTGACACCATCTTGTGACATTTACCAACTTCTTAATTTAGTTGCAAAATGCAAATATATGTACACGTTAGGTAAAATTAGGTGAATTTAGTTATAACTTGCAAATCAACAACCACATTATTCATGACAGCAAGATCCTATTTGGGAGGTTTAATTTGAGTTTATCCACAACTTTAAGTCTAAACTCTTTTAAACACCTAGTTTTCACAACATCTTATAGTGTAAACTCAAACTCAAATCGTTCATCAACTGTTTCTCAAGACAGACAACAAACAATTACTTTTTAAAAAAACTCAACTCTCACAAACAAGATCTGAAAAGAAAATACACACCATCCATTGAGAGCAGGGTTGCAACAATTAAAACATGTATTACTTGTGTCATTCTCGCACTTCCATCGTTCTAAATTCTGATGCTGCCACACTACGTCTTTTCTATTACCATTTCCAGAAAGAAAAAACAATTTGCGAGTTCAATTAGCAGAACTTGATCAAACAATTAGCAATAGCTTAGGTAGGGAGAAGCTTCCAAAAGTAAGGAATAAGAATAAATGCATCTGAAATGAGTTTCATATCTTTTTGTCTCAAAGAATAAAAGATATCCATCTTTCTCTTCGCTTGAACTGTTAGATCAAAAATTAATATTCAAGACCAAGATGTGTGATAATATTATAATTTCTCTAAAGATGATTGACCACTTCAATTTCGCGGATGGTTGAGATTTATAAAAGACATCTTCTACCTTTTTCTAAGACAAAAGATACAAATCCGAAATAAAGACAGGTGATAATTAGCATGGCATAGAATTATGAAGTCTTAAGCTATGCAGCGTGGTATCCATACAACAATCCTTTTTCATCTTCCTTACTCATCTGAGCTACAGACACTGTCACAGATTCTGATGGAAAATACCGTGCTTGTCCCCAAAGGCGTGTTTCTACTGGCATTATAAGGCCCAAGGTTATAAATAGAACTGCATTTGCTACATGAAAAATAGAAGCCAGGACCATGGACTTCATTGATCCCAGCAATCTTTTTATTGGCCACTACACTGAATTATGTTCTGCTCATGTCACTCGTTCGAAAGCACCGCCGATCTGCATGTGAAGCCACTCCGATGTTGAGCCCTGGACGTATTCTCTGGGTGTTTGTGGATCAAACGTCAAACCAGGAGCTGCATGATATGTCTGAGCATCGAACTACAAGAAAGAAGCCACAAGTGAATCTTTTTGAACTTTCAGAAGAAAAAAAAAAGAGTCCAGCGCACCAAACAAAACAGGTGCAAACATATACATCTGAAAGAAATGGAACTGACTTCAACAACACTGATAATCCTGTAGATTCAGACTATGACGCTGGTGTTCTAAAACAAGAACTTGAGAAGCTACTGCTGCCATAACTTTCATTTGACGGCAAGGGAGAAAAACTCAAATCGAAACACAAAAGATAACAGGTGGGCACCAAGCTTTTTTGTTACAAAATACAGCCACTGTTATTTTGTTTAACTTGCAATTTTGCTTATGCAAAAATCACAGGAACATAGCAATGGTCCGGATGGACTGTCACATAACTTGAAAATACTTTAGCACATAAGCTTTGGACCCAGCGCAACCCCAATTCCTTTTGAGAACTAGCCAGAAAAAAAAATCCAGAAATAACTCCCCCCAAAAGAACAAGAATAAAGTATACAAGCAAATTCAATGCAAGGGCAAACAGGTCAGGTTTATGTGCAATATAAGAACTAAAGCTGAGATGATGCAAATAACAAACTATGCCATCATTCTGATGCACCTTTGTATCAAAAATTCTGCTAGTTTATTTTTTTACACCTAGACTTACATCTTTAGACGGAAAAGCTCCAATTCCATTGTTCATCTGGGCATTGACTGCTTCAAGCTTCATGGACAAAAACTGCAGAAAACAGCAAAGATAAGGCCCTTTACTTTAGGACAGATGAAGTCAATTCTAAACAAGGTCTGAAGATGAAAATGACATACCTCAACTTGCCGCTGTAAAGCCTGTATGTAATTGATTATCTCATCAAGGACTGATGCTTTCCCGATAACCTGACAAATGAAATAATAGTGTTTCCAAAGAGAACCATTGGTTGAAACAATTTAACTTGACAAGACTAAAAGCCTTCGTGATGATTTAAAATGGAATAACATGAACAATACTAAATGCATGTTAGAATTGGACATGCACCTTATTGCATCCAGGGACAAGATCTTGGAGTATTTTCATCCGCTCACTTATCTTCTCTCGTCGTGCCTGTCAATAAACAGATCTAGAGTGATAAGGTTCACCAAGGTGTATACCCCCAATTAACCAAGAGCAATTCCCATGGTACTCATTTCCATTTTGGGGACCAATTTTATGAAGGCACTGCATACTGCAGTCACTACTCATTACTCTTGTGAGAGATCATCAAAATTTGTCTAATTAATTAAATAAAAACAAATGTCCAGGGTACAAAGTACAAACACACTCCAAACAGTAAGAGGATCTTACCCTTTCTGCGAGGCTATGGCTGTCAGTTGCTTGACCTCTTCTTGCCCTAACATGGATATAATCTTGTTTTGGTGGCTCTGGCGGTGGAGGATTATTATCAACAGCCTTACTAGCATTTCCTGAATCGGCTTCAGCCTCTGTTCTTAAATTATTATTCACATCATTAGATTTCATTGGCTTCAAACGTTTTGCTTCTGAATCAGTCTGCATAATATATTTTCAGTCAATTTGATCAGCCAGTTCGACATCGGAAAAACACTAGTCTCCATATAATTCATCAAGACTGAAACATTCATTACTGTACTTCCCATATGTGAAATAACAAAAATATTTCAGTTATGCGTCAACAAAATAACCTGTAAGATTGGATAAGCACAGTACCAAATGAAGGCCCTGCAAGTATGGAATGCAAGGAGAAAATGCTGATGGTAAAGCTAGATTTGAGCTCATTCTAAGTTTGCAGGTTTGTTCCTTCAGAGAAAGCCATCAGTTGCTCATTGACCATGGTGCACTCGAAATAAGATTTCCAGCCAACTCACTTAGCCCAATAGGTTATTAGACAAGTACTCAACAATATTAGTTTTATTGATTATCCGAAAATTGTATTTATCTTCTTCTGAAACCTCAGGGTGATGGGACCAAAAGAAGATAAAGTATTAAAAATTATGCCAATCCTGAGCTAAGATTTTGCGCTGATTGATTTTTCAGCAATGCATATGGAAAGACGGAAGTCGATTCGAATAGTAAATCATGTCCAATTGTCCATACCTAAGTTCAGCAAGTAATCAAGTAAGAATCGGATGCTATCTGTTACCATGTTTTATCTTATTAGGAATGTCTCTTATCCTACTCATATTAGGAATGAACATCTACAAAGAAAGTCTAGTTGTATTCAGTTTATGTTTATTTATTGTTCTAAAATTAGAGTTGAGGATCTATATAAACTTATGAGGAGTGGGGTTAAAGAGATCATCCAATCATTCATCGTAGAAGCAATAGAGACATAGAGAGTGCAAAAACTAGAGTTTTCTTAAGTAAGAGACCCTTGCAGAGGACAAGAGTCAAATGAGAGGGGTCTAAAAGATACGAGAGTTGGTTGAGAATGTCAATTTCTTGTACTCTTTTGAAGTTATACTTAAGAAAGTTGTGGGCTGCTTCGTCAATTTTTTCTCTATCCGATTGTCGTTCCTTCATCATCATTATCATGGCATTCTATGCTAGATCTCCTGATTTACATTCTTGTTATTGTGTGTGTTGGGCCGTATCTCACGAGATAAGATCCAATCTGTAGCCGGGACTCCTGCTGTTCCTATTCAAATTCCAACAAGTGGAGCTATAAATACAGAGGCATGCGCATGGTATGATGGCATCAACTATAAAGGGCTCTCCTATATTATTTTGTAGTTGATCACCTATACCTGAATTTTATAGGATAAGTATTATATATAGGTTAGATGAGAGAAATGGCTGTGTTTGGCCGCCTTGTCTACGTGCAAAGGCCAGTTTATCTGGCTTATCGTGAGATGCGTGAGAGAGATTTTCAGCTGTCTATACTTGATCTAAGTTAAAAATCACAGCTTATAAAGGGACTATGGTGATCCCTAACAATGCGTCCAAAAGTAGTTGATAGTGAAATCCTAACAGTAAAGTCAGGTGGAGATGTAGGTCGTAGGAGGCATACCGAACTCAGTAAAAATCTATGTGTTCTTTATTTTCCGTTGCAGATATGATTTCCGCCCTCTCGGAGAGCTATCTGATATTTACAGAGTTACAGTCAAAAATAAAGTTATCCAGTGCATACCACACATGATTGAATATACTCTAGCAATATTACCTCAATTCATGGCAATTTTCCAGGACTTAAACAAGTAGCACTCTGGCAAATCACTCTTTATTGAACAATGTTGAAATTACCCACAATGTGATGGAATGTGATGGTGCCTTCCAGTGCTTCCACAGTTTCTGACGAATTAGTTTACAACTCAAGAACCAACAAGAATTTCCATACCAGAATTGTGATTTTGGAGCTCTGGGTTTGACTACAAGCAATAGCTCCACAAGGTTTATCCTACACCAGATGTTACTCTATTTGCAGCCACACGCACTACAACTATATCACGATCTCAAATGCCACTTGATGTCAGCACCGTTTGGCACTATGGTGCATTCCATAAAACTCCGTTTGATATACTATTGTGTCCACTTGTGAAATGCTTACATAACAACCACTGAACCACATTTTAGTGGCTACTGCATATGGAAAATATCTTCCATAACTATCTCATCCCGCAGCAGGGCAGCCCGGCTCTGCAATCCTAAATGGGGCCTCATTCCTTGCTTCCAGGTCCATCCCAATCTACAATACAATGATCTCCAACTCACTCACCAGTCAATACTTCCCAAACTAATTGAATCACTTAGACCAGCTGCAATTCTACATACGTTTTGACACATTTCAGTTTAAAATTTGAACTAATTGGGTTGCATTACTCAAAACTACCTCCCAAGCTAATTAGAGTGCTTCAAACTACAGTACATACCACATCCAACTACACGGACGAACAGATCACGAAGCAAAAAACCGTCAAAGCTACGAGTTTTGAACTCCCCAAGCCTAAAACAACACCAAAACCCACTAACTCCACATAGATCACGAACAATGCAAGGAAAAAAAAGAGGATATTTTAATTACCAAATCCTGGCCGTCGCCGGAGGTGGAGACGAGCCTGGACGACTCGTCCTCGGACGCCGCGGCCGCGGCCGAGTCGCGCCGCCTCCGCCGGCCGCCGCCGCGGTGGCTGCCGTTGCTCTGGTCGGTGACGACGGAGGAGGCCTCCACGGGCGCGTCGAGGCGCGCGGCGGCGAGGAGCGGCGGGCGCCAGAGCTCCGCGGGCAGCGACGGGGCGGAGTCCATGGCGGCGGCGGAGAGAGCCCTAGGTCTAGGGTTTTGGCGAGCGCATGCGACCAGATCGGGAGGAGCTAGCTGGAGATAGCTTGCAGTGGCACTGTCTCAGCTCACGCTCAGAGAAGACCACTGCAAGGGGAGCTCTCAAAAAATATAAATATAAATATAAGGGATGAGGAGTTACGCCTATATTTTATTAGAGAGCGAGTTAATGATAGATATTTCATATATTCATTAAATTTAACATAAAAAGATAAATATTTGAAATTCAAATAGAACTATTTGACTAAATGCACAATTCTATTGAGTTAAGAATTTATGCCATACAACCATCTCAGAAGTTTAAAATCACGTCATCTCAAATTTAATTGATATCATGAACATGATTCGAAGGTTAGAAGTTATCTTAATTTAATTCAAAAAAAATAGTACTCAATTTAATCGAGAACTAATACCATCTCTACCTCAATCCCTTCGAATGATGTGCTTACCCATCTAACGGCCACTGCCGTTCCCCCGTGCACTTGTCCAGCATAAACAAATAGTTAACCATATATGGCCCTCCTCTCCTCCAAATTGCACTTTGGTACAACCATTTTTGGAAAAAACTAACCCGTCTTGCTAATTTGTAGAAGGTTGCTAATTTTTGGGAAGGACAAACACAAAGTGAATTGGGGATGAGATGTTAGTTAGGATGAGATGTTATAATGGCTTGGTAGGATACTAGTTGAGATTTTTTAAGATGAGATTTATGTGAGAGTGATTTCCAATAAAGAAATATGCGATGAGATTATGTTTATATGCATTCAAAAGTTATATCTCTTTTTTTAAAAATGAACCTAATGAAAGAGGTATGAAAGGGTATATGTCAATCTGAATCATTAGACTTATTAAATTGAAGAGTCCAAACAAATTTGAAAGACCATAAAAATTTCTAAATATAAATATTTATAAAAATATGCTAAAAATGTGGCTTGAGTGTTTGAAATTTGAAAGATGGGTGCGTCGAATTGGACAAACATTATGTAGGAATCTCCTTAGGTATAAGAAAGTCTTTGGAGTCATTGAATCTTGTACAAATAACTCACAATGCATCTTATCCCACACATTTGATATCATCTATGCAAGATCCAACAGTTTTGAAAAGTTTTCTAAGTGTAGAAAATTTCCTACACAATTTTTTTGTCCAATCGAACCATTAGAGGCTAATGGCTTAGACTAGTGCCTAGTCTACTATGTGTGGGGTTGGACATATGGCCAAACCTGTTTTTTTCTTTCTCTGTACGGCTGCACATCAATTTTTTTAAAATTCTTAAAAATGGTAATACCGTTTCCCGTTCTTAATGGTATAAGAGGTGATAATGACGGCATATCAAACCTATAAAGGCATATTCGAACTCCGGCATTAGTTCAAGGCATGAGATCGGTGAAGACATAGTGAAGGTAGGGAGTGGTGAGGGCATCGCTGACACGATTGCGATCGTCGCTCTTTTCCCTACTATTTCTTCGATGCATGGAGGCCTCAATTCACAAGCCGTGCCTTTCAAACCTTCATCAGTAGTCTAGAGTCTCATGCCAGAAGCCTCGACGCCCCAAGGAAGGTCCAACTCCAAACCCAAGTCATCGTCGAAGCCCAAGTCGCAGAAAAGCCCGGTTCGCCGTTGAGGAGTAGTCCAACTTCAAATGGCCGTAACTTTCGCGTCCGAAGTCCGTTTTCGACGATCCACCACTCCACGGAAAGCTTATCTCCTAAGCTTTCCAATGGTTCTAGTCCCACTGCCAAATTTGGCTAGGAATGACAGGAATCGCCGAAAGACACCATGTGACAGAAACTACCAGGTGCTGTGCAACCTCTTCTTTGGGCCGAAAGCCCATGTATTCCTAGGGTTGTGTGTGTGGGTCCCATCATGGCCGGCGCCCCTCCTCTGGCCGCCACTCTACTTATGGCCGATGCTACCCTTCTTCTTCCTCGGGTTTTGTTTTGTTTAGTTATCCACTGCGCGTGTGAAACTATATTGATTCCTTTTGTATCGGCTAGATCATCAGGAACGAGCTCAGAACCCCAAATTGTGTGAGCTTAATCTAATTCCAGCAAATTTAGTTGCTTTTATCTTATTCTTGCTGTGTTTCTTTGGTTGCATCGCAGGAATTGACCTTTGTGGTCAGGGTAGCCGTGTTTGGCGCGGTTGATAACAACTTGTGATCGTGGTTTGACAATTGCCGGCGTCCACGCCTGTTTGGATTGGAGCCGCTTCGCCTAAGTCACGTTCCACCTAACCAAACGTACCCTCTCACCAGAAGATCGGCATCTGTTGGCGTATCAGGGAGGGAGGAGTGGCGTGAGTGTAATAAGGTAGTGCCAGTACCAAAGATGACATAGACGGTAACGAGCGTGGTGTAGGAGGGAGAGAAGGCTCAAGGATATCCTTGGAAGTTGGAATGGATACAATAGTGTAGTAGTTTACTTCTTCTTCTTCTTCCTTTTTTTTGTTAATTTTTTTTTATAGAATTTGAGTTATGTAACTAAAGGTAACAATATACAGAAAATTCAGGAGCCTGCCTTGATCCATAAAATGCAACTTATGACCTATCGTATACTCATAACAACTTTTAGTCAGTTCAATTATCATATAATTCACTCTTCGCATGTATTGTCTCGAAAGAATTCTACGTTAATGATGCTGTAATAGAGACAAGAAGAAAAATGCTGCAATGTTGCTTAACGATATTGACATACATCATTCTTGTGTGTATGTAACGACATACAAGAAGTGATGTGTTCCCTGGTGCACACAGTACAGTAAACCATGCTATTGTGGATTAAATTGTTCTATAGTTCTTCAAACTTGTTTAGATATACCGCCCAATTTTTTAAATTTGAAATTTAATCGTGGGTCTATGAACTTGTTTGGTATGCTGCTAAGATCTATCTATAAATTAAATGATGATCAATTCAGCTGATATGGACTCAAATGACATAGTTAATTAAATTTTTGATGTAAGTAACATAATTAAACAAATTTAGACCCAACTTGGTCTTTAATGTCATTTACCTATTATTTAACTATCAGATAAACAACCTATGACACAATCAATGAAGTTTCAGACCAGCTAGACGAAAGTTCAAAAATCCAAATATCAGAACTAGACAAGTTTAAGGATCTTCTTCTTCTTTTTTTTTTTTTAGAAAATTGATTCTATGGCACTAAATTTTGGTGTCTAATACGTATACTATTGAAATTTTATTTGTTGACTATATGTCATTATTTTTTAAATATTGATATTATATATCATTTTTGACCGATCAACTCGAAAAAATGATTAAAATACTCTTATCAGTTAATACCTAATCATGATTTAAAATAATAGAAATGTTGTAACGCAAAATTTCCAAATTTTAAAAACTTTAACACAAAATTTAAAAAATTCAAAATTTGAAAATTCTGTATTCAATATTTCTATTTATTTAAAATCACGATTATGTTTCAACTAACAGAGGTATTTTGATCTTTTTAAGGGAAAATTTCTTCAATGATACTACAAAATTTTAAAATTATGATTTATGGGACTAATAAGGTGGAATCAAACCTATATATCAATGAGACATCTAGTAGTAAATACAAAATATTGAAATTTTATAGTAACAGAAAAAAATTTGTCCCCCTTTTCAAATGTAGAAACTAAAGAGGCTTTTAACTTGAGGGCAAACATGTTATATGCTAGTAGAAAAGGATGCCTTGATTTATGATATCTTAGCTAAAACAGATATGAATTATCTGATCACTGAATCCAACAATATGCAGATTTAGTTTGGAAATTTTTCGACATTTGGACAAAAAAAATCCATATCCATATCTGAATCTAATAAAATCTGACAAAATAATATACTTGCATATTTGAATTCAAATTTGAATGTTATTTATATAAAAATAATTCTTTTCTAAATTTGTGGGATAGAAACTTTGTAATGAAATTCATACATGACTAATAGAAATATTGTACAAATTCATTCAAATATGTTATTTTTTTGATTTAAAATGGGTGAATTTTAAATTTTATACAAACAAAATAATGGAATGAGAATAATATAAGTAGTATATGATAGAATCCGAAATCCGATCTTAATTAAAAATACTCCGAACCAAACTCATATCTGAATTTAGATTCAAGCATATTCAAATTTGAATCCAAAACCGTCAAAAATGTAGATATGAGTATAATTGGACTAATATCGGATCTAAATCCCGTCTGTTCTCACCCATACGAGGAATAACACGGATGCAAACATCAAAGATCAAAAAATCATTTGAATCCCAGTGCAAAACAACAACCAGGGTTAAGAATATTAAAAAACAAACAAAACATAAAAGGTAGCTAAGCTTGCACACTAAGGCGAAAAGAAAAAAAAAACAAACTTTTGGATCTACACTGTTTTAGCATGGTGCCCTCTACATTGTCTTCCAAAAAAAAAGGGCTACTTTTGAGGATGGTACAGTACCACCATCTGTACATTTGTATCATATTTCACACGTTTATAATTGAGCAATTTGCTCTCTACTCTAGTCTTACAAAAATTGAGTATTTTATCAATCACTATCTCCGCCTATAAAAACTTTTTTTTGATTTTTACGATCTCCAATGAATAAATTTTAATCACTGATTTCTATTATAACGTGTTAGTAAAAATTATAAAAATATAATATTATGAAAACATATTTTTATGATAAATACTTATAAATATATCAGTGATAAAAATTAAAAAAATAATATATATATATATATATCACACTATAGTGAGGAGTTTTTGGGACAAGGGAGTAAAATAAGATTTGCCTAGGGGGAGGAGACGGGGGGAGGCCAAAAATGTGGCGAGGCATCCAATTCACAACTGGAGGCGAGAGGCGGCCAGCTAAGCTAAGCTTCATAAATGCGGCTTGCATTGCATTATTATTTGATTATTATTCAAAGGGGACTGCCCGTGCACGGAAAGCATTCTTCACTGGTCTCTTTCTCTCTCCCTTTCTTCCTATGCCCGTCTTATTAAATCATTTATTCATTATTTAGTTTGTCACGAGACAATTAATTACCTGAGAGGGACTCACCTTTTTTTTTTGTTTTTGTTTTTGAGCTATGCTTCTTTGCTCTGTTTTTTAAATAGATATTGTTTTGTCAGTTTTATTTTGTTTTCACATACCGGTAGCTGTTATTCTACCTGTTCGATACATATTTTGATCTTTTCTTTAATAATAAAAATTTATTTTCTTAAAAATTTTGTCTACCAATATTAAGAAGACATGCATATATTTGTGACGTAAACAAACTCTTAATAACATGTATTAATTAAGATTCCTTTGATATTCTAGAATTCTAGTAGATGCCACAACAATATTTATTTGGAAATTCATGGAGCATTTTTTTTTCAACAGTTTCTTTTTCTCAAAATGACTAAAAAAATATTTTTTTAATCAGCTCTATTTCTACTTTTGATATCAACAAATTGATCTCATCAAATAACTTTTCTTATTTTAAATCACCGTATTTTTTTTAATTTTTTTTTACATCTGTGTCCGTATGTTAAGGATGTTCTATATGAGGAGTTGCTTTTTTTTTTACCACAATCTTTTATTTTTCGAAGTAGCATATTTATAAGCCTGCAATTTGTTACGATATTTTTGTAGACAACTATATATATATATATATATATATATATATATATATATATATATATATATTGGTGTATATAAAATTTTCCTAAAAAATCTTTTGTTTCATCTTGTTTCATCAGATGATTGATTGGTTCATAAAATGAAGTTCCAATCTGCTTACACAATTGTCTTGTTTCCGGCAAAATCTAAGTATCTAAGAGCATCTTTATCTCAGTCTTTAAATTGGGTGTGATGTAGGTGACCGCACAACTAGAGTGAGCGTGAATGGAGAGGGGGATGCTTTAAGTGAAATATTTGTATGAGTTACTAAAAGTAACGCCCGACCGCTATTAAAAAAAGAAACAACCACCCCTACATTCCAATGAAAGAGTGATATAATAAATATAGAGGGATGAACTTGACTTAAATAGTGGCCTTACATTCAATTGATCATATAGTCTTAGATATGGAGATTTTATCTAGCTTTACTTACTTTTTAAAATTTAAAATTTTACTTTGTTTGGTAATAAAAATTTCGGTAAAATTTGTGAATACGTTAACCATGTATTTTTTTTAAAAAAAAGGCAAAAGAAAGGGGCATCGGATTCACAAGTTCAGATGTGCTTCTGATCTGAGTAGCAGCTTTTAACTTCTGCATGCGGTGAGATTAGAAGAGCAGAACATCTTGTCGGGGGAAACCAAAAAAAAAAAAAAAAAAAAGTCCACGAGTCCAACGCGCCACAAGCAGGAAAAATGTTATGGCCCTTAGATTCTGCAGTATTTTGTGTTCGGTGGGGCATCTTGTTTAGGCGTGATTAACCTTCCCTACTAAAGTTTATAAACTAAATAAATTTTGTTTTATTGACTTCAATTTATCTAAGATTTCTAATTCAAAAAAATGTGTGTTGGGGGGAGGTAGAGAATACAGGTATGGTGTGTGTTATTAATATAACAAATATAACTATTTGTAAATCTTATTTTCTTAAAAAAAGAGTTTGTGTTTTTAGAAATAAACATTGGACATAAGTTTTTTTTCTGTTTGATCTAATTTTAATTTATAGTAAATTCAAGTAAAAAATAAGCTAAACCCATCCTAATAACTCGGTAGCGCTAAAAAAAAGCAGGAGTCTCGAGAAAAAAAAATTACAAGTAAAAAATCATTGTTTGAAAATTCAAATAAAGTAGTAGGCTTGCTAAATTCGAAATCAAAGACATGTTGTGATATTACGGAGTTTAGCATTTATGTATTTGCATCTTCTTCCACTGGGCTATTCCAATCAAAAATCGAAGCTGTCGATAAAAAATGTAAAGAGTTTCTAGGAGAAATATGTGTATTCTAACTTTATTTCCTTTTTTTAAGATATGGGGAGATATTTAATGCAAATCTTCATTTGTATATTAGCAAGCTAATCATGTTAATTAGGTCACTAAATCATAAAAAAATTATATAGATTTTCCTATAATTCGTCTATCATCTTGTAAAATATCAAGTTAAAATTCGATCAGTGCTACGAGAAAAGACAAAAAAATTCTGAAAAATAAGAAATAAAACATAAAAAAAACAAAAGTTATTATTCATAGCAAATTTTTCTTTTTTTTTCTCTCAATTTTGATTGAATTTGGATTGGAAATTTTATAGAATACTACATTGTTCCAAGTAGCATGAATTGAATTAGTCCCATCTGATTCTAATTATGAACCGAATACAATTTTTTTGAAAATTTTTTGTGATGATTAGATGAACTAACTGATATGTTAACTTAAATATGATTTGCATGAAATATATTTCATTTATACAAAATCCAGACCACTTGAATCGGAATAGCATACTTATATTTGTTAGAGCTAACATCATATATTTATTTCGAAACGCATCTCATTATAAAAAGGGGTTGTTTTGATAGGCTGGAAGTTTCAATACGTAAACATGATCAATCTCACACTTTGAACAGAAATGCTTCATATACTACTATCAAACTAGTATAGATTTTTTTTTTAAGAAAATAGTTGATCCACATCATTGGTTGCTCACCACCCTTAGTGTCGCCTTGGTCAAATTTATTTGAGTTTCTGGTTCTCATATAAATTTAATCTGAGTAAAATAGTAGTTTAAATTTTGAATTTATCTTTTAAGATAAAATTTCTTTTGAATTAAAAATCTCAAATAAACTTGAACCCCTCCCACTAGTTTATTGAATATATAAATTTAACATAAATTAAACCAAATAGACACTTAATTTGCACTCGCGTCTGATTTGCACTTTACAATCAAAGTCTATGCATTTTTCCAAACAAAAGTTTGTACACATAGTATTGTAGCACTTAGACATTCGAGGCCAACTAGGGTAGATGTTGTTTTTTTTTTTTTTTCTTTTTCTGCTTTTTTAAAAAAGGATTGTAAAATCCTTACCAAACATTAAAACTCTAAAACCATCTCCATCATTCTTCTCTCATAACTCCTCCTCCCTCTTTCTCCCGCCACCCTCACTCTCAACAAATCAGAAGTAATGGGAGCAAATCAAGTGCAACAAAAATATAACAAAAAAGATAAATCTAGATGAGCCAAGAGATTTTTTTCCAAGGTTTCGAAGACTTCACCTGTCTCTCTTACTTCTCATTAAAGCGCTTTCATACGAGACTTGCTTCGATTCCACTAGAGTTGCTCCTTCTCCAATCCAGATAGGCAAATACTGAGTCTTTCACAACACCATCAGACCTCTCTGACAATTTTCGTCGATAAAGAGATCACTAGCCTCTGGTAACCATCTAAGTGGCGGCGACCACTAAGAATAATAGGCCGAAACACTTACTTGATACCAATCAAGTGTCAATAAACTCAAATATATGAGGAAAAACCTACATAAAATCTTCAACTCGCAATATGCTCAATGCGGCAAAGGACTCACTAGATTTTTCACTCTTTTACAATATATTAGAGTTGGATGCTCCAAAGTGTGCTTAAACTATATGTTAATGAATTCTAGTGTCAAATCAGACAAATGAAAGTCCCAAGCCATCTATTATAATCTCCACAAGAAAAACTAGTTGTTTAAAATGACAAAAATTTTAGCATTCCACCGGACGTCCGACGGACTGGTCACCAAGCGTCTGATCAGAATTCAACGGTCACCTCAAATAGTCGGATTTCTAGCCGTTACACTGTCCATGTGGACATTCAACGAAAATCCATCAGACGTCCAATGAAATAGCCATTAGATGTTCGACTGATGTTTGACAAGTTGCGTAGCTCTTGGAAAATGAGCATAATTTTTGATCAAGGTATTAGATTTAGGTGCTCTTTAGTTCATCATAAAGATAACTCAAAATGATACAACTTTCTTAATATAACTAAGACCTAATTCATACTATATCACTGTATAAATTACAAAACATTCCGAAGAACCACTGGATGTCCGGTGACTTGTATGACAGGCAGAAAAATGAGCATTACTTTTAATCTAACCATCAGATTTAGGTATTCCTTTGCTCGTTGGAAAACTAAATCGAAGAGCTACAATTTTCTCAATATTTTGAAGACCTGATTTGGTTTTAGATCACTCTAGAAATTATAAAAACATTTGGTACATCTACTTTGAAGTCTCCACCCGAGATATATTTTGCAACTATAATCACCCGATGTCTTCACTAATCATTCAAATCAACTTAAAAAATATTTTTATGATCTAGTGAGTGAATGATGTATGTATTTAAACTTCCCATACGAAATCTAATCAAGTTACTAACTCGAACCTCTCTTTATAGTATAGCCAAATTAGGAAACGAAATCCTAACAAGTTGGCAGTCTCTAAAACACCAAGACGTACTGATAAAATCTTAAAAAATAGATCCCTAATTTTCGATTTTACTTTTGGTGGAACTCGTCCATAATTGAGGAAACTCGATCATGCATCCTAACGAATCTCTTTGTCGATGATATAATTTTTGGTTCCACTAACGAATCTCTTTGTCAAGCTTTTGGTGAAACCATGTCCAAGGAATTTGAGATGTCTATGATAGGAGAATTGAACTTTTTCCTCGGACTCCAAATTAAGCAAATCGAAGAAGGTATATTTGTAAGTCAAAGCAAATACGTGAAGGATTTGCTCAAAAGATTCGGCATGGATGATGCAAAGCCAATCAAGACTCTCATGGCTGCAAATGGTCATTTGGACTTGGACGAGGGAGGTAAACCGGTAGAACTCAAATTATATCGTTCTATGATTGGTAGTTTATTATATCTTACTGCTTCTAGACCGGATATTATGTTTAGTGTATACATGTGTGCTAGGTTTCATGCTGTTCCTAGAGAGTGTCACCTAACTGCAGTAAAAAGAATCTTTAGATACCTAAAACATACACCAAACATAGGCCTTTGGTATCCTAAGAATGCTAGCTTTGATCTCCTAGGATATTCGGATTTTGATTATGCTGGTTGTAAAATTGATAGAAAAAGTACTTCCGGTGGATGTCAACTTCTAGGAAGATCATTAGTCTCTTGGACTTCAAAGAAACAAAATTCGGTTGCACTCTCAACCGCCTAGGCGGAATTGTTTCGGCTGGTAGTTGTTGTGCACAACTTCTTTGGATGAAGCAAACTTTGTTAGATTATGGCATAAGAGTCAATTGTGTTCCACTTTTATGTGATAATGAGAGTGCCGTTAAAATTGCTAATAATCCCGTTCAACATTTTCGAACAAAGTACATTGACATTAGACATCACTTTCTAAGGGATCATGTATCAAAAAGGGATATAGTGATTAGTCATGTTTCAACCGAAAATCAATTAGCGGACCTATTCACTAAACCCTTGGATGAGTCAAGATTTAGCAAGTTAAGAAATGAATTGAATGTTATTGACATTTCAAATGTTATTTGATTTCTTGTTTGTCTTGAAATGGTTCCTAGTTTGATTGTGTCTAGCATATATACTATTGATTGTATGTATATAAATATATATATATATATATTCAATCAATGTAGGCATCTATGCCAATCACTTCCTATTTTGAAGAAAAAGACCAAAAACTCACCACTTTGTCGTTTCTCAACAAAACTTGGATAACACATTAAGGGGGAGCAACTTCTAGCTCATTGAATGCTTGTATACCCAAAATTGGGTATATAAAGGAAAAATATGCACGTCGTTTGTTAAAAAGGGTCATTTTTAAATCAAAAAGGCGCAAAAGTGCTAAAATGTTCAAAATATGTAAAAATAACACAAAATCTTCAAAAATACCTTTCAAATATGTTATCAAAGGTTTTGAAAATGAAAAGAAAGGATTTCGAGTTAAAATGTTGAATTTTGACAAAATTGAAGATTTAAGAATCTTGTTTTGGCCTAAAATGACTTATTTTCATAAGTTAAAATCGGTTGAGTTTTGACAAAAATTTTCTACATGAAACACTTAGAGATCAATCATTCGAAGATAGTTCATGTTGAACTTTTTCTCAAAAGACCAATGGTTTGCAAGTTATCACATTTTTCAAGTCGCCCGAAAACAAGCTTTGACACAAAAATACCTAAAACGTGCATTTTGTCAATTTCGCTGTTTGAGCCAAAATCTCTTCCATGTTTTGGCTTGAAATAGTATTTCAAATTCATATAAGTCCAAACATCTCAGAAAAATCCAAGTTTCATGGAGATTTGACAATTTGGTGAAAACCCGTTCTGTTTTACCCGTTTTACTCTAAAACGTGCTTCGGAGGCTCATACTAAGATTTTCTTCTCTCATATTCTTCTCAAGGCTATTTGGATATATTCCCAACATGGTATTTGAGTTTATTCTGAAATCAAATCTCTGTTTGAGTCGAATTTGCGAAAAATTGAAAAATTGAAAAATTTCAGGAATTTATCTGAACTGACCGGACATTGTCCGCCCAGTTCGGACTTTGTCCGCCCATATCGGACATTGTCCGGCCAGATCGGACATTGTCCGGTGTGTGCATACCTGTTCGGTTATTAAATCTTCCCGATTCCTTTTCTTCCCCAAATCGACCGAAGTGTTCTTTTGCCCTACTGCTCTCTCCCTCTTTCCACTGTTCATTCCTTCTCCTCCGGACACAAGATCTTGTCCGATCATCTCTCGTCCGGCCTCGGATTTGAACTCCTGTGCATCTTCTCCGCCTTTGGTTTGGGTGAGTTTTTCTTTTTCTCCTCTCTGATTCATGCATTGCACTTTAGAGTGGTTCTAGGGTTTGAAATTGACAAAATGTCTTGCATGTCTAAATTGTTTAGAGATTCATAAAATTGACATCTAGGAATGATCACATATCATTTGATCTTTGAAAAATAGAAGCTTTTCATAGACATGCATGGTATGGGTAACAAAATGCTTTCTAGGGTTAGGTTTTGTGACAAAATCAAATATGCTTCTTATGGAAATATGATAATCTAGTTGAATCAACTGCTAAAACTTAGATACACATCAAATTTGTACAAGGTTAAACATGCACAAGATGAGTGAATAGATGAGTATATCTTAGATGATTTCCTATGATTGCATTAGATCCTTGACTATGATCAAAGCAAATTGAGTAGAGCAAAGTTGAATCAAAGTGCAGAAAGAGATGATATGTAGTATAAGCCAGCCTTTATTAGTGAATGCATGAGTAAAATTGAATCATATAAGGACTAGGTCATGCATCCATATACATATGAAGTCCAGTTCATGCATCTCATGACACCTTCATTGAGTCATATCATGATCAAATTCTCTATCTCTCCTTTTACAAGAGCCATCATGTCAGGAAGAATGAAACAAACCAGCCGTCGTCATGGGCCTGGATCTTCCCAACAAGCTCAACCCATTGATTGGGATTCCCTGGCAGTTGATGAGGATGATGCAGCTCTAGCATCTCCCATGGGGTCTCCCATTGCTGATTCTGACTCGGATGATATCAGCAGCAGTAGTGGTGATGAGCAACCTAGAGGCCATCAGACTTTCACTGCTGTGCTATTTGGCGACTACGTCGAAAGAACCCGTACGAGCATCCGAGGACATGTACTGAGAGGAACTTCTGGAATGCTTTTCAGATGTCCCAGTATCACACCAGATTCTCCTCCGCCAAAGTCTTTGGGCATCAGGCCATTGATTGGAACTTGATCGAAAGCAAAGTGAACTATCCATTAAGGGCCAAGTTCCTGGCAGTCAGTTTGTACTCCTTTACCGAGATGAAGGAAGACTGGAAGTGGAACGTGGACATCATCCGTTCGTTCTTCGCATCTCTCCATGTTGCCTCGGATCGATCCCACGTCGTCTTCATGAACAACAACTCGAAGAGGACTCTCACGAAGGCACAGTTTGAAGAGGCTCTACAGATCGAGCACGTCGACAACAGCCTCTTCGCCTTCGATGAAGTTCGAGTTGAAGATGTCGTTCACCTCTTCGACAATCCAGATCCAAACATCGGTAAAGTCTCTCAACTGATCCGCCCGGTGGCAATTCTTGAAAAGCTCAATCGCATGACCATTTTGCCCAAAACCGGAGATTGCGGGGCTGTCACATCTACCATGCTACTTCTGTTGAAAGCCCAAGTTGACGAGACTCTGTTCGACATTGTGGAGTTCATGTTCCATGAGATGCAGGAGTTCAGATGGACTCGAAGAGGCTCTTGCCCTTCGCACCCTTCATAGCTCATACTCTGACCTACTTTGGACTGCATCGAGCATCTCGCCCCACTTCTATGGAGTTTTACCGGATGAAGAGCTTGGGGATCCTTATTCGCTACGAGAACCAAGTTGGATCACCAGCTCATGAAGATGAGCATGTTGGATCAAGGATGCCGACTAGAGGGGGGGTGAATAGGAGGCTTTTAAAAACTTTAAAACTTAAAGCAAATAAAGAACAAATCAAGAACAAATAATATAAGCAAGGGAAAGAGAACGAACACAACGATTTTTACCGAGGTATCGGAGACTCGCCCAGTCTCCACTAATCCTCGTTGAAGCACTCAAATCACTTGAGTCTTGCTTCAATATCCACAAAGGATATTATCACTAGTGGTTGCTCCTTGTCCACTCCGGAAAGGCGAGCACCGATGCCATGTACACACTTGCCGAGCCTCTCCGACAATCTCCGAACGGAGAGATCAACGGCCATGCCTCCGAACCGTCTAGGTGAGGGCGCTCACCAAGAGTAACAGGCAGCGAGGTCTTCTCTAGACCTCCAAACACGCACCGAGAAGCTAAGTATATGCAAATGCAAAAGAACTGAAACTCTCGGTGGATCGGAAAGCACTCGACTTGATCAAAAGATCAAGATTTTATATAAGAAACTAATGCTCAAGAGTGTATATGAAAAGATGCTGCTTGTTCTATGAAACACATGCCCAAAGCCCCTATTTATAGCCTCAAGAAGCAAATGAACCATTGGAGCTAGGGCTGAAAATCAGCAACCCAAACTGACAGTCAGTTTGCCTAATTGACAGTCAGTTTAGTGCACAACGGCAGACAAAATTTACGGACGAAAACTTTGCTAGCCGTTCGTGGTCGAAAAAGGAAAGCTGAAACCCACAACTGACAGTCAGTTCCACAAACTGACAGTCAGTTCGACCACTAACTCGACCAAAAACAAATAGAAACTCAGTTAAAAACTCTGTGGTCGAAACCCCAACTGACAGTCAGTATGGACAAACTGACAGTCAGTTTAGTACAAAAATTTTGAGCACAAAAAACACCCTCTCTGGACAATTGTCAGTTTAAACTAACTGACATTCAAACTGACAGTCAGTTTAGCAAACTGACAGTCAGTATGAACAAAAACAGAGATAACTTTAAATCCAGAAATCCAAAAGAGGTTTTTAATAGCTCGTTGGAAAGATAATTTTAAGGGCACAATTTTGTCAACAGAAGAAAAAGCCAGATCTGCCTAGATCTTTCTGGAAAATTGAAAAACTTTTCTGCTGTCAAAAACTGAACTGAAAAACCAGATTTTTCAAATAGTTCAAAACCAAATCCAACCAAAAAGGATGCAATGCAATGACCTAGATTTCTCGGTTTGTGTTGGAGATAAAGAGAGGACTTTCGCCACCCCTCTTTATAGTACGGTTAAAACTAGAAAATAATTTTCCTAACCGATCTTCTCCAAACGCCGAGATCGGTAAAAAATAAAAACTCGTAATACCTGAGGTCTTTCGCATCTTCATGATTTGCGTCTTATCTTTGCTCTTCTGCATCTTGTGCTTTACTTTAAGTCGGGTTCATCTTGATATTCTTGCATTTCTTCCCAACTGATCGCTGTATCAATTAAACTCAATAGCACAATTAGTCCGGAACACTTTGTTTTCATTAATAATCAAAATTAGGGTTAGGCATGAAGGTCTAGATGCAACAATCTCCCCCTTTTTGATGATTGATGACAACAAGTGTTCAAAAACAAAATAAATGAAATAACTCCCCCTGAGTATATGCATCTCATCATAACAGAGCATAAACCAATACATATACATCAGGATACCCAAGTCATAGATGTGCAAATATCACAAAGTCATATCAAAGCATACACATCTCAAAATCAAGACATCATATATATTGTAACACCCCTGTTTTTGCCAAACCCTAAAATAGCCAAAATCCACATCTTGACCCCAAACCCTAATCTGCTTCAGCCATTCCCTTCTAAGTGTTGTTCAGAACATTTTTCCCTTCGGGATCACCTCCAAAATCCCATTCTAAAACTGAGTTTCGACCCATGCCGTCTCAGAACCCTAATTACCCTAATTTTACCCTAACTGCTTTTCCCCAATTTTGTCGAAACCCTTCAGATCTTACCCGATCATACCAAACTTTGGCCGGATAAGTTCTAATAATCTTTTGCAACTTATCTGCGAAATCAGATTTCAGATCGGACCCTCAGATCTCCAAATTTGCAATTAGGCCCAAGTTCTATTCAAATTTTCCTCACAGAACAGTCCCTGGAGCAAGTTTCAAAATTGCAGAACAGCCCAAACCTTCTTTTTAGGTCCATTCGACCAGCACCTGGTGGTTGCCTACGACCAGCGCATGTCGCCGGAGCCGCGCTGTGGTTTTCGCCGCGTTTGCTCTCCGCCGGCCACCGCTTCTTGTCGCTTGTGCCCGTGAGTTGCTGTGCCACCCCATGCGCACGTGCCAGCACCGTTGCGTCGCCTTGCCCAGCGGTTAAACGGCCGCGCTCCAGCAGCGTTTCACGCGCGCGCTCCCGTTGCCGTGGCATTTGCATGGCGTTACGTGTCGTTGCCGGAGCTGTGCCGCTGCCTCCGCATCTGCGCCGTCCCAGGTGAAGTTCCAATGCACCCGACAAGGTCAGCAAGGCTGCAACACCGCCTGAAGCGCATCACATCGCCGGTCACCGCTGTCGCAGCTACACCCAGCCGGTCTCGTCCCCGGCACAAGTTTCGCGCCGTTTCCCCTCGCAAGCTCCGCCCCTAGACCTATTTAAACTCTCCAGTGCTGTGCTTAAGCCTCATCTCAGGACTTAGCCATTTTTCCAGAGCTCTCGCCGTTTTCACCTTCTTCTCCGGCGAGCCAGTGAGAGAGCTCACGGTGCTAGCCCATTCCACAGCCCCTCTTTTCGATCCAAGGCCACCAGTGAGTTCCCCTCTTCACCCTTTCCGTGTAGTAGCAGCTAATTGCACCAGATCGATCCCCATCGCCGGTGATCGCCGGATTCCCGATTCTCCCTGTTCCTGTAATGCTGTTCGTTTCATCCCAAATTGGCTTTCCCTCCAGTAGAGCTTCTTGATCAGTAGACCCCATCTAGCAAGCCTGTGCGCTCAGGTTTCACATTTGAGCTGGAATCGTAGTTCTTCTGTTCTAGCTCGCCGCCGATGATCTGGCTCCCGTCGCCAGGCCGTACCAGCTATTCCCCAGCCAAATTGACTTAACCATTAGCTTCCACACTCCACCCTTTCACTCCCTGAGCAAAGAATCGAGTTCAAACGCCTTGTGGCAAAAATCCCCAATCCCCAGTGTCGTCTTCTCCAGCGCCGGTCGCCGGAATTCTTTCCCGGCCGATCTAGCCCCTGAAACCTTGTCCCTTAGCTTTGCCTCAGCTCCCTGAGCAATTCTTTCCACTAGCTCGACACCTGGATCTGCCTAGATTGTGAGTTATGCCTTTGCCAAATCTTTGTCCAGAGCTGTGCCTGTGCCGTGTCGCCACCACAGTTCATCACCTGATTTGGCCACCCTCCAGTCACTTACTGTCCTTGAGCCTGTTGAGTGATTTGTTTCTGTTAGTAATGCCTACCTCCCAGACAAAGTGGTGCATCAATTGGAGCCCTAAATCAAAAGTTGTGCCATGCCCTAGTTTCTGGCCATGTCCAGCACTATGTCAGTGCATGTCAGCCACTGGCATTGACCTTGTTCAACCCCTTCTGGTTGAGCAATTGAAATGCCACCTTGTCCTTTGGATTCCTGGAGTTGAGATCTACAACTTTCTCTATTATCACTTCTCCAGAAAACCATCCTAAGATCAGTTTGAAGCTATGCCAAAGCCATGAACCGAATGTCGACCCTCCGACGTTCAATCCTTTTTAGCCGTTTCTTCGACCAGAACCCTTGTGACCTTGCCCTAACCTTTTCCCCTGCATGCATGACTTATTTACTTAATAATTTCTATGGAAACTATTTTCTGTATGCTTATGGTATGTGTTTGTGTGTTGGTTGATTGCCGCAGAGTCAGAAGCTGAAGGAGCAGAGGAAGTCTTTGAAGATCCGTCTGAGTACTTAGACCCAGCATTGCAAGGCAAGCCTCATTCCTTTGCTCATGTCTCACCCAATATTTTCATATGAAGTATATTCACTGTTTCTTACTATGCATGCTTATTTGAGATACAAGTTATGTTTGAATGACATGAGTAGATATTACCTAATGAATCATGAAACCCTTTTGTTATTGAACCTTCTTATATATGCTTTTGTCACCCTAGGACTCATATACTGAATATCCACACTAAACTTGAAATGGTCAAATACATGAGAAGTTATAATGAAAACTGTTTTGTCAAGAAAACTGATAAAAGGGATCAGTAGTGAGGATTGGATTGTATGGAGAGGGTGCGGTGCGCACCAGGGAATGTGAATGCTCCTCACTATTGGTTCATAAGGACGAGAACCTTGTGCTGTGTCTCTATGTGAATTGTAAACGTACCAACCACTTGTCTGGTATGGGACAGGCACAACTTAGTAGCTTTTTGGTATTAGCAGTTCCCTGCATAGTTTGTCGATCTGGTTTCTCGCGTGGAAACTGGTGGGCCACAGTTCGGCCATGAGTGATGTGAGTTCAGAAAAATGATGAGAGGAAAAAGGTGGAAAGAAGGAAGGCGCCCTAGACCTGATTAAGTCGTGAGCGGTTGTAATCTTAAACGGTCATATGTCTTGCGTGGACACAGACCAAGGCTATGTGTCCTGCGGGAACATAGACCAGAGGCTAGGAAGTAAGGCAGTGGGGAAGACCCACAACGGTACTTGAGACTTAACTGTCTATTTACCGGGCGGGGATACTGTTAATACTGAACTACAAAAGCGTTGTGTGATCTCGGCCTTGTCACATGTGTATAAGTCACATGGAGCTGATCCGACTTGAAAGCCGAGTGAACCAGTGGATTTAAAAAGAGGTACACCTTTGCAAAGTGTAAAAGAAGTGTCAGATACTCTGTACTCCCAGGTTCAGGAGTCTTTTCGTAGTGGATGTTATCCATGGGTTATAGCACAAGTAATGTTTTGGAATGTTTTCATAATGCGGTTAACAAAGTAGTGACTCATGGGAGACCACTACATCTAATGTTTTATTGAAAACCTGTTTAATGTTTAAAGTATCATTTTCATGACAAAAGTACTGTTTTACTGAACAAATGACTTGGAAATCTATATATCTCTATCCATATGAAACTAAAACCCCGGAATCATATGTTTCACCCTCATGTAAGTACAATTGCATTAATCCCCGGAATGAGTGTTGCTGAGCACCAAGTGCTCACCCTTGCATTTATATCCAACTGTAGAAGAGGGATTCGAGGATCCCGATTCTTTCGGTTATGAATACTCAGCAGAAGATGGAAGTGCCCCGGACGAGCCCACGTTCTAGAAGGATTATGCACCAAGTCAAGTCAGATGTGGGAGAAGCCTCTCCAACTCCGCTGCTGATTGAAGTCAAGCTGTTTGTCGTTGCTTTGGCTATGTAATATTGGCCCATGTTGGCCTGATACTTGGTTATCTATAATGCTATGCTTGAGTGGTTTGGAGCTCATGTGACATCCTGCTGTGTGTAACCTACCTGGGATCCGAGCGATTGCCTTCGCGGATCCAAACGTGCTCACAAGGCGCACAATAAGAATAAGACCAATAGAGACTTCATAAGGGACCATTTGAGCTGCAGATCGTAATGCTCCTAGAAAGGCATATTTCGAATATAGAGGACGTTCCCAACAATCCACGAGAATATCATACCCAACTATGAACCGTACGAGCACATCCTCTGTCACCCCCACCGCGCTTACGGCTCTATACCCCAACCCAACTTGCTCTGGCCCCGGGTCCTCCCGCATCTCTTCCTCGGTAAGCGGACCGTGGAAGCTGGGGGGTATCCGCTTGGGACTGATAGAAAGCAGCATATCTTTTTTGTCCCTCCTGACCCCTCAAAAAGAAAAATAGTTGAAGTCCGGTCGCGTCGGAGACATCTTTATCTGATTATGAGGCTTCGTCGTCCGGCTCCTAAAAAATTATGTTAGGATCGGCTGGCTCATCCTCAGAATCCGAAAAGAAAACAGAGACAAAATTTCAATGACATATCTAATCAGACTGAAATTGATGTCGAAGACACGATCATTCACATCAATTTCAGCGGGCAGGAAGGGCGCGGAAGCTACCGTTTAACGAATGCAATGCAAGCAAGGTAGCTTGCTTACTCTCCATCTAGCGTGCGTTGGCGGCAAGGAAGGAGGCATTGGAAAGACTAGACCATACACATTAATTAGTACAAGAAAGAGGCATTCGGGAAGCGACTAGTCGCTTCTGGCGAAGCTTAACAAAGGCCGACTACTACATAGAGACAACTACCAGTCATGAGCGATAGTGAAGCCGTCAGAGGCAGAAGCAGTCGCTTGACGGACGAAGCCGAGCCGATACGATAGGCGGGCGAAGTGAGCGAGACCAAGACGAGCCAGACGTGGAGTGGCGAAGGGGGCCTACTATACGTATACGTGATTAGTAAGCGGTTCAAGACATCGAACGAAAAATAAAAAGTGAACTATTGAACAGTGTGATTGATCAGACAAGTACCAAGGAGTAAGAAAACGTATGCGCTTTAGCAAGGGATGAGCGCGAAATCCGTTGCTTGTTCTTTCGGTAGCCTTCTTTCATTTCCTAATTTGCTTGCGAGCAGTCCTTGCATTAGTATGAGTTCGTTGACCGCGTAAGGGCGATCCATCTTGATGACGAATTCCACGATAACGAGAAATAGAAATTAATCGTTCGATGTCTGCTCGTTCTCCCCTCTTCAATTCCCAATGAACAACATGATCTTGAGCTATCATTTGTTCAATTTGGTCGATCTGATACTTAGTTAACTCATTCATCTTGATGTTCCCACTGATACCTAATCGATAACGAAGCTGAATGGCTTTTTTCGGTCCAATTCCATCCATTTTTGTTGAGGCAATTCTTACTTGTTCATCGGGAAGTGATCTAGCTCCTGAGATATATGACATTCTTTATCCTTCTCTTTTCCTGGTCTTCTCGGCTGGAATCTACAATGGTTGTCTCCCTCTACTCCCGAACCAAAGACTATATCACTCGGGAATGCATCGAGGAACTGAGAACGTTTCCAATACCGACAGCAGCTCCCGCTTTAGAAAAAACCCTATCTCATCAGGCAGGTATACCTGACCTTTTTTAGCGAGTTTCGGGAAAGCGGTAAGTTAAGTAAGTCAAGCCCTTCTAAGCGAAGAATAGCGGAGAGAAATGGTAACGTAATAAGGGAAAGGGAGCTAGCAGCTTCCATATCGCCCCCCCAAAAAAACCAAAAAGTTCCAGTCATTTCGATTTTGGTCTTTCTGCACCATATTTTGATCTTCCCTTTCTACGATCCGGAATTCCCAGCAAATCCTTGACTCCTCGAATACGATGGGATTTCACACCTGGCGAATCTTTCACTCTACC